>JAJHZJ010000021.1:5791922-6391922 GCA_023548195.1 Bettongia penicillata ogilbyi
GATTCTGTCACCACTTGAGCCAAAACCATATACAATGTCAGAAAACGTATTTTTTCATCCATCAACTTAGAGTTACTGGGTAACGAGTGAGTCAAACCTGAAGTCAGAAGATCCATGTTTAAAATTAAACTTAACCCCTTGCCAGATGTTTGTAACTAAAAGTAAGTGTCTTTGCTTCTGAGATTACATTTTCTTTAAAATGGGGGTAACAATCCTTTCACTATCTACCTACCAGGAGGAAAACTCCTGGTAAAATTATGTAAATACTATATAAATGTGAGTTATCATTAGTCCATGACATTACACAGTAATATCAGCCATTTATTTGGAGTTATAACCTCCTTTCCTGAAGGCATATTCTAAAATTCTAATCAATAATTACTTCAACATAACCTAAACATCTGTCACGAAAGAGAAAATGCAAAGACAACTGTGTTTGACTCTTGTATTAGTCATTAAGAGGCAGTTAAGCATTTAAGCATTTTATGCATAGCCATTTGCCTTATGAAGTAGATTGAGTTCTAGCTTTGAAGTTAAAAGGACCTAGAGCCAAATCACACATATAGGCTATGGGACCATGAATAAGTCATTAAACTCCGATTGCCTCAGGCACCTTTCTCTAAAATAAGTTGCAGAAAAGTTTCTGATCTGCATTGGTGGAGGATGGTGTCCTCATTATGAATTCTGTACATCCATAAAATCATAGGTATATTAACAATCAAACAAAATCTAAAGTCTAGTTATGATATGAACTGTAAAGTTTTGCAAAGGCTATACCAACAGAAAACAACCACTGACAGTTTCTACTCAGCTAGAAAGCTTTTGAGTACAAGTCTAGCAATGACCTTAAAAGGAGAAGCCTACATCTAGAGAGGCCCTTCACCAGGTTGACCAAAGAATGATGAATTTATTGGCTGCTACAGCTCTCAGTAAACATCTACCAAGTCCTAGAGGGATTGTCCTTGACGCATTGTAGGGTTCATATTAGATAATTAATGCATTCTTATAATAGGGGAAAATACTAGCCTTATTTAAAGGATGATGATATGGTGGAAATTATCTTAGAAGGATTCAGTCTTTCTTGTAGATGCTGCCCCATTTCATCCTGCCCCAACCAGCTTATGCTTCCACCAAAAAATGAATTGATAGGATCTCCAGTAGCGACAAGATTTCGCATCCCAGCGTGCTTTGTTGAGATCCCATTTTATCTTATTTATTTGTTTTATGATACCTTTCATTGTGATGCATGGCCACAGGGGTATTTAAGGAGTATTTAATTTTATCTTGCAACCACTTTTAGAAATTAACATGTTCTGATTGCTAATGCAATCATTTGCTCTGTTTAAACAACAGCTGTGCACCAGTGTTCCACACTCCCTTCTGTATTTCAATGGCTTGGATTAGACTCTAGGAAAGCAGCAGTGCCTTCATTGTTAATGCATATTAATGAAAACCACATAAATGCAGTGTGAAGTCTTCAAGCAAAGTCAAAATAGCTTTAAAGTTTTCTATATTCATACAGTGGAGCTACATGTTAACAGATGGACCCTCTAGTGGGAAACAAGACTTTAATCAATTTGGAGGAGGAGGGGAGAAGAAGAAGCTCTCTGCAGGTTTACTGAGCTAGAGAATATTTGCACATTCTCCCCTGCATTCTCATGACTGATCTGCTTTTGATATTATTGCAGATGCATGGGCAGCCAAGAGCATAACTAGCAGACAGTCTGAATTCTCTCAGATGTGCAGATGCTTTTTCTTTCATGTACCTGCTTTGGTGAGTTTAGGGGCTTTCTTGTCATTTTCCTCTCAGTAACACAGTAAAGCTCCCAACCAGGGACCAGGCAAACACTTGTGATTTAGCAAGAATATTCTCTCCTGGAGTCAACTGCAAGGACAGTAAGAATGAGAAAATAGGAATACATGTGAATCATTAATGAGGAGGAGAAAAAAAAAAACAGGCATAGAAAATTATTCTCCCAGAACTTCAACTTGGGCAAATAGCCTTTGTTGTTAGAACTTTATACATTTTTTTCCAGTAATTGTAATAATTAATTTGTGGGACTAAGAGCCAGGAAGATATGACCTCAAAACCTCCCTCCCCATCTTCAATAGCTTTGTGTTTCTAGGAAAGTCACTTAACCTCTGTTGGCTTATTTGCTAAGATACAGTGGATCTGTTGTCTTTGTGGGTGGAAGCACTTCTCTCATTGATAAAATTTCTCTTGATTATACTATAAAAAAATAGACTATTCTTTCTTTCTGAGAATCTGTGAGATTCTCATTTTGTTAATGTGGACAACAAATACACCAGTATTTTTCCACAAACATACTTGAAAGTCAAAAACTTTTCACAGTATTTACTTCCTGAGCAAAAATCCTTTTTATTTCCATTTTTGTCTATCTTAGATGTAATTTAATTCATTATTAGTTAACAGGAAAAATAGATGTTTAGTCACCAATTATTTTGACAGTTGGTTTGGGGGGATTTGAGTGAAATTATAACTCTTATGGTTATTGGTTCTTCTTTACAAAGCAGTCTAATGCAGTGAAAGAGGGAGGAGATTATCCAACTGTAGGGATTCTTTGATCCATTACTACCATAAAGCAAACCTCAGCTCCCCTCTGTGTATTTCAGAAAACAATTAAATATAATGTATTCATAACAAAGTTCCCCTCTTTCACAGCCCTGATGGAGGATTTTGGATTCCAGTGGAAAACATCATTGAAATTCCCTTTTTCCTTTGCTGTGGCACAGTGGATAGAGTGCCAGACCTAGAGTAAGGAAGACTCATCTTCATGAAATCAGGCTTGAAATAGTTGCTAGCTATGTGAGTCAGGATAAGTTACTTAACCCTGTTTGCCTCAGTTTCCTCATCTGTAAAATGAGCTGGGGAAGGGAATGGTAAACCACTCTCCAAATGTGGTTACTGATCTAAAACCAGACATTGTGGAGAATGAAGTCAAGTGGACCTTACGAAAGAGAGCTAAGGCTAGTGGAGATGATGGAATTCTAGCTGAGCTACTTAAAATCCAAAAAGATGATGCAGTTAAAATACTGTGCTCAATATACCAGCAAATTTGAAAATTTCAATAGTGGCCACTGGATTGGAAAAGATTGGTTTATGTCCCAGTACTAATGAAGGACAATGCTAAAGAAGGTTCAAATTACCAAATAATTGTGCCCATTTCACGACATGTACTTAAAATTACATAAGCTAAGCTTCAGAAAACTAAGAATTACCAGACAAGCAATTTTAGAAGAGGCAGGGAAGCTAGAGACCAAATTGGCAATATTCACTACCTTAAGGAGAAAGGAAGGAAGTTTCAGAAAAAAAAAACCAACAATAACAAGTAATATCTATATTGACTACACTAAAGCCTTTGATTGTATGGCTCATGACAAGATTTGACAAGCCCTAAAAGAGGTCGGAATACCAGAACATCTTACTTGTCTCTTTAAGAAACTATATGTGGGTCAAGAAGAAATTTCCAAACATGGAAGAACTGATCAATTTGAGACAGAAAAAGGAGCAGAACACAGCTGTATTTACTCAACTTATAGGCGCAGTATATCATGTATAGATCAGGGGCACAAATCATGGATAAATCAGAAGCCAGAATTAAGTTTTCCAGAAAAACTATTAACAATCTCAGATATGTAGATGATACCACTCTGAAGGTAGAAAGTGAAGAGGACTTAAGAAGCTTCTTGATGAGGGTAAAAGAGGAGAGCACAAAAGCTGCCTTGAAGCTTAACATTAGGAAAATAAACACTAAGACCTTGGTAACTGGTCCCATCATTTCCTGCCAAATAGTGGGAAAAGAAATGGAAGCAGTGTCAGATTTACATTCCTGGACTCAAAGATCACTGCAGACAGTGACTATGGCCAGTATTGAAGAGCTTACTCTGTGGAGAAAAATTGTGGCAAATATTGGCAGCATACTAAAAATCACCTTGCTGCCATACAGCATAGTCCAAGCAACACTTTTTTTTGGTAGTGTTGTATGGCTATGAGAGTTGGACTGTAAGGAAAGCTGATTACCATAGAATCAATGCTTTTGTGTGGTGCTGAAGAAGACCTTTGACAGTCCGACAGAAAGATGATCAAATCAGTCCAGAAATTAGCTCAAACTATTCACTGAGATGAAATGAAGTAGTTGTTGCTTACTTTGGCCACATAATGAGGAGATGGGACTTATTGGAAAACACCCTGATGTTGGGAAAGGTTAAAGGCAAAAGGAGAAGAGGATGGTAGATAATGAGATGGATAAATATTGTTGTGGAAACAGTGAACATGAACTTGGACAGACTTTGACAAATACTGGAAAATAGAAGGATGTGGTCAACTATGGTCCATGGGGTCAGGAAAATTCTAACATAACTGCACAACAACTTCAACAACATCTTTGCCAAAAAAATAATAAATATTTTCTTGAAGAGTCAGTCTGGCATAACTGAACATCAGCCACAAAAAGCACTGACTCCCAGAGTCAGACCTTAGATTAGCACCATAGTCAGCCTGCTGGGCACTTGAAGAGGATTTTGGAAGATCCATAAAATAAAGCAGGGAACCATTACCTTACAGCCAAGCATGAAATAAATTTGGGTATAGGGAGATATTCATTAGTGTGGAAACAATATCTGGGAAATGTTGGCTTTGGTACCAGCTCAATACCTAGCTGTATCAATAGAGATAACAGTGGTGGCAAGTAATTTTCTGACTAGTAATAACACTCCAAAGATAAACCAACCTGTTATCAGATCTGAAGATATAGTCATTGCCACCATTTTCTTTGCATCCTGCCCAAATTCCAAGAAAAAAAGATGATGTATTCAGATAGTAAGTCTTCTTGATGCCCATGTTAAGACAGAAGCACAAAATTTTGGGAGCCTCTACTCTATATAAAAAAGGGCAGAATTAACTACATATATATATGTATATATACATGTGTGTATGTTTTTATGCATGTATATATGTATGTGTATATATATATGTTTGTGTGTGTATATATATATATATATATATATATATATATATATATGTATATATTGAGAGAGAGAGTCCCTAAAAGAATGTATGACCAACAACCTAAGGCCATCAATAACTCAATAACTCAGGATAGAGTGCTGTGTCTTCTTCAGGGGGAGAACAAACAAATACATAACTTACGAACCATAGGAAGCAAGAAGAATATATTCTTGAATAAAGTCAAATGGAGAAAAAGCCATGTTCTCCTTGTGAATTACTTGAGGACAGAAAGTATTGCTATTTATTTTGGGGAAAAATATGGTTAACATATAGGTGGTGTAGCCTGGAGTCAGGAAGACTTGAGTTCAACTCTGGTTTTAGACACTTACTAGCTGTAACACCCTGGGCAACTCACTTAACCTTGTTTGCCTCAGTTTCCTCATCTGTAAAATGAGCAGGAAAAAGAAAGGGCAAACCACTCTAGCATCTTTTCCAAGAAAACCCCAAATAGGCTCATTAAGAGTTAGATGTGACTGAAATGACTGCACAAACAACCACCACAAAAATTCTATATGTGTGTGTGTGCGTTTTAAAATTTACAGGTGTCATTGTTTCTTGAAGTCACATAATGGCATAAGCCTGTATAAGTAACTTTATACTTTGGCTCTCTGCCAAGAGGATCTTCAAATTTTTCACTAAATAATTACTTCTGAATAATTGGTTTGACTAATACTATAAGATTTTAGAAGTAACAATAAAATCTATAATTTTTGTATATTGCAAGAGACTGTATGTCAGAATTAAGAATCTGAAAACAACAGACACTTTTCAACCTCCAGTTGAGAAAGCCTTTTAAAAACTATACAAGGAGAGATTTAGTAAATGAGGAAGAAAATGAATGTATTCGAGGAGAGATATAATAGCAATTGCCCAGTGGATCAATTTCACTGAAAAAATAGATTGGTAAACTCATGATTGCATTTGAATATTAGAAATCCCAACTGTGACTAGAAAAAGTTGAGATGAAACACCAAAAAAAAGAGATGACATGTCTTTTGTCTAGACTCCAGAGCAATTGAAGGGCCATCTAGGGAAAACTACAGAAATCTCCTCTGGGGTCTTTTTAATTCAATTTAATAAGCATTTATTAAGTACTCACTATGTGACAGACATTGTACTAAGTGCTCGGGAGTCAAAAAGAAGCAAAAGATGAAAAGACCTACCTTCAAAGAGCTTATAATCGAATGCATATAAGAAATGTGAGGGTATTTGTCATTCTAAAAGTTTACACCAACAATTGCACCTTGTTTTTGTTTTTTTTTTTTGTCATTCTCAAGCAATAAAATTCATTGCTAAAAGAGGGAATTTCTATTTTATTAGTTTTCTTTTATATCTATCTTCCAACTTGTAGTTGAGCAAATAAAAGAAAAACTTCTAGAATTTTAATGATTAAATAAACTTGCAAAGTAAGCAAATCCTTGTGAGATCCTATTGAACATTAATTCTCCACTTTCTTGGTGAAATCTCTGCCTATGGGCTAAAATTGTCATTTACAATTCCAGAGACTTAGCACATTAGGATTTATTGAACCACAAAAAGTAGAAAGAAACTATGGAGGTAGGTGCTTAAATTTGTAATTTTTAGCTTTTCAATAAAATATTAAAAAGCAAAAAGTTACAAATTAAATTTGATACCAATTTGATATGCTTTATATAAAGTGCATCACAGGAAAGCAACATATATTTACAATTTGCAATAGGCTTTTTTGAGATATATTTTTGAGGATAGAATCTCTGATATGGAAATTCATTTAGTAATAATGAATTTTGAGAATTTCTTCAAAATAGGATTCAAATTTCATTTAATATACCTTTCATAGGAAGTGTGGGGTAGCAAGAATATGAAGCCATAATCAGTTAATAACAAAAGTTTGAAGCTGAATCTATGTCTATATAATATACATAATACTTTAAGATTTGTCAAATCACTTTTATCACAACTACCATTTTATGATATGTTGCTAAGTATTAGCATTGCCATTTTGTTAGGAAGGAACTATTTCTCAGAGTATATTTATTTATGTAATCTAGCTATTGATCAGCTATGCTACATACATACATGCATACATACATACACACACACCTGTATAGGTCAATGGATAGATAGGTAGATAGCTAGATGTATGAAAGATAGATATTAAAATTTAAAACTTTTAGGATGTCCTATATATAGACACAATAGTAAAGTCCAAGGACATTTGGGACAGAGAGAATTAGAAATTGAAAGGATAAGGAAAAAAATGCCCTCTACCATATATTTGATGTGATAGTTGCTTAGATAGGCTTTGGGGCTGCTAGATCGGTTGTAGCCTAGTAGGTCTTCTATCAAGTCCCTTAGTTCATCCTCAACTAGTACTTTACACAGTTCATGATGAACTATAAAAAGATAAGCCTGGGGCTTAGCAAGGGAGAGTATCAGGAATCTTTTCTCCCACTATCTCAATATCTGTTCTTGTGACTATAGGAATGGGCTAAGGTTTTACAATCCTTTTAGAAAAAATTTTGGATTGTGTGCTTAAAATATCAAATTATTAAAATATCTTTTTTATTTGATTTTCTGATTCATAAATGCCAGCTGCATTTTAAAAAAAAAACCTTGAACCATCTAGATTAAGCCAAATTTAGAAATTTCCCATCATACCTGACAAGTGGCCATTCAGTTTTCAGTTGAAGACTTCTAAAGATGGAGGAAGTCACTTTTCAACTTGAATCATTGAATTGAGTTATTTCCACATAGAAAAATGCTGATCTAATGAGGTCAGTATGATGTGGTAGAGACAGGACTGAATTCTAGTCCTAGGGCTTTGGTTCAAATCCTAGACCTTTGTGATCTTGGCAGATCTAACTCTCAGTTACCTAATTTGTCAAAATGAAAGTGTTGGAATAGATGATCTTTAATATGCCTGAAAGTGATTATTAGATGAGATAATATACATAAAGAACTTTGCAAATTGTAAAGCCCTTAACAACATCGCTATCATTACCCCTCTGAAGAATGAGCTCCATCCACCTGTAGTCTTCCGACATTCTGGCATATCGTTCTGCTCAATCAATATGAGTTTATTGGGCCTTCATCATGTACAAGGCTTTCTACTAGGCCTTAGGGAGACACAAAAGTGAAAAAGACATGGAATAAGGCCTTAAAAAACTCATTATCTAGAAAGGAAGGCAAGCTAACTACGATCCTAAGCAGAAAATGAGAAAGGTAAAAACAGAGTAATAGGGATAGAAGAAAGAAGTGTTACTTTTTGCTTATTTTGTGTCAGGGACTTATGGGCTACAAATACAAAGAAGTTAAGAGGGTCTCTGCCCTCACAGAGCTTACATTCAATAGGGGAAAGACAAACTTGATAGGAGAATATAGAGGAGGATTTCCTGAAAGAAGTAACCATTCAACTGGACTTGAAGTACCTGCAGTAGTTCAATTTCTAGTGAAGGAAAAAAGTCAAGTGTAAGAACCATATGGGAAAAGGAACCCAAGTAGCGTAATCTTTCAGTCCAATAGTCTCAAAGATGGGGTACAAATCCAAGGCTAACCCCCCTGAAGGGCCACTTTTCTTTGGCTTAACATCCCCACTTGAAGTTGCTCCAGAAAAATCTTAGTTCATCACTAGGTTTCTTAAAACATGAATAATGGGGTCCCAAACTCTGTACAAGGTACAATATTTTTAGGGAAAGAGAAGCCTTTATTTCAACACACTAACATTCTTAAGATTCAAAGGACTCACAGGAATTTACAACATTCAGAAAACAAAGCACTCAAATAAACGCTTTTCCCAGGAGGAAGCTATTGGAACAAATCTTTGACATTCCAGTGTGCCCATCTTTTCCATGGAGTCTTACAGACTCCCAAAATTCACAGTACCACCATGTGGTTTAAATGTCTCAGGAAACAAAATTAGTTTTCGGACTGCTGAAAAAGCAATCCCCTTCCTGTATTTTTAGATCTACACTTTCTGAGTCATTCACTGACTTTGCTCTACAAGTAAGAGATTTCTGTAGACAATCATTTCTTTATTAAGGATCATGTTGTATCAGCTAACCCCTTTGACTCTTGAGAAGGTCTAGGCCATGCACTCTCAAATGTGGGAGCAAAGACAAGTCTTCAAAGCTGGTACTGCCCAGGTAATCTGTTTTTCCAAGGGAACTTGATTCTGGAAATACACTGCCTAGGAACAACAAATTCCTCAGGTTTTTAGGTTTCATGAATATTTTTATCAACCACCCTGACAAGTTGAGTGGTCAAACAGATGTTACTTTCTATCTTATGCTCTTGCAGAAAATCTATTATTGCCCTGGTTGCTATTATCTCTTGATTTTGCTATAATATCTTGGTTTAGGAAATTTGAAGAAAACCAAGAAGTCAGGAAGCAAAAATGAAGTAGAAAAGCATTTCATCCATGAGACAGTCAGAGAAAATCCTCAGGGGTGGAACTGTCTCATTTGAGTAAGAGCAAACGGCCAGGGTCACTGGATTTAAGAGTATTTTGGGGAAGAAGGCTGGACAGGACAAGAAAAGTGGAAAGGTGGGAGGAAGTAAGTTAGGAAAGGCTCTGAATATTAAACAGGGAATTTTCAACTTTATCCTTGAGGTGATAAGGAGCTATTGGAGGTTCCTGAGTAGGGAAGTAACATGATCAGAACTACACTTCAGGAAAATCCCTTTTGACAGCTGAGTGGAGGATAAACTGGAGTCAGGAGAGACTTGGGGCCAGTCAGGAGGCTATTGCAATAATTCAAGTATAAGGTGATGAGTGTGATGTCCGTATCAGAGGATAGAAGGGATCATATGTGAGAGACATTACACTACATTACAAAAGTAAAATTAGTAGTCCTCAGCAATAGATTGGATTGGTGAGGGGAAGAGGGGGAGGATGAGAGAGTAAGGAGTTAAGAATTACACCTAGATTGAGAGCCTAAAGGACTAGAATGATGATACCTCAATAATAATAGGGAAGACAGAGGGAAAGATAATGTATTCAGCTTTGGACATTTTGAGTTTCAGATTTGAAAGGACATCCAGTTTGAGATGCCTGATCAACAGTTGGAGATGTGAGGCTAGAGGTTGCAGAGAGGTTAGGACTGGACCTTTCTGTCTTTCCTTTTCTCTCTCCTTTTTCTCTCTCTTTCTCCTTCCTTCCTTCCTTCCTTCCTTCCTTCCTTCCTTCCTTCCTTCCTTCCTTCCTTCATTCCTTCCTTCTCTTCCCTAAAACCTTACACCCAGTGATTTCTGAAGTCCATGGATTCAACAACAATGGGTCCCTGCCCAACCTCCACTCAATGGCTGCTTTTGGACCCTCTTGGCCTCCAGTGAATGACAATGGTAATGGTTTCTCTTCCAACAACAGCCCTGAGGCTCCTGCCCCTCCAAGCAGGATTTATCTGTTTATCTAAGTTTTCTTTTCTATTAAAGGGGCCATCCCTCTGATTACTTTTTAAAGAGACCTATTCAATGAATGGGCATTACCTCACTTTAAGTTACTACTTGAAAATGCCTTAGCCTAAAAGGCCAAGGTCTCCCAGTGCATCCTGGGTCATCTCCAGTCATCCTGATGAATATCAGGTCACTGGACCCAGATGGCTCTGGAGGAGAAGTGAGGCTGGTGACCTGCGCAGCCCTCCTTCACTAAAGTCAGGTGCAAGTCATGTCATCACTTCTCTGATGGTGTGGTCTGTCCTCCTTGAAAATGAAGAACCAACACAAGAACTGGATAAGTAAATTTGACCTAACCCTCATATAACATAATACGTAGGCCCTTCACTACACTAGATAACTCCCGGTCAGTCTCCAGTTTGTCCACAGCCTTCCTAAAATTTGGCACCTAATACCAAATACAGTGCTCCAGAAGTGGTCTTTCCCGGTTCTAGATATCATGCCTCTCTTAATATGGCCTAAAGTTGAATTGGGGCAGATAGGTGGTAGAGTGGATAGAGTGTTGGGCCTGGAATCAGGAAGACATCTTCCTGAGTTCAAATCCAGCCTCAGATACTTACTAGCTATGTGACCCTGGATAAGTTGCTTAACCCTGTTTGCCTCAGTTTACCTATCAATAAAATGAGCTGAAACCACTCCAGTATCTTTACCAAGGAAACCCCAAATGGGCTCACAGAAAGTTGGATATGACCGAAAATGACTGAACAGCAAAATGTATCTACAGTGTAGAACAGAATGTATGGCCATATAAAGCCCTTATTTAAAAAAAAAAATACTATCCATCCATCCGTCTATCTGTCTATCTAATCTATCTGTCTATGCACCTGTCTGTCTGTCTGTCCTTCTGTCTGTGTGCCTACCTGCCTGTCTGTCTATATATCTATACTAAGTACGCAACAAAACCTTTTATCATTCATTCATCATATGAATCATTTATTTCCTATAATAAAATATTAGGTCATTGCTGTTTAAGAAGTATTCAGAGGATGGTCCCTTTAATGAGGCAAAGAAAAATAGCTAAATCAGGCTGGGAGAGAAACAGCAACAATTACTATTAATAATCACTCTTAAGCCAGGGGGTCCAGGAAAAGGAAACGAAAGGGAAGGGAAGGGAAGGAAAGGGAAAAGAAGGGAAGGGGAGGAGAGGGCAGGGGAGGGCAGGGCAGGGGAGGGGAGGGAAGGGAAGGGAAGAGGAGGGCAGGGAAGGGAAGGGAAGGGGGGCAGACAGGAGAGGAGGAGTTAGAGTTACTTAGCTATGACCTATTCACTGAATGGGCATTATCTCACCCTATGCGAGTATGGAATAGGCCTTGGCCTAAAGGGGCCAAGGTCTCCCATTGCATCTGGGTCATCCTGAGGAATATCTGGTCACTGGATCCCGGTGGCTCTGGAGGAGAAGTGTGACCTTGCACAGCCCTCCCTCCCTCCAAACAACGTCAAGTGCAAGTCATGTCATCATTTCTCTGATGGCATGGTCTTCCTCGGCAACGAAGAATGAACACTACAAAAACAATAACAGCATTGCTAATTGGACATTTAGAATACGAGCAATTAAATTAATATTTACATATCAGAAAACATATAGGTATATTTGTACTTATATAGGTTTGTACATATCCTATCCTATTTGATCCTTAGCACCCCTCAGTGACACTGCAAAAGGTTAAGGGGACTATAAAAGAAATGAAACTCATCATTTTTAATTGCTTCAAAGGTTGTTGCCGTAAAAGAATGTATCACTTTGTGAGCAGCCTTTTGATGGGAGAATTTCTATACTTACGTAGGCTGGTACTCAGAAAGCTTACATATCTGTCACTGAAACTATCCTCAAACACTTTGAAACTTGGGAGAATCGGGCAGAGCTTGTGCTGCACAACCATAACTTTGGAAAAACTCAGCCTGTTTCCACATCATAAAGACATATCAAAAGACATATTCTGCTTTGATTTGAATTCTCATTTAGATAGCATTTTAAAGTTTCTAAATATTTTCCTTGAAATAACTTTGTATGGTAAGTAGTACATATATTACTATTCTAAATGAACAGATGATGCTCACAAAGTCTCAGGTGACATAACTTGTCCAAGGTCTATTAGCTTCTTCCTTTCAGTCTACAAGTTAGCCTTTGATCAGGTTACTCCTAATCTAAGTTAAAAGAAATCATTCTGTTGACAAGAAATCATTCTCTTGACCTTGCTACCCCACTCCACTACTAATTATTATACTGTATCTTCTCTCTCCTTCCTCATGTCAGGCTCCTAGAAAGAATGACACATATCAGTAGTCTCCAGAATGAGTACTGAAACACCTTGGAGGATCATGGTGATTCACAAGGGACTGTGACTTGACTCCAAAGGGTGGTGATCAATAATTGTAGGGTTGTAAGATGAATCACTTTCCTCCTCCCCATAACAGTTGATTATGAGGTTCATCTCTAACATAAAGCAATCAATTAACCTATTATACTC
This sequence comes from Bettongia penicillata ogilbyi, assembly GCA_023548195.1. Taxonomy (NCBI): domain Eukaryota; kingdom Metazoa; phylum Chordata; class Mammalia; order Diprotodontia; family Potoroidae; genus Bettongia; species Bettongia penicillata. The sequence continues at coordinate 5,804,853 of JAJHZJ010000021.1, forward strand.
CTATTCTTTACCAACTTCATCCCTTCTACTCTTGTACCTTCCCTCTTTTAATATGGACACAAGGAGACAAATTAGCAGAAATATATTAATTACAGAAAGGAAAATATTCTCTAGAATATCAAAAAAGTCCAAATATCACTGAACAAATTTTATAAGACAAATGAAAATGAACCAGTCCTTGACAAAGACCACAAAAACACAGTGGGGTGTTTGTTCCCAAATGGCTTAAAAGGGAAAAATATGTGAAATCAGAATTTATGGCCTGTATAACATAGATAATTGATAAAGAAGCAAAAGAAGAGAAAAAATTATTGGGGAAATGAGTATATAGAATTGAAAAACAATCTAGAAGAACAGAAGCAAAAAATAGTATTTTAAAAATGTGATTTTGGAATAAGCTGATATTGAGGACAGGATATTTAGAGAAAAGACTCATAGATCTTCCAGACAAGTCAAGTCAAAAAATCTGAGTCTTAAGAAACAAGAAACATTAGAGTAAAACTGTCCAAAATTTTTAGAAACAAAAGCAAGGCAACTACAAAAGCAAAAATAAGTAGCTGATTATATAAAACCAAAAAAAATTCGTAAACAAAATTAATGGATTGAAGATAAGAAGGGAAGTGGTCAAAAATGAAGAAATATTTACAGTAAATTCCTCAGATGTGTTTGATATCTAAGATATTTAGCAAACTAATCTGTATATGTGTATATTTGAAACTACCATTCCATGATAGATAAATGGTCAGAGAATATGCACTAAAGTTTCTCAAAGGATGAATTTCAAACTATTAAAAACCATGTGAAAAAATATTTCAAATCACCAATATCAATAATAAGTGCAAATTAAAACAACAGTGAGTTTTCACTTTACATTCAGTAAATTGACAATGATGACAAAAGATAGTAATAGTCAATGTTGGAGGGTTTTTGAGAACATAGGCATAACTGCACATTATTGGTAGAACTTTGAATCAGTCCAACCATTTTGCAGAGTTACTTGTTAGTATTCCAATAAATAAATTGCCTTTCTTCTGAAGAGTGTATTTCTAGACTTGGAAGCAACCCCAGAGATCATCTAATAAAATCTCTTCCTTTTTCCAGGTAAGGAAAGTGGTACCCAGAAAGGTTAATCAAACTTCCCCGAAGTCACCTAAGTATTAAGTGATAGAGCTGGGATTCAACTTAAGATCCTATGATCTTGAGTTCAGTGTTTCAAGGTCAGTGGTCTTTCCATTGCATCATTCACAATTAGGGAATGGCTTAGACTAAAACATCTCTTGGTTCCCATCCAGCTATAAATCCCATGAGTGTATGAAAGTATTTACATTGTGAATAAAACCATTTCTATGTATACATAATATGTATTTCAGTTAGCTAGCATTTTTTCTCTCATTTCCACCTCTGCCACCTCACCACCCATCTTGTTATTTAAAAACTTGAATCCATTGCATTGAGATGCACTTTGTGTTCCAAAATATGCTTAACAGTGTTGCAAGTATCTTCTTGAGTAAAATCTTTTACTGCAAGATGCTGTGGCTTCTGCCAGGATAAACACAGAAACAAGAATGTGTAGATAACAAAATACAAAAAGAGATATAATTACAGGAAGACAAGTGTGAGGGTGTCTTGTCCCTCTGTTACTCAGCAAAATGTGCGGAGTGAACAGAAGAAATCTTACAAGAGATTTCTAAAGACATACTTTATCTTGTTTCCTATTTAGCAGCAATCCCCTTCAGCCTCTGGTTTCAAAGCTTCTTCTCACAGCTAAATAGGACATAATATTCCCTACAGAATGTTCAGATGATTCACTGTAAGTTCCTTACTACTTTTCCCCTGTTACCACGCTCCTAACCATATCCTTCCCAACCGAAGATAAGGAAAGGTGTGGTACCTATGGGGATAAAAATTGTGTCCCTTCCAAACAGCTACTTTCTTAGGGACAACATCTCATAGTTTTTCCACAGAGAAAGAAACTAAAGCCATGAACTGAAAATACCTCTGCTACCTTGCTCCCTTCTTTGTAGAGGTGGAGGACTGTGGCTGCCTGGTGTTAGACTCTTATTGAGATGTTGGCTGCTTTGCTGAATATTTTTTCCATTTACTTTCATGTTGCATTTTTTATTACATAAAATCATTCACTGGGATAAGGATGCAGAAATATAGTTAGAAATAAAGGTGATATAAAAAAAGACATCAATAAAAGAAAACATAAAATGCCACACAAATCTTGTCTTTCAGAATAACATACCTTGAGTATTAAGATTAATTTCCATTCTCCAATCTAGTTCTTATGTGTTTTTAATTTAATTTAATTTTTTGTTAAATTTTAAATTCTGAACTGTCTCCCTCCCCACCCCCACTAGAGAAGGCCACCATTTAACACAGATATATGTATATGCATATGTGTGTTTGTGTTTGTGTGTGTGTATATACACATACACACACACACTCATACATACATAAATGTGGGTATGACTCCATACTATGCATCCTTATATTTTCAAACACTGCTAAACTTTTCTGGTGTTTATAAGACCATTCAGTAGGAACATAGGTTTTAGTAAGAGAAAAAACCCACCAAAAATCCACAATAACTTGGTTTTCCTTAGTGGACGTGACTTTTAGGGATCATCTAGTTTATCATTCTCCTTTATACATGGAGGCCAAGCAGGTAACTTAATTTATCAAGGTAATACAGATAGATTAGTTGCTAGATATGTTGGGATGAAAATCTAGGTATGCAGCATCAAATGGGTACCAACTAGATCTTCTCATCATTTGAAATCACAGCTTTCATCTGTAATGACAAATATTCTAATTTTTTTTAATCATAAGGGTTAAATCTTCACTAGATCAGCGGAATTATACAAACAGAACAGAACAGATGCATCGGGGGTGGGGCCCTGCACATCAGATATTGGCTCCAGACACCACTATAAAAATAGTTCTCCTGAAGACTTTGCAACCATACTATTGTTTCCTTTTGCTGTAATTTAAGCCTTTCTGTTATGAAAGGAATTTAATTTAGAGGAAAAGAAATTCATCTTTTGAGCAATTTGCCTCCCACTATCCTCTAAAATAAGACCCTCAGGAGGAGTCTTAAATTCCCAATGACCTCACCGGTTAACACTCCTGCCACAGAACTGCAACAACCTGCTCCTAATGCACTGAATAAATTAAGGAGTTCATTACACCCTCTTTGAAGAAATACAATATTAGAAATCAGAGTTGTCTTCACTAATTCCAAAGTTATTAATTATTTCCCTTTTTGATCGATCTATGGTGAAAACAGAATGTTAGGCACACAATTAAAATGGAAAACTCAGGTGATTGTAGATGCATGGAAGGAAAAATTACTGATAATGCTTTTATAAGGAAAAAGGCGACTTTTGATACATGTTCAAAAATAATTATAGCAGTACAATTTGTGATAGAAAAAAGCTAGAAGCAAAATGTATGCTCAACAAGTGAGGAACAGCTAAGTAAATTATTGTATATAAGTATAATGGATAATTACTGTACTGTAAGGAACAGTTATTATGAAAATTTTAGATGCGCATAAAAGGATGGATAGGAAGAGATGCTGAGGGAGGAAAGTAAAGCCCAAAGAATAATATAAAAGGACAATAATAATGTAAATAACCTTAATCCTAAGACTGAAGAAAACTCAGATAGAAAAGATGAGGGAAAATGATATTATCATATGATCAAAATTAAAATGCACATCCTTTCTCTTAGAACAGTGGAAAGAGAGATAGATCTGGAGCCTGGAAGACCTGAGTTGTGGACTTATTCCATTGTTAGCTATATCACCCTGGGAAAGTTACTTGAACCTCTCAGACTTGATTAACTCACTGATAAAATGGGAGGAGTAATAATGGTGATGGTGGTGCTGGTGGTGGTAATAGTAGCAGTAGTAGTAGTAGTAGTAGTAGTAGTAGTAGTAGTAGTAGTAGTAGTAGTAGTAGTAGTAGTTGTAGTTGTAGAAATAAACTGTAAAAGGATGAAAATTAAAGCTTCTGTCAATTAACTTTTAAAGAATGTATTTTGTATGGGGAATTTGTATGGAAGTCTCTTGTATCAAAAGTCTAAGTAGATATCGTTGTTCAGTTGTTTTACTTGCATCTAACTTTTTGTGACCCTATTCGAGGTTTTCTTCACAGAGATATCAGAATGGTTTGCCATTTCCTTCTCCAGCACATTTTATAGATGAGGAAACTGAGTCAAACAGGGTTAAGTGACTTACCCAGGGTTACACAGCTAGTAAATGTCTGAGGCTGGATTTCATCTTAAGTCTTCCTGAGGTCTGATGCTCTATCCACTGTACCACCAAACTCACACACACACAAAGACACGCATACACACACGCACACACACACACATACACTCAAAGAGATAAGACACATTTTGCAGAACACAAGAGATTACACTTTCTAAAAAAATACCAATCCTTAAACACTTTTAAAGCAGTTATAAATTTCTCAGTGCAGACACTGAACTTTCCTATAACTCTACTTCCTGAGGAACACCAAGAGAAGACCTCTTTCCATTAAAATCAGTAGAACCCACACTACATTGTTACAATAGATTTTTTTCTGCGCATTTTCCTCAAATACAGTATGTTGCGACTAAATATGAGAGGCACTAAAGATGGACAATAGTCTGAGCTTAGAAATGAAAAAACAAAGGAGGAGACTGGGAAATCGTAGAGTGCTTTCAATGACCCCACACTCCTCCAAAATTCCAAAGCCCATTTTTTTTCTGACATCAACATTTTCCTATAGGGCAATGAATCATGGAATAATATGATCTCAGGACATTAAAAACTTTAAAATGTCAGTTGACACAAAGGACAATGGAAAGGCAGGTGTCAGAAGGTTGCAATGTATCACCAATGACTTGGAAAGGGATATTAAAAATGTCATCAAGGGAGTGAATGACTGGAAAAGGAAGTGAGCTAATCATATAGCAAGGTAGAGGGATATAAGAACATAGCTCAAATGTCCCCTTTATATTCGCATAGAAAAACATATTAAAAGTACATTGAGTTAATGCTCTATGGGGGATTCACAGAAGGAAGGATGTGGGAAAGAAATGTCTAAGGTGAGAAGGCTTGTAAAGACTCATATCTGCCCCAGTAAAGGGAGTAACCATACCAGTAAGATCACAGATCCATTTAAATATCCCAATAGGACCAGCATACAGATTTTAAGCGTGTCGCCATTTTTAGTCAACTGCGTGTTCTGATTTCATTATTAGGTGTTTTCATTCCCAGATCGTTATCCTTCATATGACAAAGGTGAGGAGAAAAATAGACAGAAACAAAGAGAAATGATAGGCATAAATAACAAATGTGCAATGACAAAATAGATGTGAACTGTTTTGGCACACTTTAAAATATTTTATAAATATAAGTTATTATTAGCATTATAATTATGTTGGTCTCACGTTTTTCTCAGGGTTCCAATGGAAAGGTCCTAGGACATGTCACTATTATTCTATTTCTTTTATATATTCTGTGATCTAGAGAATATTGTATAGGAGAAGAAAATAATAGATTCTTGTAGTTGAAGGAAAATATTAGGATATAGCCTCTATAGAATCTTATAAAATATTCTCTATAAATTCCAGGAGCATACAGGATAGCAGGAATGCATGTACTTCATCATTTTCCCACATTATTTTGATCTCCTTATCTAGGTTTTATTTTACTTACAGTAGTTGCAATGAGTAGAGATAAAGGAAGAAATCTGGAAATATCATGTAGATAGAACTGGTGGCAACTGATTATATACATAACATGAAAGACAGTAAATAATGTTATAACATTTGGTTTAATGTAAGGAAGTGGATTCCCTAGAGAAATAGTTGTTTGGATTGAGTTGATGGGAAAGATCATGAGTTTCGTTTTGGGCTTGTTGAATATAGGATTTCTACGGGACATCCAGGTAGAAAGATACAATAGGTAATTGGAGATGTGAGACTCGAGCGTAGGAGAGAGGTTGGGGCTAGATTTGAGTATCATATACAAAAAGATGATATTTAAAAATATATAAGGAGAAAGAGACAAAGACAGATAAGACAGAAAGGAAGGGCAGAACTTTGGGAGACAACCATAGATAGACGGCAGGGCATGGATGATGATCTAAGAAAGGAAAATGTGTATTCAGAGAGAGAGGAGAACAAAGAATGAGACCTCTGTATAGGGATTATAATTGTACCTATGGAAGTTGATGTGGTCAACAAGAGAGAAGCTGAATAGTGAGAAGAGGGTACAGGACAGAGGCTTGGATTATACCTGCATCACAGGTATGCTGAAGTTTTTGATCATAAACATATTCTGTACCTGTAAAAAAAGTCTTTCTTAAGCACATGCCTAACTAAGTCATGCCCCTGGTCAAGAACCTTCTTTGGCTTCTTATTTTCTTTAGAATAAAAGAAAAACTACTATTTGGACATTTACAGGTTTTCTCCAATGTATCTTTCAAGATAGTTCACATTAATTCGCTGAAATAATCTACATTCTAGCCAAGCTGGTCTTGCTGGCCCTGAACTGCCCATCTCTTACTTCTATAATTGAATAAAGGCTGTTCTTATACCTGGAATGTTGTACTTCTCACCTGTACTACTTAGAATTCTTAACTTCCTTCAAGAACCAGCTCATATGATGCCTTGATCCTATGAGAAGTTCCTTCTGACCACCTTAGTTCTGGGAGAAATGATGGTTTCTCTCTTACATTAATAAAAAATTACTACTGGGGAAAACTTAGATTTTTCCCCTTCCTATTTTCTCTTTATGTACTGAATCAAATCAGCCTCTGAAGAGTAGGACTGATGATGAGATTGAATTTGGCATTCCTCTCAGTTTTGTTCAGACCCCACCCATCTGGGAAAGCTTAGATTTTAATTTAGGCGTATTCTAGCCCTAGTGTTTCAGTCAGACTGGACTGAGTGGAGGTGGATCCTCTTTGTCTACATTGCCCTGGGGTAGTCTGGATAAGGAGATAAATCTTTGTCTAAGACCAAGAGATCAGTCATTTCCCTGAGCCCTTCTAGAGAATAAACTGACTTCTTACTATAATATTCATTTTTCTCATTAATGGTTAACTAAGCAGAGTTGATTGTCACCTATGTGATCCTGGACAAGTCACTTAACCCTATTTGCCTCAGTTTCCTCATCTGGAAAATGAGCTGAAGAAAGGAATGGCAAACCACTCCAATATTTTTTTTCCAAGAAAATTCAAATGAGGTCATGGAGAGTCAGACACAACTGAAAAATGACTCAGCAAAAAGGCTGGTGTAATTGAATAACAAACTATATGTAATAAATATATACATATATGAATATATATAAGTATATGTGGGGTGTAGGGTGTGTTCAGAGAGGACCAGACCTTCAGTGTGGTGGCTGCCAAGCTCTTTTTGGGACTCTTTCCACCTTTGGTGTTCACCTGATCCACCCATCTCACCTGTGGCTCCAAGAAGCTGCGGCATGCATAACAGTCACACCCTGGTAAATTGTCTTGGCAGACAGGCCAAACCAGTTTGAGGGTAATTAAGCATTCTCAAATCCATTGATGAGCTAGGGAGGTGTCTATCCCATGCACGTGAAGACTTCCTCTGGTGGAATCAGCTGATGAGAACAATTTGTTCCAACAGCTATGAAGGCAAATGAAGCAGGTGATGTGGAGCACTTAGAGCTTGGTCAGACATCAAAGACGCCAAGGTCATCCCCTGCATCCTGAGCCATCTTGACTCTGTCCTGCCACTGGACTAAGATGACTCCAGAAGAGAGAATGAGACTGATGACTTTGTGCAGCTCTGCCTCACTTTAACCCAATTTACACATGAATCAAAAGACATCACCCATACCATTTTACTATCATGCCTCAAAATTCCTGTGGGGACAGTCAAGTGATGGAGCAGCAGGTGCAGATATACTGGGAGCTATAGTGAAGACCCTGCACACAGGTGGCCCAGGCCATAGGGTCATTTCTTTTAAGGATGACCCTGCTCACCTCCTGGTGTGAGGAAGGAGGCTAGAAAAGGTACCCTAAACATTGTCTGCTTCTCCAAGTGCTTATCAGGCCAGGGCTGATTACTGCAGCAAGTAGGGAATCACACTATGTGGTCAAAACTCGAAAATATGTACAAAAACATCTGCAAAGATGATTCCACCACCATCTGCACATGGAATGTGCACACACTAATACGCAACACAAAATCTAGTTGACCTGAAAGATGAACTGCTCTTGCTGCAAGAGGACTCAACAGGTATTGCATCCAAATAGGAGCCCTGAGTAAAACAAGTTTGGCATATGAAAGCCAGCTTACTGAAGTTGGAGTTGGATACATATTTTTCTAGAGTGGGCACCGTGAAGCCAGCATGGGTTTTGCAATCAAAACTAATCTAATCATCAAGGTGGTATGCCTGCCAAAAAGAGTGAATGACAGGCTCATGACAATGTGATTGCCATTTGCAGGAAAATGTCATGCCACCATCATCAGTGCCCATGCTCCCATCATGACAAATCTTGATGAAGTCAAAAGAAAATTTTATGACAAACTAGAGACCCTTATCATCAGCATGCCAAAAGAGGACAAGCTTATAAATCTGGGTGACTTTAATGCTAGAGTAGGCCCAGACTTGGCAGGGAGTCCTAAGGAGGAATGGAATTGGGAACATCAACAGCAGTGGTCACTAATTACTGAAGACTTGTGCATCACATGACCTTCTCACCATCAACACTATTTTCCATTTATCTAAATGCAATAAAACTTCTCGATGCACCCTTGCAGCAAACACTGGCATCTAATAGACTATGTGATTGTAAGAAGAAGAGACAGACAAGATGTGAGAGTGACAAAGGCAATGTGTGGTGCAGAGTGCTGGACTGATCATACACTTATCCTTTCCAAGCTAAATATTCACATTCATCAAAAGTTCTGCCTACCCCCAAAGCAAAATGACTACCAGAAGAATTAATGTCAGCAAATTAGAACTCTTCTCTGAGCAGGAACAGTTTGTTGCTAACTTTGAGGGAAAGTTGAGCCAACACATAGTTGGCAACAGTGGAGCAGAAAAGGAGTGGGCAACTTTCAGAGATTTGAGCACTGCATTTGCTCATCTGGGTCAGAACACTCACAAACACCAAGACTGGTTTGATGAAAATGATGGGGAAATTCAGAAGCTGCTAAATGAAAAACAAGAACTCTACAGGATACACCAGCTGGATAGTTCATCCACCTCTAAGAAGGCAGCATTTAAGTCCACCAAAAGCAAAGCACAAGCAAAGCTGAGAGAAATGCAGGATTCCTGGCTCAGTAAGAAGGCAGATGAAATTCACTTTTGTGCCGATAGTAACAATCCAAAGTGCTTTCATGATTCCCTGAAAGCTCTTTGTGGACCAAAAACCTATGGTGCATCATAGCTACTCAGTGCTGATGGAGCCATTGGTTAGAAATAAGGACATGATCCTAGAAACATGGGCTGAACACTTCCACAGTGTTCTCAACAGACCATCATCAATCAATGTTGAGGCCACTGACTGTTTATCTCAGGTTGAAGTCAATCCCTCCTTAGTTGAACTTTCAACTGAAGAAGAGGTTTTGAGGGCCATTAGGCTCCTTTCATGGTACTGATCCTGGTTCTGATTCTATTCCAACTGAGATATACAAAGTAGGGAGACCATTGCTCACACAAAAGCTGACTGAAACTTTCCAGGTTATATGACAAGAGGAGGTTATCCCCTAGGAGTTCAAGGATGCCTCCATTGTCCATCTCTATAAAGGTAAAGGAAATTGATTGTCCTGTAATAATCTCAGGGAGTTCTCTCTCTAAGTCATTATTGACAAAATTCTTGCTAGAATCCTCCTTAAAAGGCTGGTCCTTCACCTGGAAGATGGTCACATACCTGATAGCCACGGTGGCTTCAGAAAAGGCCAAGGAACAGTTGATATGGTGTTTGCTGCCCAACAACACCAGGAGAAATGCCAGGAGCAGAACAGAGGTCTGTACACAATGTTTATAGATCTGACCAAGGCCTTTGACACTGTTCATCATGAGGGTTTATGGAAAATTACGCCAAAATTTTGTTGCCCAGAGAAGTTCATCAGCATTGTATGTCAATTTCATGATGGTATGTTTGCCTGGGTTCTCAATAGTGGACAGTGCTCTCTTGCCTTCCCAGTCACCAGTAGAGTGAAATAGGGCTGGGTGCTTGCTCCCATGCTTTTTAGCATGAAGTTTGCAGTCATGTTGTTAAATGCTTTCAATGAGGATAAACACAGCATCAAGGTCGACTACTGTACTGATAGTAAGTTCTTCAATTTGAAAAGGCTACAAGCCAAGACTAAAGTGGAGGAAATGTTGATACATGATTTTCTATTTGCAGATGATTGTGCACTCAGGGAAACCTCTGAAGTTGAGATGTAACAAAGTATGGATCAGTTCTCTGCTGTTTGTGCTTATTCTGGCCTAATAATTAACACCAAGAAAACACAGGTGCTCTCTGTCACCACCATACCATCCATATGTGGAACCATTGGTTACAAGAAATGGAGAAGTTCTGAATGTTGTGGATAAGTTCACTCACCTTGGTAGTGTACTTTCCAGGGATGTACACATTGACAATGAAATTGATGCATGCATCGCCAGAGCTAGCTCAGTGTTTGGGAGGCCCTGAAGAAAAGTTTGGGAGAGAAGAGACTACCAAACTGTAGGTCTACAGAGCTGTTGTTCTGACCTCATTGTTATGTTTGTGACATGTGCAGTCTACCAGAGTCACTCCAAAACTGAATTGCTTCCATTTGAATTGTCTTAGGAAGATTCTGAGGATCACCTGGCAGGATAAGATACCATTGAAGTCCTTGCTTGAGCTGAACTGCCAAGCATTCAAACTGTACTTCAGAGAACTCAGCTCCGATGGGCTGGTCACGTTGTTCAAATGCAAAACGTATGCTTGCCAAAATGACTATTTTATGGAGAACTGGCATGTGTTAGACAATCACATGGTGGTCATAAGAAGCAATACAAGGCCACTCTCAAGGTCTCAAGAACTTTGGATTTGACTGTGCAACATGGGAGACACTGGCACAGGACTGCTCAGCATAGCGTGCCCACATCAGAAAGGGTGCTGTGCTCTTTGAGCAAAGCAGAATTGAGACAGCATAAAGTAAACGCAGGATATGCAAATTTGGAGTATCCACCCCAAATATTCACAGGGACTATCTGTGCCCAACCTATGGTATAGAACGTTCCGAGTTCACATTTGTCTGATCAGCCACAGTAGGACACACTGAAATTTCACTTTACAATCGTGATGTCATTTTCACCTTCTTTGAGAAAGGACAACAACCAAGTGTGTGTACATATATAAAGAATTTTATGAATTCTTAAGGCTACATACCTGTTAGATTATGTAACCTTGACACCTAAAACTTCATCCCTTCTGCTCTGCTTTTCCTCACGAAACATGAATTCACTACTCTAGGATGAACTTGACACACAAACACGGTATCAAGGAAAATTTATTTAAAATGGAATTCAGAGGAATTGAACACCTTGGCCAAGCTGAACTCTACCCTTTTTCAGAAAGGACAAGAGAAAGAGAGAGAGAGATACAGAAGTGAGGGCATTTTTTATAAAGTTCATGCAGGATAGATCCTCCCATCAGAAGTTGGATTGGTCCTTCTCTTTGGGGTTACAACATTTTGACACGCCCACTTAAGTCGTTAACCAATGAGGCTGGATTTTCTCCTTGCTGACAGGATTTATTAGTTTCTGACCTTCACCTGACTCTGCTAGGTCACAGATCAACTTTTGGAAATTTTGACATTGTGGAAATGACATTTTCCTTTGTTTCCCACAAGTGCTTGACACAATATGAGCGCTGCCATCTCTTATCATCATGATTTTGACACAATCAGTCCTCCCAAATTTCATGAGTTATGATTTCTAACTGCTTTGATCCATTTTTAATCATTAAAGTGGGGGAAAATATCAATAGCTGTAAATCCAATGCATGACAAAGATGGATTTTTGCATAAATTTGTGCGTACACATAGATGCTTTACATTAGGGGAAGCTAAGTGACACAGTGAAGGTGATAGGGTGTAGACTCTGGAAACTTCCTTGAACTCCTGTAGAATCTTCCCACTTAATCTTGGCTTTCATACTCAAATCTTTCATACTCCAAATAAAGTTTATTAAAGATTTGCCATACTAGGTTGACTCTTAATTGCCCCACCTACTTCTCACTCAAGCAGTCCATTGTCTTATACCTCCAGTTGCCTACAGCTGTTTCCCACTCTTGATTACATCACGTTACCCCAGTCTCATCAAGATCTTCCTTAGACGCTCCTCCCAGACTACTAGACTGCCTCCAGATCTTTCCCATGGACCTTATGTGTATATAATGTGTATAAATTCCATCTTACCTCCATGTGTGTACTCAGATTCAACCCAGCTCTGACTCTGTCTAGCTGAAATTCTATCTGGCCTGCTTGTTAATACAAGTGTCACAAACAGAGAGGCTCCTTGAGTCAAAGCCAATATGGTGAACCTTTAATAAACTTTGTTTTACTTTGGCTGGAAGAAGTCTTGAGTTGAATTCATTTGGCAGGACCCAACGTCTTGGCAGTTTGGGGTCCCCACCACTCCAAACTTCATATGGTTCTCAGACCTCAACAAATAGAGTGGTAGGTCTCAAATCAAGAAGAACCAAGCTCAAATCTAGCCTCAGACATTAGTTGTGCAAATGGCTTATTCTTATTTGTTCAGTTTCTTCAATTACAATTACAACATAGGTATAATAATAGCATCTGACTCCCAGGGCTGTTGCAAATAACAAAGGAGATAACATTTGCACAATCCTAGGAATCTAGTAGATGCTGAGGTCAGGGAATCATAATGATGAGGTTTGGGGTGCTCAGGACCCCAGAATCCTGACACACTGGGTCCTGCCAAATAAACTCGACTCAAGCTTTCTTTCAGTCAAAGTAAAATAAAGTTTATTAAAGATTTGCCATACTAGATTGACTCTTAAGAGGCTTCTCCATTTGTGACTCTTGTATTAACAAGTGGACTAGATAGAACCTCAGCTAGAATGAATCTGAGTTGGATTGAATCTGAGTCCCTTTATGAAGAGATAACATATATAGAAAGACTGTGGGAAAGATCTAGAGGTGGTCTAGTAGTACGAGAGGAGGGTCTAAGGAAGATCTTGATGAAACTGGGATAACTAGTGATGAAATCAAGGTGGAAAACAGCTGGAGGCAATTGGGAGGTATAAAACAATGGAGGGCTTGGATAGGAAGCAGATAGGGCAATCCCCAAGGTAACAGATCATGGAGGGCCAAATTAGGTTATGAGTATGAGAAGCCAGATTAAGTAGAAAGATTAGAGGAGATTTCAAGGAGGTTCCCAGAGTCTGTGCCCCATCAATAGGCACTATATAAATACTAGCTAGTAATATTATCATTCTTACTAATTGTTATAGTGATTGTTAGTAATAAAAAAATGACATATCTCACATGCTAAAGAATTAAGACCACTGAAAAAAAGTGCAAGAATTTCATAATTGGCTTTGAAAACATGTCTATCTCTGATAGTTTTTTTTTTTCAAATCATCTGGTGCTGTTTTTTATAGTTACCATAAGTATGCTTTTCTAACTAATGCCTGTTTTATGACTAGATAAATTATAGAATACACTTATAAATGTATTCCACCTACAAAGCTTGAAAGCCGAAAGGAAAGACTGATGTAACTAGGAATCATTTGCATTTAGATTCCTTTATCCAGCAATCATAAGGCATCTCTGAATCAAATAAACACTCGTATATTTGTTTATGTATTTTGGTAATTGAAGTAAGAACTCTGTACTTGTGAAGCAGCTTTCACTTAAGTTCTAAAAGTGCCTTAAATCAGTACATCTATAAAACTTCCTAAAGAGAAGTAGCTAGAAACTTATCTTGCTTTTTACTGGGTAGAATATTTGAAGTTCAGGCTGGTACAATCTCTTCTCTACATTCATACAGCAACCCTAGTCCTTTCTCACTGCTCTCTTAACTAGTCTCTATCAGCATTTTAAAAAAAATCTAAAGTGGAAATAACACTAACTGTATGGAACTTATTTTATTTAAAATTTGGATTTTGTTTTTGTTTGCAAAATCCCATCATTATAAAAATTTATCTTATTTATTTTTTAAATATTTCCCAATTACATATAAAACAAATTTGATAGTCATTTTTTTTTTAAATTTGGGTTTCCCAGTTCTCTCTCCCTCCCTTCTTCCCTTTCTCTATCTCTTGAGAAGTCAAGTAACATAATATTGATTACATATGTAAAGTCTTACAAAACATATTTCCATATTTCCTCTGTTGTAAAACACTCATGTGCACACATAGGGGAAAAATAGAGTAAAAAAAAATATGCTTCAAATTTCTGTCAGAGCTCAGTTTTTTTTTCTGAAGATGGATAACCTTTTTCATCACAGGTGCTTTGGAATTGCCTTAGATCACTCTATTCAACAGAATAACTAAGACTTTTATAGTTAATCATCATTTTAATATTGTTGTTACTGTGAGCAGTGTTGTGGTTCTGCTCACTTCACTTTGCATCAGTTTATATAAAACTTCCCAGGTTTTTCTGAAATCCTTCTGCTTGCCATCTCTTATAGCACAATAGTACTCCATTACAATCATATACAACTTGTCCAGCCAGTCCCCAGCTGATGGACATCTCAGTTTCCAATTGGTTGCCACCACAAAAAGAGTTGCTATAATTATTTTTGTATAAATATATCCTTTTTTCTTTTCTTTCATTGCTTTGAGATACAAATATAGTAGTAGTATTGCTAGGTCAAAGGGTGTACAATTTTACAGCCCTTTGTTACAAACCATTCTCCACAATGGTTGGACCAGTTCATAGCTCTGCCAACAGTACATCAGTGTTGCTATGTTTCCATATCCCTTTCCCCCAGCATTTGTCATTTTCATTAAAAGGCCATCTTTGGGGGAAAAAAAAGGATTAGTCATTCAGTGATGCTATGCAACGACCAATTATGAAACACTGTGACCTCATGAGAAAAAAAGTAATAGGTAATATAAAGGCAGAAGAATGGAGGGTATGAGGCCAACAAGAGTCTGAATGCACAAAATAATGTGTCACAATGTCATCAAGGACATATATAATCAGAATAGAAGGTGAATGGGAGAGAGATAATAGAGGGACAATTTGAGAGCTGCACTGGAATCAATGAAGTACAAAAGAATCAAAGTAAGACTATCAGCATGAAGCATGGATCTTTTATGGAAAATATTGAAAAAGAATCACACAAATTGAGGATCTCTGCCAGTTAGAGAAACACCTATATCACAGATGTCACAAATCAATTATAATTTACTTTGAATCAAATCTGTTCTAAGGTGTCTGATTTAATACATATATTTAATATGCAGTTTGATGATTAATGAAGTTACCTTTGCAGATAATTTTTCAGTATTTATAATCAATGCAAATATTAAATTGAGGATTATATTCAGGAAATGTTAGAGCAGGAAGCATGTTTGGTAATCATCTAGTCCCTTAACCTTTTCATTTTATTGGTGAGAATACAAAGCTAGAGAAGTGGAGCATTTTCCTAACGTTAAAAGTCTGATGACTGAGTGGGAAGAGAATCTGGGTTGCACAATGGAGGGAGAGCCTGGAGTCAGGAAGATAACTTTCTGAGTTCAAATCTTACTTCAGAGACTTACTAATTGTGTGACCTTGGGCAAGTCACTTGACCTTGTATGCCTCAGTTTCCTCATCTATAAAATGAGCTGGAGAGGGAAATGGCAAAGCACTCAGTATCTCTGCCAAGAAAACTCCAAATGAGGTCTCAAAGAGTTGAATATGACTGAAAAACAACTGAAAAACAAAAATTGTGTGGAGAGAGGTAGAGCTGATGCCCCAAATCACGACATTCAAATGCTTAACTCAGGTTGGTCTTAGAAAATCATAGCAGTGGGAGCCCTTTTGCTTTTGTTACAGTTGTAGATTCAGATAAATATGCTAAATGATTTATGATCTCATCAATGTAGCCATTCCTTTGGATAGTACAGATATCAACCAGTACGTGACTTTCCATTCAGTGTAACATTTTTCCATAACCCCACTCTCATACTGGGACCTCTATCCAACCTACTGGACAATATCCCTGAATTCTTCTGATAGCACAAGAATTCCAGTGGTAAATACTTCATCCTACATTTTTCAAATTAATTCCAAAAGCTAAATAATGACTAAATATAGGGGGAATTATATTTTGGTTTAATATATTTAATATTAAAATATATTGAAATCTATTTAATCAGAATGAGAGGAGACTGTTTACTGACTCAACATGAGAAGTAGCTAGCTATTTTATTCT
Source organism: Bettongia penicillata ogilbyi (assembly GCA_023548195.1). Taxonomy (NCBI): domain Eukaryota; kingdom Metazoa; phylum Chordata; class Mammalia; order Diprotodontia; family Potoroidae; genus Bettongia; species Bettongia penicillata. The sequence continues at coordinate 5,821,267 of JAJHZJ010000021.1, forward strand.
TCCACAAATGCTAGTAGATTTTAAATAATAATTAAAAATTATTTAAAAAAAGTGATTGACTAGTCATGCGTATTTTTGACCCATTGATGCCACCCTTGGTCATATGCAACAAAGCAATCAAAGAAAGAAACAGAAGTCTGTTGTATAACCCAGTGTTTATATCAATACTTTATATAGTAGAAAACTGGATACAAAATGAATATCCACTAATTAGAAAAGAGCCAAACAAATTGGTATGAGGATTCAATGAAAAATATGTGAAAGTCAAAGAAACAGAAATTTTTGTATGAAGTAGTAAAGAGCGAAATAAATGGAACAAGAATAACAATAAGTATAGTTATTTCAATAATGTAAATGAAAAGATCTCTAAAAGGAAGCTATGTATAACTAAAAAATGTAGCCTGGCCCCCAAGAAGAGATAATCTGTTTCTCTTTTTTTTGCAGAGAGATAGGGTACTGCAAAGGCAACATATTATAAATTTTCATGTGTGAACCATATCTATTCTTTGTAACTGATTTTCTTTGTTGAAATGGAAAATTCAGTTCAGGTGTTAGTACAGTGGATACAAGATTTGGATCTGGAATTAGGAAGATGGGAGATTAAATCTTGTTTCAGATACTTAATAGCGGTATGTCCCTGGGAAATTAAGTTTCTCTCTCACCTTCAGTTTCTTCATCTAGAAAATGGGTTAATAGCATCACTTATCTGACAGGGTTGCTGTAAACATTAATACATGTAAAGTATTCTGAAAACCTTGAAGTTTTATGCAATTTTCAGTGGTTGCTAGAACATGATTATGATATGAAAACAAACAAAAAAAGACTCAGTAAAACGTTTTCATGGGCTGCCAAGCATTTAAATATTCACAAGTTTTGGCTCAAAATGAGCATAAGGCTCACTTCTACCAGGCCATTCATGAATTTTTTTTTTTGATGTCCAATGTTATCTTAAAATGGGCATCACCAGAGGATTGGTAAAACTGGATTATACTAACAAGAACTTCTATAGTACTTTAAAATTTGCAAAGCACCTCATATGTATTATCTTCTTTGGTCTTGATGGCAAGCCTGTGAAGTATGTTCTATTATTATCCTAATTTTTTAGGTAATTTTATAGATAAGAAGCTGAGACTGATAAATGTTAAGTGATTTGCCCTGAGTTGAAGTTGTACAATTTGCCTACTCTGTGCACAGTACTATGGGAATGACAACAATAAATTAGCTCTGTCCTGGCTTCAAGGAGTTGACAGTCTGCAGAGGTAGTATGGTTTGTACTTCATTTTTCAAAGAAGACCAATGACACCAGTGGGGTGATGTCTTTACTTGCTTAGGAATTGGAAGTCATCAGCCCTACTCTTTCCTCCAGAGTCATCAAAGTCCATTGGTGAGACATAAGTCAAGGCAATGACCCTGGATGCAGTGAGAGACCTTGGCCTTCTTAAACTAAGGTCTTTTCCAAGTTTCAGTTTGTCTGAGGCAGTACTCATTCATTGATTAAAGGCAAAGTAAGAACTAAGACAAAAGTTGGCCTAGTTTGCCTTCATAAAATAATCAATCTGGGAGGAAAAGACCCTCAGAGTTTCTAGCTAGAACCGAAACACCCACTATTTACACTCACTCTGAACCATTAAAACCTAAACCTGCAGAGGTGTGGGGTGATGGGCAAAGTCAGGATAAGACATATTCAACAATTCAGCAAATATCTATTAAGCACTTATTATATGCAAGATGTACTAGGGCAGGAGGTGGCAAGCTGTGCCAATCATTCTTTTTTGTATGGCCCACAAGTTCAAAATGGCTTTTACATTAATAAATTTTAAAAACTTCATTTACCAATGTGAAAACCATTCTTAACCTTTGAACCATATGAAAACTCTCAGCTGGTGGATTTGTCCTGAGGCCATAATTTGCTGACTCCTCTTTGGGACAAACAGATAAAAATAGCATAATCCTTGCCCTTTAGGATTTAGCATCCTATCAGAACTATAATACAAGCATATTACAAAACAGATTAGAAGACTTCAGGTAAGGAAAATATGAGTTCAAGTCTTGTCTTTAGCACTGAGCTGCATAGGAAAGTGATTTAACCTCTCCATGTCCTCCAGTGACTGTCAGAGACTACCAGTAATAGAAGAGATGATAACGTGCATCTATCCAGGGAGTTTCTACACCATGGAATTCCTCTATGGAGATGAAATCACTGGCTTGTTCCTCTTCCCCATTGTCAAAGACAAACACAGAGATATTACTACAAGGTTCTGAAGAGCAAGAGCTCACATCAAAGTAGGACGACAAAGGAAATCTTGGCAAAGAATGTGGCATGTGAGCCACCCAGAGCTTAAATGCCACCAAGGTCCCTGAAAACCATCTAAGGGACCCAATAGTCTGCTAACTGTTTTTGTTAACACCTTTATAAATTAGATAATAATTGAGGGCTTTCCTTCACTTACCAAAGATACAATGTACTATGTGCAGATTTAGGCAATCACTAAACTATATCCCAAAATGAACGAGGAGTATAGAGAGAGCATCCTGCATGAAATGCGACTGAAAAATAAATGGAGTTTATTTCCAGTCTCATTATTTAATGCACAAGTTCCTTTTATGTTCTCTTCCACCATACATTAGCTGTCATCATAAGGGAGTACTAAATAAAAACTAATGGTGATGATCTATCAAAAACAGACGTGATATTAAAAGATCAGTTGAATAGGAAAGATGCCTTAATTGTAATACAGTGATTAATCTCTTTGGTATGAGAGGCCAATTAGTGACAGCAGGAAAGCCTTTTTTTTCCCCTCAGAAACTTCTACTTAGAACATGACAATGTCATATGCTCACAATTTTAGGCCAAACTACACACAATCTCCTGATCTAAAGACCTGAAATATGATCCACTCATACATATGAGCAGCCAGAGGAAATCTTTTCTCCCAAAGCCCCAAGCCACTCTCAATATATACTATACTGTACCAGTTATAATTTTCCTAAGGGTATTCGCTAGGAATATCATCTCACAGAAGACGTGCTGATGTATATCTGTAGAGTTTCTACAACTTCATTTCTCTATACATCCATGATATCACGAGTCTGTTCCTCTTTCTCAATATCACACACACACACACACATACCACAATACAACACACAAACACAAAAGGGAAAGGAATTAATGGAGATTCTGAAGAGGAAGAAATCACATCCAATTGGCGGAAGCAGGGAAGGCTTGGAAAAGGTCTGGCTCTTGAATACTAAGGAGGATTTCATAAACAGCACAGTTAGCATTATAGGAAGTCAATTTATAGACACTGAGCACACACAAGCTAACCCTTCTTCTTAACAATCTTGTAGCTTGGGTCTTAACTGAAGGTTTTCCTTCAAGTACCAAAGACATAATGCAGTATGTGTAAATTTAGGGAACTGTTGGACTCCATCCCAAAATGAACAGGGAAAGTAGATATTTCAGGGGACAAATTGCCTTTTGTTATTTAATATAAAGTACCTGGGATCAACTGATTAATTCAGTTATTTTCTTGTATAAAGATGCAGAGAAGTATCTTGTCCAGATACTTGAGAAATTACTGTGATGCAGGATTAACTACCCCATCAATGGAGGGCAACCCCTTCCAGTCTTTTTCACCTCTATGTTAAAAATGAGGCTGCATGTATTTTTGTCTTTCTCACTTGGAACCCTGATTCCTATAGAAACAATGTTATAAATAGTGGTTATATGTAGTTGAAATTGCCATATTAGTACATTATGGATTAAATAGGAATAGGCCAAGTACTTATGTACCAGTTATGATATCGTTTCTGTGGGCAGTGCTTCTAAGTTCAATCTAATAAGCTTATAAAACTATTTCCAGCAAGAGGAAATAGGGGAATTTGCAACATTTTCATTTTTGTTCTTGCTTTTTTGAGTAATCTGTCTTCAGAGGATTTTTTATACGCATTAAGTGAGATAATGTAAAACTTTTTGAAAGTTTTAAAATGCTATATACATGCGATCTATTGGTGTGTTATTGTTATGTGTTGTACACTAGACACAGAGATTTGGATTCGGAGGATCTGGATTGAAGTTCAGGATGTGCTCCTTACTACCTGGGTGACTTTGGACAAGGCAACTAATGCTTATCCATCAAACTAAAAAATAAAATAAACCAAAAGTTTTATCTCTCTACATGGAAGCAAACATCCTAAATACAACATGCCTTTGGGCTTGTGTTCAGACTCTTTATAGCTTGATGGCATCTGACTCCATGGGTACTGCTTTCAGGAAAAAAATAAGGGGGGAAGAGCCTTCTCTATGCCAACATGAGACTGTGAAGTAGGATTATAGTGGTAAAGTTTTGAACATAATTTAAGATTTTAAAATGTTTCAATATCGTTAGTGCTTTTTTTAAGTTTAAAATTAGATGATCATCCATACTACTATATATCCTTCTATCCAAATGAAAAGGTTCATTCAACAAAACTTTGTTTTGTACATATTCCTATATTTACATACTATTTCCTGTAGTAAATCTAAGTACAGAAGAGCAGGGATTATTGTGTTGTTGTCTATGTATTCTAGCACCCAACACGATGCCTTGTATATAGAAGGTGGTCAACGAGGTCTTGTCAATTGACTGACTGAACAATCCAAATCACACAATTTTCACTTTCTTCAACCGTAAAGCACTGCATAGATATTACATTATACTATGATGTTTCTCATTGAAAAACTTAGCACACGTTGCAATGTGGCATCCAGAACTATATCTGTGCAGTCAGGGATGGTGCAATAGTGACACACTTCCAGTTAGCTCTGTCTGGGCTACAAGATCTGGAAGAACAGCTGTCCCAAGGTTCCATTACTGGGGGCTATTCTATTTACAATTTTCTGTGAGGAATTAAAAAAGAAAAAAGAGGGAGAGAGAAAAGTGCCAGACAAGATAAATGATGCTTATTTTGAAACCAAATCCCATAAATTAGGCTATATTAAATACACTTGTGAAGCAAGCTGGTGTCATCTGCTAATGATGGCTTAGCGGCTGTGTAACTCCAAGTAGAATACCAAATCCTATTGAAAATTACTGCCAGCAGCATTTTTAGGACTGCTTACATTTTCTAGGAAGTCAATGACTTTTTTTCCCCTGAGTATCATTTGAAGAAACAATTGTCAACTTTTCCTGTATATCCTTTAATGGCCTCTTCTCAAATACTCTTAAAATCTCCCATGCTGTATCACACATTTCTAATAAACTTTTAAAAACAGACAAACATGCATGCCTGTTTATGTATATACAGACGTGTCTGTATTTACCTCTCCCCTAGTATCTATCTCTTTCTTCACAAGGAATTAACAACTCTTAAATGATGTTGGGGAGGTATCCTTTTAAAAAGTCTAAGATGTGAAAAAGGTCATCTAATCAGTTTAGTATGTTTCTGCCAAATTTACTTGCTCAGGTATTTACAGATCTCTTAGAATTTCATGCAAATACTCTTTTTATATTTGTTTGTTTGAGAAACATTGCATTAGAAGTATGCATTTGAGTTAGAAAAGACACTTGAGTTAGAACCATACACTATGTTCTATGGGACAGCTCTATGTTATTCCATAGAGTACATTCAGTGATGTATCTTGGTTGTGGCTTAACAATATATGCTGGTTCAATACTTGGACATATTGCAAATGATGAATTCCCTAGCTGCTTCTAGTTGAGATGAAGGATATGGGAACATTGAGATGATTTTTTTTTTTAAATCTCACCATTCCTGAACCAGAAGAGATATTGACTCAATGGACCTTAAAAAGAAAAAAAAATAAGTAGAAGAAGAGATGTCTTCTGGCTTGGTATCATTTGCTAAATAGTATACACTGCCTCCAGAATCTCTGTGAATGAGGTTCGAAAATGGGATGTGCTCTTTTTCCTGACAATGATGCCTCTTTGAAGGAGAACATAGAATCAACTAGGGGAGCTTTTGGACTTGGCCCTGGCTGCTTTGTGTTTTCCATTGTGCTTTGTGTGTCTGTGCTTCCCTTCTTTCTTGAGGAGGCAATTATACATCAACCTGAGGAAAAGGAACCTTAGAGTTGAATTTATGAATTCAAGAGATCCAGAAGTCCTAGTTCAATGAGCGGAGCTGATTGGTGGTTAAGAAAGTAACAGATCAGGTAACTACCAGAAAGAGAATGAGCTCAAGCCATTAGTCTGGCTGACTAGAAGATAGAAATTTTGAGATAGGTAAAGTGCACATAATTTTTGAGAAGCAAAATGCAATGTAACACAAACTACTTTATGCTCTGATGAGATTTAAGTATCAACATCCTACAAGATTACAATATCTAAATTTTATTACTGAATTCTATATTAATTTGTTTGCCCATGTTTCCTATGAATCTTATGTGCTTCTTGGCATTTCTTTTGTGTAGGCAATACTATCCATTGCATACTTGGTTTACAATGTATAATGAGTAACTCTCTGCTCACTTTTTGGAGAGACCTAGACTTGAGCCAAAGTCTAAGCCTTAAATAATTTGTCCCTGGGGTTCTTACATAGGGTTTTAGTGATCCAAAAATTTTGAGATAAATGAAACATAACCTCTGTCTCTTGGAAGCTAGGATTGAATGCAGTCCAGACCATAGCCATGGATGCAGCAGAGGGAAGCAAATAGGTACATAGCCCCTGATAATAACATATAATTAAAAATATTTGCAGAGAATTTACTTCTCTTTTGGTCCTTCCATTTTTTCTTAAATGTTTTCAGGATTATTTTGCTCACCTGGATTTTTGTCAAGCTATTTTCAAACAGGTATTGCCTTTTATTACTTCTTTCTCCTTAATGATGAAATACTTTTCATCATGACACAAACAAATTTGGTAAATTTTTGAATAATTTTAATTAATTCATATTGGTTTTGGCCACCAGCTCTCTCTAATTGCAAGTCAAGTGTTAAATATTAGGGCACTCTTTAGAGTCTTTTGATCTTGTTGTGGTAAACTATTTACAAGAGTTAAATTATTCACAAAATATTATAAATGAAGTAATAAAATTTCTGAAGTCCACTACCATTTTTCAATATCAATTACTTGTTTAGATACTTCAGAATTGAGTTCTTTCAATATTCAAAAAGATATTTTTTATACTTAATTGTGAAGTAGTGCTGGCCCTTGCTTTTTTTCTTTTACTTAAAAAAAAATTATAAAATAAACACCGAAAAAAATTTCTCTACACATAGTAAAACAAAAAAAGGAGAGTTCTATATAAAATCATGAATCTCAATTATGTACCAACTACTTTTAAGGGAATAGAAAAACACACAAACATATATACATACACACACACACACACGCACACACACACTCACATACACATATATGTATATATGTTTTCTGCATTTAAAAATGTCACAATGGTTTTCTCTCTTCTTTCTCTCCCTCCCCCACCCCTCTCTCTCTCTCTGAGACACTTCTACGACTAACTCTCTCACAATCCCCACTCTCACCCTATTAAAAACTGAGAAAGGAAAAAACAGTCTTTTAACAATAAACATAGTAAAAAACAAACAAACAAATAAATAAATCCACATGATACCAATGTTCAAAAGTCCTGAAAGGTCACATGCTTTTCTTTGCCTATTAGAGTGTTAGCATTATTTCACTGTACAGTACCTTGAAATTGCTTAAATAAATGTACCTTTCTAGGTTTTTCTGAACTTTTATGCTTGAATTTCAAAATTTTTACTCAAATCTTTTAATTAGAAAGATCTGTTCTTAACTTTACAATATTATACTTAGCTTTGTAGTATAAGTTATACTTGGTTGTAAGCCTATATCTTTTCCCTTTTATAACATTTTATTCCAAAATCTGTTCTCCTTTAATAGCTAGCATATATAACAACTAGCATTTTACATAATACTTTAAGTTTTGAGAAAACCAAGATAGTGATTTATTCAGAGATTAAATGACTTGCTTAGGGTCACCTATCTAATAAATATCTGAAGCTGGATTTGAGCTCAGGTTCAGTTCTCTATCCATGGGGGCTGGTATTGTGAGATGTTTCTACAGTTCCTTGCTATTTAAACTTTGTTTTGGATGCTTACATTATATTTCTTTAATATTATGTCCCTGGATATTGACTTTTACATATCTGGGAGTTTTCTTTGGGTTCCCTTCAAATGGTGGTTGATAAATTCTTTATCTCTTCATTTTTCTGACTAATTTTAATAGATCTGGGCATTTTAAAATATGGATTCTTGAAACATAGTTTTCAGGCTTCTTTTATTTATCATGGTTTTTAAGGAATCAAGTAAAGTCAATTAAATCAGTATTTATTAGGCACCTATTGTGTGCCAGGTCATGGAAATGCAAAGACAAAACTTGTCCTTAGTCTGAAGGAATATAGAATCTAATTAGGGGGGAAACATGGATAGTATGTACAAATGAGATATAAATTGCATAAAATAGAGATAATATCAGAAGGAAATCAATTACAATAAGGGCAACCATGGAAGGTTTCTTTCAGAAATGGAATTTTGGTTGAAACTTGAAGGAAGCTAGGATGTACAGAAGAAGAGGGAGAATTCTAGTCATGGGAGACAGTCAGTGAAAGAAGGAAAGAAAGGAAGAAGGAAAGGAAGGAAGGAAATAAAAAAGAAAAAAGAAAGATAAAGGAAGGAAGGAAGGAGGGAAGGAAGAAAGCAAAGAAGGAATGAAGAAAGGGAAAGAAAGTTCTTGTCAACATTCTAATGGGAAGCATAATACAGTTGTCCCAGAATCACTCTCTCCTCATTGGAGAATCTCTAGATTGACTTGTTTTTATTACTGATTAGTCTTTGATTTATTAATCTCTGTTTAATTGAGACTTTGTTTCAGGGCCATACTGCATCTTCTTCTATTGTTTTTGGGTGGGGTGTTCAGCTTTTCATAATTCAGCCCTGGGTCTCCAGGGTTCTCACACCAAACTCTGTTTCCTGAGGTTTGGATATTTAAGGTTGAGTGATGGATCTTCAGGGTCTTCTTTGATGTCTTAGGACAAAATGTTTTGGACCATGAAGTCACTAGACCTCATCTGTCTGGATCTAAATGTTGTGGTACCTCACTTGCCTCTGGTCACTATCACATCTTCTTGGCTTCCAAAGACCCTGTCATGAGTCTTTAATAACTCTGCGGAATTGTCAGACCATTTTATAGCTTTCTCAGAAGAACCCTTTAGACTTTCACTGTCAATAGACACAGGGCCCTGCAAAGGATAGACCTAGCCCTATCTCTGGTTGCATAGGAAAGCTATCCTGTGTGGACATAGATTTTGGTACAAGGGTCCCCTTTTCTATTACAAATGGAATTTAGGGTGACATTTTGCACATTTTTGAGATGAAAGAAGTAACTACTGTAGATTCTCATCAGCTTTCATTATTATTATTCAGTTTTGTGTGAACTTCAGTTTTGTTTCATTTTTCTCCTGGAACAGATATTTGGGAAATAAGCGTTCTGCTTCCATTCAGAAAGCCATCTTTTCAGGAGTACATTTTTGTATCTACTTTTATGTCAGCAAGCAGAAACTCTGGTAGGTTTTATGATTCCAGAAAAGGTTTTTTTGTGTGTGTGTGATCTCCATGAACAGACTGAATCTGCTTTCAAAGGACTAGCCTAATTAAATGTAGAGAGTTTCATTACCAGTAGAATTCTTGCTAGACATTTCGCAATGAATTCATTCGACCACGGTAATTTGTGAAACAAGGTAAAAAACAAAATGTCCTTCAGTCCTTTTGCCCTGCTCCTTCTTATTATTGGTCTAGATTGGGGTCAAAGGGGGAGTTCATGGCAGAGAGTGTTAAAAATCACATAAGTTTCGGACCTTCTATGAACTTTAAATTGGCAATGAACATACTAAATGTTAGATCCTCATCCAAAGATCAACAGAAGGATTTACAACGGGAAGAACTGGATCATACCATTGCCTTTCTCATAATAAACAAAATCAGAATGATGGAGAAAGCTGCTTTAAAATATAAATATGACTCAAATGTCCCCCCTGGGGTAGCAAAGAATAAATTTGTCAGATTTTATCATACATCCAAAATCAATGAGAAATATTTAATGGGACACTTGGTAAGTTGCTCAATCACAAATATTTATTATTAAGTGCTTACTAAGTGACAGACACTATGCTATATGCAATGAATAAAAAGAAAGGCAAAAACAGTCTCCTCAAGGAATTCATGTTCTGATGGGTGTGACAACATATATAAATATGGACTGTACATATAAGATATATACAGCATAATTGGTAGTTAATCTTAGAGCGAAAGCACTAGCAGTGGAGGTCAGAGAGAAAAGTGAGGTTGTGGACCCTGAAAGCTATCTTATTTCAGTTCATATGTACAAGTGTTTTTTAAAAGATCACCATGAAAATTATTACAGTTTACTTTCACTAGGTTAAGAGGATGGGAAGGAGAAACAATATATAGAGAGAGAGCTCAAGAACTCTCCAAATTCAATCAACAATGCCTTTGATACTTAATGACTACAGAGTACTTGAGCGAATAGGCAAGAATGGAAAAAATATATATTGCAAAGAATAATTCAGGAATAGTTAATGAGAAAGTCCTAATTCAAAGGCTCTCCTACAATTACAAATTTTCTTTGAGAAAAGAAATTGTAAGTACTGAACATGATGAGCATCAAATAACATCACAGAACAGAATGTATTAAACTTAGACACGAAATAATGTTTATGTGAAAGCCATCCCTGAATCAATTACTGGTGTATAGTCCGACTGATTGTTATGGAAAAGATTAAAATTAATGTAAAGGCAGAAGAGAGAAAAGAAATTGACAAGAAAGAGGCAACATACTCAATTGAAGACAGAAGAAAAGCAAAATCCTGATTCATTATTTAAAATGAAAGTTGGTAATGGATAGCAGAAATGACATCAACAGTGATTGTAGTAATCTTAGATGGAAATTTAACCATAATGAGAAGTAGACCAAGAGAAATCGAAAAGTGTCTTGTTAAGCAAACATTTGGGTAATTTACCAAATAAGAGATGACAAAAGAAACATAAGTTTATCGTGTAAATTTCCTGTAAAATCTTATGAAGAATCATGCTGGAAGAATACAAGCATTATCACTTCATAAAGCAGAGAGAAACAGTGAACAGTCAAAACCAGTCTAAAGAAAGCTTGACAATTAACTAAAATCATCCTAGGGGAATCTGTAGATAAAAAAATGAAAGAAGATGAATAAATACAACGAAAAAGAAGAAATCTCTATGAAGATGCTGTAGGAATCTCCTCATTCTTCTTGACCTTTCTGAAGTCTTTGACACTATGGATCACACTCTTCTTCATATTGTTTTCTCTTCATCTTCTACCAGTCTGACCACTCCTTCTTAGCCTTATTTACTTGATCCTTCTCCAGATTTACCCTCTAACCATAGGTGCCCCTCTTCTCTTCTCCCTCTATACTATTCTACTTGATCTCATCAGCTCCTCTAAGTTTAATTACTATCTCTATGCTGATGATTCTCAACTCTATCCTGCCCCAAACTTTCTGCTAATCTCTGATCTCATATCTACAATATTCTTTCAGATATCTCCAACTGGATATCCCAAAGATATCATAAACTGAAGCAAAACAGAACTCATCTTTCCTTCTACCAACTTTTCATATTGGTGTAAAGGGAAACATCATCCTCCCAGTCACTTAGGCTCCCAACATATAAGTCATCCTTGACTCCTCGTTGTCTCTCACCCCTCCCCACCCAATCTATTGGCAAGACCTATAATTTCACCTTTCACATCAACTCTCATAAATATCTCCTTTCTCTTCTAACATTTCCACCACGGTAGTACAGTCTCTCATAACGAGTCTGCCAGTCTCAAGTCTGTCTTCACTTCAATCCATCCTCCATTCAGCCACCAAAATGGTTTTCCTAAAGCATTAGTCCAATAATATCACCTCCCCTCCTCAATATACTCCAATGGCTCACTATTGCCTCCACGATCAAATGCAAAATGTTCCATATGGCATTGAAAGCCCTAGTCTCTTACTTTTCCAGCTTTTTTATACCTTATTTCCTCTCAAATACCTTTTGATCTAGTGACACTGACCTTCTGACTGTTCTATAAACAAAATATCCCATCTCTCAACTCTGGGCATTTTCACTGGCCTGAAATGCTCTCCCTCCTCTGCTCCAACTACTGACCTCTCTAGCTTCCTTTAAGTTCAAACTAAAACCCCATCTTTAACAGGAAGTCTTTCCTTAGTCCTGTTATTTACAGGACCTTCTTTCTGTTAATCATTTCCTCTTATCCTGTATATACCTTGTTTGTTTTCATTTCTTCACAGATTTTCTCCCCCATTAGATTGTAAACTCCCTTAGAGCAGGGACTATCTTTTAAGTCTTTTTTTATTCCTAGTACCTAGCACAGAGCCTGGCACATAGCAGTTGCTTGATAAATGCTTATTGATTGATATAGAACTATTATAATTGCTTATTCTAACATTAAATATGCAGATGTATTTATAAAGGAGTGACACTTAAGTGTCTAAAATTGACACTAAAGAAAATAAAAATAGGATAACCAGACAAATGGGACCGGAAAGATTGATGTTGAAAGTTATAGAATTGTCAGGGTATTCAGAGGATTGATTCATAGTTGTCTAGAGGAGAAAAAGGCCACCAAAGACTTGGAAATAATCTCAAACCTTATTAATCCTGAAAATAGGTAGCTAAGAAAACCTTGACACCTACCAACCTATATGCCATTTTTCCCATCTTATAATTTTTATGAGAAACATATCCATGCACATTAAATATATCTTAAAGTAGGATATTAATATGAAAGAGGCAGGTAGACTTTCACAAGTTATATAGCACATACTTGTCATTTCTTAACTGAAAGATGTAGAGAATATAAGATTTCACTCTACTTACAGTTGTGGATTATTTTTGAAAAGCATTTGATTCAGTAATACAAAATATTGCTTTAAAAGGTCCTGTCCAACAATCTATTTCCCATCCATGCATCAAAATTATTTAAGAACTCTTGAAACATACTACAGAGTGAACCTTTTAAATGGACCTTCTGATTTATAAAAATTATGCCAGGATTAAAATAATGAGATCAATGATCACAAAACATATTTGTCACGGTGGCTGAGATCTTGCACAGAGTTCAAGCTGAATCAGGCTTCCATGTGGATGATAAAATCCTGCACAAACAACTATTCACAGATGACATCGTACCAATGACATCAGGTCCTGAGATACTGCAGTACCTCTCCAAAGAGTTTCAGGACAATTCAAAAGTCTGTCCATCAATCAGTAAATCAACATTTACTCAATGAAACCATTCTCTGCTTTCAAAGAATTCATAATAATTTGACCTGAAAGAACAAGAAACAAATACTGAATAAAGGATATCCATTGCCTAAATGATATTATGCAGTTGAGTATACAACCTATTAGAGTAATTATTACATAGATCTGGACTTCTGTTGTTGGCGTTCAGTTGTTTCAGTCACGTCTGACTCTTTGTGACCCCATCTGGGGTTTTCTTGGCAAAGATACTGGAGTAGTTTGCTGTTTCCTTCTCTATCTCATTTCATGAATGAGGAAACTGAAGCAAACAAGGTTAAGTGACTTGCCCAGGGTCACACAGCTGGTGAGTATCTGAGGTCACATTTGAACTTGGCAAAATGAGCCTTCCTGACTCCAGGCTCCGACTGCATCCACTGCACCACCTCGTTGAGGAATATCAAGACTAGTCAATACAAATGGGCAATTAAACAAGATATAACAAGTCAGCTAGATTGCCTTCAGGAAATACAAAGATCCTTAAGTAATTCTAAATTTCTCCCAGAAATAAAGATGTATTTTGAATATCAATTCTACTGGTGTTACATGATAGAGAGAAATGAAACACAAATATCTAAAGAATTGGAAAGACTTATCATACAATGGAAAGGAACATTGTAGTTATGAGCAAACTGTAATATAAAATTAATGAGGAATTTCAAAGAATGGGAATAAGGATGACAATAGGAAATGAAAGTCTAAAAATTAATATGGCAAAACATGTGGAAAAAAACAAGACACCAAAGATGTATGACCTAAGTTCTCCTCGGGTCTCTAGAATATTGTGTGGACCCACTTTTCTCAAACTTATGTTGACATGGACAAGAATTACCTAGGATGGGAAGGTCTATATGGTGTTGAGGGAATAATCAAATAGATGAGGGCTTTTTTTTTGAGTAAACTAATATGTAATTTTCACTTTTAATTTTTTTTGTCATGTTTCTCATTTTAAAGAATTTCTTGTTTTTAATTTTGAGCTCTAAATTCTGTCTTTCCCTCCCTCCTCCTGTATCCACTCCCCACTGAAAAGACAAGAAATATGACAGCAATTATACATGTCAAATCATGCAAAACATATTTCTACATTAACCATATTGCAAAAAAAAGAAAATTAATGAGAAAATTATACTTCAATCTGCATTCAGTTCATCAATCTCTCTCTAGAGGTAGATAGCATTTTTTCATCAAGAGTCCTTTGGAATAGTCTTGGATTATCATACTGATCAGAGTAGCCAATCTTTCACAGCTGGTTATCATTACAACATTGCTGTTACTGTGTACAATGATCTCTGTGTTCTTCTTACTTCATTTTGCACTGGTTCATAGAGATCTTGCCATTTTCCCCCCTGAAACCACATCCCTGTGTCATTTTTTATAGTACAATAGTACTTTATCAGACTAATACTCCACAACTTATTCAGTCATTCCCCAATCGATGAGTGTTCTCTCAATTTCCAATTCTTTGCTGCAACAAAAAAGAGCTGTTATCCATATTTTTTTGTAAATATAGGTTCTTTTTCTTTTATCTCTTTAGTGTACACACCAAGTAGTGATATTGCTAGACCAAAGGTAGGCACTGCTTTATACACTTTCTGCATAGTTACAATTTATTCTCCAAAATAGTTAGACCAATTCACAGCCTGACCAGCAGTTTTTTTTACTGTACCTATTTTCCCTCATCCCTTCCAGCATTTGTCATTTCTGATAGGTGTGAGATTATACCTCTGAGTTGTTTTAATTTACATTTCTCTATTCAATAGTGAGTTAAAGCATTTTTTTCATATAAGTATAGATTGCTTTCATTTCTTTTTCTTAAAACTGCCTGTTCATATCCTTTGAGCTTTTATCAATTTTGGAATATCTTTTATTTTTATAAATTTGATTCAATTCTCTATATATTTCAGAAATTATACTTTTATCAGGGAAATTTGCTGCAGAATTGTTTGATATTACTTCACTGTCTATGATACCTTTTAGCAAAATACAATTTCCCTGATTATCTCTTTTTTTAATTAGATCAATTTTTACTCTTGCTTTTTCTGACATCATGATTACTAATCCTGTCTTTTGTATTTCAGTTGACACATACTATATTCTGCTCCAACTCTTTGTTTTAACTCTAGGTTCAAGCATTGCCATCACTACCCCCCTTTTCCCTTCCACTGTAAAGGCTCTTCTTTCTGTCTCTTTTATGTAAGAAAATTGTACTTCTCCCTTCCCCCTTCTCCCAGTGCCTTCCTCTTTCTTACCCCTTAATTTTTTTGAGGTCATTCCAACATAATCAACTCACACTCATGCCCTATGTCTATGTAACCTTCTTTCAACTGCCCCAGTAATGATAAAATTCTTAGGAATTAAATGGATCATCTTCCCAAAAATGAATGTAGGCAGATAATTCTCATTGATTTCTTTATGATTTATCTTTCATGCTTGCCTTTTCATGCTTTTCTTGAGTATTGTGTTTGAATATTAAATTATCTATTCTGCTCTGGCACTTTTATGAGGAAGATTTGAAAGTCCTTTATTTCTTTAAGTATCTATTTTCCCCCTAAAGGGTCTTGCTTGGTTTTGCTACACAGGTTGTTCTTGAATGCAATCTTGACTCCTTTGCCTTCTGAAATAATAATATTCCAATTCCCCCAATCCTTTAGTGTGAAAGCTGTTCATATATTTTAAGAATCCACTCTATATTATTTGACTATTTTATTATTTATTGATTATTATTTATTATGTTATTATTTATCATATTATTATTTATTATATTATATATCATATATAATATATTTTATAATATATTATATAATATATTATATAATATATATATTATATTATATAATTTATTATATTATTATTTGTTGATTATTATTATTATTATTTGACTATATTACCTTTGACTATTTCTAATGGTAAGGACTTGGTACTTTGTAACCAAAATAGTTTATATTGAATTGAGCTTTGACTTTATCTAAATTTTGCCTCTTGGTCCTTGTGGTATCTTCTGGAATTTTAAGGAAAAGTCTGATCTTAATCCTACATGTAGCCCTTAAAATATGTGAAGATGGTTTTCATGTCTCACTTTAGCCTCCTTTTCTTGAAACAAACCATTCCAACTTCCTTCAGATAATCCTCACATATCTCTATCTTTTTGACATATTTCTGTTTGTTAATATTACTATAAAAATGTTGAACTGATAACTAGATAACATACTCCAGCTATATTCTGGACAACAGAAAGACAGTGGAGCTTTTGCCTTGGACAGAGGATCTCAGATCTATGTCTGAAAAAAATTATACATTAGAAAGTTCAATCATCTTATAGATGAAGGAAATTGAGGCCTAGAGGAACTAAGTGACTGCTTCTGGATCAGAGGTTCAGACAAGCAATAAAGGGCAGAGATAGAATTCAAACTCAAGTCCCACATTACTTGGATCCTTTGTTTATTTATCTGCACACTTCTGAGTTGTGCTTTTTACCCCATGATAAAGCACTTGAATTGGACAGCAACAGTTAGGACATAAACCTTTCTTAGACACTTAGTTTTAGGACACTATGTAAGTCACTTAACCTCGCAGTCTCAGCTTGCTCATCTCTAAAATGGAGTTAATAATAGCACTACTAGAGAAGTGGGGTAGAGGGTGAATGAAAGAAATGTGGAAAGCCCTCTCTAAAACCCAAATTCTGTAAAATGTCTATTTGTATTATTATCAAATGCAGCCTGTGAAAATGATTATTTGGTATACAACTAAATTTAACTCAATTTAATACTCTCTTGACCTGAAATATTTTATAAATCTTCCTAAATGTTGATACTGTTGTTTTTACCTTTAAGGTCGTCCTATAACATAGAAACTAAGGACAGAGTTACAGGAGGCTTTTTCACTATATAATTAAGGAATGAATAAGTGTATATATATGTAATTCTTCACAAAAAGAGAGTCTCTCTCTCTCTCTCTCTCTCTCTCTCTCTCTCTCTCTCTCTCTCTCTCTCTCTCTCTCTCTCTCTCTCTCTTCCCCTCTCTCTCTCTCTCTCTCTCTCTCTCTCTCTCTCTCTCTCTCTCTCTCTCTCTCTTCCCCTCTCTCTCTCCTTCTCTCTTTCTCTCTCTGTCTCTCTCTCCCTCTCTCTCTATTTGTCTCTGTCTCTGTCTCTCTCCCTCCTCCCTGCCTCTCTCCTTTCTCCTCTCTCTCTCCCCCTCTCTCTCTCTTTGTCTCTCTGTCTCTGTCTCTCTGTCTCTCTCTCTCTCTTTCTCTCTCTCTCTTTCTCTATGTCTCTGTCTCTGTCTCTGTCTCTCTCTCTTTGTCTCTCTGTCTCTCTTTCTCTCTGTGTCTCTCTCCCTCCTCCCTGCCTCTCTCTTTTGCTCTTTCTCCTCTCTCTCTCCCCCTCTCTCTCCCTCTCTCTCTGTCCTCCCTCTCTCTCTCTTTGTCTCTCTGTCTCTGTCTCTCTCTCTCCTTCTCTCTCTCCCCCCTCTCTCTCCCCCCTCTCTCTGCCTCTCTCTCTCCCTCTCTCCTCCCTCTCCTCCTCCGCCTCTTCCTCTGTATCTGCCACAGTCACTAGTGCAGTGTCTTGTACATCCGCATTTAATAAATATTTGTTTGTTTATGGCGCACATTGTAATAATTATCCAGCTGTAATTCCTTTATTCACACAAGCCTGTGCATGACAAGAGTAAAATACAAGCTAATTGCAATTTAGAGAATGGTTTGGTGCCAAAAATGGAGTTTCCCCCATTAATTAGAGCCTCTGTAATGAATTATATAGTTCAGTTATGAAAGGAATTGCCTTGCTTGATTTTATTCAGTTCTATAATGACTGCAAGAGTGTGCTAAGGATCAAGTCATTTGCTGACTATATGAACATCAGGGAAGCCATGTATTTTTTTATATGCTTTTTACCTGGTTAACTGCTTATAAGTGAATATTCTCCTATAAAGCAAGCATCTTTCACTGTAATCACGTAATAAAATCTCAATCCTAATAGGATGATGGCAGTCAGTTCTCAAAGTTTGTGTCACTGGAGCGCAGGTTTAGGCAAACTCATCCCAGAAGGTTCATAGGACTTAGATTTAAAATTGGAAAGGACATTAGAGGCCATCTAGAACCCACACCATCACTTTAGAGTTGAGGAAGTTGAGACTCAGAGATAAAGTAACTTAGTAAAGGTCACAGACTTGGTTAGTCAGTAAAAAGTACTTTTTTTTCCTTTGTCAAAGAAATCTATAAGAAGATATGGTGCAATTATAATTAGCATAGACAGAAACTCATAAAATTATCTATTATTGCAGGAGTGGCCAATCAGAAGTGCATGTAATTCTAGGGATTGTGAAAAATTGTTAAAAATATTTGAGGAATACTTCATAATTAAGTACTTAATCTTTTTGAAAATTTTGTTTCTTTATTTCTTACATATTTAAGCATTACAGATTCTAGAGTTTCTTTTCTGTCATATTGGATAAGAGACAAGGAAATATTTACTGACAGCCAAGAAATATCCGGAGGCTCGGTGATTTTTTTTTAATGTGAAGGTGAACACAAGATATAGCAAAAGAACTATTAAAAAATTATTCGAGATCAAGAAAGGAAAGTGACTAAATATTTAAAGATTACTCAAAAGCTTTATTCTTATGCATCATGAACACTTTATTCAATGCTACATATTCCATTAGATAGCATTGCTCTATTGATTGGTTTTATTTTGCTTTTTCTTTGTTTTGAGGGAAGTCTATGGAAGGAGCAAGATATCAGAAATTGATAATTATATTCTAAAAAGCATCAGTGTAATATCATAAATGTTTGTTTTAAGAAATTATTCAGAGGAGATGATTCTGGGGAGACTGTGGAGTAGGTAAGAAAATTCCAAACCTCCCAGATTTCCCCCACAAACAAGACAAAATAGCACCTCAGGGTGAACTTAGATCACTAAAAATAAGCAAGAGCTGGGGCAGAACAGTGGTTCTCCTGGGACAATCACAAGATCAGAAAAAAAGTCCCAAGGCTGAGGTTTAGTTTCTGTGAAGAGTAAACACCTCCAGGGTAGGTCTGCTGAAATGGCAAGCATCAAGACCTGATTCTGGCTGAGTTGAGAGGTGGTCTCAGTGCCAACACCAGTAACTTTTATTTCCTGGACAGTGTGGGGAACTGGGGAGGTCCGAGTAGGGGAAGATTGTGGGCACCTCTGCTTATAAGGAATGCCAGTTCCAGCTGTGCTATTAAGATGCGACCCTGGGTGAGAAGGAACCAGCTTACATCCAGAGAGAGCAAGAGTAGTGGGGCAGGGATGCCACTGACAGTAGGAAATCATAGGAGGGCAGAATTTTTAGTTTCATTTCCAAGCTAGTGGGGAGAACTGAAGGAGGAAATGAGGCCAGAGACATCATTACCCATACCCTGGGACTAGAAGTGATTACAAAAATAAGCTGCTACCAAAAAAAAAAATGAGCAGACAAAGGAGAAAGAATACAACCATAGAAAGTTACTATGGGAATAGAAAAGATCAGAGTTCATCTGCAGAGGAGGATACTGAAGCTGAAAATCCTCTCCTACTCCAAGGAATAATGTCAAATGGTCACTTGCCCGAAAAGAATTCATAGAAGAAATTTTTTTAAAAAACTAAAAATCACATGAGAAAGACTGTGGGAAAAATAAACAAGAACAGTCTAATCAAAACAAAGAGGTTATGAAAAGAAAGTCAATTAGAAAAAGTGATTCAGAATCTTAAGGAAACAAATTACTCCTTGAAAATTAGAACTGAGCAAGGAGAAGTCAGCAAAGTTATAAGACCAAGAAATAATCAAAGCAAAATATAAAAATAAAAAAAAGAAGAGAATGTGAAATGTCGTATAAGAAAAACAACTGATCTGGAAAACAGATCAAGTGAAAATATAAGAATAATCAGACTACCTGAAAGCTACTATCAAAAAAAAGAATCTTGATACAATAATAGGAGAAATAATTAAAGAATGTTGTCCTGAAGCAGTAGAACAAGAAGGGAAAGTAGAAATAATAATAAAAAAAATTCTCCCCATCACCAAATGAAAGAGATTCTGCAAGGAAAAACTACAGGAATATAATAGTCAAATTCTGAAATTCACAGCTCAAGAATAATAATTTTTTTTAAATGGTGGCACCAAAATTAGAATCACATAAGATCTTGTAGAAGCTACGTTAACAAATGACAGGTCTTGGTACAATATATATTGAAAAGCAAAAGAACTGGGGTTGCAGCTGAAAATATACTCAAAAAAGTTAAGCATAATCCTGAATTTAAAAAAAAGACATTTCATGAATTGTCAGACTTTGGGTTTTGTAATAGAAGTGTGTTTAGGTTAGTGGGAATGGGAGGATAATGGAAGGATCCAGTAGGGGGAAAATTGAACAGGAGGAGGGCAAGGTAGAAGGTAGAAGTAAAGTAGGTAAGTCAGAAGGGATAGGAAGTAAGAGACACACAGAAACATAAATAAAGATCAGGAGTAGAATTTAGTAGAGAAAAAAGTAGTGTTGGTAATCATGAACTCTGAAATAGATTTAATCATAAGGGAAAAATAGGGAAACTACACTATATGTCAGCCATATTAATCAGTATCATTTTAGAATATTTAAGATAACTAGACAGTTATAAGGATGGAATAATGCTGTGGTATAGGAAATGATGAGTTTGTGGACTTAGAAAAATATAGAAAGACTAGGACTTACAAAGGAAGACATTATCCACCCTCAGAGTAAGAAAGGACAAATAGAAATAGCACAGTCTGTCATAGATGTGCATGAATGTATGTGTCTTTATATAATTAGAGATTTCTAAGCATATAGATGTGTATATATGTATGGCTATTTGTATGTATATATGTGTACATGTGTATGCGTATGTACTATATATGCACATCTTGCATCTATGCAAGACATATATATGTATGTATGTAGATGCATATGTAGATTATGTATATACATATGTGCACACCTACATACACATGCATACATATGTATATATGTGTGCGTGTGTGTGATTCATAAAAGTAGTCACTAGTGTGATGGGGGGTATTCTGAATGGAATTAAAAGCAAAAAAGAATTCCACATTCCCTATTTATGGAAAGATTCTACAGATGTCCCAGTGGCTAATATTGTGTTAATTGAAATAATGCCTATAGATCACAATGGGGAAGACCTGAAGAAAACTAGAGTCATTCAAAATGCAATAGTTTCTTCATCCACATTGAAAAAAGTTCTTACAGGTAAAAATTGTCTGGATAACAATATGCAGTTTTTCTATGGTCATCCCATTGAGTTTGTTCATCAGTGCATATGTCTTGACCCTGCATTGTAGTTTGGCAATAAACCAGGTGCAGAATTCAGTGGATACAATAGGGCAAGTTGAATTGCATTCATGAAACTGCCCAGGACCTTCAAATATCCTAAGTTCTTCACTGCTTCAGAAATCCTTCTTTTAATAGTGTAATTCTTTCATGGATTCTATATGGCTATGAATCAAAGAACATTATGATAATAAATGAATCAAATTACAGATGACCCACAAGGAAACTGAAATACATTTTGTAGGTGCTGGTAGATTACAGAATATTTCCAATGTTGACTTGAATTCAAGAAGTGGTATTAAAAGCTATCATGAAGAACACATATAACTGGAAAGATGAATGAGTCATATACTAAAAATTAAGGAGTCATAGATGGACAGTCTGAGTGCTATAATTAGAGTGACAATAAGAATTTCCAATTGATGTATCTTCCTCTGTGAGGAATTTCTAGACGTCACAGACAAGAATAATATATGCATGATATGCATAGGTGGGTTTCAAACTACACTAAAGGAAGGAAAAGTCCTTTAAGTTTTACCTCGAAATTCTCTTTCATCCATAAATGGCCTCACTTAGTTAAGTTTCTTGTCAAATATTTTACAGAATCATTTCCCCTTCCAATATTAATTTTTTAGATGCTACAGTTCACAATCTTCCATTATAACACTTTGTAGCACTTTGAAAGTGAGCTATTATTCTAAACTAGTGACACTCGTTTCCTTTTTTGTTTCTTTTTTTTATAAGCAGAATCAAGAACTCATTCACTAAGATGGTTTCCAGGGCAATTTTTTCTTTGCTTTGGTTAAACTTCTATGGGAAGTGGTAATACTCAGAGTGGGTATCTTTTTGTTTGATAATTTGCCTCTTTTGAAAATAATTTTGGTGTGTAAGTTTATTGTTTGCACAGTTGGTGTTTACTGTAGTTTCATGAACTGTTTTCATCCCCTCCTATCTTTTACTTGGTATGAATTCTGATCTTGGTTCTAACTAGTCAATGGTGTGATTACACAAGAATGGCTGATTCTCTGATGATTTTTCTGTTAGTAACCAGTTTTCTCCTCTGTTCAGATAGTTGACTAAATTTTTATGATGCTCCTTAATTTTACCTCCTTTAGACTCTTTTCTTGAAGAAATTATCAATGAGAGCAGGCAGAGCCAAGATGGCAGGGTAGAAGGACTGATGTTCTAGCTCTACCTCAAAACTCTATAAAATACCTGTAAAAAATGACTAAAAAATTCTAGGGTAAAAGCAACAAAATGACAGAGTGAAACAGATTTTCCAGTCCAAGATAACCTAGAAGACTGACAAGAAAGGTCTATCTCACTGGGTTCAGAGAGGAGCACAGTCCAGCATAGGCTACATGGCACAGACAGGACTGGAGCAAGCTTCAGGATATAGAATAATGGGCAGCTGCTACAGTTCCCAGATTTCTCATCCCCTGAACATCAAAGACACTCTTTCAGCTGGGTGAGAGGGGAGCTGGGTGTAGCCTAAACCCTGGTCTCAGGTCGGTGGCAGCCACTGCAGCAGCAGCATCCACTTTTGGAGCCCTCAGCCTAAAGACCTTGGACTAATAGCACTGCTGATCTGGGTCTCAGTCCTGAGAGGTGATCCTGGGGTGAGGACGAGCATTGGCATGGCAGAGCTGGTGGTGGCTGTGAAGAGCGAATCTAATAAGCAGTTCCAGAGCAGAAAAGAGTGTTTTTGCTTCCTCCCAGACCAGAGTGCAGGCCAGGAGAGGAGTAAACTCCTCTCTCTTGTTTGTACCACCTTGGAGGAACTGAGAACTTACAGTTCCCTAGAAATATCCTAGAGAATGGCTGCACAAAGCTTCTGAAACCTAGGGTAATATACCCTCCACTTGACAAAGGACTCAAAAGTCAAGGAACTGGCTGAGAAAATGCCTGAAAAGGGGAAAAAAACAAGACTATAGAAGGTTACTTTCTTGATAAAAAGGTATTTTCTTCTATCCTTTCTGATGAGGAAGAGTAAAGCATACCATCAGAGGATGACAGCAAGGTGAAGTCTCCAAAAAATATTCAATGGTCTCAGGCCATGGAATTTCCTGTTGAGTGGAATGTACTAGGAGTAAAAGAAAGGGAGAGGTAGAATGTAGCAAATCATACCATATAAAGGAGGCAAGAAAAAGCTTTTATGATGGAGAAGAGGAGGGATATGAAGGAACTAAGTGAACCTTATTCTCATGGGATCTGGCTTAAGGAGGGAATAACACACACTCAATTGAATATGGAAATTTATTTTATCCTTCAGGATGGCAAGGGGAAAGGGAATAGGAGAGGGAAGATAAAAGAAGGGACAGCAAATTTGGGATAGGGATAATCAGAAGCAAACATTGTGGGAGGACAGGTCAAGGTAGAGAATGGAATAAATGGAGGGGAGAATAGGACAGGGAAATATGATCAGTCATAGCATAACTATTATGGAAGTGTGTTGCACTGTTACACATGTATGATCCATGATCCATGTTAAATTGTTTTCTCAATGAGGGTGTGCAAGGAGAGAGG
Organism: Bettongia penicillata ogilbyi; assembly: GCA_023548195.1. Lineage (NCBI taxonomy): Eukaryota > Metazoa > Chordata > Mammalia > Diprotodontia > Potoroidae > Bettongia > Bettongia penicillata. The sequence continues at coordinate 5,845,445 of JAJHZJ010000021.1, forward strand.
AATGGAGAGACTATGGAACTCGAAGTTTAATAATGAATGTTAAAAATTGTTTTAGTATGCAAGTAGAAAATAAGATATACATGCAATGGGGTATAGAAATCTATTTTGCCCTCAGAAAAATAGAGGGAAGGGGGATGCATGAAGAGGGGGTAATAGAAAGGAGGACAGATTGAAGGAAGAGGTGGGTGAGGTACATGCTGTCCTGGGGTGAGGGGTGGGGAGAGATGGGGAGAAAATTTTGAATTCAAATTCTTGTGCAAGTGAATCTTGAGAACAGAAAAATAAACAAATTATATATTTTTTAAAAAGAAAAAGAAGAAATTATCAATGAAATTTAGCCATGATACTTTTGAGTAGTCAATAAACTTTTGACCCTTCCCTTTTTTTTTGATTCTGAACCATATTTTCCAAAATATTTATTGTTTACTATCTTACCTGTGCCTACTTTCAGCATGTTACCACTTATCAAATATATATATGCAAATATATGTACATGCATTTATATAATAATTATTATGATATATGTAAATATAACTGTATTTTTATTTAATTTGTAGAGTCTTATCAATTCTTCAAACAATTTATCTGTCTATACATCCTCTATACCAGATGTTGGTGTGTGATGAGCAATTATCTTCAGGATAATTTTTTTGTTCATTTTCATCGTAAGCACTTTAAGGCAAATTGATTCAATATCCCATGAAATTATTTTCATTGTCTTTGGCTGAACAAGGAAATACATTCTCCTATCTCCTCATTTTCTTAATCCAAGAGACCATATGAAATATCACAGGGCTTAGGTTTACATTAGATCAATTTCCTTATATCTTTTTGACCTCATTTATGGGGGGGAGCATATTTATCTACTTTAGTTCCCCCTATATTATGATAATTAAATATTATAATAAGGAACTCACTTTGATAGTACCTAGAATGAAATTAACCACAGAATCACAAAATCAAAGGATCTCAAATAGATGGGGTCTCCAACATAATCCAGTTAATTACATCCATGTTAGACCAAGATCCCGTCTATAACACCCCCAAAAAGTAGCCATTCAACCTTCAGTTCCAGAATCCTAATAAGGAGGAAACTACCACCTTATAATGATGGAGCATTCCATGTTTGGAATATTTTTCCTTATATTCATCCTGAATCTTCCTTTCTACAACTTTCCCCTGTGACCCATAGTTCTGGCCTCTATGGCCAAGCAAAAGAAGTTGTATTCCTTCTTCTGTATGAAAACTTTAAAAAAACAAAACCGAACTGAAGACAGCTATCATGTCTATACTGTCTTCTATTTTCCAGAATAACTATCCTCACTTTCTTTATTTCTCATATTGCATGATCTCAAGATCCCTCATCACCCTGGTTACTCACCTCTGAATGTTCTTCACAATGTTTATATATGGTCTAAAACTTTTGGTTGTTAGCATTCTCTAACCCTCCTCCAATGACCCTGAAGAAGAGTAAGGGGACTACAATGTTTTCAAAAAAAAACAAAACTTTTTTTGGTTCAAATAATCCAGTTAGATACCTCTGTTTCCCACTAATTTTGTATGTAGTCAGAGTATATTTTCCTTTAAAATTCTGTTATTTCTCTCAATGATCATGTATATTATGTAGGTTTGGGGCTGGTGTTGCCCTCTGCATTGTTGTCATGTGTAGATTTCTTTGTTACTATGATGGATTTGGCTTTCTGGTGTCTGAATAAATGTTTTGGTTCTGTTTTCCATGTGGAGAGTCTTTTGTATCTCATGATTCAGAACTACGCTAGCATATTCATGGCCACCATATGTGCTATGAATATCAAGTTGGTGCCACAGCCATCTCACCTTCCTTTAGAGAATTCTATCCTTTAAAAGCAGCAAAGTGGTATATTGAATAAAGTTCTGGACCTAGAATCAGGAAGCCCTAAGTTCAAATCTAATCTCTTCTCAGAGTCACTAAGTCTTTGGGCAAGTCACTTAGTCTTTGCATGCCTCAGCTTTCTCAACTATAATACTAATTATACTAATAGCTCCTAGCTCTCAGGGTTCTTGTAAGGATCTTATAATATAATATGTTAAAGTGCCTAGAAGGATGTCTGATTCATAGTAGGTGCGTAATAAATATTTTTTCTTTCCTACAAAGTATTCTATCAATCTGATACCTCTATATTTTCTTCTTTATTCTTCAAGAATAATGGTAGGAAATTTAATTTCAACTATTTTATGTTTTGTTTTGTTATCAGTGTCTTTACAAGTCCACATAACAATGAACAAAGAAGAAAAAAATAAAACCAGTAATAATAGCGAACACTTTTGTAGTGCATTAAGATTACCGAGTGCTTTACATATATTATCTCATTTGGTCCTCATAACAATCCAGAGAGCTAGGAGAATATTATTATCCCAGTCTTACAGATAAATGAATTCATTAAAGAATAGTTATTAAATTCTTATTATGTGCCAAACATTGTGCTAAGTTCTGGGGATACAAATAGAAAGAGAAAAGAGCACTCAATGAGCTCAAGTTCTAACTGGAGGAGAAGATACATAAATAAAAGTATAATTGTAAAGCAGATGAAGATAATAATACTAATAGTAAATCATACTAAAATTTACATAGCACTCACTACATACCAGGCACTGTAATAAGCACTTAATAATGTTCTCTTATTTGATGCTCATAAGAAGGGAAGGAGATGCCATCATTGTCCCTATTTCATAGATGAAGAAATTGAGGCAAACAGAGGTTAAATGACTAGTTCAGGGTCACTCAGTCAGTATATATGAGAGGCTGGATTTGAATTCAAGTATTTCTGACTCCAGGGCCAGTTCTCTATTCACTATGTCACCTAGTAGCAATGGTGAGTATGGGAAAGTCCAGACATACTTAGCCATGAGTGGCTAAGATGACAGTATCTGGGCCTTGCAAGGCATGAGACAATACAGATGATAAGACCTAAAGGGTCTTAGGAAGTAATAACAGGGCAGATGGTAAAGACCTACTCATTCGTGGCACCTTCAAAAGGAATGTAGTTGGTGACTCTCATCTCCTCTAAAGCCATCAAGTATCTGGGGCAAGTCAAGAAGAAAGGGGATTGGGGAGAGGGGCAGTGGAAGTTCTTCTCATAACCTGGCTCTTCTGAATGAAGAAATTTAGGCTTATAGAAATAAAATGATCTGCTTACGGACATGCAGTAGTAACTGTCAGTCATAGACAGGATTCAAACTCTCCAAATACTGAGATTTATTTCACATTGGCTCTTATAAAAGTTAAATTCTATGGGAAAAATGAAATTCTTATCTACTAAAGAACTTTCTTAAGAGGAAAAAAATCTATGTTCTCTGTAAACAATCTTCTACCAAATGGTACTTTTTTTTGGTCCTAGTTAGAGATAAAGTTAAAAGCAAATCTAGCCAGAGTCTGGTGCCAAAGTATTTTAAGGTTAACAGTTCTCTCTTATCTTGATAAAGAAGTCATCAAGTCCATAACATGTTAGTGAAAAACCAAATGCAAAAGCTGGTTCATCTGAGACAATAAGGTCTGTTATTAAAAGACAACAAGTAGTTTGGTGCCAGAAGTAAGTTTAGAGATTTGTTTTGGGTTTTTTTGCTGTTGTTTTTTTCCAAATCGAAAGATATAGGTTCTAGTGTGGAAGCATTAGGCACCAAATGGAAAGATAAATGCAAATAAGGTTATGCAAAATGTCAAGCATCCTGGTGTCAAAAGGGATATATACTTTCCAAAGGGATTTTCTTGACACAATGAGCAGATATCCTTTTTGAGCCTTCGATCCTGGGACTCACCTCAATACTCTGAATCTTCTGAACAAACTTCAGATGTTCAGATGAATAGCTCCTCACAGTTGTTAACTTTTCCCAAATAGGAAATAGCCATGTTCCCATGATGGCAAATATAAGAACCCTCTAATACTGTAATCTAAACATAATGCAGTAAAAAAAAAAATCATAGCTCTCTGAGGTTAGTATATCTCTGGAAGGTTAGATCTTAGTGAAAGATACATTGCCATTTAAAAACTCCAAGTAGTCATGAGTTCATTTGTAATATCACAAATCCTGAACTAGATGTTAGCTTCAAAATATTCCTTATTTTTGATAATACATTTTCCACCTATTCTCAGATATGCCAATGACAATGAAAACTTAATTTTCAAGTGTACTTTAGAATTTTAAATCATAGTATTTGCTTCACAAATTTTGTATTTTCAACCAGCCAAAACAAAATTAATAAACATGGCACATCAAATACATATTTAGCAGTTTGGGATTTACCTCAAAGATATCACAGAAGTTTGTGTGTTTTTCTTATTTTTTTCAAAGATGTTATAGCGCAAGATAATCAGTGTGCACTTTTTGCCATTTCCGATTTCTTGCCTCATTAATTTGACTTACCAGTGCTTCCCTTCTCATGGTCTTTACCTATATATCCAATAGTTGCTACTGATGTTCAAAGAAAGATTATGGTGCATCTGTCCATAGTACAGAGGATATATTAATCATATATTCACTAAGGATAATCTTCTTTAAGAAACCATCGTCAAGGAACAAGTTTCATCTAAAACCAAGACTTGTCTATGATCTACTCTAAATTTAAATGCTGTCAGACTCGACTTAGCTGGGTCTGACTATCTACTATCACAAGTGATGAACCAAGTTATTAAGTAATCTGGCAGAAAGAACCCCAAATGGACAGTATGCAGTTTAGATCTAGCCTTTGTTTTTTCATCAGATAACCACGTGACCTTGTTCATGGTCTCAATAGCACGAGGGAATTGAGATAATTACGGGATCATAGTAATGGAAGTGACTTTGGAGGTCAAGTCCTACTTCATCTGTTGAGAGATGAGGAAACTGAGCCCAGAGAAGTAAAATGACTTGACAAAGTTTAAACAGGCAGCAAGTACCAAAGTCTGGATATGAATGTAGGTCCCTCAAGTCCAAATCCATGACTTTTTCCATTGTAGAATACTGCCTTTTGAATTTATGATTCTCAGCAATACAGTGATCTAAGACAACTGTGAAGGACTTAGGATGAAAGGGGCTTTCCATCTCCTGAGGATGATCTGGTGAAGCTGGTATGCAGATTGAAGATACTTTTTCTTCACTTTCTTCATTTTTCTTGTTTTTTTTTTTTAATCTATTTTCTTTCACAGCATGACTTACTTGGAAATGTGTTTTACATGACTGCACATATATCAAGTTGCTTACCTTTTCAATGAGGGGGGGGATAAGAGGGAAAAAGAGAATTCAAAACTCAAAATTTGAAAATAAAAGAATGCCCAAATTGTTTTTACATGTAATTGAAGGAAAAATATTAAATTAAAAATGCATTTTTGATCTTGTAGGTAAGGTGATGAACTCCTGTAAATTAAGTAAGGGTAACCTGGAGGAGATAAGCAGACAACCCATTCTTGGGAACATACTCAATATCTTTGCATCTTGGCAGAATTTCTTTTTCTCAGTGCTCTGTTGACACTGTATCTGTATCATGATGGATGAAGCATTAGATGAAAACTGTTGCAAAAATGAGTGATCTCATAGATAAAATGACTGACCTAACCAAGCTGTTTGCTGTCCTAACCATTTTAAGACCATCAGATTGATGATTTTGTCAACCTGGCCTAGTTATAGTTTGATGTTCATGAAAAAAATGAGTAGATTAAGCAAGCCGAGTTATTGTTGAAACATGATTACAAATCAGAAGCAGCACTAAGATAAACATTGGTGTTTAGCTGAAAAAATAAAATAAAAAGCAATAAAACAAAACAAAACAAAATTGTATGGTTTGGTCCCAGCTCTGAAATTTGCTAGTTATATAAACTGGACAAAGTCATTCTATATTTCTGAGTTTCTGTTTTCACATCTGTAAAATACTTGCACACTCCCTATTTCACAGAGCTATTGTGAGTGGAGTGCTACATAAATGGGAGTTGTTATATTTATTATACAATACGTGCGACACCACTATAGCTGAATGGCTTATTCATCGAGCTATGATGTCAGTCTGATTGTTATGAGTACTGTAATAATACATTTTATACATCTCATGTGGCATGTGGCAATCTTGCCATGGATTCATTAAAGCATTGCTTCTCATGTTTATTCCTAGTAAGTACAATAATGTAAGCAATGCAGTCTCAGCAGAACACAAGGTCCCAGTGGTAAGCAATTTTAGCAGAATGGATCTGTTCACTGCATCTTGGCATTGCCTCGCCTTTCATTCCATTTCAAGTGTGCGTTGTCCTGGAACCAGCTATTTGCTGCAAAGCAGTCAGGTTTAAGAGCATAATGGAAGCTACTGACACTACAATTAAAAGGTAAAAGGTGTATTCTATTTTCTCATCACAAATATATGTTGGGGTCCCACCTCTCAGCCGCCCAATGACCATATTTATCCACATCCCATTAAAATGTTGGCACCTTAAAATATTATCTAGAATTTAGATAAAAAATAAAATGCCTTTCATAATCAAGTTTCTCTATCAAATACCACTACTTCACAAAACAAAATAGAAAAGGACCACTCAAAATTCTTTATAATTTTAAACATATGCAGTACGCTTTCTGTGTTAATTCAAACTCCACATAGCTCAATATTGCTTGGTAATACAGATCATAGGGTAAATGAATGAGCACCCATCCTACATCCTCCCACCTCCAAGTATTTTAACTATGTATGCTTTGAAACTTCAGTGATGGAAAAAAAATAGGTACAATTTATTAAAAGCAATGCACTCATATTTTTAAAATTTGAAATCATTAAATGTTATTTAATCCTGTAGAAATGTAATAGAGGAGAATCTGGGCCAGTGAGATGATTCTCATTCTATTTGTCTTGCAGGAGCTCTGCTCTAGACTGCAGAAATCCCATAGCATTGTGATGTAGTAATGAAGGAATAGACATAAAATAACTTTTCCAGTAAAAATTACAGAGCATATTCTCAAATACAGCTTATAGATAGATGTGTGTGTATATCTATATCTATCTATCTGTGTGTCTTCAAATATGTGATTTCATTGGTGTAGGAAGATCACCAGAAGGAAACTTCCAAGACAAAACTCCTGCACTTATAGTTGTAGAATGTTTCTTGAGGTGCTAAGAGGTTAACTGATGTGCCTATCACACAGACAGTAAGTGTTAAAATTGATTTAATTCTTTCTTCCCTGATTCTTATACCATCACCACATCATAATGTCACTAGTGTCTTCTCCTTCTCCTTCTTTTCTCTTTCTCTCTCTCATACATGTGTGTATGTGTATACATGCATATACACATATCTAAACACGATTTAAAAATTTAAGAATGTTTAAATGTGTCAATTCCTTATGTCTACATGCATATATCCCCAACATTTCTGAGAAATGAGTCCAGTCTTCACAAGGTAGAAGGTAGTTTCCTTGTATATCTTAGTAAGTCAGAAGCTACACTGGAAACAGTGTAGAAGGCTACAAGGTTATGGTGAAATGGGAAGAGCCAAAATAATAAAGAATGGGAAAAATTTGAATTCCAGACTTTTTTTGCACATCATTCAATCTATCTAAAAGTCATGCTTACTTTATCACATTTAAGTTCAAAATAAGGGCAGATTTCCCAACTATTTCAGCTGCCCAAAGTGGGATGAACTACTTTAGGAAGTAGTAGGGTGCCCCTCACAAGAAATCTTCAGTTAAATACTGGATGGTCATTTACTGAGTATATTATAAAGGCAATGTATTGATCAATCAATCAACATTTATTGAGAGTTAACTTTTTGTCAAGTTCTGGGTGCTGGACAGACAAGCATAAAGAATGAAATAATTCTAACGATAGAGAAAATAATATACTGTACATAATATATATATACACATACAAATAAAATATTTATACATATACATGTATAGATAATATAAATGTAAAACAAATCTATAGATGTCTATAAAAGTTATACATAATATATTACATGTATATTTGCATATGTATGTTTGTATTATGTTAGTTAAACACAAGTGCTGTCAAAAAGGAGTTGGGAATAGGAAAGTCTTCATGTAGAAGGTGTTGCTTGAACTGTGCCTTAACGGAAGAGAGAGACTCTATAGGTCTAAGAAAACAATAAAAGTGCTTTCTAGGTCTGGATTGTGGCCAATGAAAAGTGCATAGAGATGGGAGAGAGAATATCGTGAGTTAGGAAGAGGGAAACTAGTGTGGTTCAAGCACAAAGTGGGGGTCAGAAAAGTTGGAAAGATTGGTCAAGGTAAGGTTGTACAGTACTTTAAAAGATAGATGAATTTATATTTTTTTCTAAGTGCAGTAACAAACCACTAAAGTTGGTTTTGAAGAGGGATGATGTGATCTTATTTGCACTTAAGGAAAATGAATTTTTTGTTTGTGTTGAATGTGCTGAGATTATGAGAAACTTGAAGGAGAAAGGGCTGTTCCAATAACGTAGGTGAGAGTTGATGAGGGTCTTAGTTAAAGTAATAGCTGTGAGTAAGGGTCAAATTCAAGAGATGTTGTGAAGGTAGAAATGGCAAAATTTAACAGTTTGTTAGAAATATGGGGTGAGGGAGATGAAGCTTATAGGTGAAAAAGGATTAGTATTGAACAAAAACCAGCAGATTTGGCAATTAAGAGGGATCCTAGAACTAGTACTAGACGGGATCCTCAAAACCACCTAGCTCAACGCTCTTACTTTTACAGATGAGGAAACTGAGTCCCAGGGAGATAATGAGTTATCACCAAAGTGGTAAGCCTTAGATGCAGGATTTAAACCAAGTTTTCTAACTGCATTCAGTGCTGTTTTCCCTTTATCATGGTGCCATGTTATATTGACCCCCACACCTCACCTTACTCCAGTCCCTGTTAGAATAAAATGCTACTGAGGTCCATTTAAGTGCATTTATGAAATGGCTATTAGGTGTCACGCTCTGGGGTAGGTGCTGAGGGTACAGAAACAAAAGGGAAACTCTTCTTTCAATTTACTTTGTATCAGGAGAAATTATATAATTATATAAAGTGAAGTTAGAGTATACCATATACATGGTGAATACAGTTCACAGGGATAGCTCTAATAGCTGAGATTCTGTGACTATTAGACTTAGCTGTTATCAGGATAAAATGAAATTTGGAATGCGAAAGGCCTTTCAGATTTCATTGCTTTGGACCTATAGGTCATCGCTAATGTCAGAAACTGAAAAAAATAAGGCTAGCATGATCTTCAGTAAGTTAGAGATTGAAGGTGAGTTTCAGAGCATGGATACATGTGATATTTTAGGGGTTATTTTCTGAAATGAATCATTAGACCAACGGTTATAATTACCCAAATGTTCATCTTAGGCCTTTTATCGTTTAGTTACTGTTAGTATATTATTAATAACAGTAACAACAACAATGATGTCGCTATTCAGTCATTACAGTCACATCCAAACTTCATGACCCTATCTGAGATTTTTCTTGGCAAAGATCATGGAATGGTTCGCCATTTCCTTCTCCAGTGGATTAAGGCAAAGAGAGTCACACAGCTAATGTCTGAGACCAGTTTTAAACTCAGGTCTTCCTGATTCCAGGACCAGCTCTATCCACTAAGCAATCTGGCTGCCTCCTCAAAACTCAACTAGCACATGTGTGTGTGTGTATATATGTGTATATATGTGTGTGTATGTATATGTTTGGGTATACGTATATGTGGGCTTGCATGTATGTGTCTGTGTGTATGTATATGTGTGTATATACATATGTATATGTGTATATGTATATGTGTGTATATATGTATATGTGTATATATATGTTTGTGTATATGTATATGTGGGCTTGTGTATATGTGCATGTGTGTATATATACATATGTATATGTGTATATGTATATATGTGTGTATGTATATATGTATGTGTGTATATATACATATGTATATGTGTATATGTATATATGTGTGTATATATGTATGTGTGTATATATGTGCATGTATACATATATGTGTGGGTATGTATATATGCATGTGTGTGTGTTTGCATACATTGGTTTAAGGTTTACAAAGTTCTTTACAAATGCTGTTTAACCTAAAAACAACCCTGAGAAGTAGGTGATATCATTATTATCCTCATTTTACACATGAAGTAACTGAGATAACTCAAGCACCACCTTCTACGTGAAACCTTTGCTTTTCCCATCTCCTTTTTATAACACCTTGTGTTTAACTAACACAATACGTACATGCATACATATACACAAAATATATTATATATTTATATACGTCTAGTTAATGTTATCCATACATATTTATCTATACATATTTATGTGTAGATATTATATATGTATACAAAATATGTATAGTATATTATTTTCTCTATAATTAAAATTACTTCATTATTTATACTTGTCTCACCAGCACCTAGAACCTGACAAAAAGTTATCTCCTAATAAATATTGATTGATTGATCAACATATCCCCTTCATAATATACTCAGTAAATGATCATCCAGTATTTAATTGAAAATTTCTTGTGAGGGGCACCCTAGTACTTCCTGAGGTAGTTCATTCTACTTATGGTCTGCTCAAATTGTTAGGAAATTTGCCCTTATTTTGAACTTAAATCCAATGAAGCAGGCAATGAAGTTTGGACAGATTGAGTGACCTGCAAAAAGTCACAGTAATGTTCTTTATAGTAGAGTAAAGATTAGAATTCAAATTTTCCCAGTGTTTACTGCTTTGGTTCCTTCCAATATCCTGTAACCTTCTTCATTAAGTTTCCAGGGTAGCTTCTGACTTACCAAGATATACAAGGAAACTACCTTCTACCTTGTGGAGACTGGACTCACTTCTTAGGAATGTTGGGGGTAGACTTAAAGAGCTGATCCGTTTAAACATCCTTAAATCATGTGCTTTGATATTCAGATGTGTGTGTATGTGTGTGAGAAAGAGAGACAGAGACAGAGAGGGAGACCATTTCCATGAATCAGATTTCAGATAGTTTATCTTGTTTCCCCTTTTTAAAGTCCAGTCTTTGTAAAAGTTGGACTTCTCCAGCCCCTCTTATCCCCATCCATACACATACTCTGTGAACCAGTGATGCTGGCCTCCTTGATGTTATTCAAGCAAGAAATTCCATCTACCAATTCTGGGTATTTTCACTGGCTATGCTACATACCTAGAACGCTCTCCTCATCTCTTCCTCCTGGCTTCTCTGGCTTCCTTCAAGTACGAAATTGGTACCTTCTCTAGGAAGCCTTCTTCAATCTTCCATAATTCTAATTGCCTCCCCTCTATTCATCCTCTCCAGTTTATTGTGTCTATATGGTGTTTTATACAGAATTGTTATAGCTGTTTGCATGTTGCAATGAATGATGAACTCTTCGAGAAGACAGACTGTCTTGGCACAATATCTGGGACACAGTAAGCATTTAAAACATGTTTATTGATTGACAAAATGGTGTTTCTGCTTTTTCAGGTTCCCACTCTCAGAATTTTCTTGGCACTTAAAGACAAATTGCATAACATCTTCCAAATGAATGAAAACCACCACTGACTTTCCTCACATTGAATTTCTCCAACCTCATTCCTTTTAACATGAAATGAGATGATTTTTTTAGTGAGGGTTTTGACACATCTATTAAATATTTTCATGATGTACTGTAGCCAAATTCAAAGAGAAATATACACCTCAGAGCTGTTAATTAAAAGGGCATTCAGGAATAAACACATATGCTGTTGATTAGCCACCCTTTAGGGGTCAACAGTTGGGAAATCCTGCTGCCTGTCTATTAATTGTTGTCCAAAATTTTAGCAGGAACTGTTTAATGATCTCTTGTGGCTTGGTCCATATGGCATTCTCATTTCACTTGCCCATAAATACTATTTGGGGAGGGGGGGTGTTGCTCTGCTATATGTTATGCTATGTATAAAATTTCTGAGCATTCCACATACTTACAGAAATAATCTAGAAAATACCAAGCAAATATATGTGTCTTTTCTATATGCTATCTAATTGATACTTATTTTGAATGCTTATCTGCATAGTAATAAACACTTAAAAGTTTTACAATAATTAATATCAATGAAAGTTAGCTAATTGTAGTAACTTGTGCGCATCTTCTCCCAAAAATATACTTTGATTCACTCAGTTAGGAAAATTCTTCTCAGAACTACCATGGCTTTTGTTATCTCTCTATACCACTTTCCAAGTGTACGGTTAGTAATAATAGTACTGAGATATATTTAATCTTTTTCTGCTTACTTTCCAGGTCTCAATTTGTCTGAGACAATGGTCATTCAGTAACTAAGGTTAGGTAAGAAGAAATGAGGAAAAGAATGACCTCTTTTACCTGGTCAAAAAAAAATCAATATGGGAGGGAAAGACCACCCAGGGTTTCCGACCAAAACAGAAACAATCGCTATTTACACTCACTCTTGAGATATCTGGGTCCAAACAATGACCAAATAAGACTTGGACTAGGATCTATTGTTGGTCAATCAATGAGAGACAGAATGATTGGGGTTTAAGGAAAGATCCTTTAAAAAATCATCTAGCCTGTAAATCCCAAGGCTACTTCAAGAAAGTTTTTGATAGAGTATGATTTGTAATTTTGGTTTGTAGCATGAACATGATATTCACAGCAAATATCCTGACACAATTGTGAATCATGAAATACCACAGATGCTCCACATGGAAGACAGAACCAGAACATTTGTTCAGACACCAGAAAGCCATATCTATCATAGTAACAAAAATCTATACATGACAACAATTCAGAGGACAACACCATCCCCAAGCCTTCCCCCTGCTAGGCTTCCCACAAACCAGCTCCATTAAACAAATCACAAACAAGCTTTCACTCCTGCTAGCCAGCTGCCTGCTTGCCCGAATCCATCCTAGCTTGGACAGCTCTCATGACTAACTTCTCAGCTCCTCTCTAGCTTTGCCTTTTCCTATTCTACCCATTCAACAAGCTTCTCCCACCACAGGCTCCATGTGACTCAGACTTCCATGTGACCCAGGCAGGTGACATGGGTCTTTTAATGAATGGAAAAGGTCTTCCCCTTTAAATTACCATTACATGGTTGCACCATTTTAGTCTTTATTTTGAAGGCAAAAAACAAGTATTCCGGAGGCATAATTGTTACTAGCAATTTAAAAAAAGCACACAGAGCACAAGCAAGGAGACATTTCACTTCAGTCATTTCCCCGTTTCTTTGGTTTCTGTTCTTGGTTTATTCCTCCAGCCAAACAGAGCTACGAGTAAAGTGGAAAATGGAGAATTCCTATAAGTTTGATGCCAAATCTTATTATTACTTCCTCACCCAAAACATTTTTTCAAAGCATCTTTCAAGAGCAAAGACAAATATATGACACTATACTACTAGGTTAGAATATACCCTGGTCTGGAACCTCTGAACTTCTGACCTATACTCAAAATTTAGCAAGTCCTATGACCTCTCCACTTCCCCAACTCCCAGACATGGTATTATATCTGGTTCAATTTCACTGACTGCATTGATTCCCTTGGTACCACTAACCCCCTCCCCCCAATGTTTTCCAAGTTCATGCTGCTCATGAGTCAACATCTATAGAAAATCATCACTCAAGAGCCCTGAATCATACATTTTCTTTGACCAGAGGACACATTAGTTCAAGACAAAATGTAGCAAAACAGCATAGTAAATAAATTATAGCAAAAAAATCCCTTCATGTACACAAGTATGACACCCTCCCCCAAGTTATAAAAAATGCATTTGGGGAATTCATGTGGAAAATTGGTAACAGGAAAAAATAATGGCAGACATATAATGACCAGGATACAACCATGATGAGAATATATAGCCAAGATCCATGTGCCCTACCATCTCACACCTTTGATGCCATAAGGCTGCCAGTGTCCTCAGGTGATATCCTCATGCTGCTCTCTTCTGGGCAATGTTTCCTCTCTCTGCTGGTAGTGTTGTCTCTGACATCTCTACCTAGGCCCAAAATATTAACAGAAACATTATTTATTGTGAAAAATACATATATACAAAATGTCTGCTGAACAATTGGGGAATGACTGAACAAACTGCATCATATAAATGTTGAATTAAATCTTACTGTACCATAAGGAATATCTAATATAAAGAACTCAGAAAAACATGTGAAGACTTGTACAACATAGGAAAATATGCTCCAAAGGACAATATACACAATGACAGCAACATTAAAAAATCAATATTAAAAGCAAACAAAACTTTGTTCAAATAAAATAATGAATGGTTGTTACTATAGGATGAACATTAAAGGATACGTCCTCCATTTCAATTCATGATCAATAAGCTAATTTTGCAGAAAATATACCTTATGATATAGAGGAGACAGTGATGTTTATTTGGGGCTTTATTGGGAAGTGCTGGTTTGAACCAATTATATCATAAATTCTTAAGAATTACCAAAAAAAAAGAAATAAAACAATGTCTCAGTTCATACCAGCTACAAATTTTGGATTAGACTCTATCTTTCTCATATTCACAGGAAAAAAAGACATCATGAACAAATTCATAGTCCTAGAGATTGTATCAGTTTGGGGACTCAAATCTCTTTATTTATTACCATCAGTAGTCTCTGACCCTCTGTTTGGAGGCCTAGAGAATAGAGCAAAAAAACTCATAAAGTTTCCATATAATGAAGCCACAGAGGACTCACAGCCCGACCTATAAGGTGTGCTCTTTTGGTGAGACTCCCCATCACAACATGCCTCAGCTGTGTACCTTCTTCCCCTTCTGACCTATTAAGTTTGTTTTTACATATCATCTTCCCCCATTATATTATAAATTCCTTGAAGGCAGAGACTTTAATTTTCTGTTTTGTATCCCCAATGCTTAATCCAGTGGCTAGCATATAAAAGATATTTAATAAATGCTTGTTAAATTGAACTGATTTCTGTTATCTTTCCTTGTTATTAACTTGTAGAACTTATTTAAGTCATCTGATAGGTGAATGATATAGTTCAACTGAGGAAACTGAGAATTAGAGAGATTCCATGAGTTGTCAATAGCCACCTAACTAGTAAGTATCTTATGTATAGTTTAATCCAGATCAAAGTCTAACTCTCTATCCATCATTCCGTGTTCATTTCTTTGTTGTGAATAAAGATTTATTTTGGTTAAATTTCTATAAGATATTGTTATCAGTAACAATATTCCTTTGTCCTTCTATTTATGATTTTGTGAGCTCAAAAACCTTTTAAATTCAGTCACGTATATTTCTGTATACCAACTCTGAAAAAAGTTAAAAACTGATTCACACTGTGACCAATCCTGATTCCAAAGAATCCATGAAGGGACAGAGGTAATGATAGACTTAGGATGCAGATTGAGAAATATATTTTTGATCACAGTCAATATAAGAATTTGTTTTGTTGATTATTCATATTTGTTATAAGGGATTAATTTCTTTTTCTCAGGAGAAAAGGAGAGAGAAGAAATAGCTTTTTTTTTAATTGTTCACTGAAAAAAACAAAATTGGTTTAAAAATGTTATTTCCCCACTTAGGATATGTTTCTTAAGGGCAGGGACTTTTGCTTATGTCTTTGTATCTCCAGCATTAGTATAACAGATATTTAATGAGTGCTGATTTATAACCAAACTTGTAATTTAATTACTTAAATAGTTTTGTTTTTGTTTTCATTTACACTGATCATCCCATTTTGCCCACACTGGGAGTGCCGAGGACACTTCTGGGTCTGCTAGTAACACAGACCAGCATAGAAACTTTACATTGCTCAATATTTATGACCTGGGTCACTTGGCTTCCCCTTAAGCAGCCTGGTGGCCTTCTGCTCCTAGATTCTCACCATATTAGTTCCAGGCAATGCCAACATCTCAATGGGTTTAACCTTATAGCACAGAATTCAGGAACTCAAGAGATAGACCAGCCACTGCCTCACCAGCAGTCAAGATTGAAGTCAAATGCTATTAAACAAATAGTTTTGATAATTTCTGAGTTATAACATAGCCAAGTCAAGTTAAAAAGTATGTATTAAGTGCCGACTTTCTGTCATACATTGTGATAAACACAGGAGATATCAGGAAATAGGAAAAAAATGTCCCTGCTTTCAGGAAGCTCATAGTTCAAGATTTAGAATTACCACTCTCTCTTAATTATGTCATTCTCTTTGGCATTCTAAAATTAGTCTCCCAAATTAAATTTTACAAAAATCCCTTTCTCTTACAAAGTAAATTCTTTAGGCATTTTATTGAAATCACTAAATCTGCAGAAAAAAATAAGTATTTTTTTATTGTACTCATGTGACCCAACCGTGAACAATGGATATAAGTTCAAACATTTGTCTTTCTTAATTTTGGTGAAATATATTTACATGTCTTGAATCTGTCTTGCTAGACTGATTTCTAGATATTTTATGACTTTTGTATTTTTAATGGAATTTACCTTCCTATATTTCCTCAATTTTTGTTGCTAGCTAATAAAAAGGATGATAATTTTTCAAAATGTTTTGTAAACTACTAATTTAATTACTTCAATGCTTTCTGATTTCTATTTTTTATTATTTCACATATAAATAGGGATATTTCACCCCTTGTCTACATACATTATTTTAATTTCTACAGCCTTTATTTTTGTAGGAATTTATTAGGAATTCCAGATAAATCAAATGATAGTGGAGAAAGGAAACATAATCACTTTATGCTTATCTACTCAGAAATGTTTCTGTATTTACCTACTGAAATAAATCCAGCTTTTTGTTATATGTGTGGATATATATACAAACATATGCATATACATACACACACATACATGTGTGCATGTGTGTGTATATATATGTATTAGAGAGAGAGAATCTATCACTGTTTTTTATGAGTTTCAGCCAAAATAAGTGCTGTGTTTTGTCAAAGACTTTTTAATCAATTGACAAAATTACGTAATTTTATGAGATTAATTATGCTAATTCTATTTTGAAGTGTGTATATATGTTTGGCTTTAATATATTGATGTGGTCTTTTTGTTAGATTTTTATTCTGACATTTTTATCTCAATATTCATTAGAAAAATTGATTTTTAAATTCTCTTTCTCTGCTTTATTTTCCCTAATGTAAAGTTAGACGAAACAGAATTATCTTTTCTCTGGCTATTCATAATTTCTCCTTCAGTTCATCTTTCTAAGATGGAGATATTTATGTCTCTTTTATAAATTTGTGTAGTTTATATTTTGCTAATTAATCATACATTTGCTTTGAATTTTCAGCTTTAATTTCATGTAATGGTGCTAGTGGTTCCTCATCATTGTTTTATATCCTCTCATTCACTGTGAATTCGCATCATTAAGTTTTTATTTTCATTGGTGTTCTTTTCTTTCATGGATCAGGTTAGCTAAGGTTTTATTGATTATTTTTGTCTTTTTGTTTTAGAAAATCAGCTCTTAATTTTGCTACTTCTTTTATCTTTTCTTTCTTTCCCATTTCATGTATTTAGTGTTTTTTAAATTTCTTTCATTTTTACTTTTTTTTGTATTTTAAAAGTTTTCAAAAATTGTAAGGTCATGAATCCTTTTTATGATACAGATGTACATTTTCAGAATTATGTTATTCTCCTATGGAACACTTTTGTTGCACCCCCAAAATATTGCTGTTATAACATGGCTAGGACTAGAACATTTCCCACTGAGCTGACATACATTCTGTTCCCTTCTTCTACATACATTCTCTGATCCTTTGTTAAAGTCTTTTGTCTCTGACTTTAGGGCTGTGGACAATTGAGACAGAAAGAGTCAACCGTTCTATATATTATAAGAAGAGACCATGAAAGCTTTAACTCTCTTTCTTCTCTTGCCCTTCTCCTCTTTTCTCTTTCCTTCTTCCTTTCTGTCTTTTCCTCCCATCCCCTTCTTCCTGGGACTCCATTATCTTGATTGGTGATTGCCTATCCTAAAACAAGTGTATCCTATCCTAAAACAAAAAGTGTAGTCATGCTATACTTCACTCCTTCTCTCTAACCACTTCTTGTATCTCTATTCGACCTCAAGATTAAATACCTGCATGCCCTTTCCTTTCTTTTCATCACTTCCACTCCTGGAACTATGAGCCATGATAAAATCAACTTGGCTATTGTTCTAGGATGGGAAATAATAATCTACTACTCTATGGTACCACTTACTACCCCTATAACTTTCCAGGTCAAATGCCTCTCTCTAGTCACCACATGAAAATCTATCTTGCATTAATATAAAGATTATCCATGAGGATGAGACTTGCCTGACTTTTTGCTTTTATGTGGAGTCTGTAGCCTAGTTCATGACACAGAGTAGGTACTTAATCAAATACTTTTCATTTATTCATCCCTGCTCTTTCCCACTCTCTTTCCCTATAAATTATTTTTATTTTATTTTCAATTTACAAGTATTTATATTCTCTTCCATCACTACCTCCAACTAAGAATAAAACCCTTATAACAAGTATGCATATATGCATAGCAAAACAAGCATATTCCCACATTTTCTGCATCTAAAACTGTGTGTCTCATTCTATATCTTGAGTCCATAACTTTTCTTTCAGGAGATAGGAAGTGCGCTTCATTATGATCTTCTGGACTCACACAATCACAGTAAGCCATTGAATTCATTAGTTTTCAAGTCTTTCAAAGCCATTCCTCATTATAGTGTCATTATTGTATAAATTTTCCTGATTTTGCCCACTTCACTCTACATCAGGTTATATAAATCTTAAATTTCTCTGAAACTGTTTCCCTTTTCATTTCTTACAATTCATATTTCATTATATTTATATACCATGATCTGTGTTTGATGAGCACCCTCTTAGTTTCCAGTTCTCACAAAATGAGCTGACTTTTTTTTTTACATGTTCTCTTTCCTTGATCTCTTTGGGGTATAGACCTGGTACTTATATCCCTTTTGTAAAGGAAAGAGAGACAGAGAGAGAGAGAGAGAGAGAGAGAGAGAGAGAGAGAGAGAGAGAGAGAGAGAGACAGAGAGACAGAGAGACAGAGAGACAGAGAGAGAGACAGAGACAGAGAGAGAGAGAGAGAGAGACAGAGAGAGAGAGAGACAGAGAGAGAGAGACAGAGAGAGAGACAGAGACAGAGAGAGAGAGAGACAGAAAGAGAGAGACAGAGAGAGAGAGAGACAGAGAGAGACAGAGAGAGAGAGACAGAAAGAGAGAGACAGAGAGAGAGAGACAGAGAGAGAGAGACAGAGACAGAGAGAGACAGAGACAGAGAGAGACAGAGAGAGAGAGAGAGACAGAAAGAGAGAGACAGAGAGAGACAGAGAGAGAGAGAGACAGAGAGAGGGAGAGAGAGAGAATTTAGATAAATAGAATTTCTTGGACTTAGTTCTAAAGGACTTTCCAGAATGGTAGGGCCAACTCATAGTTCCACCAATAGTGTATTTGAATACAAACTTCACAGAACAAATCTCCTTAATGAAAGGATTTGTTCTGTAAAACTTGGACTCAGTCAAATGGCCACACCCAAGGACCTAGAAGGTTACATGTGGCCTTGAGACCCCAGGTTCTCCACTCTTGAGAGCTGTTGCTCAAGGATAAGCCTTTCTTTATGCACAGAAAGTCTCATCTCTAGGTAGTTCATATAATCACAAATGTTTCAGATATAGCTACCTCCCTCCAAGATCATTTTTAAGTTCGAGAGAGACTGAGATCTGCATTAGTGAAGGGATTAGTCTACACCAAGTAAATTAGAGATTATTGTAGTATGGAAATAAAATATAATATATATATGTATACACACATATATATATATATATATATATATATATATATATTCTCAGAAATCTTTTTTCAAAAGTGCAAAATAATATACCCTTATACACTGAAGTAAAGGAGAGTAAAACAAACCCAGGTAGCTATGAATATTCATAACAATTGAACATATGTTACTATGGAAAAGTATTTATTAAAATTTAATTTCTTCATAATACCTTCTTTCTTCAGCATCTATTAAATGCTGGCCCAAAGTATTGTGTGCTGCTGCTTTACATAATGAAAGGTTACTCACACTCATCCAGGCCCTCCCAGATATTTATGTTTATTTTAGATCAGTAATCTCATGTGGTTTTTGTTCAAACAAAAAATACACACCAACTCAGACATCTTTCAGCAGTCAGTAAATACAAAGATAGGCCATTCCTCTGTAAACAGAAAGACTGGCATAGCTGAACTATTAATTTATGTCAAGGGAACTTGGTTGCATATTTACTTTATTGCCACATGTTGTACTGGGTCACTTCTCCAGTTGGTATTTGCATAGAGTTAAGCATGCAGAGAAGGGAGTGCTTCTATTTGCATTTTTTATGTTGGGTATCTCAGGCTTTGGGATATCAAGAAAGCTCTTCAAACACTCTGCCCTCTTTTCCCCGCAGCAGCACATTTCTTGTCATAAAAAACAATTCTCTCAAGTGTTTTGGGAATATAAAAAAGTAGTTCACAAAGGGTCTCTGCTTAGTAATCCCAAGGAAAGGTTTATTGTTGAGATGACAGTATTTGAAATGTAATTGAAATCAGAGGTGAGGGGAATGGGCAATATTTCTCCACCCTCTCTTCCCCTCACCTCAAAATCTCTCCGTTCAGTAACCACATTATTGACGAATAACCTTGGAAAATGCAGCACTTGAATATTAAAAACAAATTAGGGATGGGTAGATTCATTTTGAGCAGACATGTCGGGTAGCCTGCAAAGCAACAAGTTAAAAAAGGCAAACAATGACAGACTGTGAAAATATCCGAAGCAACTATGAATCAAAATACAAGCAATATATATGCTTAACATAGGAAGGGCTACTGTCGTGTATTAGTCTCTGTTGTTATGTACTCATGCTGCTAGCTTATCTTTGCATTCAGAGGGCCATGAAATCCATCTATATTAAGCATATCACTATATTCATAGTGGCCTTCAATATTTAAAAGTGCATATATTCCATACAAAGAAATTAATATAAGAGGAAATGGGATATAGGTAAAAAAGAGATAACTCTCCTTCCTACTTAACTAAGGCCATCTACAATTATCTTCATGCCATACTACAATGTTCTGCCTCCAGACTGAATCTCCATCCTCTGCCCTGATTAATGAATATGCTCCCAAACATAATACACACTAATGGGTCATGCCATTCAGCACTATGTGTCCCTCCCACCACTTCCACTTCTTGAGTTAGAAATCATAATCAAATTAGTACTGTTACTCCTGGAAAGAACACATTAATAAAATGCCTTATGAATCTTCACCATCACTCTGACTTGGTAGACCAAAACACTCTCTCTGGTCCCTCATCCCTGGTGGTCACTCTTCTATATTTACTGTCTTCTGTTAGAAAGCAAATTCCTTGAGGGTAGGAACTGTCTTTTTTTTTTTTTTTTTGTATTTTTATCCATCTTACTTAGCTTAATGCCTGGTACATAGTAAACATTTTAAAATGCTTTCATTCATTCATTCATTTTCTCCTTTCCCCATCCTCCATAATCAATTTTTTTTCTGATTTCACTATCTTTCCCTTTTACTACAGAGAATGAGGAGTCTTCTTGCCAGCACTGATTAGTCTACTGTTGTCTTTGATTATATTTTATCCGATCTCCCCTGGGATCTTGATATATTTATTGACCCAAACTCTCACTGTAAATTTCTCCCTCCTCTCCTTTTAGTCTACCAACTTCCTTGGGTCAACCCTGCCCTTGATCTGGCTACCTTTTGGGCCATCATCCTGTCTTTCTCCTCATATTCATTGCCAAACTACTAGAAAGAGTCGTTTATGTACCCTGTTCTGGCTTTCCTACTATCCAATAATATCGTACTTGGCTTCCATTCTCATTCTTCTCAATTAATGCGTAAACATTTAAAAAGCCCCTACTGAATGCGAGGCGCTGTGCTAACCACATACAAAGAGTCAGAAGACAGTTCTTCCCATTTAGGAACTTATACTTCTCTTTTGAAGGTGACCGATGAGCTCAACTCAGTGACCTTTTTAATTAATTCATTGCCTTTGACTTCTCTTTTTCATTGAATGCTGTCAAATTCCTCCTTATTTTTAATACGCACTTCTCACTTGGATTCTGACACTGAGGTGTCTTGATTCTCTTTGTACCTTTCTGAAACCTTCTCTCACCTTCACAGGTTTCTCTCTTTCCTTTTTCTCAGTAAATATGAGCATCCCTCAAGTCTCTGTCCTGAACCTTCTTTTCCTTTCCTTATATTCTTTGCCCTTTAGGAATCTCATTCCTGAGACCCCAGCAAACTGAATCACTGGCAGCAGTGGTGATTCCCAGACCTCTCAGTGGAGAGGTGTGGGGGAGGGTCTGTTGGAACTGAGCGAGAGAGAAGCACAGTCCTGTATAGTGCTTGGGACAGTGGCAACAGCTACTTCCGGGCCTATCAGCCCACAGATTTGAAAATCACCTATTTAAATTTCCAGGAGCCAAGATGATGGAGTAAGCACTCTTAACAGTCCCTTGTTGACCTTGAAAAACCCAGATAATTGCTCCAGGAAAAATCCTGGAGTAGTGGAGTCAGCAAAAATGGGGTATAGCAGTCTTTGAGCTTGGGAGGTTAGGGGGATTAACAGGAAAGGTCCCTCTTGTTGCAGCTAAAGGGGACCAGTACAGGATAGGAGTACAGCTCAGTGGACCAGAAAGAGATCCTGAGCCCCAGGATGGAGGAGAAGGCAGGTGCCAACGTCAGGTACACACCACCTGTAGCTCAGCACCAGACCGCTAAAAAATCCAACTGCCAGAACCTGAGGTCTCAACACAGAAAACCCGTAACCAGTCCCCTAGCCCTCAGCACAAGAAGTCTGGGACAGTGTCCCCTGGGTCTCAGAAGCAAAGATCAAATTTAAAAGCCAGAAAAAAAAAGGCAAAGTACAGGAATATCCTTCACAACCATGACACATTGTCGTGTGGGGCAATTGAAGGAGTACTGGGGGTCATTTGGAATCTCTGTGTTGAATCCTACTTTCAACATTTACTTCTCAGTTGTGCAAATTGCTTAATCTACCTGAGCCCCAATGTCCTCATCTCAAAATGGGGATGACAATACATACCTGAGGGAATATTTACTACCTGCCAGGATTTCTGTGAAATCAATTTGATTTGTACAGAATTTTAAAAGTTTTAATGTGTTTATATGTGTGTATGTATGCATATGTATATATCTGTGTGTATATGTATATATTAAATAAATAATAACCTTTACACAGTGCTTAGTATGCACTAGGTACTGTACTAAGCATTGAAAAATATTATTTCATTTGATCATTACAACTATGTTGTTAGGTAGGTGCTATTATTATCATCCCTATTTTACAGAGGAGGAAACTGAGGCAGAGTGTAAGTGATTTGTCTAATGTCATTTAACTAGTGCTTGAGGTTATACTTGAACTCAGATATTCCTGACTTCAAGCCTACTGTTCTATCCATTGTAATCCTTACTGGGCCTATATAAATGACAATTATATTATTGTTGCTTTAATGATCATATCCATTGAGAGATCGCCCAGATTCACATCAGGAGCCTTGCCTCTTCTCTCAGTTTCAGTCCCATCTTTTCCGTCTCTACCTAGAGCTCCATTCGCATGATTCCAGTTTCCCCCCTGAATGTGGAACAGTTCAAGATGAGCATATTCACAGGTGAAAATTAATTATTTTTTTCTCCTAATTTCTTTATTTCCAGATTAAATCTCTACTCTCTCAGCTACCAGGCTTAAAACCTAGAAGCTACTTTTTTTTTTCTTTCCTCTCCCTCAGTTCCTTTATCCAGTCACTTGCTTGGCTGGTACACTCACTCTGTCTGCAAAATCTCTAGCACCCAGCCCTTCTTTTCCATTCTCATTACCTTCATTTACAATCTATTGTATTCTGTTGCGGTTGGTGTTGTTTGTCTCAAGTCTAACACTTTGATCCTGTACAAGGCTATCCAGGTAAACTTATCAGTGCCCACATCCATTCCGTTACTCTCATATACAAATACCTTCAGTAACTCTCTATTATGTGAAGGATAAAATGCATGCTCCCTAGCTGTGCAGTGAATCACGGTACAATTTCATGTGACCTCCAGGCCACAGGTTCCCCACCCCTTGTAATGAGGACAGCATTTAGTATAAGAACTTGGGTAAAATTCCACATCTTCCGAGGCAGATTATAGTCATTCAGAGAAAGCTGGCCTCAGAGTCAGAGAGATGTGTTCAAGCCTTGCCTTTGACAGACTGTCCTTGTAATTCTGGGCACGTCACTTAAGTTTTCATTGCCCTGATAAATTTATAAAACTATGGAGTAAAGGGGCACATTATAGTACATTAGTAAGCCTGCTGGCTTGAAGTCAGAGGGCCTGGATTCACCTTCCTCTTCTGACACTGTCAGTATGACCACATGCAAATCAGTTCAACTCTCTAGATTTTAATTTTCTCATTTGTGAAACGCAGTGGTTGCGCAAGACACCATCTAAGCTCCCATTTGAGTCTAAACACATGATCCTAAACTGTAGAGAAGGCATGGTTCTGCTTTGGTGTGATAAGTTCCACCCTATACAGCTTTGTTTATTTTGTTTCATTTTTAAATCTCAGCTCTTCCACTTAATTTCTATATGATCATGGACAGATGATTTCAATTCTTTGCCTCAGTTTCCTCATTGAAAAAAACCATGAATGGACTGTTCTAGATCACGGCTAAGGTCCCTTCCCCTCTAAATCTATGATTCTACTATCTAAACAAATCAGCTTGGTGGTTTTTCTCCAACCTCATCCTTCCTTCTCCCGTCTCTTCTCATGCGTACTTTCCTGGGATTGAGTTCTGCCAAATCTCTCCTACTGAAAATTTTCCTCTCTGTTGAATATTGCATACGCAATATTCTGTCCTTCTCCACTAATGCACTGGTTAGTTTTGCTGGCCTGCTCCCTCTCCCCTACTCTTTCACCCTCCTCACTTTGTTTTTGTTTCCTCTTTGTTACAGTGCGTATTTCACTCGGTAAGGAAGGAGAAGAGATACATTTAGGAATGGGAAAATGAAGAGAAATCAAACTGTTAGTAAATTTTTTCAAATAATTGAAAAAAAATTTTCCAAAGAAAAATTATAATTTTCTCATTGTTTAAGGTCCATCTCAACTACCACCTTCTTCATGAAGCCTTAACCTAAACTTCTACTCTTAATAACTCTTTTTTTTTCCTTTCTTAAACATTAATTGCATTTAACTTGCCCTTTCATATGCATCTTATTTCTCCTTTAAAGTGTTAGGTCCTAGAATATATTCCTCTTTATATCAGTAGAACTTAATACCTTTGTTGTGTATTGTGGGCACTTTTAATAATGTTTGTTCGATTGATTTGTGTACTATGTGAACATTTGGGACGACATTATAAAAAGCCATTGTATACATTCTAATTTGGATGGCTGATTTCAATATTCTGAAACTGAAACTATTCGAGGATTTCTATGGATCTGGTTGGAGCCTATCATTCTTTGACTCTGTTCCTATAAACCAGGGGGAAAAAAGGGAGCCTCTGGTAAAACTGTTGTTTTATTTTTTTGTTTATTTCTGTTTTGTGCATCATCCAAAACCAAAGGACAGATGAAACAATTGTGAATTCTAAAACATGCTTTTATGTGGTCCTTTGCAAGAGCAATGGGAGTATACCACCTGTTTGTCATGTTGTTGCACTAAGGAAATTCTTAGTAGCTGTTGCTGATTTCCCATAAAATTATTCTTGAACATCTCATGGTTTCCTTTGCACTAAATGCTGACATTTTAAGAACTAAACCATACCAGAAATAACACACGAATTTTTCTAAGGATGGGGAAAAAATCTGAAGCAGTACTTAAAGTCCTTTATTTTCTTCCCTTTAAATCTCAATTTCAGTTTTTAAAATGGGAAAAGTGCCTTGCTTCTGATGACAACTGAGGGCCAAGATTTAGTGGCATGTATTTTATAAAGGTCCTATATTCTCAACCATACCAACCTTATTATCCTGACTTCTTTCTCCTTCAATATCTATCTTTAAAAGAAATGCAAGCACTAAATTTGTGAATCTGTAAGGTCTTACATGATTTAGCCCTTGATGAGGATAAGAATATAAATTCCCGTGTGGCTAGCTTCTTAGTTTTCCTGTGAGCTCAGAAACCAGCCTGCTATGTATATTGCTGAATTTAATTTTCTTTTTCTTGTGATGAATACCAGCTACAGCCCATGAGTTTAACAAAATAGACTGTCTTTCTAGGTGAATATGAGTCTACAACAAACTCCAAGATAGAACTGTAGTCCGCACTAAATTTGCCATAACCAAATGGAAACATGGCAATAAGCAACGTATGGTCAACTCTTTTGTCTGATATTTATTCAATAAAACTCTTATTGATTTGTTCCAGCAGCTACCACCACAACCACAGGAGCTTGTTTGATTTCCTTGTAGACAGGGTAATGTCTTATATCATCTGAAATATTTTCAGCTAGTGAAAAAATATTAGAAATAATGTTTCTTCTACTCATTTTACATTATGAGTCAACCACTAGGATACTGACCATGAGGAATGAGCTTAGCTATATAGTCTATACCCATGTTAAATATGACTAATAAATTAATTCTACATACATTTAATGAGGGGCTACTAGGTGGTACAGTGGACAGAGTGTCAGGCCTGAAATCAGGAAAACTCATCTTCCTGAGTTCAAATCTGGCCTCCAATACTTACTAGTTGGGCATGCCACTTAACCTGTTTGCTTCAGTTTCCTCATCTCTAAAATGAGCTAGAGAAAGAAATGGCAAGCCAGTCCAGCATCTTTGCCCAAAAAGTGTCAAATAGAGTGGCAAAGAGTTGCACACAGTGGAAACAACTGAACAACCACAAAATATTGAGTATTCATATTATTATGATGCATGGCAATTAGCCATAAATGGTGAGCAGATCATGAATGCACCCACACAGATGAACATACACCACCCAAATGTATTTAGTTCTACTTTTATGCCATCAATTTTTAATTTTTTTCCTCTCCTTACTTGGCCAGACCTATGGTATCTATAATTTTAGAGTCATAAATTTTAGATTTCAAGTTAGAAGGGAGCCCAGAAGTTATCTATTGTAACTTTCACATTTTACAAATGAGAAGCCCAAAGAAGTGAATTTATTTCAGTAAAGTAATATCTAAAGAAAATGGCAGAGATGCAATTCAAACTGAGGACTCCAAATCCAGTGTTCTTTCTATTTCATCAACATTTACAATTTTATCCATCATTTTTTTAATTAAAAAAATCAACTTTAGTGATCATAAACAAAATCAAGCATTTCAAATACAAAGAGAACAAGAAATAGTACTGTAGAAGGAACGACATGTATTTTTAGAAAATAATATGATTTAAAAAATAGTAAGTAAAGGCAGTACTTATTTATATCTAATCACTGTCATTATCAGAATCACTATCACAACTGTCTCAATTGCCATCATATATATATAAATATATATATATACAAATATAAATATATATATAACTTCACTAAAGGATAAAGATCCTGGCCCATAGTAAGAGGATCATGACCCCAAATATTCCATAATCCAGAGACGAAGCCTTGTCTGGGCCACATTCCCATACCTTCCACTTCAGCCTGGAAAAGCAGTCAAGTAAGGGCTAGGCTCGCAACACGTTGGCATCCATGCTTCCTCAGGTTTCTACCCTACTGGCAATATCACTGACCTGTCCCCAGGCTGGGGAAGCAGGTAACTACTTCCAGACTAGTGTCCCAGACCTCAGCCTTTCCCACAGTACCACTGACTTGACCAGCAGACAGAGTCACCGAGACCCTCCAGGTCCATAAGCATTTCAATTTATCTATTGTACACTTCTGTTCAATGACTTGCAAAATCCTACCACCTTTTTATTCTTTCTATCCTTGAGTTACCTAACCATGGCTTCCTCAGACTAAACTATTTTCTAATGCTGTCTCTCATTCTCTCTTCCTCCTTTCCCCCTGTTCCATTCCAAGTCTTTCAACCCCTTCCAACATGAACTATTGAATTCCAATTCCATAATGAATACAATTCTCTTCATACTGGATTTCTTCCTGTCGTGCTCCTTCCTTCCACTTGTACTACTAAGGACTGTCTTCCCCAGATGATTCTATATCTCAGGCCATCCTTCCAAAAATTGATTGTACCTTCTTTTATATTCCTGCTGCACTGGAGAAAAGGTCAAGATATTCCTTATTCCCCACTGTTACTTCCTATTCCTCTGCTGCCATCATTCAGAAAATTTCCTCCTTTGGAATCCAGGCTATTAAAATCTCTTCTCTATATAAATAATACCAGCCACTATTTATCAGGTTCCTGATCATTGCTCCTCCTCTCTCAGCTCTTGTCGTTATTTTAGGAGACTACAACATTAGTGTTAAAATTCCTTAATCTCCATATAATGCACTCTCCTCAAATCCCATGAGCTATGTCTCTACTGCAACTCAACTACTCACAGGGATGATCATACTCCTTATCTCACCCTTATACACAGTTGTTGAAATTCTCTGACTGAAAACTCTTATGTTCCTCTACCTGACTATAGCTTCATGTCATTCCATTTCTCCCTATGGCTTACTCTTCCTAAACCTATTTTTTTTAACCTCATTGAACCACCAAACCCTCCATACCAAAGTACTTCCTCAGCCCATTATATCACTTCATAACCTTCCTAATCTGTACCCTAAAGTGAATCAAATCTTTGCACAGTTCATTGCTCTCAAATCACTTCACCACCTCTCCCTTACTCATCTTTAGTAATATTCTAATTTAGGATTACACTCACCACCTACCTCCTCTACTCCTACTTGGATGCTGCTGAAGAAACCTAGATAAATTCATTGGGTACCCTACAAGTTTAATATAGTGCATCTCAAAAGGGCCTTAATTACCCCGTGGAAATCTTTTTAATCTTCCTTAATTGATTCCCTATTGCACTCCCCACAGAAATTATTCAAAACTTCTTTACTTAAGTCTCCTCATCTTTAACTCAGGACCTTACTTCTTACATTAATAACAAAATCGTGATCATTCATCCTCTTTTCTCGTACTCTTTATCCAAAAAGCCCTTGTTATCATCCCTTCCCCTAGCCTACACTCCCTCACACACACACACACACACACACACACACACACACACACACACATCCTATGACTACATTTTCTTTAACTCTTTAGCTGGTTCATTATCCACCTGTTCACTAAGCATAGATAACCTCAAGGCTCTGTCCTACATCCTATTCTCTATTTTCTCTTAGAAATCATATCTACTCCTATGCGTTCAATTGCTTTCTCTATGTTTCTGACTTCCAAATCTATATATTTCTGAGACCATATCTTCAATTGCCTACTGAATTTGTCCACTGACTGTCCCATTAGCATCACCAACTCAAACTGTCCAAAATGTAACTCATGGTCATCCTGTTCTTCACTCAATCACAATTATTTCTATGAAATACCCCACCATCTTTCTTGTCTCCTACATTGGTGCCTTCAGGCTTGCCTTATTTCCTCTGGGTCCATAGGAAGACCAGTTGTAAAAAAATGAGGTTCTTCAGAGAAATGAAGACTTCTCTATGATGTGATAGTTCTCTTTTTAAACATTTGATGAGATGGCATATGGAAGAGGGATTAAACTTGTTCTAATTGGTCATATTTAGAATCATGGATAAAACTTGCAAAAAGATAAGGTGAGGTTTGAGGTAAGAAACAAAACTTTCAAACAAGTAGTGCTATACAAAAGCAAAATGAAAAATAAAGTTAAAAGTGGAATGGTCTGTTTAAAAAGCAACCAAGCGACCTCACTATAGATGTTGTTGTGTGCCTGCATTGCACAAAGTCATCATCTTCACTCTCTCTTCCAGAGTCATCAAGTTCCAGTGGGAAGAAAAAAGTCAAGACCACTGGCAATGGCCCAGGATACAGTGGTGTCTTCTATGACTGAACAAGTTCCAAGTGTTCCATAGTGCCTGCTTCAGCCACCTCATGGCCATTGAGGTAAATTGTTCTCATTTGTCCATTCCACAGTGGAAAACCTTCACATGCTTGGGGTAGATACCTCCCCTAACTCATGGACAGGTTTGAGACCTGTTGGCTACCCTCAAACTCTGGCTCCAACAAACAGTGGCTACACCTCCAGGAAAGCCATTATGGCAGATGGGCAGAGAGGCAGGTCTTCAAGAATAGGTAAAATCAATGGTCAAATAGATATTTCTTATTACATCACCTTCCTCCCATTCCATAAGGCCCAGTGCTTTCCATTACTTCTGGTATAAAATCTTCTGATATCTAAAAGTCTTCATAATTTTGCTGATTTCTATCCTTCTAGTCTTTTCCTTAACCATATTCTGCAAACCAATGACATTACCCTCTTTATTGTTCCTCCCGTCTCCCTAGTCTAGGCATTTTCACTACCTCTCCTCTAGACCTGAATCTGTTTCCTGGCTTTTCAGGGTTCTTTTAACACTCAGATAGTGTTAGCTAGTTAGCTGAGTAACGCAGCTCATCCTCTCCCTTCTGTCTCCTTCTCCCCTTCCTTTGGGGCTTTGGGGTTTAATGACTAGATGTCTTTCCTTCCTTCCTTCCTTCCTTCCTTCCTTCCTTCCTTCCTTCCTTCCTTCCTTCCTTCCTTCCTTCCTTCCTTCCTTCCTTCCTTCCTTCCTTCTCTCCTTCTTGTTCCCAAAACCTGAAACCCAATGTACTCTGAAGCCCATGGGCTAGACAATAGTAGGTCCCTGCCCAAGCTCCACTTAATGACTGACTTAGAGTGATTATCACTAGTAACAGTTTCTGTTGATTTAGTTATTTTTTTCTTTTTTTTCATTAAAATGGTCATTCCCTGACTAATTCTTAAAGACACCTATTTACTCAATGGGCATTACCTTGCTTGAAGTGAGTTCCTGAAAAGGCCAGTCTTGAAAAGGCCAGTCTTAAAAAGTCATACTGGGTCATCTCCAGTCATTCTGATGAATATCTGGTCACTGGACCCAGATGACTCAGGAGGAGAAAGTGAGGTTGGTGACCTTGCACAGTCTTCCCTCACTCAAAACAAAGTCAAGTGCAAGTCATGTCATTATTTCCCTGATGTCATGGTCTTCTTCTTCCAAAATGACGGGCTAACACAGAACACTCAGATAAAATTCTACCTTCAGCAAAAAGGCTCTCCTAATCCCTCTTAATGCTAATCTTCCCTCTGTTGATTATCTCCAATTTGTCCTGTAGCTATCATCTTTGCCCATAGATGTTTGCATGTTGTTTGTCCTGTTAGGATGTGAGCTCCTTCAGGGAATGTAATGTATTTTCCTTCCTTTGTAACCAGAACTTAGCACAGAGTTTGCTTCATAATAAGCACTTAATAATTCCTCCTTACTGACAGATTGAAGACATTCTTCTCATCGAAGAGATTCTTCTTCAGGTAGGAGATACACTGGATGACCTTTGACATTCCTTGCAACACTGAGATTCTGTGATAGCAAACATTTATGGATTACACACTTTGTGTCAAAGCATTCTCTCTGACACAGTTGAGGAGATCAAAAAGAATAAGATATATTTCCTGCTCTCAAGGAACTTATAGTCATCTGATTACTTTGAGGTACTGAATATAGAAAAGAATAAATATTCATTCTGAAAACCAAAATGTTGTAACCAAGCAATATGAAATAGTTCGATGATTAATTGACTTTGCAAAGAAAAGTTGCCTAGGATCTGAGGAGGCCAGATTGTAGAGATTTGGTCCTTTGGTTTGTTGTTTTGAATTAGGCAGTTTCATACCAAGCTAAGATAGATAGTCATGAGAAAGGAAGCTTTTTCTAAACTGTTTGACTCCACTTATAAAATTTTTTAAAAATTTATGACAAGCAAAATTCTTGCAAGCTTTCCAAAGGCCTGAGAATGGAAAAGAAAGAAAATATAGAGGAAAAGCAAAGTCATTCAAGGAGGACATGATAGAATTATATAAGAAAATAAAGTAATTTTTTTTTCCACAGCTAAGATTTCGGTCTAAAACTAAAAGTCACAAAAACAGAGGTTTTACTTGTTTAAAAATGGGGAAACAATCTAATTACTCTGGATACTACTCCAAGCCTTCATGGCACAGCTTTGGATTTTTATACATTTATAGTAGGAATGGATTAAGCAAGAGAGAAAACATAATGGAAAGATATCAAGGATTTTCTAACATTTTGGATTTTCTACATTTACATTCTCAAATTGTGTGATACCTATATTTTACAATCTAAAACGTTTTGCTTCACATCCATCCTTTTCATTTTGTAGGAATATGCTTGTCATATAAGTTCTAATTGTCAAAGTTGTTTCAAAATGGAGTTGGTCTTACTCATTTGCTTCATATATTAATGAAACCATTTATTCATTCAAACACATTTATTAAGAAACTTACATTGAAACAGGCACCATGATGGACAACGGGAATATAAAATTAAAAGCAAGATTGCCTGCCCTCAGGAACTTTACATTAAATGGAGGAGGATGAAAACATCTAGAGTGATTTGACTAGAATATCAAGCCATAGATTTTGTGTTGGGAAGGATCTTAGAGATTGTCTAGACCCAAACTCTCATTTTATAAATGAAGAGATGAAGGTCCAGAGAAGTTCAGTGGCTAAAGGTGATCCCTTATCTTCTGACTCCAGATACATTGTTCTTTCCATTATATCAACTTCATAGTCATATATGCCAAATTATCAGGGATTATATTGATATACAATATAGATCATCAGTCTTCAAAAGGAGAGAATGGATGGGACATTAAAGGCCTAAAGTATTTGCACAAATTAGTGAAGTAGGGGATTCTGAACTCTTTTGAGATGACTGTCAACTTCCAGGTGGTAAAGACAGGATGTGTTCATCAATTACTCCTGCACCTGCTTTTGGGTAGGGAAATATGGCAGCAGCCATTGGTTCATATGCCAGAGAAGATGAATTAACCAATTGCTAATATAACTAATTATAGTATGACTATATATTTTATAGTCATACAAGCCAAGAGTTGACAATTTCTGGTCTGTTATGTAAGAAAGGAATGACATTTATTTTGAAAGACTGAGGCTATTAGCTACTAAATTCTATTAAATTCAAGCCCAGTGGGGTCTAGTGGACAGAGAACTGGTGTTAGATCCTCAAAAAGCTAGAACTGGCCATGTGACTTGTTTTATTTATCTTTGTATCCCCCCTAATATCTAGCATTGAGCTTAATATGTAGTAGATCCTCAGTAGATAATGTTTGTTAAATTTAGGTACAGAGAAAGTAAGCAATGGGGAAGGTAAAACATTCAGGTAAGACTCTAATTGAAGCTTCCAACCTGGGAAGGCAGGAATGGGAGAGAGAGAGGGAAGAAACGGAGAAAGGGAAAGAGAGAGCAAAGAAGGAAGGAAGGAAGGAAGAAAGGAAGGAAGGAAGGAAGGAAGGAAGGAAGGAAGGAAGGAAGGAAGGAAGGAAGGAAGGAAGGAAGGAAGGAAGGAATACAAATGTGAACTTTTAATGCTACTACAAAATCTTCTATATGAATAGATCAATGAAATTGTGGGGGGAAAACGCCATATATATATATATATAGCTAAATTTTTATCTCAGTGCTGATAAATACTTTTAGACAGCTATTTTTACTACACTAACAATCTTTTCAGTTTCTAAACAAATTCATTAGCTGATAGCCAATTACCTAGTTATGTATCTCTCTAAGTTTACTTAGCTGTTCTGGGTCCATGACTGAGTCTTTCCTACTTGCTGAAATATGCCAGAGATTGTCCTCCATAGGCAGTCTTTGAGAATTCATAATTTGAGAAGCAGTGACTAAATTATTAATTTCCAATTATTAATTTACAGATACTCATCCAATCTAAATTTACAATGACAATCAAAAGTTCCTAAAATCCAGATGAGTTCTTTGGACTTTGATTGCA
Source organism: Bettongia penicillata ogilbyi (assembly GCA_023548195.1). Taxonomy (NCBI): domain Eukaryota; kingdom Metazoa; phylum Chordata; class Mammalia; order Diprotodontia; family Potoroidae; genus Bettongia; species Bettongia penicillata. Next base: position 5,879,347 of record JAJHZJ010000021.1, read on the forward strand.
TGACTCTCCTTCTTTGCATCTTTATGTGGGAAAGGATCAAACCTATTTGAATATTGTCTGGTTGTCTGTAAGAAGCAAAAGTCTCAGCAGTTTACATTGATTATTTGCATTAAATTTTCAGGCCTGGAATTATAATGGAAAATTAACATACTTTTAGTTCCATCTCTGTTACTAGTGTTTTCATCATTGCTTTCATTTTAATACCCGGGGAAACATTATTTCTAATTTTAAGTACTCTAGTAGCATACTCTAGGATGACAGTATAGGATGAAGAAGGACATGAGAGTAGAAAAAGTCAGAAAAATACCCTAGAATTTCAAATATTGACTTTCTAATAAATATTGCATCAATAGATAAAGACTTTGGAGAGGGGGAAGGTCCAGGAGAAGGAATCTGAAATTGGAGGAGAGGGAGATCCCTGAGGCAGTAAGGAAAAAGGCTGTAGGTAAAGAAACAAAAGAACTAAATCAATTTATGTTAATCTCATTGTAAATTAATTTAATTCAGACCTACTGGGCTGAATGCTAGTAAAGTTCAATGAAACACCACTCAGTGGCTGCCAATATCCTCAGTGCAATTCATCTTGTCAACTTGAGAGTTACCTATTTGAATTGGCAACAAATAGACAAGCTGCAATCCCAAGACCCAAAACAGGATTTTAATGAATTGGCTGCATCTGTCAACAAACTCCATAAAATAGCAAGATAAATAATTACATAAAGTATTTATTAAATACTTTCTATGTGTTGGGCAATTTGCTAAATGCTGGAGACAGAAATACAAATCAGCAAAACTGTACTATTCTCAGTGAGCATACATTCTAACAAGGCACACCACAGCACATAAAGTATTCAAGGACAAAATGGCAGGTGAGAAGGAGGAATAGGTATCCAGATAGAAAGTCCGGGCACAAGTGAGGCAAAGTAGAGCTAGCTTGGGTTGGTCCTATACTGATGGGCCCAAGGAAGGAGACACCAGTCAGGAGAGAAAGGCCTCAGGTGCCTCCAGCATGGCATGAGGCCAGAGAGTCCAGAGAGTCTAAGCCTGAGATATTCAGCGTATAGATAGGATGATTACCTAAATTTTCGTCCCCACCCTCCGCATACCCACTCCAGTTCTTAGTATGATCTTTGACACATAGTAGGTTCTTAATAAATACTTTTTTATTGGTTGATTAAAACATCTTTTGAAAATTATACTTCACCTCTACTTCATTGTAACTGACACAGTTTTATATGCCATACTCATTAATTTAGCTGAATTCAACAATTGTTTCTTAAGCACTTTCTATGTGCTAGACATTGGAGAAATAAGAATGGAAAATTACAAAGTACTTTCTATCCAGGAGCCTAAAGTCTAGCAGAGAGAAGATATGTGGACACAAATTATTTCAATTCAAATACAAGTAAGTAAATCAACACGAGAGAGATCAGTTCAAGGCAGATAATGTGGAGTTGTAGAATAAAGATTAGATGTGGAATCAGAGGATCTGATTTTTAATCCTGGTTCTTTCAACTTACAATCTATATAAATTTTAGCAAGTGACTTAAATTCTGCAGACTTTGATGTTTTTACCTGTAGAAGGATCTATCTGATTTTTAATTTTTTAACCCTAATTCTTATCAGACGTTAAAGGAAAATGAGTCACCTCCAACTGGGAGTATCAGGGAGGACATGACAGCTGAACTGGACCTTCAAGGAAGGTTATATGTGAAGGTAATCTGTTCAAGGGGAAGTGGGGCAGGAACAGTGGAGAGTGGACTTCCTATGCAGACACATGGAGGAAATAAAAGAAAGAATGACATCTGGTAATGAAATGGATATTTTGGGTAGACAGATTCCCTCAAAGTTATACCCATGTTGGCTCAGTATCTATGTAGAACCAAATATCATAGCTCATAGGCACCTACTGATGTAGCTCTTTTATCAGATCAAAGAAGATGATACATTCATTTAAAAAATAATAATTAAACTCAAATATCAAATAAATTATAAGAAATAACTCATCTTCCCACCTACTCACCCCATACTTATATGGACACATTTCTCCCACAGGTTTCTTTGACACAAGTGGGAGAGGAAGCATTTATAGATGTGGTAGGAGTGGTATTTATTTGTAGATTGGGCTGGTTTCTCTTTAAAGAGGAAAAAGGTCATTTTTCAGGATTGGTTCATGGAACTAGGGCTTTAACTATTGCCATGGCATTCTGGCTACTGGAGGTACAAAAAGCCTAACCTAAGAACAGTCAGGGATTCTCATGATTTATGGAATAGTCACTACTGGGCATCAACATAATGTTCTAATTTGGTTACATATATACGTGTATGTGTGCGTATGTGTGTATAATTGGGAATGCCTTCTTAGACATTTTTGGATGCTCATTTCCCCTTCCCAATGGAATCCTAGTTAGCATTTGACATGTAGAATTCCATAGAGGGAAAGGTTACAGAAAAAAAAATTAGCCCCTCTAGTCAGTTTTTATTTTCTCACTTGAAATAATAAACCAAGACATTTCTTCTGGCACTTGCCAGATATTTTACAAGGTAGAACACCTTTGGAACATTTAGGCCCATATCAGTGAGTATGCATCCTGTAAGTATTTATTGCCACCAACTCCCTACATTTTTTATGTGTTAACTTTTAAAAGCAACCAATAAGTTTTCCTCCTTTTCCTTGTAACATCATAGAGGTTTCTATCTGGATTTAAACAGTTCCATTGCATTTTACATCCTCAATAAGACCCTCCACACATCCCTTGCTAACTCACCTTAAATAAAGTAAGAAAAAAAAGCAACAAACTCATTCCTCCTAAGGATTTTACTCAAATATCCCAGATATAGATATAAAGGAAGATATAAAAGCAAAGATAGCAGATAACATGTTACTTCCCATTAATCACTATCTTTGGATGTCTGAAAAGGAAGAAAAATATCTCTGATAGATGTGAGAGATCTTTGCAACACACACACACACACACACACGGAAAATTGATGGCCATCTTTGGAGCCACCATAACACCTGGTCATGGCTGACTACACAGAATAACCTAAATTCTCTTGGACACATGTCTTTTACATAGGATTTTTAATTTTCCTCCATCATGTGGACATTGAATCACAGTCATTCACTTAGAGAGGTCTTTATAGCCAAATATAGAAAGCAACTCATGCAGACAGCCCTTGGCTATAGAGAGTGGCTAAAATTCAAGTGCCAACTTCAGGGAACAGTTCATAGTCCAGTTTGATTTGGTCTGGGTGAATAATGGTAAATAATGTCAGATAAGGCTGGAAAAGTAGCTAGGAGCCAGATTATGAAAGGTTATGATTTAACACCTTGGACTTTCTCCCATTCTTGCCCACTAAACTCTTGACTGATAATCAGCATTACAACTCTGTCAGGAAGCCTTATTGCTTCTCCCTAGCCTTGTCTGCCATTTTTGAGCAGTTAGACCAGAAACTCTAATTTTAGAGCAGTAAGATAAACCAGAAACTCTCATTGCCACTAGGGGGAGGCATAGACTTATACCTCATCCAAACAATATTCCTCTACCCTGTTCCCACTAGGGACACAGTGTAAGTGGTATGTTGACTCCAAGATACCTACTTCTGCTGGAGATACCCAGAGGTCTATTTCATTCTACTCCTTAAATGCATTATCCTGTTAGAAAATCATCTGTCCTGCTATTACTCCCCAGGGTCCCCTTGACTTTGCCCCATTTCTAGGCTCCTTGACTAAGTTCTATGGTGTTTGTATGTGCCATGAACTAAAAGTAATCATGTATTCTTCTTTATATATTGTTTTCCCCAATTAAAATGTGAACTCCTTGAGAGCAGGGAAAGTTTCCATTTTTAATTCCTGCTCAGCACAGTCCCTGGCACAAAATAAGTGCTTCACAAATGTTTTTCTGTTGTGTTCAATTTCCATTTCATAATGAGAATTTCACTTACCTTATCAGAGATCACCCTTTAAAAAGTCTTTTAGGAAAATTCTATATCTCTTTATAAACTAGTCTAGTCTTTTATAGACTTGGCAGATAAGATCCCCTAACAGTAATTGTGCTTACTTTACTATTTTTCCACCTCTATCCCATTTCATCTGCTTTACAAAGAATATGCCAAGTGAGACAATGATCTCATTGAATTTAAGGTATTATTTATCATTTTCCCTATCAACAAATCCAATTGCTTTGCCAAAGAGAGAAATTATATTCATTGAGCATGACAAAAAGCAAAAATAAAAGTTTTCAGTTGTGAAAACTAAAATTTTGTGTAATGAAATAATTTTTTTTATTATTTTCATTATCTTTATTAGGTGAAAAAATTGACTCTTCTCTATGTTAAGTGAATTTTCCTGTGGTATCAAACTTCCTATTATGGTTCTTCAGACTCCTCAAGTCTTACCAAAATGAAATTCCAAGATAATTAGCATGATCAGTTCTTTCTACCAGGGGCATGATGGAATTTGAAAGTAATTTTCTTATCTCAACCAAAATTGCTTATCGGGATATGGGATGGGGAGAGTCAGTGTTCATGCAAATAAACTCAGAGTTCCAAGAAAGACTTGACTTATGATCTATAGGCAGACTGGGTACAAATGTGGACAAAACTCACAAAAGAGTCAAAAATAGCCTGGGCTATAGATTATCTACCAATATAACAGTGTTGTTTATATAGTAGTATCATATAGAGAGAAGAATAGTATGGTGTATTGTCCAGTACAGTAATCTATTGATGACTCTCCTGTAAAAAATAAGTAAAATGTAATTCAACTGAGCCTCTAAACATCAAAAAGCATGTGAGAAGGCAGGTCTATGGCATCAAAATCAAGACATTCAATAGAGTAAGCAGCAGTTTACAGTCCAGCATACAGCATCAATAACTCTGGGTGGAAACATCAAGTCTTGGCTTTAGAGACAGGGAAATGTGCAGAAATGAACTTGACTTGAATACTTGCATTTTAAAATTGTCCTTTTTCCTATTGCTTGAAACAAAAAAGTACATATTTTAGTATCCTTGCTCTCTTAACCTTTTTTTCACAAGCTACATACTCCCATGCTCAGAAAGATATAATGCAGTTGTTAAAGTCATGCTAAACTTAATCATCCTTAGGTGATCCTGAAATTCATGCCCTTGCCTGTGCTTAAGGACAGGAACCCTACTTTCAGACATTGTAAACAGGCCTAGATATAGCAGATAGATGCCCTGGACCTTCTAATATGCATTGTTTCACTTTCCAAAGTAGTTTAAGAGTCGGGAGTTTCTTCCTAAAAAAGGAATATTCCTCCTAGATTGACCAGCTATTCTTTATTGTTCTTTTTTAATAAAAATAAACAAAAACGTTTTGAGCAATCTTGTCTGAGCAAGTGGTTTTGTTTCACAGCAACCCTTCTAGTTGGGATAAAGTTGTAAGAGCATGAGTTGACTGGATTCTGTTTTCTTCTCCCTCATGTAGCCTTTGGACTGGTGTAGACCAAACCTATCTCAGGCCAATCCACGGCTTAAGGCTTGGTATTGCAATACATTGAGATGCTAGTAGGTCATAAAATATTAACAAAGAGAAGTTTACTCAGCCATAAAAATGACCAATAAAATGTGAGGATACAACATTGATTCAGGTGGTTGAAGCTCCCTTCTGCCTTCTTCTCTCTCATAATCATAACTAATGGAATCACAGATCTTTAAGGATAATGAAAATAATAAAATACGAATGTGCCCATTCTATAAACTCTAGTGGCTCCCTATTACTTTTGTAATATTAATAAAAACTTTTTTTTTAAAGTTTTTTTCCCCTGACTTGGCCCCAATCTATCTTTCTAGCCTTACTGGATGTTATTCCTCCTCCCCTACTCTGTGACCCAAACAAATTGACTTTTCTGTTTTGCACCTACGGTACCATCTCCCATCTATTTCTTTTGCCCTAGTCTTTCTTCTTCACAGAATTCACTTTTCCTTAAGTACGTAGATCAATCAACACTTTCTTCATGAAACTTCTTCTAAATTATCTGCCCAAATACTAGTACTCTATCTTTTTACTAACTACCTTTTATTATTTTATTTATTTTGTGCATAATTAGTTGATTACTCATTCAAATGTAAGCTCCTTGAGAGCAGGCATTGTTTCATTCTTTGTATTTGTGTTTCCAGTGCTTAACATGCTGCCTATTACACGGAAGTTACTTTTTAGGAGAAAGAATGAAAGCATTTATACCATGCCTACTAAGTTCCAGCCACTGTGCTAAGTCCTCTACAAATATTATTTCATTTGATTTTCACAACAACCATTTTACATTTGAAGTGAGGCAAATATTTAAATGACTTACTTAGAGTCACACAGCTAGTAAGTGCCTTGGACTGAATTTGAAGTCAGGTCTTTCTAATTCGAGACCCAGAGCTCTATCTACAGCACCACGTAGGTGATTCTGTACTTATTCAAAGCTTCTTAATGAACTGGTTGATAAAGGACTTCGTAACATGTTATATGACTTATTTGACTAATATTTATTTTCCTCATTATCATATCTTTCCATTAATTATTAAAACAAATTTGAATTCTTTGAGTCCACAGCTTTTGACAGCAGGAAGAGATATCACCCGGATATATGCTCTAGCACAGGGACAAGCCAGTTTGTGATTTCCATGGATAATCTACCATTTCTGTAATTATTTGTCATTGCATAGCTTTGAATTTCCGATTTTTGGCAGGTCCTACACGTTTGGAAATGTTTTTGTTTGGACATGTGTTTGTTGGTTTATGTTTATGTGAATATGAGTAAATACATGAGAGTGAACATTTGAACTGGGCTAAGGAATAAAGGTTTCTTTACATCCTGTTATTATTATGTAGACTTATTCCTTACATTGACTAGAGTCTGAATTTTGGGCCCGTAGGATAACAGAAAAGTATATTTAGACTCAGTATTACAAATACTTTTCTACTACTTAGCAACTCTGTGCCTTTTGGCAAGTGACCACTTTTTCAGCCTCAGTTTCCTCATTTGCAAAACGATTATGGATTAGATAATCTCTAAGGTTTTATTCTCATCTAATATTTTGCAGTGTTATTCTGATGAGGACTCCCCCAAAGCAGAAAGGGCTTCCTCTGGGGATAGTGAGTTCTGTAATCCCCGAGGTCTTCAGATAGTATGAATACTTGTCAGGTATGCTTTAGAGTTAAACCCAGCTATGGGTTTAACTACATTATTTTGTAAGTGACTTGTGTAAAATAGGGTTTCACTGCTTTGTCTCTTAAAGAGGAATGTGTTAATAAGAATGGCTCTTTCCCCACTGGGTCACCTGTGGAACATTCTACTTTCCTGCCCCTCATCAAGCACTTAGTAACCTGAATCAGTTTCATGCACTAGTAAGGGCACCACTATGCTTATAAGGAAGTGCACGCACATCTCACCCTTTTTTCCCCAGTCACCAGCTCTCCTTTCTTTCCCTCTCACCCCTCCCTTTAATTCCCCCTCTGGTGATTCCATCTGAAATGTATGGTGATATCCCTCCTCCCTCAATTGCTCAGTGTGCTGCTGTGAAAACAAAACCAATTTTAGCATCAAGGGATATTTTCAAGTATTTTTCCATCCTGGGTCTGTTGCTAGACTCTTCAGTTGTTCTGTTGCCATGGTGAGTAGGGTGGAGGCAATACTTCTAGTCAAGAGAAAAAAAAAATCATGAAATGAACTCTAATGTACAGTAAATTTGACAGCCCTTTGCTTTTAACCCATACAGAGAAGTAACTCATCAGCTTAGCTCAAATATAGGGGGAATGACATGTGACAGTTCACAAGGCCCTTAAATTGATTGCTCATTATCTTTGATTCTTTTTTGAATCAATGCTGAATACAACTAGAGCTCCAAACTGTTCCTTATTTCCAGAGTATATTTAAAAGTTATCATAGAACTATCCAGTGCCATCTTGCAAAGGTAAGCAGAACCTGTTTTTTACTCTGGATTGTTCCATTAAAACTATTATTTTTATGAAGCTCTGCTTCTGTAAAATATATGGCCAATCAAAGCACCACACTCTGTCAACAGTTCCAGGAGCAGTCTGTGCCTTTGCTCACAGGGTTTGTGGATTAGGATGACTATTCCTTGGAAAGCACAGCCACAGTTGTCTGTTTCTGCCCAGCTCAGAACTTTGTACTGTTGCTTCAAAATCACTCTGCCGCAGCTCTAGCGCAACATTGAGAAATGAAAATATTTAGCATTATGAAGAGACGACGACTGAAATAATACTGCAACCAGAGCAGGCCTTACACAGAAGCCGAGTAGGCGAAGGTGTGATGTGAGGAGTGCAGGGAAGGTCTTCCTGTCCAAAAATATCTCTCCCACCCATCTGCCATATAATGCCTGAAACCCCACTCTGAGATATTCATTTGTTGGGTAAAAAGCTCAAGGGTCTCTGAGCATCTCTTAAACAATGTGGGACACCCTCGGAAAAAGGTAACTCATCAAAGTGTTCCCAGCTTATATGATTATAAGAATTAGTGTTGGAACAGTAAACTCAGTCAGGGAGAATATATTTCTCCACACAGAGCCCATTACAAGAGTTTCTTTTGGAGCAGGGCCCTTGCCTTCTGGCTAGACTTTGACCTCTAATACTTATGGGGCCTATAATGCATTGGGCCAATGGCTGCCATTTTATTCATTTAGCCTAATCACTTGGGCAAGGCAAAGTACAGACCCAGGATGAGGTGCCATAGGCAAGATTTGAAAGATGATCCCCTTGAATTTGAAAATGTCAGCTTCTGTGTTAATTATTATCCTGTAAGGCTTTGGGTTCCCACCATAACATGCTGCTTAACTTACCCCAAAACAAATTTCTAACTCCTGGGAAGAACAAAATTCTCTGCTACTAAAAAAAGTGCTTGTTTCCTTGATTTTTTTTTTAATTGAGGAAGATCCTGATCTATTATTTCATGGGAATGAAGCACTTCCAGTATATAAACTCCCTCCCATCTATAGGCTCTTTTCCTGCATCACTCATAGAAAGCAGACTAGGCCACTGAGAGGACTGCATGATTTGTTCCGGGTCATAAAACCAACTATGTGTCAAAGGCAGAACTTGAATTCAAGTCTTCCTGACCCCAAAGCCAACCTTCTATCTACCATTCTATGCCCTCTCATGCAGTTACTGAAAAAAAAAGTTATTACAAAATATTCTTTAACTCTTTGTGCTATATCTCAGGCAGCTAGGTTTGCTTGCTTACTTCTACTTCCAGTTTTGATCTCAAGTGAAGTTTTTGAGCTCCACACCCCTACTATCAATATGATCACTGTGCTTTTTCTCCTTAGATACAAACTTGACAACAGCACTTGAATCTTGCTCTCAGCTTCTCATTGGATGCAGTATAATAGTCGCAAACCCTTTGCAAAAGTCTTCTCCAACGGAATGATTATAGCTAATGGCAGTAATCATCTCAGCATTTTCTTGTACTTGCCTTTCAGTGGTCTATCCCATTTTGACTTTCCTTTCCCCCAAAGGTTCAGCCTGATGTTAGATTTGTTGTCTCTGAGTCTCATCACACTTCTCACCTATATGTTTTAGAGGACCTCACATCAAACATCTTTCTTGCACCACTTCCCTAAAAATGCTGTATTCCCCTACTAGAAGTTCCTTAAGGGCCTTGCTTTTTATATTAGGTCCCTAGTCCTTAGTGTAGTATCTGTTACATAGCAAGATTTAATAAATGTTTGGGTTTTTTCATTCATTCATAGCTTCTCTTGTCATGTGGCTTGCTTTCCCTACCAGGTCCCTTCCTCAGCCTGTGTCCCATCAAAAGGCTCAGAGCAAGGCAATTAGAGTTTCATTGGGGGTAGGTAGAATAATAGTGTGAAAAGAGATAAGGGGAATAGAAACATCAAAAACTATTTTTAAAGGAGGTGCTGTCCCAAAAAAACTGACCTGAGTGCATGACATGATAGAGGCTTTTTGCAGCTGAAGGATAAATGAGTTCCTTTGGCCATGACATCAGAAAGAGAGGGAAGAGTTCATAAAAAGTAAAGAAAATAGGGAAGACAAATAGACAATAGAAATAAAGACCAGGAACAAGAAATGACCTTAGAGAACATCTAGTCCAACCTCTCATTTTAGATTTAACCAGGAGGTAGCACCGTTACTGGCAACTAACCTGATCCTAAGTAGTAGAATGGATCAAGAGTAAAACCCTTCCATATTCAACCTATTGGTTAATGGAGTTCTATTCCTTTAAATACAACTGATGAAGAGCAGCCAAGATCTCTGTGGTTCTCAGAAAGTAGAAGATCTACTTCTCTCTGGGTCACCAAAATAACTTGTAAATTTAGGTGATGTGGTTAAGTGCAAATTTACCCACTTTGAATCAACTCCAAGTCCCATCCTGTTAGCAAAATTGTGACACTTTCCTGAACTTATTATACATCCAGATCCCTAGTAAAGTGGCCTGGATACCATGAAGATACTGACAGGACAGTCAAAATAACATGATATTCTTCTATGCACCCCTGGACTCAAGCACTAATTGGTTTCTTTGATCTGTCATGGCTGCTCCTCCTAAAGGTAGTCAAAGAGGTTAATAATATAGTCCCCACTCATAGTTCAATTCAGGCTTACAGTAGGCTGATGAAAACTCAAGAACTTGGGAACTGAAATTCAAAGAAGGGGTCATAGATCAATGGATCCAATGAAGATTAGAACTCCTAAAGAAGACAGCTTCTTTTTTTCTTTTTGCCTTGTCTTTTCACTTAGAAATTGCATTTTGTCACAACTAGTTCATCACAGAGCAAGAAGAATGAGTTCATAAGCTCTCTTCAGCAAGAAATAACCTGCTGCCCCCATGAGCCACTGGAATTCCTGACTTAGGATCTGCAGTTGCCATTTCTGCTTGATAGGAGGTAAGTTATCATCTTTCTCCCTCTGTTTCCTGTAATCTTATCCATGTATGTCCACTTCCCCTTACTTCCATGTCTTATCATTTCTATTTGCCATTCCTCTCTCACTCAGTCACAAATTACTCAATAAAAAAATCTATAAAAGAAAGCTATTGGTCTAGATGGACTCTAAGGCACTTTCTACCTTTAAATCCATCATCCTTTAATTTCCAGACTTTCTTTTAATTATTTCTATGATTTTTGACAAGAGATCATACTTGAATATTTCCTCCTACATGTCTCTTATTTTTATTGATAGATATGTGACTTTAAAGAAGTCACTTTACTTCTCTGAAGTTCATCTGTAAAATTGAGATCATAATATATAATATGTATTACCTATGTAGTTTATATTTCATTACTTGTGTTCATGATATTTATTTTTATTAAGATGTAAACTGTTTATGGACAGACAAGTACAGTTTTGACTTTCTGTTGCTAGTGTCAAGCACAGTGCCTACATAGATACAAAACAAATGCCTATTGAATGACTCATGTGTCCAGTCTTTGCCTTTCCACCAACTGTGCCTTGTATTAGATCCTGAGGGGTTTTTTTAGATGTCAAATAGTTTGGTCAGTTTGTTCAGGTCATTCTCCACCATTTAATAGCATATGCCCTAAAAATAAATGGCTATGTCTGAGACATCTACGCCAGCTCACTAGAAAAATGAAAGACAGCTATCAGAGGCAATAGTTTCTAATTAAGGATCAAAGGCCAAAAGAGGCACTGTGAATGTTTTTTCCAGGGGCTTCTAAGAAAAAAAAATGTTTCCCATTTCAGATCTATAGATGAGTCTCTCAACAACCATCTGTGTGTCTAAGTGACAGCATCCCCAAATCAGTTCATCATACAAAGCTGTACAAAATGGTTTCCCAGAACTCCCTTTACATGTGTAAGTCCCACTTCTAATGGCCATTGATAATACCTTGTTAGTTTTCTAGGCTGGCAATTGGTAGCAAGAAGTTATCATCCTTTGCCTCCACTCCTCAAATATATGATTTACTATTATTAAACATCTTAATTGGTTGGGAGCAAGGCAAAGAAAAGAGGAAAGGAAGGGGGCAAAGTGAGCATGGCTTACCCTAATACAAAAAGAAGTCAAATGTATCACATGTTTTCTGGAGGCTACATCAGAAAGTCAACAAGTATTATTATGCACCTGTTATGGGCCATCTACTGTACTAAGATAATGGAGATTTTGCAATCTCAGATTACCAAAAATAGAGGACATAGCCTTCATTCTCCCACAGCATGGGTAAGAGTAGCTTCCTCTGCTTGCACAGCAAGAACAACCCATCTTTAAAATTACCAGACTAGAATAGTCTTGCTCTTTTTCCTACATGTTCTTTCCTATTGAGTCCAGAGGGTAAAGATCCTACACAGTTCATCCATAACTGTCATGATCTGAACCAAGAAATGTAGATAACTTCCTTCCTTCTTTCTTTCTAAGTCTGTGGTTTGGAGTGTTTTTACTTCTTTTTCTGTTTTGTTTGTAATTCTCAATTTTAGATAGAGACAGTAGTAATCTGATGATATCAGATCTAGGAGTTAGAGCCATGGTGACATGGAAGCCAGGTTTCATGCTGTAGGCAGCCAACCCAACAAAGAAATCCTGAGAAGCCAGGGAGTGTGGAACTTAAGTCCAAGGGAGGTTTGGACTTGGAATTCACACTATGTTTATCTCTCCCATGTGTTATGGAATATGTTTGAATACATTTTGTTATAACTTTGAAGTAAATATTGCTTTATAAAAAACTAATCTGACTGTAAGTGGCAAATGGAGTTGAGGTGTGGGTGAACCCATCTATACATTTCAATGAACATTATTGGTGGAGCCTGAAGTGATTTGCAGAGAGTCTAGACTAGACCTCTTCCAATGCCCTTAAGATTACTGCCCTGGAGGAGGGGGGAAATGCAACAGATCTGGCCTTCAGGCTGATGGGGCCAGGTAGCCAAAGATACAAAAAGACGCGAAATAAACGAACAAATAGAATTTAGCTTTCAAGGAGTTTCCAGTCTAAAGGAAAACAATATACAAAATACTATGAACTTATTAGCTCCTTACAGAACACAAGGGTGATAACCAGTGGAGAGAAAGCATTAAAGTAGATCAGGAAAGGCTTCTTTTAGGAAGAAGGATTTTACCTAGGACTTGAAGAAATCCAGGAAAGCTAGGAGGTGTAGGTGAAAAGGGAGAGAATTCCAGTCAGGGGGAAAGGCAGTGAAAATGATTGAAGAAGGGAAATGGAGTTTCTTGGGCAAAGAACAGCAAGGAGGAAAGCTTCACTGGATCACATAATACAGGTGAGATAGTGAGGCGTTATTCCACTCATTAAGACTGAAAAGGGAGGAAAGGGCCAGGTTTTGAAGGACTTTGAGTGCTATTACTAATCTGTATATTCTTGGAACTGAGGACAGAATTTAGCAATGAGGAAAAAGAATAAAGAATCTATTATTTCCAGTGACCCAAATTTCTAATGTAGTTCTTAATTCAACAAAGACTGTGCTACATAAGTTCAGGAAAAGGGTAACATTACATAAAAGCTTTTGTTTAATATTTTATATATTGCAGTGTTTTGCATCCATGAGAGGGATTCATAGGCAAGTACAAGGATGTTACAAAATATTACAATAATGTTCTCTTTCCATCCTCCCAAGGCCAGGCAGTCTGGGTTTCCAGGACATCAGCTAGATAATAGAATAAACTAATTCGTGTTAAAGTTATAGTCGGAAAGAAACTCCCAGGTAATAAGTGAATTTTAAGCATTGTCAGCTTTGCAATGTGAGTGATTCCATGAAAGACTGATAGGAGAGATCATGGAAGGAAGATAGGAAACAAGCATTTATTAAGCATATAATAGGTGCCAGGAGAATGCACCTACGCTAATTATGTGCATCTACTGCTGACTTGGGCCTATAGAACTTGTTCTCTGCTGGACAGTTTTCTCCTGACATCTTCATGAAGAGGTTTAATAGGCAATGATAGACTTTGGGTATCGCTAGTTCCTTTCTTATGCCTCATGTGGAGTCCATCATATTCCAATGCAATGATGTATGGCATAGCTTTAATCTCTGCCACTCCCTTGGCAGTAGAATGCCAGTAAGGAACTAAGCCTGAGTCCCTCAAGATCATGGCTCTTTCATTTGGCCCTATTACTCCTCAGAGACAATTCCATCTATGCTGGGCTTGTCGCCAGTTGTCTATTGTCAATTGATGGATGCTGGACCATCATATTTGCACATGAGGAAAGTGAGGTCCAAACAGGTTGATTCACATAAGTAGTGAGCTGCAGAGCTGAAATAGACTAAAGAACCTCTGATTTCTCTCTCTCTAAATCTAAGGTCGTACGAACTCATAGTTTCCCATCTATGTTAGGCAGCATCCAACTTAACAGTTGTCAGACTATGTCAATGTGTGATACTAATGTGTCTTCGACATCCCCTCTATCCTCCACACAGATGCGCAAATTATGTTCCTTTAGTGATCTGACAGTGTTACTCACATACCAATAAACTCCTGTGGCTCCCCATTGTCCCCATTATGAAGTATAAACATTTCTGTCTAGCCTTTAAAACTTTGCATTACCTGGTCCCAACCTATTTTTCTGGTCTCATGGGACATTACTCCCACTCCTGCACTTTGCAATTAAACTAAACTAAGCTTTTCTTTGCTTCTTACACACACAGTTCATTAACTCCTGTCTCCATTACTAGAAACAATTCCCACTTCACCTTCATTTCATAGGATGCAACTTCTAGGACCCTTCCATTCTAATTTCCTTGTATTTGATGATCTTGTATTTATTATCTTTATTTTCATTTTGTATGGCATACATACATGCATGCATATGTGTATAACATGTGTATATAATATGTTTATGACATGTATATATACACATACTATATATGTGTATAGTATAGGTATTGGACCTCTCATTTTATTGGTGAGGATTTTGAGCCCCAAATGGATTGAAAACTATCCAGGTCACAAAGGTAGTAAGTATTTATAAGCATTTATACTTGTCATCCTTGAAATGATCTTTTCATTCTTTATATTTATCTCCCTAATACCTAGCACATTGTCTGACACATAGTAGGTATTTAATATATGCCTAGTGAGTGAGTGAATAGATCTTTGTCCATTAGCACCTGAAGCTGAGCTTCAAATGCTTTAGTGATTCTGCACTGAAAAGCCAAGCACTCCACATCATAATTGAAATGATGAATACCATCATCAGTGGGTTTCCTTCTGGCAAATGCAATAGATCTCTTGTCGTTATCACTTTCTAGGTATAAAACTACCCCTGAGCCATCCAGGTTTGTACTACCAATTAATCTGAAACATTTGATTATGGTTGAAATAGTTGAGAGGTTTTGTGCTGGTGGACTGCTTCTTCATCAATTTCCCACCATAGTCTTGGAACCCTACTGAGGTATTCAATGAGAGCCATGCAGGAAATAACTTCTATCTTCTCAGGGTCTGATTTACCATGTGGCCTACCTACTTGACAGTGACTCTGTAGAACTGACACTTGCCAAATAAGTGTTTTAGATCATAGTGAGGACTTTGGTGGTCTCTTCTCCTGGATGCCATTGTCTTTCCAAATTGCTTGAGATAACAGAGTTTATAGGGTCCAGCAGGGAACCAGAGCTTGAAAGGTAGCAGCCTGAGTAGAGCCAAGCAGTGATTATTGCTTTTATCTGAGAGGGATGCTGGGGAGGTAGCGATCTTAGACCAGAGGGTAAGCACAGAGCTGTCATATGGATATCTAAGTCAGAAACAAGAAAAAAAATGGTGGATCTAAATCCAGCAACCTAGAGAGTAGTGGGAATAAGAGGTAAAAAGCAAAGTCACTACAGGAGGAAACTAACAAAAAGGTGGAAGGGTGAGGAGGTGCATCACAGGTGGAATTATTTGTGGAAGGCATCTCTGTGTTGTAGGTACTGCTCTTTTTGGAGTCTTAAAGGTACCTGCCCTGGTGTGTCCAGAACTCAGCGGATATAACCAGAGGAAGGTTTGCTATTATTGATTATCATTCATTTTAAAAAAAATGACATCATGAGATGATGTCTTGACAGGTGCATGAATTGGTTGTAAGTGAGGCAGAGCTGCACAAAGTAGTCAACCTCACTTTCTCTTCCAGACTCATTAAAGTCTAGTGACAAGACAAAAGCGAAGACAACCGGTGATAGCCCAGGATGCAGTAGATGACCTTGGTGTCTTTGATGTCTGACTAAGCCTGCTTCAGTCACCTTCATGGCCACTGAAACAAATTGTTCTCTTCTGCCCATTCC
Organism: Bettongia penicillata ogilbyi; assembly: GCA_023548195.1. Taxonomy (NCBI): domain Eukaryota; kingdom Metazoa; phylum Chordata; class Mammalia; order Diprotodontia; family Potoroidae; genus Bettongia; species Bettongia penicillata. Next base: position 5,895,554 of record JAJHZJ010000021.1, read on the forward strand.
TCCACCTGCTCGGAGTAGACACCCCCTAACTCATCGATGAGCCTGAGGTTTATTGGTTACACTCACCCTGATTTAATCCATCTGCTGAGATAGTTTACAAGGGTGCATGCTATAGCTTCTTGGAACCACAGGTGACAGTGGAGTGCTGGGTAAACACCCAAAGTGAATGAGCATCCCTGAAAAAGACTCATCAAGCTCTCACATCAGAGGTGCTAATCCTCTTTGAACCCCTTGTACCCCCATGTATACTCTGTAACATGTATGGAAGACAAAATAGGCATTCAAAGTCAAAGGACCTGAGCCACATCCAAGCTTGGCCATTTATTTCCTGTGTGCATGATATTGGCTGAATCACTGTGACTCTGCAAGGATTGGATGAAAAGATCTCTGAGCTCCCTTCTGGCTCAAAATCTTATAAGTAAAAATTCAAGTTGCCAAAGTTATATAACATGACTATAAAGAAATAGGATTGTTTTTTTTTATTTATTTTTGTGTATTGTGTCTTCTTTAGCCCGTCTCATTGCTTAATGAGAAACCAACAAACATTTAAGAGCCTACTATGTGCCAGGCAGTTTACCTATTACTACTTTACAGTCATTCATCCTATGAAATGAAAATTCTGAGTCTTTTCTTAAATGAAAATAGGGAATTCCCTCAGCAGAAGCCTTTAGGATTAAATTGTTTTGGGTGACAATGCAAATTCAGTCCTCAAATTCCATTTAGCTCTAGTATAAGCATACATACAGATCTACATGCTTTTCCGAAATCACTCCGAATTAAAAGGGACTTGGCTCAATGCTGATGTGCATAACTCCTTCCATAAGGAATTGGACAAATTGCATGTGATGGTACATTTCCGATTACAAAGTGTTTTTCAAGCCTTAATGTGCTGCAAAACTATGAATTACCATCATCTTTCATAAGATCACAGAGCTAAAACTGTAAGGGATCTCAAAGATCATCAAGTTCAACCCTCCTCCAGCCCCTACATTTTATATATTAAAAGACTAGGGCTCAGGGAACTCAGTTTATCCACATAAGAAGATTTATCCACATAGGAAGCAAGAGATGCGAAAATTATGATACTATTTAATATTATTATTAACAATGGTAGCCTTTAATAAGAACAGAAGTTAATTCATTCATTTGGAAGGGTCACTAATGACTGAGTTGAATATCAGTGAGTAAACAATAAAACACAAGATCAAAATCCTATTGACTCAAGTTTCTCTCATTTTCATTTTTTTAGGACCCCTTCTCCTCCAGCTACTTCTTTCCCATTCAGCCATCCCCACTCCCCACAGCAATATTTCAACCTAGGAACCCAAAGACTCAGAGTAGTGAAACATTTGGAGACAGGAAAGAAGCCTTGATCTCCCTGCCCCAACACCCCAACACACATTCAAGTGCATAGCTTCCGGGTTGGAAGACATTTCCAAATGATGGCCACCGCAAAAGTTTTCATCTTATGCATTTTTAGTGTCAGATTTTTTTTTTGCTTCATTGACTTTCACTGTTCATTGAATCATGCTCACCTTTTTATCAGAGGTTATTTCTATCCTTTAGAGGTGTATCTTCCCCCTCCTGCCTCATGCTTCTCCATATTGTTCCATATTATTCTCCATACTATTTTCTTCATACTTCATCCATCTGAATGTCTAGTTTTCCAGTGAGTGCGACCAGCTTGCAAGATTATATAACTATTGCATAGGGTTAAACTTCCTGAAAATAAAATAAAAGAAATCAGCTCCATTCTACTGTTACCACTCCACAGGGTGCAACATCAGCTTTGTAGAACCATGAAAGGGAGGAAAAGCCCTGCTTCTGCCTTGCACCCAGTCTATCTTAAATTGAAGTTTATTCCCAGTTAAAGCAGAAAATTTCTAAGCTATAGTTAGCAAACAAGTTCATGCTGCAGGCTAAGACACTTCTTATGTTCCTCTAAGACAACCACAAAGAAGTGTGGATAGTAAGTAAATCTGTGGGGAGTCCTTGGCAAAATATAGAGAATATCAGAAATAATCCATCTGAGTTCAAGAGCCCAATTAGCATTATTATTTTAAAGATATTAGTCGTTTATGTGATATAAATATAATATATGAAACAAATTATTATATAATATAAACAACTAGCATTCAGATAGTGCTATAAGGTCTAAGTGCTTTACAAATATTTTCTCATTTGATTTTCTCAACAACCCTGAGACATAGGTGCTGTTATTATCCCCATTTTACAGATGAGGAAACCAAAGCAGACAGATATGAAGTAACTTCTCCAGGGCCACAAAGCTAACAAGAGAGTCAATTTGGATTTGAATTCAGATCCTCTTGACTACAGGTACAGCACTCTATCCACCATGTGACCCTGAAATCTAAAACTAGATTGCTGGTTAATATTAGATGCCTTCTTTTTTTCCCTAGGCAAACTTATTTTGCTAACTTTTTTAAAAATTCTTTAGAACTAAAAAGGATATATATCAAAATAAAGGAACTGGTAACTGATTATTTGCAGGACTCATGGAATTTTTGGAGTTAGGTTTGTAATCTAAGAAGCCCACTGGACCCAGAGTCACAAGATGTGGATTTGAGTCCTAACAAGCCATGTGGCCATGAACAAGTCATCTGATCTCCTTGATTAATCTCATCTGTGAAATGAGAAAGACAGTAAACTAGGTATTCTGTAAGACAGTAGGATGCTGGCCTGGAAAGAATGTGAAAAACTTAGAGGCCAACAGTTACAATCAGATTCTTGTGCCTATGTTTAACCTTGAGAGAGTTATATTTTTCTGGTCCTCCCTCAATTTTCTTACCTATAAAATGAGTGGCTTGAATTTAAAAAATCTCAAACATGCTTGACATCGCTGTACCTGATACCACTTCATAGAATTGTCTTAAGCAAAAGCAAAAACATTAGAAATGGGAATTATTTTTAGAACTGGATGGAATCTTCATATCATATGATTTTAGATTTAGAAGTAATCATGAATATCTATGTGTTCTATTTAGATTAGACTTGGACTCTGATTAGTCCTGGGTCATACTGCAAAGATAAGCATCAAATCCAAGTTTTCTGACTCTAATACAATGTTCTTTTCACCCTGGGATGTCATTCCTTCTATAAAATATATGCATATATATATATAAATTCTTACAAATGACATGTATGATTTCATTTAATAGAAATTTGTGATAAGAATGTGTTTAATCAATTATTATAGAGTAGTGTAAACAAAAACTGGGTTTAAATTACCCCACAAAATTATAAATTCCATCACTCATCCTTATTTGGGTTGATTTTCTCTGTAATCTCCACTAACTTCACCAGCCACTCACAGATATTAAAGTTTAAACAAAGATGACTCTATATTTCAAAGTGCTAGGGTGATATGAGAATTTAAGTTCAGACGTCTCCATTTCTTCTAGGAACAAGTTCAGTGTTATAATAAGAGGCTATAACCCAACCCAAGAAACCAAAGAGACAAACCGATTAACTAACTGAAGGAAGAGGGATATGTGCCATATTATTTTTAAAAAATACAACAAAATCTTGTTGGACTATGATATTTAAATATTGTGTTTACATTTCTTAAGTATTAATAATCTTTACAATCTCAACTAGAGTTATATGTCTAGGGTTTTGATTTAAAGAACATATTTGTGGCCAGGATGCTTCCTCCTTTGTTGTTTCTCTGGTTTACCAATATGGCCTCCATGGTTCAAGGCCTAGCACACAAGGAGTGAGTGCAGAAAATACCCTTCCCAGGTTAAGATAAATATTGGTACATTGGCTTCCTATTAACTAAAGGTTTTATATGTGGCTCTGTTACTTCTGATATTCCTTTCCCCAAGCTTTGATTGAAAATTAAAAAGCATATTTCTTGAAACATATGATAACCCTTTTCTAGTAACTTTGTAAATCTCTCCCATCTACCCGAGAAGACCTAATATCCAATTATAGCACCATAGCAATTACTAGGTATGTGACCCTGGGCATATTCCTTAACTTCCACAAGCCACAGTTGCTTTAACTATAAATTGAAGAGGTTGAATTAGGGCCCTTCAGTTCTATGATCCTAACAGTAAAAGAGGAAGTGAACTACTCCTCATAGGGTTATGGTAAGGACGGAAGCACTTAGTAAAATTTCAAGTACTATAACCATGTGCATCATTACTGTTGTTATGAAAAGACTTAAAAACCATGTCATTGATAGAATGTCTGAAGGAGCTAGGGATCTGTAGTTGAAAAAGGAAAATCTCAAGCAAAATTCTTTGGGCAGGTGGGGAAGGGTATATTCTAGCTTTCATAACAAAGAGGGATTAAAATTATTCTGCATAGCTCCAGTGTACAGAGCATGAAACAATGAGTAGGTATTACAACTTAAAGTAAAGAACTTTCTAACAATTGGAGCTGTCCAAAACCAGACTTGGCTGCCTCATGTAATAGCCAGTTCCCTGTTACTCTGAAAGTGTCTGAGCAAAGAGTAAGTGGCTACTTATCAGGAATGTCATGGTAAGATTTCTGCGTTTGATTAACTGTCTTCTAAATTTCCTATGAATTCTACATAGCCTTTTGGAAATATAAATGAATGCCTATTATTTGCCTATATTTGGAAATATGAATGAATGCCATTATTATGATCATTCTATAGCCTGAAAATTTTCTCTCTTGTATCCAAAATTGAGATTAAAAGCAAAACAAAATAAAAGTTTGGAAAGCAATAGATGAAAATGTCTTGCTATGTGTTTCCTTGTTTCCACTGAATAAGAAACATATTCTATATTTTCTGTCTATTTTGTCTCTGTATTCTAATATTTTCCATCACTAAGTCTTTAATCAAAGCCAAATAGAACCCTCCAGATAGGATTTACTTGCTTTTCTCTTGCTCAAAATATTCAGTGACTTCTCTTTGCCTGTAGGATAAAAATAAAAAGCTTGTTAGCCTGGTATTTATATTACTCTACAGTTGCACTTCAACATACCTTTCCAGTATTATTTCACACAACAAATCATTGTGCCATCCAGGTGTCAGATAAACTGGACACCTGAGTGTTCCTGAAACCAGCATCCTTCCTTCTCCCTCTGTGTACCCAGACAGCTTACCCCTGTTCCTCAGAATCCATTCTCTCCTCATATTTGCCTTTTAAAATTCTCTTTCTTTAAAACTCATATTCTCTTTCTTCAAAGCTCATATTTCTTCAAAGCTCCTTCATGAAACTTTTTTTAATTTTAAATTTATTTAGTTTTAGTTTTCAACTTTCACTTCTACAAGACTTGGAATTCCAAATTTTCTCCACTTCCCTCCTTCCCCCCACCCCAAGATGACCTGTAATCTGCCATAGGCTCAACATATACATTCATATGAAATACACTTCATGAAACCTACTTTGAACAGCTACTAGTATCATTGACACTCCTCCACCTTCTCCTGTTTGGTCATCATTAAATTATGTGAGAGCACCAGTTTGGTAATTATTCTTGTAGCTTCCAAATATAACTTGAAATGGAATCTCTTGGCTTTGAAGTGCTCAATTAGGTGGTACAGTGGGGAGAGGAAGACTTGAGTTTAAATCTTGCCTCAGATACTTCATAGCCATGTGACCCTGGATAAGTCACTAAGCATCTCTTAATCTTATTTTCCTTCTCTCTAAAATGGGGTTTTATCTCACAGTCCTGTTATGAGGATCAAACAGATAGCTTGTAAAGTGCTTTGACACTATATAAATGCTAGCTATTATTTTTTAATTATCTACCTTCAAAGTCCCCTTTTCTCTTATTTAATTACTTTACCACTAGTTTTCACTTTGCAATATACATTACATCTTTCTATTAGATCTGAAGAGACTTTGCAGCACATCCTCCCTATGTAGTCTATTTACTACCTGTATTTGCTTATGTGTTCATCTGATTCTTTCTGTCCTCCACACCAGATGACTGATATGAAGACTGGTGGCAGTCAGAGGGCTTTTCCACCGGGATCCCAAAGATATAATCATTCTCCCCCCAGTCCCTCAATCCCCAGCCAGCTGGGCTATATAAATCCAGGGAAAACCCAGGGTTTTCTAACAAAACAATCTTTTTTTGACTGTGAAGTCATGGCCTGTGATTTATTAATGAATTAGAGTATCTTAGTAATAAGCCACTCTCTGTGACTCAGCCTGGTAATCAATCTTACTCATAATATCGACATGGCACTAGAACTCTTTCCAAACTGAGTTCAGTGAAACCTGCTATTCAAAGTCATGAAGACTTATTCCTAGTTCTAGGAAGTTCAACTCCTTTAAAAAAATGGATCCAGTCGAGCCAGTTTTGTATGTATGTGTGCCTTTATTAATGATTCACATACGTCCTATTTACATCTAATCATGGATTATTTTGACTGGAAGTTTTCTATCATCATGGCAAAACATACAGCTTTTAAGTAAATATTTGATTGAAATGCTGTGCAAGATGTTTTGGGCCTCAGTTATTATCAGACTTCCTTAACTTCTATTCCTTTCTTTGTAATAAGCAATAGGCTACCAGTCAAAAGAGAAGTGAGTGGCAAGGAAAATGCTATTTTTCTGGACTCATCTGAAAGAAGAGTTGATTGCTCAAACAGAAGCCAAGGGAATCTTGGGAGATGTGACCATTCCATCTAATAATTCATAGAAGAGAAAAAGGAGGAGATTTTCTATATTATAAAACAGACCATAGATATTGAGAAAGTAGATTTTAAATAATTCTAAGAAAGAAGCAGAACCCCATGGTCTAATATTTTTCAAGGCAGTGAGCTCAAGAGAGATCAAACATTTTAAATAATGAAATAAGAGAGAAACAGCTTCTAGGGATGTAAGGAAGAGGAGGGGGCAAGTGAACCTTATATATGTAGTGAGGTTCCACATGTAGCAGGGATTCTTCTGTTTATCTGCTCTCTTAAATATTGTTCAGCTAAGGGATATTATTTGGATTCTAATTTCTGATTGCTTTATCATTTCTGGTGGAAAGGAAGATCCCAAGTTCTTTATCTAATGCTTGATACCTTTCCCTGCTCCCCAATACCAGTTCCACAATGAACATATATAGATAATAGCATAGAAAGCCATTTATCCAAATTATACCAAAACAGAAATCAGAGAAGGTATACACAGGAGAATGTTTACCAAACAATAGAGTGAAGGAGTTCTCTAATAAGGAGCAAGGCAATTCAGGTCAACTAAATGGTAAGAAGATTTCATACAAAGCGAAACTCCCCAAATTTTCTACAATAGCAAGCTAGATATATTGACATGATGGAGACTACCTTCTTATCTCATGTCTTCCCAGAGTCTTTTCCTTCAGCAACCTAAAGTGGGGCCTCTTCTATTTTCTCTCTTGAAGATGGAAGCTAGGAGCACCCAAAGCAACTCAAAGCTCAACAAGACTTAATTGGAAACTTGATCAGGACCAAAAGAGTGCTGGCAAAGGCTAGAGCTTTCCCACCTCTCCCCAGCTCTGCCTCAACCTTCATAAAGGAAAAGACATTCATCCACACCAATAAGGAGAGAGTGCTGTACCTAACGGTTTGGGATAAGTGCTAAAAAGGTAAAGGGAAGATTGTTGGTTTTGTTTGTTTGTTTTTTAGAGAGATATGTGGATGCACAAGAAACTCCTCGGCCAGCTTAGATTTTTAAGACAATACAAGTGAGGTCAGAAAATGGAAAATAGATGGAGAAAAAACACATCCCTTTCTATATGTCTTTAAAATCTCTGTCTCCACTTCTCTCAGCCCTTCCCATCACCCTCCTTCCAAGTGACACAAATGATCCTGAAGATACAACAGAATGGGGATCTGTACCAGTGAAGAGAGCACCCACACCACTAAAACTACTGACCTTTAGGGTATTTTTGAACCTGAGTCCAGAGTTATTTGTTTGTACACTGCACTCAAGTAGCTGTTTCTCCAGGCTTTATCTCCTTGAACAGTTTAGATTCTTGGCTTCTTCTATTATAAGAATATTTTAATACAAATTAATCTTCAGGGTTCATAGGTAGGATGGCAGCTGATCTTCACCTTAACATGAACAGATCAAAGAGAATTGGTAGGTTTCCTAGTTGGAAGAGTTGTCCAGGGAAGTATAATAGAACTTTGGTCACATCAGGTCCTATCAGAAAACAAGGGTCAAGATGACAGACCAAAAAGACTCTCTTTGCTGCTTAACTCAGGTCATCAGAACATGCTGATAACAATGTCAAGGCCCTGGTTTCCCTTCATATATACACACTAACAAATCCACAGGTTTGTTTGTCATTGTACATAGTTGCAACATTAATCACTTCAAGTAAGAAGTTCCAGATTTTATTTTTTTATTTTTTTGCAAAATGCACCCTGCATTTTTATTGGTTTCTATTTTAGCCATAAAGAGAAAATAGGCACAGTAATAAAAGCAAATAACTAAAACTGAATTTTTAAGGGTATCAAAAATAAAAGGACCACAGATCATTGTAGAGTCAGGGGTATAGATTGCCAGTAAGCATTAGTAGATTGTATTTTTTGAAAATGGAGGTGTGTTCTTGAGATAAAGTGGAGTTTATTATCTCCCACTATAGAGTTCTGATTCTTTCAAAGGAAAAAAAATCTCTTCCCATTCCTGTCAAACAAACTGGAGGGAAAATAGTGAAATGACTAAAAATGAGAAGACAATAAATCATCAGAAGCAGATGGCATTTAATATGTTTTAGTTTGGGAATAACTGAAGAAGAAGTGTATGAATTACTAACAAATACACAATTTATCATTAAAAAGAACTATTATTCTAGAGTTCTGGAAGGTGTCCAGAATGGTACTGATCTCTGAAAAACAGATAAGGAGAACCTTGCAGAATAAGATTCAACCTTACTTCAGTACCCAGAAAGCAATTTTTATATAAAACCTGGAGTTTGAGAGGATGTGAGAGGGAAAAAATAAATCCATAAAGCTCAGATCTAAAAGCACAAATCTTCCAGACACATGTAATAGTTTCTCTAAGGGTACATTATGAGCCTCTCAATTTTTTGTAATTCTTTAACAGCCTAAGATGGTAAGGGGGAAAAGGACTTCTTTAGACCCAGAAATAGATTTTGAAAGTTCCTCAGGAGAAGAGAGGCTACTTATGAAGCCTATACAAGCCCAGGAGAATTGGATGTGACCAAATGATCTGGTCAGATGAATTCATCATAGGCCATCTACACAGTGTCACAAATGGTAGGGACTCAAAATCACTGTGCCTTCACTTTGGTACTTTCTTTAAAAGCTGAAGCTTACAAGAGCCACCAAATGTTCTGATCATCTCTGAATTCTAACAGTGCATATACTGTCAGTCCCCATACTCCCCAAAATTACTTTTATAAAATTGGTATTTCTCTTTGTACTCATCATTGCTCCAACTTCCCCAATAGAATGTAAGCTTCTTTAAAACAGGGGCCACTTTTTTTAATCTTTATAAATCCAGAACCTACTATAAGGTCTAGAACATAATAGGCACTTAATAAAAGCACACTGAACTTAATTTACTTAAATTGAAGCCAATAGTCATATATAGGTGAGCTAACTTTCAAGAGACCCAAATATTTGTTGATCCTAAAGATCAAAAGACACCAATATGGTGAATTTTCTCCTTTAATTGTCCCAATTCAACAATAGTTATTATTTCTTATCATTCATATTTATCTTTTCCTCTAAGGTTCTCTCACCACAACAATCAACAAATCAATATCATTGATTAAGGGACTAAGATGTAAAATAGAACAAACTAGAGGTAATGATATAAATATAAAAAGGGAAATAAGCCTCTCACCCATAAAAAGTTTATATTCTACAGAGAGTTATATCAGCAATTGAACTTTTATATCAGTAGGCACAACTAGGTGCTGCAGTGGATACAGTACTGGCCCTGAGTTCACATCTGACCTTGACACATACTAATTGTGTGACACTGATCAAGTCACTTAACACTGATTGCCAGAAAAAAGAAATTCACATCATTATTGTTCAAATAGCATGTATTCCTTTCCTTTGGCATTTTTAGAAGGGATCTAGAGCAGGTCCAGGGAAAAAGCACCAACTTCACCAGGAGGCCTGAAGGAAGGTAAGCCATCTGCTCAGGTAAGCACTCAGCTGCTCTTGCCTTCCCTAGCTGGATTCTGTTCTTCAGATCACAAAGTGATTCTGTGTTACAACCGAAATTTGTTTCATGATTTCCTCTGTCTTCAGTAAACATATGAATGAGTTGATGCCTAAGGTCCCTTTTGGATTGAACATTTTTTGATTTAAAGAGAAGAAAGAGGTGACAATATTATCCCCACCATACTGATAAGAACCTTGAGACTCAAGGAATTTAAAAGATTTATCTAGGGTCATGTTGCTAAGTAAATGCTTCTCATCACTGCAAAGAACAATAGTTCACTTTCTACTGCACCATATTATGTCTTTTTCATATCTGTGAAAACAACATAGAATAAAATTTGTAATGTACACCATGGGATAAGTATCTGTACATATTTGAGGTTAAGTCAATAAGTGGAGTGAACTGAAGTTTATCTTCACAGGCAGCTAAGTGGTAAAGTGGATGGAAGGTTGGAATTGGTGGTAAACCAAAACAAAATTAAAAAAAAACCAAAACCCAGAAAGACAACCTCTCTTAGACAAACACAGGGCTTATAGCTTATATGCACACTGGAAGAGGGATATTCCTCTAGATGGCAATCAAATCTGGTTGGTTAATAATTCTGAGTGGGATCTGAACAAGAAAGTTAGTCCAATACTATTATTGGTAATATTTTTCAAGAGTCTGAACTTTTAAAATCAGGACTTTAGAAAAAGGGAGAAACCTTGGGACTCCCCAAATCATTGATTATTAATAATCACTTCTGTGGGTTGGAGCCAAGATGGTGGAGGAGCAGCACAGACTTCCTAGAGCACTTCCCATGAGCCCAGACAGATATCTGTAAAAAATGGCTCTAAATATATTCTGGAGCTGCAGAAGGCACAGAATGATGGAATGAAGTACATCTCCAACCCTAAACAGCCTGGAAGGTCACCAGAAAGTGTCTACTATGCCACACTTGGAGCATAGTGCAGTCCAGTGTGGGCCACGAATGCACAGAAGGGAGCTGAGCAGGCTTGGGGGGACTTAATCTCAGGCACCTTTAGCAATTTTCAGACTTCAGGATCCCAAAATGCCAAGGACAAATTGGAAGGTCAGTGAAAAAAGCTGGTGGGATCAGGGTGGGAGAGTGGAGCAGTCCAGTCCCAGCCCCAGGGCAGTAGAGGAAGTAGAGGGGGAAGGAACCCACAGCAACCACAGCAGTGGCAGGGACAGAGAGACTGTTTCTGGAGCTCTAGGCCCACAGATTGTGGGGGAATCCAGTGGCTGGACCCAGTATACCCCCACCCCCACTGGAAGCAGAAATCTACTTTGACAAATAGTGCAGAAGTGAAACAAATGGCTAGGGAAATGAGCAAAAACTGGAAAAAAAATCAGACTATAGAATCTTACTTTGGTGACAAGGAAGACCAAATCATGCCAACAGAAGAAAATAAAGTCAAAGCTCTTCCATCCAAAGCCCCCAAGAAAAATATGAATTGGTCTCAGGCCATAGAAGAGCTCAAAAGGGATTTTGAAAATCAAGTAAGAGAAGTAAAGCAAAAATTGCGAATAGAAATGAGAGTGATGCAAGAAAATCATGAAAAACAAGTCAACTGCTTACTAAAGGAGACCCAAAAAGTGCTGAAGAAAATAACACTTTAAAAAATGGAGTAACCCAAATGGGAAAAGAGATACAAAAATCTGATAAGGAGAAGAATGCCTTAAAAAGCAAAATTGGAAAAGAAGATCCAAAAACTCACTGAAGAAAATAATTCTTTAAAGATTAGGTTGGAGTATTTGGAAGCTAATGACTTTATGAAAAATCAAGAAATTATAAAACAAAACCAAAGGAATGGTAAAATAGCAGATACTGTGAAATAACTAATTAGAAAAACAACCGACCTGGAAAATGGATCCAGGAAAGACAATTTTAAAATTATGAAACATCCCGAAAGCTATGATGAAATAAAGAGCCTAGACATCCTCTTTCATGAAATTATCAAGGAAAACTGCACTGATATTCTAGAACCATAGGACAAAATAAATATTGAAGAAATCCACTGATGACTTCCTGCAAGAGATCTGAAAAGAAAAGATCCTAAGAATACTGTAGCCAAATTCCAGAGTTCCCAGGTCAAGGAGAAAATATTGTAAGCTGCCAGAAAGAAACAATTTGAGTATTGTAGAAATACAATCAGGATAACACAAGATTTAGCAGCTTCCACATTAAGGGACTGAAGGGCTTGGAATATGATATTCCAGAGATGAAAGGAGCTAGGATTAAAACCAAGAATCACCTACCCAGAAAAACTAAGTATAATACTTCAGGGGGGAAAATGGTCATTCAATGAAATAGAGGACTTTCAAGCATTCTTGATGAAAAGACCAGAGCTGAATAAAAAAATTTGACTTTCAAAAACAAGAATGAAGAGAAGCATGAAAAGGTAAACAGGAAAGAGAAATCATAAGGGACTTACTAAAGTTGAACTGTTTACATTCCTATATGGAAAGAAAATATTTGTAACTCTTGAAACTTTTCTCAGTATTTGAGTAGTTGGAGGGATATATACATATAGACAGAGGGTATAGGATAAGGTTAATAGGAAGAGATGATATCTAAAAAATAAAATTAAAGGTTGAGAGAGGAATATATTGGGAGCCAAAAGGGAGAAATGGAATGAGGCAAATTTCTCTCATAAAAGAGGCAAGAAAAAGCTCTATCAATGGAGGAAAAGGGGGTTAAGAGGGAAAATGGGAGGCTTACTCTCATCCCATTTGGCTTAAGGAGGGAATAACATGCTCACTCAATTTGGCATGAAACTCTATCTTACACTACAGGAAAGTGTGGGGAGATGATAGAAAGGAGGGCAAATGAGAGGAGAGAGTAATTAGAAGTAAACACTTTTGGGGAGGGATAAGGTCAAAAGAGAGAATAGAATAAATGGGGCCAGAATAGGATGAAGGGAAATATAGCTAGTCTTTCACAACATGACTTTTTTTGGAAGTCTTTTGCATACCTACACATGTATTACCTATACCGAATTGATTATCTTCTCAGTGGGGATGAGTGGGGAGGGAGAGGGAGGTTGGAGCTCAAAGTTTTAAAAGCAAATGTTAAAAATTGTTTTTACATCCATTTGTGAAATAATAAATACAGGTAATGGGACATAGAAATCTATCTTGCCCTACAAGAAAATAGAGGAGATGGGAAAAGGGAAATGAGGGGTGACATAGAAAGGAGGGCAGACTAGGGGAAGGGGTAATCAGAGTACACGGTGTCTTGGGTTGAGGGGAGGGGAGAGATGGGGAAAAATTTGGAACTCAAAATCTTATGGAAATGAATATTGAAAATTTTAAATGAGTGAATAGATTTGTTTTCTTAATTAAATTCATTTATCAAGTCTTAAAAGTTGACATTTTTAAAGTTCAAATGAATTATTTCTTCTCTTGGAAGTACTTTCAAGTAACTTGTGACTTTAAGAATCTATCATAAAAAAATTGAGAAATAAAAGTAGAGAGATATTGGAATACTCTCCAACCCTTTAAAGAAAGGATTAGTCCTTTGAAATCAGAGGACTTTTGTCCCATTTCCACTCAGACACTCTGTGTGACCTTAGGCAAGTCACTTAACTACCTTGGGTCTCATTTTCTTAACCTGAAAAATGAGAGGGCTGAATTAGAGGGCTTCTAAGGTACCTTTTCAGCACTGGAATTAACATCAAAAGAGCTTATTTCATCAAACAGTGTTTGTCTTTTGTAGACATGATTCCTTACTTTTTTCCCCTCAATCTTTGATTACATATTTTGTATCATCATAGCATAGGTATTGCCCAAACAACCCATGCAATCTTTATAGAATCATGAAAGGAATAGGTTATATAGTGATGAGGGCATTGGCAGGATGGCATTAAGACAGAGCAGGACTATTGCCAAATTCCTCTCATTGCCCCCAAATTTAAATTTCAATCAACGTCTGATGGTATTACATGTCTAAGCTGTATAAGTCTTGCCTTCTTAGGAGAGCAATTCAGATGAGATTTTCCCAAAACCCACAAGTAGTGTATGTCATAATTATTTAACAATTATAGTAATTTTATAATATGCATACCTTTGTGATATATGATGAACATAATTGTGTGATAATTATATTTTATGGCCAAGACCATGTTATTGTTTTTCCTAATGTAGTTATAACATGGATTGCTTATTAAGTTACATGTATGAAGGGAGATCGAAGCATTCAGAATGACAAGAAAATCTTTCTTGATTGGCAAATGATATTTTTGCATTAAAAAAGACAAGTAGATTTGAATTAGATCATTCAACAAGAAGGAAAGCTAACTTTTAGGATCTTGAATTAATCTAATAGGAAATAAGATGTGGCAGTCAGAAAGCATTTATTAATAACTTTCTGGAGTGGTGTCCAGGGGTCAAATAGATCTTGTTCACCCACATTTGTGGGTAGTGCTTTCCTCCCTTTCCTATTAGGCCCTGTGGTTCAGAGAAATATATTTAGAACTTTAGTCTATTTCATGTGTCTTTTTTTTTAAAAGTTCTACGTGCAGGAAATAGAGTCCTGGGCCCAGGAGCTTGATCTATGGAGATCTTGGAGCCAGGATTCCAGATCTGTTATCAGTTAGTGGAAGCCCTGAGAAGCCAGTGTCCTGGTATGCAAGGCCAGGGATAACTTTGGACTTGGAACTTGGTAGAATCAATGCTATTAAAGAATTGAGTTAACCATGAAGCAAATCTTCCTCCCCTTCCCAGAAATCTAGGAGGCCTAGGGAGGAATGTTTGTATATGTGTTCTTGCTATGCCTTTGAAGTTAATAATCCTTTATAAAAGCTAATCTGTTAAAAAGTCAAAGGGATCTTTAGGAGGTTCTTAAACCCCTAAAATTGTGGGAATACAATTGGAGGGGTCTTGAGTCAATGGCAGAGACTAAAGACCCACTAAGCTTTTTATGGGTACCAGAGAGATCTGAGAGAGAGGTGAAAATGTAACAAACCTTCCTTAAAGGGACAATAATAGTCATTTATATAAGTAATTAAGTACATACAAGATATATAGAGTAAATGAAAGTTCTTCTTTGAGGGAACAAGGAAGAAGAGGAAGAATGGATTGTGAAAAGTCTTCTGCAGAAGGAGGGTTTTGAGAAGAGCCTTAAAGGAAACCTGGAGAAAATGTCATTGAGTCTACAATTTGCTGTAGCTAAGCCTGCTCTCTTACAGTGGCACCAGCCAAGAGCAAATAAGAAGGAAACTCTTAAAAACAAAAGGTTAACTTCAAGATGCTGCCTGAGGCCAGTCTCAGAGGAATGGGAGACTTCTAAAGGGAGCATCCTAGACTGGAAAAAAAAGCTTTCACTTTTGGACAACAAAATTTGCCTCCTGGCTACTAAGCAAGGCCAGTGAGATTTCCTGAACTACAAAGGAATCCAAACAGTGAAAGCACAGAGCCCTAGCTAAAAGACAGCAGCCCTTACTGGCAACCTTATGATGTTCCACATTTAAGGCACTATGGGAGATGAGGCTGCTACTGAGATACTAGCCTGAGGTCTTTGCAAGCAAGAGACATCGTTAGGGGAGGAAGATTCAGTGAAAGTCTTCCCTGGGCCTTAGTAAAACCTCTTCTCATTTTCCCTTCTTAAAGGGCCCAGATGCCAGGAACTTGGCCTTGACTCAAGGAGACTGCAGGGGAGAAGAAAACTGGCCAGAGGGCCCTAAAGAAAAGATAGGATCATTTTATGTACAAAAGGAAAATTCACAAAGTTTTGTTAGCAGATTGAGTTTATTAGAGACACTACCTGTTAAGAGTTAGAAGGTGCTTTGGGAATCATTTTAATTGTATCATTTCAGATTATGAAAATGAGACCTAGAGAAGTTGTCTCAAGCCATCATTATAGGTGTTTAAGCAACAACTTAGTGATGCTCTTTCACATCTTTCATATTTTATCACATATTTTAGGACAAAATTTTCAAGGAGTTGTTGGGTTTTTAAATTATTGTTTTTATGTTTTGTTTTGTCTTTTCTGAACCTGTGATTTCATTAGCATAGCTTTGCCTCAGGTGAGGAACTTCCTCTATCAATTCAGATCAGCACTCTCTGCAATAAATATTTTTAGAGAATTGCTGGGGACACCGAGATTAAACTTTATTTCATTTTCTTTTTTTTCCCCAGAAATGGGATAAACATTTTCAAAGGTAAGTATATTCAGAAAAACAGACAATAATCTAGATTTTACCTGTGTGTTTGTATGTGTTCATGTACATGTACATGTATGTATGTATATGTGTATGTAATATGTGATTAATATAGATATACATATACTTTAATGTTAAAATAAAAATCTCTACACAACCATATGATCTTCCTGTGTAAAGAAAAGCTATTACTCATAATAGTACCTGACAGGTGATATGTTAGTCCTTAACTAGATATTTCCCATGGACCAGCAACTGTTCAACTGGGGCCACATACCTCTGCCCCCATCCAGTTTCACTTTTCTAGGGTCACACATCCAATATTCCTGACTCTGAGAACAGTTTTCTAATGACTATGTCTTGCTGCCTATCTTTATCATTATTAAAACAGATTAAAGCATCCTTATTTTTAAAACAGTTTCAATCAGATTCTTCCACATCATCATGCAAAAACTTCAAATCAACAAATATTTAAGAGTTTACTATGTGCACAGATGGCCCTATGCTGAACATTGTAAAGAGGAAGATGACGAATGATATAGTCAATGCCCTTGAGAATTTACATTATACTTGAGGGTGGGAGAGATGTAACATGTTCACAGATAGGGCTGTTGTGAGGAAAGTGCTACCAAGTACTTGACACCCTTAAAGGGCTATATCAATGTGAATCATTGTTTTTGAGATGATGTAGACTATGAGGTTGGCAATGATGTTGATGGTGATCATGATGACGAATCCTTGTACAGGTTGTCCCTCATGCCTAGGATGAACTCCCTCCTCAACTTCACCTAATCCTCAACTCCTTCAAAGTTCAGCTGACATGGCACCTCCTCCAGGAGGCCTTTCCTGATGCTCCCAGATTCTAGTTCTCCTACTGTATTACTCTGTATTCACTTGCATTTATTTACATGTTGTTTGGCTGCTAGAATGCAAGTTCTTTGAAGACAAGAACTGTTTCACTTTTTTTCTTTATAATCCCAGTGCCTGGCACATAGTAAGCACTTTATTTATGCTACTGACTGATTAATCAGGGAAGATTATTGAAGACTGGATTAGTAAGAGAAGGCTTCGTGCAGACTTGAACCAGATCCAGATTTAAATCAGATAGGATTTAAATAGGAATGTTATAGGCCCTTTATGATGTGAGACAATACCTAAGAAGTCAGGATTGTAAATATGTTTGACAATTTTATCCTCTGCTTGAATACCTCTGAGAAGTTGGAAGAAACAATTTTTTGAGGTAGCCCTTTCAGGTTCTGAACAGATTTAAATGTGGGCTATTTAGCTGTTTTTTCCTGAAATCAAGCACACATTTTTCTCATTGCAATGAATACCCATGGCACCCAGTTCTGACCCCCTCAGGATATACTGGTCTGTTAGATTCTGGGGAAAATACAGAAGTTGGATAAGCCATATTGCCTGCTCTCATGAATCTAAACGATCCTAAAAGTCTACTGGGGGACATCACTTGCCCACAAAATAACTTTAACATAGTCAATGCCTAATGGATACATAAGAGAAAGTGTAAACCAAATGCAATGTAAATTTTAAAAAGGGTGAGAAGAATTACTCATTTAGCTAACAGCCATTTAAGTAAGCGTCTATGTACCTGACCCTGAACCAAGTGCTTAGGGATGTAAGTGATTGAAACAATCTCCAATGGGTTTATGTTTAATATAATTGCAACGTAAATAATGACCAAGAAGATCAAGAATAGTTAATGGAGGATGTGCATTTTAGAGAGTGGCAAAGGCAGGGGAAAGTAGTACAAGGCACTCCTTGAGTGCACAGAGCTGGTAAAGAGTAGGGTTTATACCCAGCAGGGTGTGTTGGTCCTTCGTTGCCAAAGAAGACCATGCCATTGGAGAAATGATGACATGACTTGCACTTGACTTTGTTCTGAGTGAGGTAGGGCTGTGCAGGTCACCAGCCTCACTTCTCCTCCAGAGCATCTGAATCCAGTGACCAGATATTCATCAGGATGACTGGAGATGACCCAGCCTAGGAGTAATGAAGGGAAGAGTGCCAATGTTTATGATCAAAGTGATTGAGTTGGTTATGTGGAAAGAACAAAAGTGTGAAGAGAGTGAATCAGTTTGACTGGAGGGTTTCTGTAAACAGTGATCAGGGAACCGTGGAAAGAGTCACTGTCTGGATGGTAGAATGTAGCAGTCAGTGAGTTAGTGAGTCCTAAGGCAAGGTTAGAACAAAGCTGAAAATTAGCAAATGGTAAGTAGAACTTCTGTGGTCTTAGGCACTGACACTTGAGGGTGGGGTAAGGGATGCTTCCTCCATTCAACCGTTACTGTGCTGGAGCATTTTTAGTTCTTTATATGGCACAGTCAGCCTCAGTATTTCCCCAAGTACTGTCCTCACACCCGAAGGTATAGAACTAGATTGCCCCTTATCCTCAAGTGATTCCTTCCTGTTCGATTATATTCGGAAGCACTGCTTCCCACCTCCCATCCTCACTCAACTGCTTTTGCCTCAGGTGGGGTAAAAACAAAACAAAACAAAAACTACTTATTTCTCTAGTCAAAGTTGATATGTATCCTACCCTAATGTGAGAAAAAAAATGTATACAGAAATGCTATAGATCTGTTTCCTATTAGTCTGACCCATAACTAGGATGTTTGAACCTGAGGCAGGTTCAATTACAGTGAGCAGATGTTAATCAACAAGAATTCACTCAGTGTTTAGGCACTGTGGTAATCTTGGGGTTTACAAAGAAAGCACAAAACAATACCTGTTTTCAAGATATTCACATTCTAATAGTGGATATGATGGGAGGAGGGAGATGAGAAAGGCCTCTAGTGGAAGATAGGATTTAAATTGTGTATTCAAAGAAGACAAGGAAGCCAGGAGGTGGAAGGAGGAGAGTGAAGAAGTGAGTAGCTAGAGAACATTCCAGGCATGGAGACAGCCAATGTACGGACAGAGAATTGGGAGATAGAGTGTCAGATATGAGGGAAAACAAGAAGGCGAGTGTTACTGATTCTTAGAGTACAGGGAGGGAAACAAAATATAAAATAGGAAAGATAAGAAGGAATCAGATTGTGAAAGGCTTTAAATATCAAACAGAGAATTTTATACTTGATCTTGGAAGTAATAAGGAGGCATTGGAGTTTATTGAGTAGTATAGAGCCCCCTGTTGTAGGAAAATCAACTGTCTGCTGAGTGGAGGGTGGATTGGACTGAGGGATTACAACTCCTTGGCATGAGATGAGAGTGGCCTGCATAAGGAGGATGACTGCTTATGTGGGAAAAAAAGGGGTATATATTAGAGATGTTGTGAAGGTAGAAATGTCCAGACTTGGCAACAGATTGAACCCTGAGCTACATGTGTAAGGAACAGAAAGATCGACAGTTCTCGTACCTGTTGAATATTTGATAGCTTCCAATCCAATCCAAGAAACACTTATTAAGAACTTACTTTTTGCAAGACATTGCACTACATGTTGGGCATGCAAGGACAAAATGAGAAACAATCTGTCCTCAATTTTACTGGGGATATGAGATGTCAGTAAGTCAACACAAATATTATTAAACACCTACTATGTCAGGCATTGTGTCAAGCACTGGGGATACAGAAGCAAAGAAAAACAGTGCCTGGTCTCTAGAAACTCATAGTTTAATGGGAGAGACGCAGGCCAACAATTATGAATAAACCATATAAACAGAGGGCATATTGGAAATAATCAAGAGAGGGAACACACGAGCATTAAGGAGGATCAGAAACGGCTTCTTATAGATTTCATCTGGCATTTGAAGGAAGCAGGAAGGCCAAGAGGTAAAGATTAGGAGGGTAAGAATTTCAAGTATTTAAAAAGATAAATTAAAATTTGAGATAAGTATGTGACTGTAGGTAAATCATTGAACCTGTATTTGCCTCAGTTTTCTCATATGTAAAATGGGATAATACTAGCATCTACTTCCTGGGGTTGTTGTAAAGATTAAGTGAGATAATATTTATAAAGCATTTAGAACAGTGCCTAATATATAGTAAGTATTATTTTAAAAGTTAGTCATTATTATTGATAAGCAAGGATAATGTAACATATTTTAGGTGAAAAACCTCTACCAACCTATGGAAACTCTTTCCATAATCAGAGAAACCTATAGAGATTCAAAATCTTGAGACACCAAACAAGCTAAAGGGCTCTAAGTACAAGTTAGTCTTTTGATACCCTTAGATGACCAGGAAGCCAAATCCAAACAACCAGAGGCTATAAAGAAGTTCAGCCAGGAAGGTGTATCTTAAGCCTTAGCACCCTTGGTCAAATAAGCAATTTTCTTGTCTTAGAGTAAAACAAATAAAAACAAGTCTATTCCTTGTTTCAGGAGGTAAGAAACACCTAACAGATAGAAACTAAAGAAGGAAAAAAAATGTGCAGAAGGATTTGGGAACGGAAGCAAAAGCTACAGAGAAATCAAGGAATAAGAGAGCTGAAAGTCTATTGGCTTTAATGATGAGATTATTCTAAATGAAAGTAAAAGGGAAGAAAGTATATATATATATATATGTGTGTGTGTGTGTGTGTGTGTGTGTGTATGTGTGTATATATGTATAACATGAAACTGCAAATCTACCATGTACAACATACTGTTCCCTCCAAAAACACAGCATTTATTTATTTATCATGTAAATTTTTTTCTTTTTTTCTCCTCCCAACCCTAGAGAATTATTCTATATATACTTCTATTGATTAGTTCTTTCTCAGGATACAGATAGAGTCTTTATTCTTAATGTCCTTTAGCGGTTGTGATGGGTGAGATATCATATTTGTAGGGATGGAAGAATCAATGAAAATTCTTTTAAGGCGTGGGAAGTTAAGAAAATGGTTGTAGACAATGGTTGTAGAAAGGAACCAGTGAAAAGGAAGAGATGAGATAGAGAAGGAAGGATCAATGAGGCAACAACTCTTGAAGAGAAAAATTTTAAAAGTCCCTAGACCCAGGCAAGAAGAATTTCGCCTATTATCTGAGGCTTACTGTGACACTCGAAACAAGTTTCGGAATTTAAGCTTATCACACTTGCCTAAACTGGTCAATAAGTGTTGTCATCTCTGGCCCAGGGCCTCTGAAACTCAGCTTTAACTAATCATATGATTTTTCTCTTCTCTGCCTTTCAGCTCTCTGTGTGAGAGGCATGGAATTATGGTAGATTTTCTAACCCTGAAGAAACTGAAAATAGGACTGAGACAGCTTTCATTTTGGTAAGAAGTGTTCTAAACCATAGGTTTTAAAAGAAACTGCACAGATCTTCCAAAACATAAACATTTAAAAAATAAATTGAGCAGAAAAAAGCAATTCTCATCATGCTTTTAATAAATAGTCTACTTTGGAAATGTGTGAGAAAGCAATAAATTTGGGGTATTTCTAAATAAAAAACAAATTCAAACCTGTGTCACCTTTTGTACTAGAATTAATGCCTATGCATCATATTTCTTAGGAAAATAGGTATTAATCAGTGTATTTAATTCTTGAAATAGATAAGAGGAAATTTTGTCTGTTACTAACCAGGATTCTTCTGACTCTTATTCCATTTAGCAGTGGTGTGTCATTTGTACTAGATTTCTACACACACCTATGTGTTCACACACACGCACAAAAACATTTGCACACACACATTTCCTCATTGGTCACAGTGGCCTTAAATATAACCCTAATTAAAGAGAAGTCCTTAGTTGGAAAGAGAAATCTTAGTTGGAATCACTAAGATATGAACTATTTTATTAAAAAACAGATTAATCTTGAAAGTAGAGCACACAATTTGGGTGGCTATTTTTACATCGATGTCTACACACACCCCTCTCAAAAGCATGGGCCTGTTATAATGTGCACCATGGAAACTAAAATGTTTGGACAAGAAATATGGTAGAAACATTTTCATTTAGTCACAGCCTCAGATGCTTGCGAACACACACACACACACACACACACACACACACACATACACACATAAATACACATACCGCACCAAGTCTAAAATGTATAATATTATCTTTAACTATAGTAATCAAAAATCAGAAGTGAGGATTATTTTGTTCTACTAATACTGAGGTACTCTGGCGTTTCTTTTTTTTTTTTCCTTCAAAGAACCTCAGGACTTTCCTATCTGCTAAAATTTTATGTATCAAGAAAAAGTCTCTGGAAAAATTTATGAAATGGATATAGCTTTCATTTATAGAGCCCTTAAAGATTACCAATATTTTCCACACAATTCTTCCAAAAAGGGAATGAAAATATTTTTATCTCTATTTAATGGATGAGAAAACTGAGGATCAGGGAGGTCACAGGAATAAAGTCGTTGTGTTTTAAACAATTGATAAGTATTTATCAAATGCCTACTAACTATATGCTAAGGACTGGAAACGCAGAATCAAAAGTGTTCTCATTTTGTTATGAGAGAAAAATTGGGAAGAAACTGAGATGCAGTGGTACATCTCCTTTTGCTGGACATAAACCTTTCTTAATTGTTTTTATCTCATTGCTAAAGTTATTGATAAAATCTAATTTCCTTGTTGATTTCTAGAGATGAGCCACTCAACATATTGTTACTTTGATGGTATTCTACTTAAGGAAAACAAGGAAGCAAATCTGTTTGGCTAGAGCATAGAATGTGTAAGGTGAAATTGAGAAGCAGGAACTTGCTATAGCTTTCCCCCCAAACCAAGCCAAACACTTGTAAAGATGACTCTAAATATCTAAAGACCCCACAGAGTGCCCAAGATAGTCTGGAAGGTCAATGGGAAATGTCTATCCCAATGGGCTGGAAGCAGAGCCCAGTCCACTATGGACTGCACCTGCATAAACAGGAACTGAGCAAACCTCAGGGGGACTGAATCAGTGGTAAGTGTGGTGGGTTCCAGATTTCACAACCACAAAATGGCAAGGACAAATTGGAAAATTCAGTGGAAAAAAAATTGTCAGACCTGTGTGTGAGAGTAGAGTGGTCTGCTCCCAGCATCAGTGCGACAGAGGGGGCAGAGGAGCCTGTAGTAGCCACAGCAGCAGCAGGAACAGAGGCAACTGCTCTTTCTGGAGCTCTAGGCCAACAGATTGTGGGGCAGATTGAGTGACTCACAGTACAACTGCCAACCCCACTGGAAGCAGAGAACTACCTTGACAAAGGGCTTAAAAGTCAAGTAATTGGTGGGGGAAATGAGCAAAAATTGGAAAAAGAATCAGACTATAGAATATTACTTTGGTGACAAGGAAGACCAAAATATACAAACAGAAGAAGATAACAAAGTCAAAGATCCTCCATCCAAAGCTTCCAAGAAAAATATGAATTGGTCTCAGGCTAAGGAAGAACTGAAAAAGGATTTTAAAAATCAAGTGAGAGAAATAGAGGAAAAATTAGGAAGAGAAATGAGAGTGATGCAAGAAAATCATGAAAAACAAGTCAACTGCTTGCTGAAGGGGACCCAAAAAATACTGAATGAAATAGCACCTTAAAAAATGGACTAAACCCAAATATCAAAAGAGATCCAAAAATTCAACGAGGAGAAGGATGCTTAAAAAGCAGAACTGGTCAGATAGAAAAGGAGGTCAAAAAGCTCACTGAAGAAAACAATTCCTTAAAGATTAAAATGGAGAAGATGGTAGCTAATGCTTTTATAAAAAATCAAGAAATTATAAAATAATACCAAAAGAATGAAAAATAGCAGACATTGTGAAATATCTCATTGGAGAAACAACTGACCTAAAAAGTAGATCCAGGAGAGACAATTTTAAAAATATGGGACTACCTGACAGCTATGATCAAAAAAAAGAGCCTAGACATCATCTTTCAAGAAATTATCAAGGAAAACTGCCATGATACTCTAGACCCAGAGGGAAAAATATATATTGAAAGAATCCACTGATCACCTCCTGAAAGAGATCCCAAAAGGAAAGCTACTAGGAACACTGTAGTCAAATTTCAGAGTTCCCAGGTCAAGGAGAAAATAATGCAAGCAGCCAAAAATAAACAATTTGAGTATTGTGGAAACACAATCAGGATAATCTAGTTTCTACATTAAGGGACTAAAGGGCTTGGTATATGATATTCCAGAGGTGAAAGGAGCTAGAATTAAAACAAAGAATCACCTGCCCAGAAAAACTGAGTATAATTCCTCAGGGGGAAAAATGTCCATTCAATGAAATAGAGGACTTTCAAGCATTCTTGATGAAAAGACCAGAGTTGAATAGGAAATTTGACTATCAAACACAAGAATCAAGAGAAGCATGAAAAGGTAAACAGGAAAGAGAAATCATAAGGGCCTTACTAAAGTTACACTGTTTACATTCCTACATGGAAAGATAATTATTTGAAACTCTTGAGACTTTTCTCAGTATTATGGTAATATATATATATATATATATATATATATATATATATATATATATATATATATATATATATATATATATATATATATATATATATATAGCCAGAGGGCACAGAGTAAGTTGAGTATGAAGGGATGCTATCTAAAAAAATAAAATTAAAGAGAGAGAAAGGAATATATTCAGGAAAAGAGAAATGGAGAAATGGAATGAGATAGATTATTTTTCACATAAAAAAGGCAAGAAAAACCTTTTTCAATGGAAGAGAAGAGGGGGGAAGTGAAAAGAAAGAGCAAACCTTAAGCTCATCAGATTTGGCTTAAGGAGGGAATAACATGCACACTCAATTTGGTATGAAAATCTATCTTAAACTACAGGGAAGTAGAGGAGTAAGGGGATAAGTAGTGCTATGGGAGAATGATAGAAGGGAGGGTAAATGAGAGGAGGGGGTAATTAGAAGTAAACGCTTTTGAGGAGAAACTGGGTTTAAAGAGAAAATGGAATAAATGAGGGCAGGAGAGGATGGAGGGAAATACAATTAGTCTTCTACAATGTGACTGTTATGGATGTGTTTTGCATAAGTAGACATGTATAACTAACATGGAATTGCTGCCTTCTCAATGAGGGAGGGTGAGGAGGGAGGAAGGGAGAGAAGTTGGAACTCAAAACTTTAAAAATGAATGGTAAAAATTGTTCTTGCATGACACTGGGAAATAAGATATACAGGCAATGGGGTATAGAAATCTGTCTTGCCCTACAAGAAAATAGAGTGGAGAGAGGTAGGAGAAGAGAGGGGTGTGATAGAAGGGAGGGCAGATTGGGGGAAAGGGTAGTCAAAATGTACACTGTCTTAGGATGGGTGGAGGGGAAAGAAGGGGAGAAAATTTGGAACTCAAAATTAATTTAATTGATTGACTAAAAAGCAAACAAAAAGGTATGGAACATAGGAAAAAACAAACATAGATAGGATGGAGGGTAGAGGAATATACAATTAAGAATCAGAACTTCAAATGTTAATGAAATGAACTCATCCATAAAATAGAGACAGTTAGTAAAATGTACTAGAAAGCAAAATCCAACAATTTATTATTTACAAGAACATATTTGAAATAGAAAATTTAAACAGTGAAAATAAAGAGAGCAAAACCTGTCATGATGGATGTGAATTCAAAAAAGCACTGGAAGCAAAAATGACTAGATATTTTTTGAGAAAAAAAAGATATGTTGAAAATACATTATTCTTAAAGGCAATATAGGAAATATATTGACATTAACACATATCTGACATAGCACAATTAAACCAAATGAAGATTGATTAACAGGAAGAAAAAAGAGAGTAAAACACCAATAGTTGGGGATCTAAATATAACTTTTTCAGATATAGACAAATCTAAACAAATGATAAACAAGAACACTTCAGGGTGTTTGAATGAAATTTGAGAAAATTTAGGTATCATAGACTTTTTGTGATGATGGAATGGGAAGAAAAAGTAGTACACAATTTTTTGACTGTTATTGACACACAAAAACTCACCATGTATAAAACATAGGCTCATGTTCAAATGCAAAAAGGAAGAAATATTAAACATATCCCTTATTGACTAAAATGTAATAACATTCTATCCAATAAAAGACATTTCAAGAAAGAATCAAAGAAAGTTTTTTGGAAATTAAATAGCAAATAGAATGAATTTATGGATCAAAGAAGAAATCATTTAGAGAATAGAAAATGTCATTAAAGCAATGACAACATTTATACAAAACCATATTTGGAATATGGTCAAAGTTCTCTTGAGCTAAACTTTTATATCTCTAAATACTTTTATCAATTTCAAGTGAAAGAAGAGATTAATTAATTGGGTTACAATGTAAGATCTAGAATATCAAGAATTGTTTTTCTTGGCAATTTCAATGAAAAGGAAAATTTTATTGAGGAATAAAGAATGAAGAAGGCCAACAGTGTGAAGACAGAGAGACTATGGGACATTGTTTGGTTACATTGATCACTAGGATCTCTGAAGCATCCCTTTCTTGCCTTACAGAGTGCTGAACTTGCTTGCAATCTGACCCTCTTATCGAATTCCCTATACCCGGGGAAAAGCTTGGGAAGCTTGGGAACCCAGGGAGGACAGTATTTCATGGAAAACAAAGTCCCCAGATGAAGGAGTAGAATTTTCCCCAGAAAAACATGACCTACTTTCCTAGCAGGTGCAGAGGTGCTGTCTCCATTCCCATACTTTGCCCCATACTTGGAGAGATCCACCCCCCCTTCAAGTTTATTATGAAAAAGAAGGGCAATCTCCCTCAGATGGTTATTTCTGGGGTTACCCTATTTTCCCAACTGAAAGACATTGTAGGATTCTGCTCTCAGGCCACTGCTGTCAATACTGTGGGGACTTCCAAGTTAGCCTAAGGTAAGACCCCCCTACTTAGACCTTGTCCAAGTCAAACGTTGAATTCTGCCTGGTTACCCTCTTCCTAAGCAATTCTGGATGATAATCAAACTGGCCCCACAACAGGATTTTGTTCCTGAGTCTATGCTCATCATTCATCACTAATATTGCACTACTAAATTTCCACACCTGCCTCAACACCAGGTTTTATCCTCCTCTTCTTCCTTTGGTTGATTTTTTTTGGTTTTTTAAATGTTTATTAATTTTTAGTTTTCAACATTAATTTCCACAAAATTTTGAGTTCCAAATTTTCTCTCTATCTCTCCCCTCCCCCCATAACATGTTGCATTCTGATTACCCCTTTCCTGAATATGCCCTCCCTTCTATCACACCCCTCCCTTCCCTCATCCACATCTTCTCTCTTTTTTTGTAGGGTGAGATTCTATACCCCATTACCTGTATTTCTTATTTCCCAGTTGTATGCAAAAATATTTCTCAATATTCGTTCCTTACTTGAACTCCTCCCTCCCCACCTATCTCCACTGAGAAGGCAAGCAATTCAATATAAGCTATACATGTGTAGTTTTGCAAAATGCTTCCATAATAGTCATGTTGTTTATGACTATATTTTCCTCCTATCCTATCCTTACCCCATTTATTCTATTCTCTGTTTTGACTTTGTTTCTCCCCGTAAGTGTTTACTTCTAATTTCTCCCTTCTTCAATTTGCTGTCCCTTCTATCATCTCTCTCACTTCACTTGTCCCATTCTCCCCTCCTTTCCTGTAGTATGATATAGATTTTCATACCACATTGAGTGAGCATGTTATTCCCTCCTTAAGCCAAATGTGAAGAGAGTAACCTTCACTTTTGCCCTCTTAACTCCTCCCTTTTCTCCTCCATTGAATAAGCTTATTCTTTTATGAGAGATAATTTGCCCCATTCCATTTCACCCTTTCTCAAGAAAAGTCTCAAGAGCTACAAATACTGTCTTTTTATGTAGGAATGTAAACAGCTCAACTTTAGAAAGTCCTTTATGATTTATCTTTCATGTTTACCTTTTCATGTTTCTCTTGATTCTTGTTTTCGAAAGTGAAATTTTCTTTTCAGGTCTGCTTTTTTCATCAAGAATGCTTGAAAGTCCTCTTATCATTGAATGGCCATTTTTTCTTCTGAAGTATTATGCTAGTTTTGCTGGGTAGGTGATTCTTGATTTTAATTCTAGTTCCTTTGACTTCTGGAATCTCATATTCCAAGCCCTTCAATCCCTTAATGTAGCAGCTGCCAGATCCTGTGTTATCCTGATTTTATTTCCACAACACTTGAATTGTTTCTTTCTAGATGCTCGCAATATTTTCTCCTTGACCTCAGAACTCTGAAATTTGGCTACAATGTTCCTAGGAGTTTATCTTTTTGAATCTCTTTCAGGAGGTGGTCAGTAGATTCTTTCAATATTTATTTTACCCTCTGGTTCTAGAATAGCAATGCAATTTTCCTTGATAATTTCATGAAAGATGATGTTTAGGCTCTTTTTTGATCATGGCTTTAAGGTAGTCCCATAATTTTTAAATTATCTCTTCTGGATCTGTTTTCCAAGTCAGTTGTTTTTCCAATGAGATATTTCACATTATCTTCTAATTTTTCATTCTTTTGCTTTTGTTTTTTAATTTCTTGGTTTCTCATAAAGTCATTAGTTTCCATCTATTCCATTCTAATTTTTAAAGAATGATTTTCTTCAGGGAGCTTTTGAACCTCTTTTTCTATTTGACTAATTCTGTTCATTAAAGCATTCTTCTCCTCATGGGCTTTTTGGGCCTCCTTTGCCATTTGAGTCAGTCTGTTTTTTAAGATGTTAATTTCTTCAACATGTTTTTGGGTCTCCTTTAGCACCTCATTGACTTTTTGGACCTCATTTGCCATTTGGGTTACTCTAATTTGAAAGGTGTTATTTTCTTCATTATTCTTTTGGATATCTCTTAGCAAGATATTGAATCATTTTTTTCATGATTTTCTTGTATCACTCTTATTTCCATTCCCAATTTTTCCTCTACTTCTTTGACTTGATTTTCAAAATATATTTTGAGCTCTTCCTTGGCCTAAGACCAATTCATATATTCCTTGGAAGCTCTGGATCAAGCTTTGGCCATCTTGTCTTCTTCTGGCTGCATGTTTTGATCTTCTTCACAACCAATGACGTTAAGAAAATACCTCTTTAATGAAAAAGTAAGGATCTATAGTCTCTTTCTTTTTCCCCTGTTTGCTCATTTTCCCAGCCAATTACTTGACTTTTGAGGTTTTGTTAATGGGAGTGCTCCAGAAGCATCCTATGCTTCAACAGTGTCTGTTTTGCCCTGGAGCTGGGGCCAGGGTGGGCCTGGGGCTGGACCATGATTCCCTCCTAGCCAGGTGAGAGACCCTTCCCACTGACCTTTGAAGCTGTCTTTAACATTTGTGGGTTGAGAAATTAGGAATCCACAGCAGCCACCAGCAATTCAGCTCCCTTAGGTCTGCTCCTGCTTGGTCAGGCATGACTAAACTGTGCTCTGCTTCCATCTGGTAAGATAGACTCTTTCCATTGACCTTCCAGATTGTCTTGGGCTGGAAATTTGCTTCAGTTTGCCATTTTATGGCTTTTGCCACTCTAGATTTTGTTTAGAGTAATTTTTACAAGTTTATTGAAGGGTTGGGGGGTGGAAGCTATAGCAGGTCTCTGCTTCTACTCCACATCTTGACTCCACCCCCCACCAAAATTATTCTTTCCGAAGTTTCTAATATTCTCTTAGTTGCCAAATTCAGTGGCGTTTTCTCATTCTTTATTCCCCTTAACCATGTTGAAATATTTGAAACTATTGATCACTCTCTCTTCCTTGATATTCTTTTCTCTCTATGCTTTTGGAATCTCTCTCTCTCTCCTGGTTCTCTTCCTACATATTTGACCACTCATTTGTCTCCTTTGGTGAATCATCTTCCAGATCATTCCTTCTAATCCATAGGTTTCCCTTATTTTCTGGACCTTGTTTTCTTCTCTTCTCTTTCTATACTGCTTCATCTGGTGATATCAATGGTTCCCATGGATTTAATGACCATCTCTGTGCTTATGATTCTCAAATCTACCTATCCTGTTCTAGACTTTTTGGTTAATTCCAATCTCATATTTCCAAATGTCTTCGGACATCTCAAACTGGATGTTAAGTAGACATTCCAAACTCAAATCATCAAAAATAGAACTCATTATACTTCCCCATACTCCTCATTGAAATAGGAGAGAGACCTCAGTTCTGTTACAGACACTGCTGCTAACTAGAAATGAACCTAGGTAAATCATTTCACTTATGAGCTGTAGTTTCTTTTTCTGAGAAATAAGAGGTCTGAACTAGATGATCTCTAAATTCCTTCTAGCTCTAACAGTCTGTGAGCTCCAAAATTATGTTTTGTGAGTCATTTCAGTTCATGTTTTGAAAGTACATGACTCCAGAAAGTCAATTCTTTTATATGTGTCTCAGTAATATCACAATGAATTTTCTGTCTAGCTTATTTAAGTCAGTCAAATTTTATTTTGGAATATTATTTCTTTCAGTTAAGGAAAGATTTCTAACATGAAAATTCTAGGTTTGAAATAATAGCTAAGCTGTGTATCCTATCTATTGGTGGCATAAAATTAAGTGGAATATTAAGAACTCAGAAAATATCCTAATGTCTTAATTTATTCAAGGAGCTAAAATATGTCAGCAATAAATTTGACAGTAGTTTGGTGATTTAATGATGAGCAGTACTCTTACCCTGCCTCCTCCCTCTTTCTGTGCTGAGTTATGTTTCCCTTTGTGTATAACTGTCTCAAGCTTCAACTTTGACTTCTCCCTTAGTGAGCCAAGTCCCTACTGGTGGGATTTGGCTCTCAAAATAAGCCGGGGGAACATAACAGAGAATTTAACCATTAATGCAACCAGTCATAGACCCTGAAGCCACTACTGATTTATTCCTTGTCTAGAAGGATCCCAGTCGCTAATCCGATAATATTTTAAAATTATGTAGCATAGGTCCTGGCATTGTTCTAGCCATTCTGGAGAACAGTTTGAAGCTACGCCCAAAGTGCTGTATAACTATGCATAGTTTTTGACACACTGCTATTTCTCTATCCTAAAGAGATCAAAGGAAAAAGGAAAAACAATACCATGTGCACAAAAATATTTGTAGCAATTATTTCTCTGGTGGCGAGGAATTGGGAATTGAAGGAATACACATTGATTGGAGAATGACTAAACAATTTGTGGTGTATGATGTTGATGGAATACTATTGAGCTATAAGGCATGATTAGGGGATGATTTCAGAAAAAACTTAGGAAGATTTATATGTGTTGATGCAAAGTGAAGTGATCAGAACCAAGACAACATTGTACACAATAACGACAATATTGTTATGATAAGCAAATGTGAAAGACTTAGGTACTCTAGTCAACACAATTCCAAAGAACTCATGATGGAAAAATGCTATCTACCTCCAGAGAGAAAAGTGATATGAACTCTAAGTACAGATTTAAGGAAACTTTTCAAACTCTTTATTTTTCTTGTTTTTTTTCAACAGGGTTAATACAGAAAGATGTTTTTATGTGATTTCACATAGGTACTTGATATCATATTGCTAACTTTGCCAATGTATGTTGGAGGAACTGGAGGAAGGAAGAGAATTGGAAACAACTTTTTTTCAAATTAATCTTAAAAATAAGTAACTAGAAATAATGAAATAAAATAAAAACAGTTGTTCCCTTCCTCAGTATAAGTATTCTCCTTCTGCCTTGGCATGTCATTAAAAAAAAAAAAGATTCAATAATTCTCTTCTTTTCGGTTGTGAGTCCCAGACAGGTAGTTTATATAATTTTTCAACTTAAAAGTCTGTTTCTTTCTGCTTAAGGACAGATATCCAATTGCCTCTACCTAACAACAAGTTAAGTATGTGTGTGTGCATGCGTGTGTGTATATATGTATACATGCATATGTATGTATGTATGCATGTATACATATATACATATATGACCTATATGTACTCT
This sequence comes from Bettongia penicillata ogilbyi, assembly GCA_023548195.1. Lineage (NCBI taxonomy): Eukaryota > Metazoa > Chordata > Mammalia > Diprotodontia > Potoroidae > Bettongia > Bettongia penicillata. Next base: position 5,927,609 of record JAJHZJ010000021.1, read on the forward strand.
CTCCTTCCCCCCCTTTCTGTGAGTGTGTGTGTGTATGCACAGGTGTGGGCTACTAGGTGGCATAATGGATAGAGCACTAGGTTGGGAATCAGGGAGACCCATCTTAATGAGTTCAAATCTTACCTGAGACACTTACTAGCTATGTGACCCTAGGCAAGTCACTTAACTCTACTAGCCTCAGCTCCTCATTTACAAAATGAGCTGGAGAAGGAAATGGCAATCCACTCTAGTAACTTTGCCAAGAAAACTTCAAAAGGGGATCATAAAGAGTCAGACATAACTGAAATGGCTCAACAGCAACAATACACACATATGTTTGTAGTTATGTATACATATAATCTATATTACTAGGTATATACATACATATATATATGCACATAGGACCTTGATATAATATATAAATATGTATCTATCATTTATTGTATCGTATATATTTATATATACATATGTATGCATATGCATTCTTAAAATGTTATTAGACAGAGGATATATATGAATATATATACACATATATGTATATATGTATGTACATATGTATATATTTGTGTGCTTTTATATGTATCTATGTATGTATAGTCTACATAACAATGCCTTTGGTTAGTAGTTTATCATAATTGCTCATTTGAGAGACACAGTGTTTACACAAAGATAAAGTAACATAAAGTGACAGACTTTGATGAACCCCAGGCCCCTCTCTAGAGAGGGGTACAAGGGACCCTAAAAGGTGATAGGAAATGAAGAGTGACTTTTTTGAAGCATACCATGAGAGGGGGAGCTTCCATGACATGCCACATGGACATGTCTCATACATGATCTGTGAATATAACCCTGATCAGGCAAGATGCTCCTGCCCCTTCCCCACTATTGCTTTCATGGTCACTGCCTCCTGCAACTTTCAATTTCTTATCTACATAGCTTGCCCTTCCCTGCTCTAGTGGCTTCCTACCTCCTTTGCACTTTCTCTGCTTCCACTCTTCCACAGTCCTTTAGTATGACAGAGTCTAGCTGGTGATGGCAATCAAAATAGGATCTTCTGCTTTTTGTTTTAGTATAATCAAGTGCCTCTGATTGAATCTTGTCTTTGTCAGTCAAGAGTCTTTACAAGGAGTAAAGTACAGAAAAAAGTGTTTCTTTAACTAGAAGCAGTATATGTGTTTATAATGTTAGTTATTTTAATGTGATTAAAAATCTTCCCTACCTGCCTGCCCATTTTGGGGAATTTATTTAGGGAGGATTTGTGGGAAGGTCCAAACCTTTTGTTAATGAGGCACTAGTTCTCAAGGGTTGTGATGCCCTCTGGCTCTAAAAAAAGGTATAAATACTCTGAGTTAAGGTTTTATTTTGTGGCTTAGTTTTTGCAAAATGTTTGAGTGGCACATGAGGACTATGGGAAGTATTAAGGAACCCACTGACTTTGAGAAGCCAGATGTTGTATTTGCCTGTGGTCACTATAGTCAGGCAGGTGTCTTTTGAATTATGGTCAGGCATAGGAAGCCACGTCTGTTGATTACTTTGAGGCTTACTGGCTAGAAGTATTTGTTTGGCCAGATGAGGACTCTGGGAAGCCACTAAGGAGCCCCCAGGCTTTGAGAGCCCAGATGTCATGCTTCCCTCTCTGCTAACTATGGTCAGAGAGTTGGGGTCTAATTGTCTTTTGAGTTCAGGCAGAGGAAGCCATGTCTGTTGACTTTTAATTTCTCTGTATTTTCTTTGAATTTTAGGGTGCTGACTCCCTGAACTAACTGAATGATATATGTACTTGGTTAAAGAAATGACACATGTGCTTGATTAAAATGATTGTTAACCCCTCAAAAGTTGTCATTTCTTTTATGAATACAGATCTAAGAACTTGTGATAGCATACAACCCTGTGTATTTTGGGTGCTTACTGATACACTTGTCCATCATATTCAGACCCAATAATTACTTCTGCCAGACCTAGCTTCCCAAGATAGAGGAAAGGAATGATATGGGCTAATATTGCAGGATAACCACTTGAAATCAATGGGCATATCAAGACATTGTAATTAGGCATAGTGAAATTCTGTATTTGAGTTCAATCCATGTACATCAGCTGATAAACCAAGGCGATCAAATAAAAAAAAACTGATACATTCATCAAACACCTGATTCACTTACCAGACAGAAAAATATGACAGCCAATTGGCTCCAAATATAAACTTCATTTATAAATTCATTTGTAAAATCTTATGTCAGAGAAAGATGGAAAAGATTAAGCAATGTAGACTTTTAAAGCAGACAAAAAGAAGAGATGAGTAAAAGTGAATTAAAGAAAGCTTAGTAGGTAGCCCAACTGACTACAGCAAAGGCAAATTAATGATATTTAAGGGTAACATGGGATGGAGGCAACAAACAGAAGAAAAAAATTTAAAAATCTACAAAGACTTTAATAACAACTACTTTCATCATCAAGGAAAGTACATTCCAAACATTTAGACTAACTACATTAACCTGGATGCACATATGGAGAACTTGGAAGTAACCAAATTGGATCAAGTGTACATCCAGAGAAAATCCATCAGTCAATGAGGACACATTTCCTAAGCATTTGCTACATGTCAGGCAATCTGTACTAAACACTGAGGAACCAAAGAAAGGGGAGAGAAAGCTCAAATTCTAATGGGGGAAGCAACAATGTACATATATATATATATATATATATATATGTATATATATACACACATATGTATACATATATAGTATATATATACATATATATATATATATATATATGTATATATATATGATAGAAGAAAATCTCAGAGAGAAAGTGCTGAGGAGGATGGAGTGGGAAAGGTCCCCTTGTAGAAGGTGGGATTTGAGCTGAGTATTGAAGAAAGCCAGAAAAAGTTAATGCAGAGATAAAGAGGGACAGCATTTCAGCCATGTACAACAGCCAGTAAAAAGTGAGGGAGATGTAGATGGAGTACCTATGTGATGAACAGCAAGAGGGCTAGTGTCACTGTACTGTGGAGTCTGTGGAAGAAACATAAAGTGAAAGAAGATTAGAATGATAGAAAGCTGTCATGTTGTGATCAGTTTTAAATTCCAAGATGTTTTTTATTCATTGGAAGAGATAGGAATTCATTGGAATTTACTGAATGCAATCCTATTGGCTCATTAGGATAATTGATAATCACTTTAGCAGCTAAGTGGAGAATGGATAAGACTAGGGAGAGACTTGAGGCAGAAAAACCAACCAGGAGGTTATTGCAATAGTCCTGATATGAGAGAATAAGGACCTGTCTTTAGGTAATGGCTGTTCAAGAGAAGAGTAGGGAACAGAAATGAGAGATATTATGAAGTTAGAAACAACTTGGCTATATGAAGCGAGTGCTAGTGGGGAGCCTAAGAATGATACCATAGTTGTGAGCTTGGGTAACTAGGAAAATTTCAGTGCTTTCTGTGGTAATGGGAAAGGTAGGATGGGAGAAGATTTTTAAGAAAAAAATGAGATCTGTTTTGGATATATTGCGTTTGAGATGACTGTGTAACATCCAGTTCAAGATGAAAAAAGGCAATTGATGATAAAAGAAAGGAGAGACTAGTGTTGGGTGTATACATCTGTAATTATTTGAATGAAGTTGATAATTAAATTTATAGTAGCTAATGAGATGACCAAATTAAGAGTATAGATTCTAGAGAGATAAGAGAAGAAGAATCCAGATAGAGTCTTGGGGGAAATCATATTCAAGCACATCTTTCTAATCATACTATTACAAACGTGTTCACAATTCACAGTGTCTTAAGGATATAAAGATGCCAAATGCATGGAAAAACCTTGATACCTTTATTAAATTAGACAGAATATCAACTACTGACCTATATAAATGCTTTCTGATAAATATACAATTTAATAGTCATGTATGTGCTCATTAAAGATATAACCACTGAGGGAACAAGTAAACTTTCATAAGTACTATTCCACATAAACCACATTGCTACCATTTATTTAATGCAATTATTCAAAGTTATAGAAAATACAAGACCCCACTGTACTTACTGTGTACTAATTATTTTTAAGATTTTCTTTTGATAGAGTAAGACATGATATCAGAGGCTCTCTTCCAACACTCTCTTCTCCATGTATAGAAATCATCTAAGATCCCTTGTAATATAAAATAACAAATATAACATGATTCAACAATACTGTGATTACAAATAGTAGGTGAGGCATAGAATAGGCAGGTACATGCTCACTAGAAGTATTTGTCCCTATGATGGAGAAAATCCAGCACATAGTTCAAGTCAAAGAGGGATTTACTATAAATGGAATGGTCCTCCTTATGCTTCATTAAATATAGGAAATATTACTGGTGGTATATAGCAATGAAGTATTATAGAAGTTCCTGGAAGATATGCACAGCCACTCAGAAGAGTCTATTTATATGAAGAAAACCAAGTGGATGAAGAATGTATGCTGCCCAAATTATGGCACACAGTAGGACAGATAATCGATTGCCCTTGTCAATGAATGAGACGGGTTGAAGGAACGGAAAATGAATTAAGTTTAAGAAAGAAACCTACAAAGCTAATGATCTACTGCGGCAGGGTAGGGGAAGGTGATGAAAGATAAGAAACAGAAATGGGAGAATGGACTGGATTGGACTATAATTTCGTTTCTCTGTTTTAGCCCTTTCTGGTTTAGGTATCAGCAACATATTTATGCTATAAAAGAAGTTTGGTAGGACTCCTTCTTGGCTGATTTTTCCAAATAATTTATATGGTATTGGAATTACTTATGATTTAAAGGTTTGATAGAATTCACTTGTGAACCCACCTAGGCCTTGGGAGTTTTTCATAGGGAGTTCATTGATGGCTTTTCTTTTTCTAAGATGGAATTGTATTTTGGTATTATATTATATTATATTATGGTATTATATTTCATCTTTTGATAATCTGGGCAATTTATGTTTTCACAGATGTTCATTGATTTTACTTAGATTTAAAGACTTAATGACATATAATTGGGCAAAATATTTCCTAATGATTGCTTTAACTTCTTCTTCATTGGTGATGAATTCATCCTTTTCATTTTTGATACTGGAAATTTGGTTTTCTTTTTTTTTTTTAAATCGAATTAACCAATGGTTTGTCTGTCTCACTGTTTTGCTTTTTTCATAAAACCAGGTCCTATTAATCACATCTTTGGCTTTCAGGATTTATGCTTTATTGCCTAACTGTGGATTTTTAATTTGTTCTTTTTCTATTTTTTAGTTGCATGCCCAATTCATTGATCTGCTCTTTCTTTTACTGATCTAATACTTTAGAGAAATAAAGTATTACTTTGACTGCATTTCATAAGTTTTGGTAGGTGGTCTTGTCACTCTAATGAAATGGTTTCTATGTTTTGTTCTTGGCCACTTATTCTTTAGGCTTAGATTATTTAATTTCCACCTAAATTTTAATCTATTTTCACTGCCCTTATTGAACACATTTTTATCGCATTATGATCTAAAAAGAATGCATTTAATATTTCAGCCTTTCTACAGTTGGTTTTGAGGGTTTTATGCCATAATACATGGTCAAGTTTTGGGTAGGTGCATGTACCCCTGAGAAAAAGTTATATTCTTTTCTATCACCATTTTGTTTTCTCCAGAGGTCTATCATATCTAACTTTAATATATATATATATATATATATATATATATATATATATATTCCCTTCCTTAGCTTCTTTCCTGTTTTCTTGTTTACTTTATGGTTAAATTCATTTAGTTCTGATAGGGGAAAGTTGAGGTCCTCCACAGGTATGGTTTTTCTGTTTATTTTCTCCTATTTACTTACTTTCTCTTTTAAGAATTTGGATGCTATACCATTTGGTGCCTATATGTTTAATATTGATATTATTTCATTTTCTATAGTACCTTTTAGCGAAATGTAGTTTTCTTGTTTATCTATTTTAATTGGATCTATTTTTTTTTTGGTTTTACTTTGTGTGAGATCATAATTGCTACCTGCTTTTTTTTCCTTTTTTTAAATTTTTTATGAAGTAAAATAGATTCTGCTCCAACCCGTTACTTTTTACCTTCACCCTGTCTGTGACTCTCTGCTTCAAGTGTGTTTCTTATAAACAACATATTATAGTATTCTGGTTTTTAAACCACTCTGCTGTCTGCTTTTACTTTATGAGAGAATTAATCCCACCCTCATTCACAATTATGATTACTGACTGTGTATTTCCTTCCATTCTGTATCTGCTTCTGTTTATCGTTTTCTCTCTCTTTTTTACCATTTCCCTCCTCAACAATGTTTTGCTTCTGAACACCAACTCATCCAACTTCCTTCCCTTCTTTAGTCCCCTCACATTTACTTAACTCCCTCTCCTCCTACCTCCCTATAAGGTAAGATAAATTTCTAAATCCAACTGTTTGTATATGTTATTCCCTTTGTGAGCCAATTCTGATGAGAGTATAGTTCAAGAGACGCCTATCTCCAACCCTTCCATCTTTTTCTCCACTGTAGTAGACCTTTCATGCTTCTTCATGTGAGATAATTTACCCTGTTCTACATCTCCGTTCTTTCTGCTCATAGTGTAATCCACTTTCTCACTCCTTAATTGTTTTTATATCATCCCCTCAAAGTCACCCTGTCTATATATACTTCTTCTACCTACACTAATAGTGATTCAGTTCTTAAGAATTACAAGTATCATCTTCCCATGGATGGATATAAACAGTGTAACTTTATTGAATCCCCTATGTTTTCTCTTTCCTTTTTACCTTTTCATTCTGTTTTTGAGTCTTGAAACTGAAAATCATTTTTTTTTCTTCAGCTCTGCTCTTTGCTTCAGGAAAATTTGAAAGTCTTCTGTTTTACTGAGTGACCATTTTTTCCCCTGAAGGATTATGCTCAGTTTTTCCAGGTAGGTGATTCTTGATTACAGTCATAGCTCCTTTGCTTCTGGAATATCATAGCCCATGACCTTTAATCCATTAATGCTGAAGCTGCTGAAGCCTGTGTAATCCTGACTATGGCTCTCTGATATTTGGATTGTTTCTTTCTACCTCTTGCAATAATTTCTCCTTGACCTAGATGTACTGGATTTTTTCATATAACATTCTTGGGAGCTTTCATTTTGAGACCTTTCTAGAGGTGATTGGTAGATTCTTTTAATGTCTATTTTACCTTCTGATTCTAGGATATCGGGGCACTTTTCTTTGATAATTTGTTTTTAAGTATGATGTCCAGGCCCTTCTTTTGACCATGGCTTTCAGATAGTTCAATAATTCTTAATTATACATCCTGGATCTATTTTCTAAATCATTTGTTGTTTTTTTTTTTCTAAAGAAGCATTTTATACTTTATTCTTTTCATTTTAATTTATTCTAGATGTCTCAAAGAGTCATGGTCCTCTACTTGTCCAATTCTAATTTTTAAGGGTTATTTTCTTTAATTAACTTTTTACCTCCTTCTCCACTTGGCCAATTCTACTTTTTAGGGAGTTGTTTTCTTCAGTAAATTTTCGTATATTTTTTCCACATCTTTTTGTTCTTCTTTTATCAAGCTGTTGATTTTTTCCCCCTGTGATTCACATACATCACTCATTTCTCAATTTTCTTTTACCTCTCTTATCTGTTTTGTAAAACATGATTTTAAAATTAAAACCTTTTGAGCTCTTCCAGGAGTTTTTCTGGGGCCTGAGAAAATTTACATTCTTTTGAGACTGTGTGTGGGAGTTTTAACACTGTTGTCCTCTTCTGATTTTGTGTCTTTGTCTTCTCAGTCACCATAGTAACTTTCTATGGTCATGTTCTTTTTTTGTTAACTTGTTTATTTTGCACATCTTTTCCAGTCTTTTTCATTACATTAAATGTGAGCTCTCCTCTTGAGATGGAAGAGACACTGTCTCAAGCTTCTTGGGGTGGCACCTGCAGGCTCTGGCTGTTTTTCAGATATTGCACTGGTGCTGCCCGGAGGCCTATGGGGACTTTTGGTCTGTACCAGGGATGTAGGGGTATAATAGGTCACTTGGTGCTACACTAAAGTGAGGGGGAGGGGGTAGATGGTGCTGCTGGCAGTTCAACTGGTGCTTTGCTTAGGTACATGATGGGGCCTGGTGCTGGCATCTACCTTTTTGCCTGGTGTTGTGCTGGGGTTCAGGGCTTCCTCTTGGCTTGCTGAGCCTGTTACTGGCTTACTGGGATGCTGCCTGCCTTGGACTGGGCTCCCCTTCTACTTAAGTGAGTAAAATGTTTCTGGCAACTTTTCAAGTTGCGTTGGTCTAAAAAATGGTTTCGCCCTGTGTTTTTGTTGATTCTGCCCTTCTAGAATTCATTTTGGAGAACTATTCTATATTGGAGGTGAATATGAGAGGGTTCAGGAAAATTTTGCTTACTCTGCCATCTTGGTTTCTGGAAATCCTGAGGCTAGATTTGAACTGAGGTCCTCCTGACTTCAGAGCTGGGACTCTATCCACTGCACCATCTACCTGCCCCAAAATAGCCTTCTAGTGGGTATGTCTATCTCAATTTCTCACCACTCCAATGTTCCTCATTTCTGCTTTCAAATCAATCTTCCTAAAACACAGGACTATCCATGTCACCCACCCCTGTTTAGTCAATCAACCACAGGAACTCCCTAATACCTCCAGAAATTAATATAAAATTCTCTCTTTGGCTTTTAAAATACTTCATATCCTACCTCTTTCTACCTTTTCTATCTTCTTATTCCTTATCCCTCTCCATTTGTTTTCTGATGAAGTGATATTTCCCTTCTGGATTGTCCTCAAACATAATATTCCATCTCTCCATGCCGAGTGTCACTGCGTCTAAAACTCTCTCTCATCATTTCTATTTCCTGACTTCCCTCAAGTCTCAGAAAAAGAGCCATCTTCTATAGGAAGCTTTTCCTTGTCACCTTTAAACTTAATGCCCTTCCCTATCTCCAATTTATCCTGTATATTTTCATGTTGTTTCCCCATTAGGATATGAACTTCTTGACAGCAGGAGTTTTTTTTTTTACTTTCTTTGTCTATCCAGCACTTAGCACACTGTCTGACAACTAACAGATACTTAATAAATGCTTATTAACTTGATTTGATTTATCTCTTATTTATTGATAGATCCCCACCTATCTCTGTCACATCAACCAAATTATTCAGCCTATGGCTTTTTTTTAATTCCCAGTAAATAGTATTCCTTGCTTTCTTATACTTGCACAATCTTATGGTGAAATGGGAGGGGGATGTTGATGGATGAGGTGGTACTAGAGAAGAGAGGTCAACCATCATTTCAGCCATGTCAAGAGATGCAAAAGTATTGGTCTGGAGCAAAACTTCAGAACTGTCATACATTGTCATTTTTTTCTGCCTCATATTTTCTCAAATGATACATGTTGGGTAGCAGTTTGCAGTTGCTAATTTGCTTTTCTTTTTTCTACATTGTGTTGATAACCATTATTCCTTCTTTTGAAAACTGTTTGCCCTTGGATCATTTGTGTATTGAAGAATGACCTTTGTTCTTGTATGCTTGTAGTAATTTCTTTTAAATCTTGGTTATCATACCCTTATCAGAAAAATAAAAACAATTTTCTCAATTTGCTGTTCCACTTCCACTGATTTTGCTTGTGCTAAAGCTTTTAAATTCTATGTAATCAAAGTTGACTATTACCCTTTCAGCCTCTGCTTTCAATTGATTTAATGTTACCCCCTTCTTTTTTGAGGGCCTCTCTAAATCTGCAATAATTAAAAAAAATATGTAGAGTCTTCCTTGGTTTCTTCATCTCTCCAGTTTTAATTTCTGAAGTAAAACTTTGTGCCAGAGCCAGGCTTTGCTTTACAGTTTTTGTTACTGCTGTTTATTTGTTTTTTTACCATTTCTTACTTAGGTCTTTCTAAGTTGTATGCCACTTGAAATTAACAAAGAATCATCACATGAAATTACCTCTGTTGTCCAATTTATCAAGGAATCTTTGTGACACTCACATATGTTAGTGAGATTCTCTGGACATCTGCTTCTATTACATATATTCACTGAGTTTGATGACTTGGGACTTTTTAGCTTTGGCAATAGTATGTGTTTCATATTGTATTCAATACTGTGGCAGGTGTTTCTTAGGAAATAAAGGAGGGCAAATTTATTAAGCATGCAGAATTAAATATACATTGATTATATTGATGAAGTTTTAGCTCTCAAATATGTAAATCATTCATCAAAAAGAGAATTAGTTCAATCAAGTAACTACTTTGCTTGGAGAACATTGCTTTAATGACTTTTGCTAGTAAATCACACAAACACACACATGTCAGGCAGAAAAGATAGATGCAGAAAAGAAAGATAAAGAGTTGTAAGAATAATGAGAGGGAAAAAATTACACACCAAGTAATAGAAGGTTACATACTAATGCAGAGGTTTCAACTTTCAATAAAAGTACATTGTAAAAGATAAGATTGTGCAGAAAAAGTTCCTTTCTCAAGATTTTATTGGACCACTCCTCCTAAGACACAATATAGTGCTTGGTTAAATAGAAAAGGCTAGAGCATTTCTGAGCCCCTTGAGTCCCAGAAAAATAAGGCAATCCAAAGACTGAAAGCTAGAGTAAAAACAAGGATCTTCTGAACCTATTCATGCCAGAGCAGGAAAAGAAGACAAAACCCATAAAGAAAACTTTACAAAAATAAGAAGGAATGTCCAAATGGAAATTATAAGATCAGAGAAAGGAAAAACTGCTCATGTTTTCCATTTTTATACCTTCAGTGCAAATTTACAAGTATGCCAGTTAACAGTCTACTAGTATATACGTAGAAAATCCTTTAAGGTGGTATTTTGCTTTATCAAATAAAATGTCTTTTTTTTGGTAATAACCAACAAATACTAACTACAATTGGACACTGTACTTCCTATATCTTTCAGTCAATTGTATGACAATAAAGATTTGGTTTGCTAGGTATTAAATCTTGTTGAATCCTACCTATTTCTTGCTAATATGGTCATCAAGGAGACCCTCAGAATTTAGTTAAATATTCCCACTATGTATACCATACTCATAATTTTTAAAGATAAGAAAGAATGCATGGTGGACATTAGTTATTGATTCCCTTTCATATTCTGTTTTTTTTTTTTTTTAGGCAATACTGTCCATTTCCCACTCTCACCCCACACCTCAATAATTTGGTATCTTTTCTTATTTAATTTTTTTTCAATGGATCTATTTCCATTTTCTCCTTTAGCACATGAATGATATAGTCAAATTGGTTGTTCCACTGACACTGATAAAAAAGAGTTCGTTATAATATTACAATACAATATTTCTAAGACAATTCCACTCCTTTGTAGTAATTTGAGGGAGAGGTACATGGGTGTAGAATACTGCAAATAATGTAAAAAACATTTTTAAATATATTGATCAATTTACTAATTCAATTCTTTCTATGAGTTGGAAGAGAAGGGATGAACTTTAGGTGATACAAAATTAATAGATGTCACTTGAAAACATATTTTAAAATTATTTTTATAAACTTTTAAGTTTCAAACTATCTCCCTACCTTCCTCCCCATACCACATTAGAGATGGGCATCAATTGACATAGATATATGCAAAATCTTAATATACATATTTCTATTTATCATTTCTTTCTCTGGGGTTGGATAGTATCTTTCTTCATAGTTTCTTTGTAATTGATTAGAATATTTATAACATTCAGAATAGCTTTATCATTAGCAGTTAATTCTTCCGACTATTGCTATTACTGTATACGATGTACTGCTAGTTCTGCTCATTTCATTCTTCATAATTTCAACCAAGTCTTTCCATGTGTTTTTTTTTTCTAAAATTAAGCTGGTCATTATTTCTTACAGTGCAGTAGTATTCCATCCGAGTCATAAAAACTACTTTTCAGCCATTTCCCAACTGATGGGCATCTCTCCACTTCCAGTTCTTTGTCGTCACAAGGAGAGGTGTTATAAATATTTCAGAACATATAGTGTTCCCTTTTCCCTGACCATCTTAAGAAACAGACCTAATAGTGGTATTTCTGGGTCAATGGGGATAATACAGTTTTATAACCCATTGGGCATAATTCCAGATTTTTCTCTAAAGTAGTTGTATCAGTTCACAGTTCCATCAACAGAATATTAGCATCCCAATTTTTCTACATCTCCACCAATATTTTAATTTTCCCATTCTATCACTTTAGTCTATCTGATAGGTGGAGAGGATATCTCTAAGATTTGCATTTTTCTAATCAATAATGATTTGAAGTAATTTTTATATGACCATACATAACTTTGATTTCTTCATCCAAACACTGACTGTTCATATCCTTTGATCGTTTCAATTGAGAAATGAATCAAAGTCTTAAAAATTGGACATCTTTATACATTTGAGATGTGAGGCCTTTATCCAAGAAACTGCCTATAAAACGTTTTCCCAATTTGCTACTTTCATTTTTATCTTGGCTACATTGATATTATTTGTATAAAATCTTATTAACTTAATATGAACAAATTAATCATTTTATATCTCACAGTGCTATCTCTTGTTTATTAATACATTCTTCTCTTACTCATAAGTCTAATAGACAATATGTTTGATTTTCTAATTTACTTTTGAGATCTCCTTTTATGTCTAGGTCATGTATCCATTTTGATCTTATCTTGGTAAATTGGTTTAAAATATTGATCTAAACCCAGTTTCTGCCAGACTGCTTTCCAGTTTCCCCCAAAATTTTTTACCATAGAGTGAATTCTTACCCCCCAAAGCTTAAATCTTTACTTTTGTTAAACACAAGGTTACTATAATCATTTTCTAATGTGTGTATTATGTGTCTTCTCTGTTCCACTGATCCATCTTTCTATGTCTTAGCAGTGGTAATACATTCTAAGATCTGGTACTGCTACATCTCATCTTTTTACATAAAAAAAAAATTTCCTTAAATTTTCTTGAAGTTTTGTTCTTCCAAATGAATTTTGTTATTTTTTCAAACTCAGTAAAATATTTTTAGTAGTTTAATCAGGATGGCATTGAATAAGTAGATCATTTTAGGTAGAATTGTCATTCTTTTATTATATTGACTCTGTACATTCATGAACAAGTGCTATTTCCCTAATTATTTAAATCTGATTTTATTTGTATAAAATGCTTTATAATTATGTTTATTTAATTCCTAGGTTTGCCTTGGCACATATACTCCCAAGTATTTTATATTGTCTACAGATGTTTTAAGTGGGATATACCTTACTGTCTCTTTTTACAGGGTTTTGTTGGTGATATATAGAAATGTTTATAAGTTTTGTGGGTTTATTTTATAACCTGCTACTTTGATAAGCTTGTTTCAAATACTTTTTGGTTGAATCTCTAGGATTTTCCAAGTATATTGTCATATAATCTGCAAAAAGAGTTTTATTACCATGCTGCCCATTCCACTTCCTTTTATTTCTTTTCTTTATCTTATTACTGCTGCCAGCATTTCTAATACAATGTTGAGTAATAATGGTGATAAATGGAAATCCTTGTTTCACTCCTGATCTTACTCTAAAGGTTTCTAGCTTATCCCCATTAAAGATGATAATTGCTGATGGTTTTAGGTAGTTGCTTCTTATCATTTGCACTACTCTTATTTTATTCTTCTATTCTTAATTGCTCTTATTTGATTTTTAAAATCATATTTAAGCTCTTCCAAGAACTCCTTTTTGGCTTGTAACCATTTTACAATTTTTCTTTGAAGTAGAAGTTTTAATTTCGCTATTTTCTTCTGGGTTTGAATATGGGTCTTATCTGTCACCATAGTAACTATTTATGATCTGGTTCTTTCTCATTTGTTCACTCATTTTTGTTAAAAAAAAAAAAGCAGCCTATTTCTTGGCTATTAACTGTATGTTAGAGTTAGGCTTTCATCTTGGGGTGTGCAGGATAATATCTCAGGTTTCAGGCTTTCCACACTGCCGTTATCTGAGCTCTCTCTAGGGGCCTTTGACTTCTCAGTTCTTCCAGAGCTGTATAATCTAAGGCCAGATATGGTCAATGTTTCTCAGGCTTGAGCCACTGCCAGCCTCCCAGCAATGCTATCATCACAATTTCTCTTAAAATTTAAGCTCACCCCTCTTCCCTAGAACGAAAATTATGGACTTAACTCTTCTTTGAATAGTCAGCAGTGACTCTGTCCCTCTACCACTAAACCCACTGATGTGTACTTGCTTCTCCTAACCCAGAACCACAACTTCTTACCATATCTTATCAGTGCATCTGGGTCTTTGTCCAGCAGCAGCAGAGGTGCCTGCAAGCTTCCCCTAATCAGTTGCCTAATCCCTACACTATCTATGAGGTGAAAGTTCCTGAAGCTGAGACTGTCCCAAGAGAGCTGATCCCAGGGCTTGCTATTTGCTCATTTGGTGGTATCTGCTGAGATGTATCTGCACTTCACTCAAGCCAGACCACCAACCCAGAGGTCGATTCTTTTCTAACATCCTTCCAAGTTGTCTTAGCTTGGACAACTGCTTTATCCCAACTTTTAATTATTCATGCCACGCTAAAGCTCACTTTGAAGCATATTTTTAAATTATTTGTGAGGACATTTGGGAAAGCCAGGAAATTCCTTCCCTTATTGCACCATCTTTCCAGAAATTTTTTTAATGAAAATATTTTTTAAAATTTTATACACACATGTGCATATACATATAAACATATATATGTATATACATACATACATACATATATATATCCCTCTGTTGGATTTCATATCAAGCTTTTCACAACCTCTTTTCACTACATCAATTTTCATTGTTTTATGAAATTATGTACTGCTCATAAACTTCTGTTACCCTCTTTCATAAAGTTTTGCAAATTAAAAATGCCCCTTTGCCCTTCAATGCCATATTACTTTTCTCAGGAAGAACATGAAATTTTTTTTGCCTGAAATGATTACAAGGTTCATTTAGCCTTTCATTGAAAATATTATTCTTTTATCTGTATCTTATTGTTTTGTAGTAATAGCTTACATAATTAAGTCAAGGTGGAGTGGTTTTCATTGCTTCTCATATCTTCAAATCTCTATTGCTTTTTTTCTAATTTGTGTCAATTTTCAGCTTTCTTCTAATAAATTATGCTTAATTCATAAAACAGTGTTTAGATGTGCATAGAGTATAGGTCCAGTATGCGAGCCTACATTTTATTCAGCCCTATTTCTTGGCATCTTTTGTTTTTAAATAATGAGTTGTATGTTCAAGTATTTTCATTCTCTTGAAACACTGAGGAATAAAGTGAGAATTGGCAGACTTTGGCGATATGAAATGAAAGGTGCAGATGGGAAGCAGAGGCATGTAAAACCTATGTGACAAGGGAAATGTGGATGTCAATCACTGCAAAATGGTCTCATTAAAGGTTTGAGGGATAAATGAATGATGAACCTCAATAGTGTAGCATAAATATTAAGTGTTAGCTAACCAAGAAAGCAGAAAGGACAGTTTAACCTTGATCAATCAGATTTGAGTGGTACATTTTGATCTTTTGAGACATTATAAAACTTGTGAGGGAACAACAAATTATCAAATAGTAATTATGTATAATATAATAGGCATATTTGAATTTTGTCTATTTAGTATTTAATTTTATCCTAATTACATATAAGAACAATTTTTAACGTTCGTTTTCCAAAATAAGTGAGTTCTAAATTCTCTCCTTCTCCCCTCACTGAGAATGCAGGCAGTTGACATGAGTTATACACATGCAGCCATGAAAAATATATTTCCATAACTGTCTTGTTATAAAAGAAAATACAAACAAAAAAGAAAGAAGAATAAAGGAAGTTTTAAAAAGAGTATTCTTTCATCTGCTTTCGGTCTCCATCATTTCTTTCTCTGGAGATGAGTAGTATTTTTTTTCCCTATAATTCCTTCAAAATTGTCTTGAATCATTGCACTTTTGAGAATACCTAAGTCATTCACAGTTGTCACCCTGCAATATTATTGTTACTGTATGTAAATTTCTCCTGATTCTGTTCATTTCACTTTGCATCAATTCACTTACATCTTTCCAGGTTTTTCTGAAATTATCCTGCTTATTATTTCTTATAGCACAATAGTATTCCATCACAATCATATACCACAAATTGTCCAATCATTCCCCAATTCATGGGCATCGCCTCAATTTCCAATTCTTTGCCACAACAAAAAGAGCTGCCATAAATATTTTTGATATGTATAGGCTGTTTTCCCTCTTTAATCTCTTTGGGATATAAACCTAGAAGTTGCATTGCTGAGTCAAAGGGTGTCCATGGTTTTATAGCCCTTTGAGTATAGTTCCAAATTGCTTTCCAGAATGGTTAAATCAGTTCAAACTCCACCAACAGTGGTGGAACATTAGTGTCTCAATTTTTGTACATTACCATTTTCCTTTTTTTATCTTATTATGCAATCTTCAAGGTGTGGGGTGATACCATAGAGTTAGTTTAATTTGTATTTCTCTCATCAGTAATGATAGAATTTCTTTTCGTATGACGATTCTAACCCTAAATGCGCTTTGATTGCTTCATCTGAAAATTTCCTGTTCATATCATTTAGCAATTGAGGAATGACTTGTATTCTTATAAATTTGACTCACTTTCTCTATACATTTGAGAAATGAAGTCTTTATCAGAGAGACAGTGTAAATTCTTTCACGGTTATGATTACTTTGTATTTCCCTTGATCCTATGTTTCCTCCTATTTATCGTTCATTCTCTCTCCTTTTACTCTGTCCATCATCAACATTGTTTCATTTCTGACTACCATTTCCATCAATCCATCCTCCCTTCTATCAGATCTCCCCCCTTCTCTTATGTCCTTTCACTCTTACTTTCCTGTACAGTAAGATACACATACATACATACATATGTTTGTGTGAATGTATATTTCCAATAAAGTATGCATGTTATTCTCTTTGAGCAAATTCTGATGTGAGAAAGATCCAAGCATTCCTCTCTACCTCCCCCATCTTTCTTTCCACTGTAAAAGTTCTGTCAGGCTTCTTTTATGTGAAATAATTTACCCCATTCTACCTCTCCCTTTCTCCTTCTCCCAATGCATTCATTTTTCTCATACTTTTATTTTTAGATATCATCCCATCTGGCCTCAGACATTTACCAGCTGTGTGTCCTTAGGGAAGTCACTTAACTCTGTTTACCTCAATTTCTTCATCTATTAAATGAGCTGGAGAAGGAAATGGCAAAGGACTTTATTATCTTTACAAGAAAACCCTAAAAGGGATGATAAAAACTGAAAATGATTGAAAAAACATTTTTAAAGTATCATTTCATCATATTCAACTCACACCCATTCCCTCTATGTATACCCCTACGAAGTGCCCTAATATTGATAAAGTTCTTAAGAGTTACAAGTATGATCTTCCCATATAGGAATGTAAACAAGTAAACCTTATTGAATCCCTTATGACTTCTTTCTTGATTACTTTTTTATAGTTCTCTTGAGTCTGTTTTTGAAAGGCAAATTTATTATCCTACTCTAGTCTATTCATCAAGAATGCTTGAAAATCTTCTTTTTCATTAAAGATCCATTTCTCCCGCTGAAGGATTATACTCAGTTTTGCTGGATAGGTGACTCTTCGTTGTCATCCTCATTCCTTTGCCCTCTGGAATATCATATTCCAAGGTCTCTAATGGTTTAATGTGTTATCTTGACTGTGACTCCACAATATTTGAATTCTTTCTGTCTGCTTGCAATATCTTCTCCTTGACCTGGGAGTTCTGCAATTTTGGTGATAATGTTCCTGGGAGTTTTTAATTTGGGATCTCTTTCCAGCGGTTATTGGTGGATTTTTTCAATGTCTATTTTACACTCTGGTTCTAGGATGTCACGGCAGATTCCTTCCTTCCTTCCTTCCTTCCTTCCTTCCTTCCTTCCTTCCTTCCTTCCTTCCTTCCTTCCTTCCTTCCTTCCTTCCTCCCTCCCTCCCTTCCTCTCTTTCTTTCTTTCTTTCTTTCTTTCTTTCTTTCTTTTCTTTCTTTCTTCTTTCTTTCTTTCTTTCTTTCTTTCTTTCTTTCTTTCTTTCTTCTCTTCTTTCTTTCTTTCCTTCTTTCTTTCTTTCTTTCTTTCTTTCTTTCTTTCTTTCTTTCTTTCTTTCTTTCTTTCTTTCTTTCTTTCTTTCTTTCTTTCTTTCTTTCTTTCTTTCTTTCTTTCTCTTCTTTCTTTCTTTCTTTCTTTCTTTCTTTCTTTCTTTCTTTCTTCTTTCTTTCTCTCTTCCGAAGGATCCACAATTACTACCAACACAACGTACATTTTTTTCTTTCCCTCCCTCCCTACCCTCCCCAAGACAACAAACAGTTTTATATAGGTTCTACACATACATTCTTATTAAATACATTTTTACTATAGTCATGTTGTATAGAAGATTTAAAACGAATGGGAGAAATCATATAACAAACCAAAATGTAATACAAAAGGAAATGATCTACTACAATCTGCGATTGAATTCCATAGTTCTTTATCTGCATATAGAAGGCATTTGCCTTAAAAGACCATTGGGAAGTTTTTTAAGTCCTTGCGTTGCAATGAAGTTCTAAGTCTACCAGAAAAAATCCTTGCACATTGTAGTTGTTGCTGTGTATAAGATTCCCCTGGTTCTGCTCCTTTTGCTCGGTTATCAGATCATATAAGTCTTTCCAGGCCTCTCTGAAGTCTTCTGTTCATCATTTCTTATAGCACAATAATATTCCATTACATTCATATATTATAATTTATTCAACCATTCTCCAATTGATGGGCATCCCCTTGTTTTCCAGTTTTTGGCCACCACAAAAAGTGCCACTATATATTTTTTTGTACATGTGGGACCCTTTGCCATTTTTATGATCTCTTGGGCATACAGTCCTAAAAGCAATATTGCTGGGTCAAAGGGTATGCACATTTTTGTAGCCCTTTGGTCATAGTTCCAAATTGCTTTCCAGAATGGTTGGATCAGCTCACAGCTCCACTAACAATGAATTAGTGTTCCAGCTCTCCCACATCTCCTCCAACATTTATCATCTTCCTGTTCTGTTATGTTAGCCAATCTGATAGTTGTGATGTGGTATCTCAGAGTTGTTTTGATTTGAATGTCTCTAATCAATACTGATTTACAGCACTTTTTCAT
This sequence comes from Bettongia penicillata ogilbyi, assembly GCA_023548195.1. Classification (NCBI taxonomy): domain Eukaryota; kingdom Metazoa; phylum Chordata; class Mammalia; order Diprotodontia; family Potoroidae; genus Bettongia; species Bettongia penicillata. The sequence continues at coordinate 5,946,690 of JAJHZJ010000021.1, forward strand.
ATGACTATAGATATATTTAGCTTCTTCCTCTGAAAACTGCCTGTTCATATCCTTTGACCATTTATCAATCGGGGAATGACTTGGATTCTTGTACATTTGACTCAACTCTCTATAAATTTTAAAAATGAGGCCTTTATCACAGACCCTAGTCACAAAATTTTTTTCCCAGTTTTATGCTTTCCTCCTAATCTTGGTTGCATTGAATTTGGTTTTGCAAAAACTTTTAAGTTTCAAAAATATTCATTTCGCACTTCATAATGCTTTCTACCTCTTTAGTCAAAAATTCTTCTCTTCTCCATAAATCTGATAAATACACTATTCCTTGCTCCACTAATTTGTTTTTAGTATCACCCTTTATACCTAGATCATGCATCGATTTGGACTTTATTCTTGTGTACAGTGTCAGGCATTGGTCTATGCCTAGTTTCCACCATATTTTATCCAGCTTTCTCAGCAGTTTTTGGCAAACAGTGAGTTCTTATCCCAGAAGCTGGGGTCCCTGGGCTTATCAAATAGTAGATTGCTATATTCATTGGTACCATGTTTTGAGGCCCTAGCTTATTCCACTTGTCTACCCTTCTGTTTCTTAGCCAGTACCAAGTGGTTTTGATAATTGCTACTTTATACTACAATTTGAGATCTGGTAGAGCTAGGTCACCGTCCCTAGCATTTCTTTTCATTAGTTCCCTAAATATCCTGGACCATTTTTTCTTCCAGATGAATTTTGATATTATTTTTTCCAGCTCTAGAAAATAATCATCTGATAGTTTGATTGGTATGGCACTAAATAAGTAAATTAATTAAGGTAGAATTGTCATTTTTGTTTTATTGGCTTGGCTTATCCATGAACAACTGATATTTTTCAACTTACTTCGTTCTGACTTTATTTATGTGAAAAGCATCTTATAATTGTGTTCATATGGTCCCTGGATTTGTTTTGGTAGGTAGACTGTCTTTGTTAATTTCTTGAAATATGATATCCAAGTCCTCCTTTTGATTATGGCTTTCAGATAGTTCAATAATTCTTAAATTTTCTCTCCTGGATCTACTTGCCAACTTAATTATTTTTTCAAAGAGATAGTTCACATTTTCTTCTATTTTTTTATTGTTTTGATTTTATTTAATTGATTCTTGATGTCTTATAGAATCATTAGTTTCTACTTGCCCAATCTTAATTTTTAAGGAATTATTTTCTTTTTTCCAATTTATTATTTAATTTATTTTAGTTTTCAACATTCACTTCCATAAGTTTTAAATTTTCTCTTCCTCCCTCTCCCATCCCTCCCCAAGACTTCATGCAGTGTGATACCATGCTTTCTACTTACATTCCTAATAAAAAAAATTTTCATATTAATCACGTTGCATAGAAGAAAAGATAAAAATGGAAGAAACTATGAGAAAGAGAAACAAAGAAAACAAAACAAGAAAGAAAATGGTCTGCTTCAATCTGCATTCCAACTCCATAGTTCTTTCTCTGGATGTGGATGGAATTTTCCATCATGAGTCCTTTTGATTTGTTTTACGTCCTTGCAATGCTGAGAAGGGCTAAGTCTATCAAAATCAGTCATCACACACTGTGGTCATTACTGTGTACAGTGTTCTCCTGATTCTGGTCACTTCACTCAGCGTCGGTTCATATAAATCTTTCCAGGTTTTTCTGAAGTGTAACTGTTCATCATTTCGATAGCACAATTTGTTCATCCATTGCTCAGTTGATGGACATCCCCTCAATTTCCCATTCTTGACCTCTACAAAAAGAGCTATTATAAATATTTTTGTACATGTGGGTCCTTTTTTCTATTTTTATGATCTCTTTGGGATACAGATCTCTATAGGAGTGGTATTGCTGGGTCAAATGGTATGCACATTTTTGTAAACCTTTGAGCAGATTTCCAAATTTCTCTGCAGAATGATTGGATCAGCTCACAGTTCCACCAACAATGAATTACTGTTCCAGTTTTCCCACATCTTCTCCAACACTTATCATTTTCCTATTTTGTCATGTTAACCAATCTGATAGGTGCGATGTGGTACCTCAGAGCTGTTTTAATTTGCATGTCTCTAATCAACAGTGCTTTAGAGCATTTGTTTCATATGAATATAAATAGCTTTAATTTCTATCTCTGAATGCTCCTGTTCATATTCTTTGTCCATTGGGGAAAAGGAAATTATTTTCTTTAGTGAGCTTTTGTACCTTCTTTTCCATGTGACCAATTCTGGTTTATAAGGAATTCTTTCCAGTAAATTTTCATTTACCGTTACCATTTGGCCAATTCTGTTTTTCAAGACATGCTTCTCTTTGTTGTATTTTTATGCCTTTTTTTTAACCATTGGACCTATTCTGATTTTTGAGGGACAATTTATTTAGTATTTTTGTCCCTCCTTTACCCAGCTATTTATTATTTGCCACTCTCCTTTCCCACTTTTTCTTTTTTTTTACTGTACCTCTTCTATTTGATTTTTTAAAAATGTTTTTGAGCTCTTCCAGCAGCTTCTTTTGGGGTGGGGGACATGAAACAAATTCACATTTCTTTTGAGCCTTTGGATGTAACAATTTTGACTTTATTTTCTTCTGAGTGTATATTTTGATCTCTATCACCATAGTCACTTCTCATAGTCAAATTGTTTTTTTTTTATTGTTTATTCATTTTTTCATGCTATTTTTTGCCTTTAACTTGATATCAAAGTTGAGTTCTGCTCCTGTGGTGAAGGGCACACTATCCCAAGCTTCAGATTGTGTGTGTGTGTCTGTGTATGTGTAGCTATTTTTAGACCTAGTTCTGAGGATCTGTAAGTTTTCAGTTCTTCCAAAATGGTATGATCTAAGGAAAGGTGTGTTTACTACTCTCTTGGTCTGTGCTCTTGTATTTGAGCAAGGACAGCATTCTTTTCTACCCTTGAACTGTGACAAAGGTCTCTGTTCCTGAGCTACTACATTGTGCTACGGCTTCTCATTACCCTGGGACTATGAAAAGAATCTGTGTATGTATGGGCAATGCAACAGAATTCTGTATCTAGTGCCAGCAAAGTGACCCCTATAATGTCCCTTTGACTATGTGTCTGACCCTCTTTCCATCTGTGGGCCAAGAGCTTTTGCCTATTCAGTCACCTCCAAGGTCTGCTGCTGATTTGCCCTGGCACTGCCCATGCTGGACAATGCTCTATTCTCATACAGATGGGATAGAAATTTTCTACTGACCATCTAGGTTGTCTTAGGTTGCAACATTGTTTCATCCCAGAATTTATTTCGAGTTGTTATCTTAAGTTATTTGGAGGGAAATTTGAGAGATCCCGGATGAATTTCTACCTTTTCTCTGTCATCATGGCTCCACCTTCTGATCAACCTACAATTAAACACTGTTACAAATGTTAACTAATATTGACTCAGAACAGATAAAGTTTATTTTAAAAAAGAAAGGAGGATGGTATTGAGGCTGAAGTATGACACTATTCATTTCCTCCAAAAGAATTGTGGAATAAGGTCACCTAGGATAAGAGGTCCTAAATACAAAAATTCCCTGTCAAAGCTGGTTTAAAACTATACCAGACAATAAAACCCTAGGAAGCAAGAGATTAGCACTCAAGAGACCAATATAGTCTGTTTTAATTAAACTTACAGGAAAATTAAATTTAATCTCAAAATTATGTCAACAGCCAAAGCATTCTATGAGAATTCTGGTAGCACTATTTCCTTAAAGATGTTTTAAGGGGTTGGAGCCAAGATGGTGGAGTAGAAGGACAGACCTGCTCTAACTCTACCCCCATGGCCCATAAAATATCTGTAAAAATGACTCTAAACAAATTCTAGAACAGCAGAATCCACAAAATGACAAAGTGGAAGAGATTTTCAGCCCAAGACAGCCCGAAAGGCTGACAGAAAAGGTCTATTGCACCAGACTCAGAGCAGAACATAGCCCAGTCTTGGCTGCACAGCAAGGACAGATATGGAGCTGGATTCAAGGAGCAGGATCATGGGTAGCAGCTGTAGTTCCCAGATTATTTGACCCATAGAAGCCAAAGACAGCTTCAAAGTTCAGTGAGAGACTTTCACCTGGGTGAGAAGGGAGCAGAGTCCAACCCTAGCCCTGGCCCCAGGGCACTAACAGCCACAGCAGCAACCACTGCAGCAGCATTGTCCATTTTTTGAACCTTCTACCTAAAGACCCTGGGGGAATTGAGCAGCCATTCTGGATCTCAGTTTTGAGTGGTGATCTTGGGGTGAGGAGTGCTGTAGTGGTGGAGCTTGTGGAGTCTCTAGAGAGGGAACCCTACTCACAAATCCTGGGCAGAAAAGCTTGTGGCTGCTCCCAGATCAGAGTGCAGACCAGGAGATGAGTAAACTCTTCTCCCTTTATTGTGCCACCTTGGAGGAACTGAGAACTTACAGGACCTTAGAGCATACCTTCCACTTGACAAAAGACTCAAAAGTCAAGCAACTTGCTGGGAAAATGTCAAGAAAAGGGGGGGAAAGTTTACTTTCTTGGTGAACAGGTATTTTCTTCCATCCTTTGGGATGAGGAAGAACAAAGCATGCCGTTAGAGGGAGACATAAAAGTCAAGGCTTCTACATCCAAAACCTCCAAAATAAATATGCAATGTTCTCAGTCCATGAAAGAGTTCAAAAAGGATTTTGAAAATCAAGTAAGAGAGGTGGAGGAAAAATTGAGAAGAAAAATGATAGTGATCCAAGAAAATAATGAAGACTGAGTCAATGGTTTGTTTTAAGGAGATCCAAAAATATGCTAAAGAAAATAAAACCTTTACAAATAGATTAACCCAATTGGCAAAAGAGGTCCAAAAAGCCAATGAAGAGAAGAATGCTTTAAAAAGCAGAATTAGCCAAATGAAAAAGGAGGTTCAAAAACTCACTGAAGAAAATAGTTCTTTAAAAATTAGAATGGAACAGATGGAAGCTAATGACTTTATGAGAAACCAAGAAATTACAAAATAAAACCAAAAGAATGAAAAAATAGAAGGCAATGTGAAATATCTCATTGGAAAAACAACTGACCTGGAAAATAGATCCAGGATAGACAATTTTAAAATTATGGGGCTACTTGAAAGTCATGATCAAAAAAAGAGCCTAGACAACATCTTTCATGAAATAATCAAGGAAAACTGCTTTGATATTCTAGAACCAGAGGATAAAATAAATATCAAAAGAATCCACTGATCACTTCCTGCAAGAGATCCCAAAACAAAAACTCCTGAGAATATTGTAGCCAAATTCCAGAGTTCCCAGGTCAAGGAGAAAATATTGCATGCAGCTAGAAAGAAACAATTTGAGTACTGTGGAAATACGGTCAGGATAACACAAAATATAGCAGTTTCTACATGAAGAGTTCAAAGGGCTTGGAATATGATATTACAGACATCAAAGGAAGTCAGATTAAAACCAAGAATCACCTACCCAGAAGAACTGAGTATAATACTTCAGAAGGAAAATGAAAAAGAGGGCTTTTAAGCATTTTTGATGAAAAGACTAGAATTGAATAGAAAATTTGACTTTCAAGCACAAGAATAAAGACAAGCATGAAAAGGTAAACAGGAGAGAGAAATCATAAGGGACTTACTAAAGTTGAACTATTTACATTTCTACATGGAAAGATAATATTTGTAATTCTGTATATAAATTCTTTTTCAGAATAAAAATTCTTTTTCAGCATTTGAGTAGTTGGAAGGATTATACACATAGAGACAGAGGGCACAGGGTCAGTTAAACAGGAAGGGATGATATCTAAAAAATAAAATTAAGGGATGAAAGAGGAATATATTTGGAAGATAAAGGAAGAAATGGAATGGGACAATTTATCTCTCATAAAAGAGGCAAGAAAAATCTTTTTTCAATGGAGGAGAAAAAAGGCCAGTTGAGAGGGAAAAAGTGAAGCTTACTCTCATCATATTTGGGTCAAGGAGGGAATAGCATGCACAATTGATTTGGTATGAAAATTTATCTTATGCTACAGGAAAGTAGGGGAGAAGGGCATAAGGGGGTTGTAAGGGTATGATAGAAGGAAGGGAAAATAGGAAGACGGAGTAATTATAAGTAAACAATTTTGGGAATGGACAAGGTCAAAAGAGAGAATAGAATAAACGGGGGCAGGATAGGATGGAGAGAAATATAGTTAATCTTTCACAACATGACTTGTATGGAATTCTTTTGCATAACTACACATGTATAGCCTATATTGAATTACCTGCCTTCTCTGTGCAATTGGCTGGGGAGGGAGGAAGTGAGAGATGTTGAAACTCAAAGTTTTAAGAACAAATGTGGAGAATTGTTTTTGCATGGCACTGGGAAATAAGAAATACAGGTAATGGGGTATAGAAATATGTCTTGCCCTACAAGAAAAGAGAGAAGATGGGGGTAAGGGAAGGCAGGTATGAGATAGAAAGGAGGGAAGATTGGGGGAAGGGATAATCAGAATGAACAGTATCTTGGGGTAGAGGGGGTAGAGATGGGGAGAAAATTTGGAACTCAAAATCTTGTGGAAATGAATATTGAAAAATTAAATAAACACATTTTTAAAAGATGTTTTAGACTTTTTATTCAACTCTCAAATATGCAGGTTATCTGGTATATGGGGATTTCCAGTAGATACATCGTTAAGTTACAGAGCACATGTAGATTTCAAAAATTAAAAGAATTATAATACAAAAAAGTTTACATATGTTGGAGGCCTGGCTCAAACACTAGCATCCTCTTAGTTCAGGTTCAGTATTGGTGTGGTATGAGGTTCTCACAAGTTACTTAAACCTTTAACACATATTTGCTCTTCCTAACACTGCAAAAATATGCAACAAATATATAATGGCAATTAACTTCACTGGTATTCCCATCCCCCCATCTCCATCTGGAAATGCATCTAGTCAGTAGGTCAGTAAGGTGTGGTATCCAGGACATTCTGATTAGAGAATGGTATGGGCATGTTCCTAGACCAAGAGGTTTCATCTGGAAAGCTGGAACCAATCACGTTATGTGGAGTGAGAGAAGAAATCCAGGGCTATCAGTAAAGCTGGGATCAATGGAATTGCATCAGGAAAACAGTATTCCTATCACAACCTAAGACTACATCTTTGGCTCTCATCTATTTCTCTGACATCTCTTCTCTGAGATCTTTGCCTTTTCTTGCTTTTTCCTTGGATGCATTGTCCAAATGCAGTAATGGGATTTACTATTTCAAAAGAAATATTTGGTTTTCTTACTGCTTTTCATCCCCTCCTGCTCCCACTAGTTCTTTGCTTGGCTGCAGCTCTTCATTTATGGCTGGAACAGTGCTGATGCTTTGGAGTGCTGATTAGTGGACAGTTCTGGTTATATAAACTCCAGACAGGGAAGAGTTTGCTATAAATTGGCTCCCTGTTCTGTACTTTGCTTTTTCATGAAATTTCTAATCAGATGGAACTAGGGAAGTCAGAGGCACCATTTTAGCTTGTTATATTTGCTAATTGTAGACTTAATTTAAATATTTTTACAAATAATTCTTAAATGCTTCCTCATTTATCTTCCATTTTGCCAATGCTCACAGTTGTTTTTTTTTTCTTCATTCTTCAAGAGGTTAGTTTATACTGAATAAATTAATGAATGAAAAAAAGACATCTGTTAGACATCAACAATATGCAAAGAATTGTGCTAAGTTCTGGGGATACAAATCGAAAAGACAGGCCCTTTTCTCGAAGAACTCCAATAAGTAAGGCACTCTAGTAGAGGATGATAACATATTTAAAAAGGTTCATTTGCAATATGAATAATGAAGTCCAGTAGTCCTTAAGGTCCAATAGCAAGGATTGCATACCTACTGTCATTTCCAGTAATAAACTATATCCTTTCCTGATGTTAAACCATCTCTAATGTTAAGGACTTTGGAGGAAAAAAAAGCTTTCTTTTCTTGGTCTTTAGAAGCGGTGGCTGCTGAAGTGGTTAGGGGTGTGGGGGTGGTAAATTACTTGCAGAGGCAGTTGCCAAGTTCCATCTTCTCAAATATTGCTTTTCTGAGTTGGGTTGGAAGATGAATTTATGGCTGGTGGAGAGGGAAGAGGTGTGCTATTCTAACACTTTGCTATTATATGAAATTAAGTATATAAAGTAATACCCATGATTTCTGTTTTATTTCTTATTTTAAATAATATTTTGTTGATATACTATATTTTAAAATTTTAACTGGAATTTCATCCTTTTTACCTCCCTCTTCCCTTCCTGAAGAATCATCCACCATAGAAACTTGTTTCTTTTGTTAATATGCTCCTGACCAGTGGCTAGGTGGCCAAATGGATAGAGGGTTGAATCTGGAGTTAAAAAAATCTGAGTTCAAATCCAGTGTAAGACACTGAGTAACTGTGTGACCCTTGATAAATCACTTGATTTAATTTTCCTTAATCTATGGAGAAGGAAATGGCAAACCACTCCAATTTTTTTTTGCCAAGAAAACCCATTGAACAGCATTGGCATGCTAAGGCGCATGGGATCATGAAGCGCAAACACAACTAAACCATAACCCTCACATGACAATTGAGCAATTTTTTTCAAAACTGAAAAATAAAATCTTCAATGCAGAAATGCATAATCTGGTAAAACAAACTCCCACATTAGCAGTATCTCAAAATATACATCTGATTGCATTTTAAATTCTCCAACTGTAAATGAATGACATGTTTTATCTTCTTTTTGGGGGGGCTTGTAGTTTATATCTGCCTTGATTTGAATTCTAAGTATTTTCAGAGTTGCTTTTCTTCATATCATTGTTATCATTTTGTAAATCATTTCCCTAGTTCTGCTCAAATCATTGCGGATCAGTTCATAAAAGTCTTCCCAGTTTCTTCTGAAACTATTCAATCTATCATTTCTTATGGTATCATAATATTTCATTACATTCATGTACTACAATTTTTAAGCCATTCTGTGATAGGTGGATACTCCCATAGTTTGGGAAAAGTGCTGCCATAAATATTTTTGAACTTATAGATCCTTATCCTCTATTCTTGAGATATGGACCTAAAAGTAGTATATCTCGATCAAAAGGTATGCATATTTTAGTAAATTTAGGGAATAATTCCAAATTGCTTTCCAAAACAGCATTCTACTAAAAGTGCCCTAGTGTACCTGTTTTCCCATACAACCTTTCCAAGATGTTTTTTTTTTTCCTTTCTCTCTTTTGTTATCTTTTCCATGATGGGTTGTGAGGTAGCATTTCAGAAATATTTTAATTTTTATTTCTGAATTTTATTAGTGAATTTGAGCATCTTCTTACATGATTGTTGGTGGTTTATATTTCTTCCTTTGAAAACTTCCCATTAATATGTTTTAGCCATTTGTCTACTGTAGAATAGCCCCTTAGGCTTATAAATGGAAATCAATTTTTCCTATATGTCTGTAATATGAGAACCTTATCAAAGAAATGTCCTTCAAATATTTTTCTGTATAATCTATTGGTCTTCTAATTTTACATTAGATTTGTTTATGCAAAACAACTATGGACAAACCTTTATAGTTTGAATCAATCAGATAGAGCTAAAAAATTCTGGTTACTATTATTTACTTTAGGTAATTTTAATACCAGGGAAATGATGAAACAGGAGATTGCTACATCCTTGCCATAATTATCATCTCAATTTCTTATGACCATAGGTATAACTAGAGTGTAAGTGCCGTGTACTGACACATCAGGCCTCTTTTCTATTCATGCCAATAGTTATGACCCACTTGTATAACAGGCAGCTAAGATAAACTGGAAAGAACATCTGATTTGGAATTAGAACACAAATTTTAAATCCCCAGCTCTACTACTTGCTGGCTAAGTAAACACAGACAGATACCTTGACCTTTCTTAGTTTCAATAGCTTCATCTGCAAAATTATCATTATTAAGTCATCTGTCCTACTTACCTCTCAGATCATTTCTGAGTATAAAATGGTATGATGTGTGCAATGTTTTAACATTTTTTTCAATTAGCAAGCATATACTTTTTCTCCCACCATGTTCATAAGAAAGGAAGAAAAAACCCCTTTGAAACAAGTATGTCTGGTTGAACAAAGCAAACCATTTTCAAAAAAAATATGTCATTCCACATATGGAGTTGTTCACCTCTGTCAGGTATTGGGTAGAATGTTTCATTGTCATTAAGAACAACCTGTTAAGAGGCTATCTACTTAGTTAACTATTGGCAATATCACAATTGTCAAATGACGTCCCATTACCTCCTAGCTGCTTAGAACAATACCTCAAATTCTCCTACTCAGTTCTAGTTGGAATAATAAGTCTCTGTAGAGTAAGGAAAACTAGTAATGAAATCACAACCCTAGCCTATACATTATCTTTCTTACACCAGTCTTAATATATTACTGAAAAATATTCAAGCTCAGCACTTGCTCTGTATGCACTGATTCAATTTCTTAAAACCCGACAAAAAGTCACTGAAAAGACTTTCTCAACAAATTGATTCCAAAAGCACAGTACTCTCCCTCTCCAGTCTCAGTGTAGCATACAACCAAAATCTACTTTCAGAATAATCACTAGCTCTCCCTCCACATGCTCTAAATTACTGTTCTTAGGCTAGCTAGTGTTTCAACCACCAAATCAAGCAAAACAAACTCCGAGGCTACTTTCTGACACTCCTAAATACCCCAAGGAAATTGTAAGTTCCAGAATTCTTTTGAAACTCTTAGACACATCCATTTCTTCCCTTTCTCTTCTCAGCCCACACAGATCCAAACTTCTGACTGATTTATGGAATTTCAAGGACAAGAATCACATCAAACAAGAAGGCATCAACAAGTTTTGATCTGCACCAAAGAACAGAGTCTGTACATCGCTGAAATCATGCTTCAATTGAAAAACTAAACCAGAGGTTCCAAAACTTATTTGACCTACTGTCCCCTTTAAAAAAATTACTCAGTAAATCCTGGAAATCTACTTTCTTTAAGTATATAACATTTTTAAAAAATTTACATCATTTCAAAAATATAACACATATGCAAAATGCATCATGATGCAAAATGCGTCATGCAACCCTACAGTATTATACTGTAAACAAGTCACTACATGCACATATTCCTGCTAATGCATGCTGGACTTCCCAACAATGCAAAGCACACTCACCAGTCAACACTTGCTTAAGACCATGCCACGTTTTTATTTCTATTGAATTTTCATGTTTATCATATTATTTAACATGTCTCTCCTATCCTTGAACTTGTACTTTTGAGGCTTTGAATGTAAAAAATTCAGGGGTTTTCTTTTATTCCTATTAAATTTAGTCTTGTTGTATTCAACCTATTGTTGGATTCCAATGAGGTATTTTGAATTCCAATTCTTTCATTCAGCATATTAAGTATCACTACTAACTTTGTGTTATCTCAGTTAAACCTTTTTCTGTCACTTTCTGTCCCGCTATATGCCTTGATGCTCACTCTCTAGCTTATATGTCCATCTGGAGTTGAAGATCCAGACCAAACCCCCCATTACCCTGAGCTCTAACAGGTGAACATTTCACCTCATCCTTCCTTATCTCAGGTTCACCATATCAATATCTGGTCATTGCCCCTGCATGAAAACTCTCCCTTCTCCTTTCTAACCACTTTCCAACTTCAGCTTTGAGAACTGTAATCAAATCAATACTATATGTCCTGCTTAAATAGTAAGTTAGAACATAACAAAGTTTGGAAGGAAGCACAGATAAGCCAGATAATGTCGAAAGTAATATGTAGAATTTATCCTATACTTTTATAAAAAGAAAGCAGCATAAAATGGAGACTAACAGATGCATGTAGAATGTACTTTTTGTGTTCTGCTGTGTGTATGGAAACAATCCTTTTTGTGTACATTCATGTTCATAATAAGGACATGTGGATATATACATGCATGTGTATATTGTGTATATAAACATGCCTATATGTATATACACTTACACATAGAGACATATGCACATAAAAGTATATGCATTGGCAGATGTATGCATGCATATACACATATACATGCATGTGTATATACCCATATTTATATCTGTCTGTACCTAGATATCTATATGGACATATGATTTTTCCCTTTAGAATACAAATTGCTTGAAAACAGGGACTCTTTTGCTGGACATCTGTATTCCTCATTCTTGGCACATAACCTTAAACAAAGCAATTTTTAAATGATCATAAGCAAATTGGAAGGCAAAATGGTACAGTGAAAAGAATACTAGGTTTGAATGGAGAAGACCTTGGTACTGGATTCTACTTCTTCTACTTACCACTTGTGCCATGGTCATATCCCTGGGTATTGATTTCTTTATCTGGAAAAGGATGGAATTAGGCTGAATGATGACTGAAGTTCCTTCAAGCTCCAAGCTGACATTTTTGAGCCTATTGAAAGCACTCCAACTATGTCTCCACTGAAGTCACTGATAAAAAATGTTGAGGAGAAGACTATACAGCATGTTTACTCAGAATGTTCTTCTAGAAAACTCCCTCCAAGTTACAAATGACAATAACTAATATGTCTCTGAATTTACCTAACTGTACTATGATTGAGCTCACATCTTTCTATCTTATTTTGCTTTATTTCCCCTCTTCCACATGTAACCTTTTCAATTTGTTGAAGTAGAAACACTGCATTCAAACAAAGAATCTCACATAATAACAAAATACTAAAGGTGATAATTAAGGCAGCCTCTCCCTCAATCACATGAAATATTTTGTCTTTCAATTAGTACTACAACATGGCAGGAAGTATTAATGTGGAATAGCTAAGTTAAGTCTGTTCCTTGCTTTTCTTGGAAAGGAGCTGAGAAAGAAGGTTAAGCATGATCCTTTGGCCAAAGTGGTGACAATTGCAAGCAGGTTGTTCGGTTGTTCATCATTCACCACTGCCAGATAGATGGGCTGAAAATTGATCTTATACACCACATTTTTCCATTTGATCATAATAACTGCAGAACCTTCCACAAGGACGCTGTAGAAGACTTTGTCATATACCTTGCTGAAATCCAGCTGTACTATATCTACAGCTTTTCTCCGATCCATCAGTTTAGTGAACTTATCAAAGAAGGAAAAGAAGTTTGTCTGGCATGACTTAAACTTAATGAACCCATACTGACGTGATGATCACAGTTTCCCTTTCTAAGGGCTCACAAACTATGTTTCTAATACTGTTCTAATGTTCTAATACTGTTCTAATGTTCTAATATTTGCTAGCAGTGAGTATAACATTCAATTTGCCAGTGGTTTGCAGCATTTGCTTTCATACCTCCTTCCTGAAAACTGAAATATTTATCTACCAGTAATCCTACATAACTTCTCTATTTTTCCATAATTTCACAAAGACTAGCTTATCAATCATATCCATTAATTCTCCCATAATTGTAGAAGAGAATTTATCATTTTTAATATTGTAAACTCATTAAATTGTCATGATTTACCCTTGAATTTCCCTTCTATTCCTCTTGAAGAAAATGTTTTTGTTTTTGCTTTGTTTTCTTTTGTTGCAACAGTGGAAAGAACGTTGACTTTGGATCCAGAGGAATCCAAAGATCTGGATTCAAACTTGGTCTTCGTCACTTACTACTCTAAGAAATTAGTATTTCTCTCTTGCATTTAGTAACTAATTATTGTATTAGGATCGAAGTTTTTCCCCTGTTTTGCTCCCTCATCCAGAAACCAACCAGTGTTAAAGATATAACAGATTAATTTAAAGATTTAATCAGACCAGGATCTAATCAGACAGTAAAAGAAATTCTAAGTTTGAGCTAATAGGTGCATTCCTGCTCAAGTTTTTGCTCAGACAGATCTATGGAAATTGATGTCTCTTTGACCAAGATTTGAGTGACCCAAGTTACATACCTCAAGACCCTCATTATAATATAGTCCAGCTTCTCATTGTAATATTCATTTTCTTATTGCTTGTTGACCAATCAGAGTTGATTGCACTACCAATAACGCCCATGCTTCAAACGGTATACAAACCATGAATCTACCACTATGACGGTTCTTTAGTCTAAAGCAGATGGCCAAATGACGATGCTTTTATTAATAAATGTGTAGGTCTTATAGCAAGAAACTATGTCTCTCAAACTTTTAAATTATCACACTATCTATGTCACCTCTGTCAAATCACCTGATCATTCTGGCTATCAGTTTCTTAATTTATAGATGGGGGGGTTTGCTAAATTACCTCTAAAGTATCTTCTCATTCTAAATCTATAATCCTTATTAGAAACTCAGACATGACTCCAAAACTCTAGTCCATTTTCCAGGTTGTATTGAAAACTCATCTCTATTTAAATTGCTCTGAAATGTTAGTCACTTTTCACTTTCTTTAAGTCTCCCTTCAAGTTTAATTCTCTTACAAGTTTGGAAACATACCAACTCTGGATTTTGATTTAAATGCCACCTCTGATGCTTACTACCTGTGTGAAAAGGGATAAATCATGACTTTCGGAACCTCTGTTTTTTCATCTGAAAATGAAGGAGTCAGACTAGATAGCTCCTAGAGTCATGACTGCAGACCATCACATTTGGTCAAAACTAAGAAGAAAACACAATTGTATATGAAAGCCAAAGGAAAGTCAGCATATACTGGAGACTCTCATAGGATGCTTTCAAACTGTAGGGCCTTGGGGAACTTTTCCCCTTTTACCTCATACTGGACATTGACTTGTGCCCCTCAAACACTGTGATGTATTAGTCTATATTGAAGTAAGCTGTGCATGTGCCATATTTCACCCTTATTCTCATATACTATTAAAATACAAGATACATTAAGACAAAAATTCTTTCCTCTCTGACCTGTACATCCACTGGAGCCTAGCACAGCTTTTTGCTCTGAGAGGATACTGATAAATGTTTATTTTTCAATTTAATTAATTTGAATTGAGGAACAGCTAGCGGTCCCAGCACTTAATCCTAGGACTGTAGTTAGTTTGGATATTTAGAGGAAGTAGACAGAGGAGATGAAGGTGATTTCTTAATCCAACCTTTGTATTCACATGTGAGAAAAGAAGGAGTTTAAGTGGAGAGTATGGGTAGATTTTATGTGCAATGTTTCTGAGAGGAATTCTGTGGCTCATCTATGCTTTTTGGACCTCTGGGTTTGTTCCTTTTTTTCCTCTTCTAAGGAATATTGGATGTTCCTCGGGATAGGATCTATATCAAGTATAAGGAAAGCTGAGCAATAATCCAATTTTTTAAAAAATATGTTCTGGAATTGCTCAGAGGTTTGCATTGTCTCAGGAAAGGAGTTCTGCTAGCTGGTCACCAGAACATAACACAAAAAAAAAATCAGCTATTCAAATTATTTCCTTCATTTTCTACAAGATAAGATGAGCAGAAAGGCAAGCCATGAAGGTATCAGATGCTGTACTGCTTTGCAAAGGAAAACTTTCAGTTTATGTCTAGATAGTTGCTTTCTCATCACCGCATAGAATGAGAGACCTGTAGAGCCAGAAAGGACTTCAACATAACTTTCTTGTTTTATTGAAGAAGAAACTGAGAGCCAGAGAGATCAGATGTTTTGGTTAAAATATAAATACTCACTATGGAGGATAGGTCATCTTGGGGGATAAGAGAGAGAAGAAGAGGCAGCTTTTGCCTACATGCCAGAAGTTGCTCTGAGTTGATCTTGCTGTCTGGCTGGCACCACAAAGAGCTAAATGAAATGGATGATGGTTGGTTTATTGATCTACATTGTGAAGCAACTTTTACTTCTTGTCCCTTCTACTGTCGTTCAAATATGGCACTCATTGACACATATACATTCATTTCCCATTGGGTAGATCACCACGTAGTTAGAAATTTTCTTACTCTGAAGTGCTACTGCAGTGTCCTCTCCACCTATTTTGGATTTGTCTTTAAAAAAGACATAAGAAATGATGAGAAGGTAGATTTCAGAAAAACCTGGAAAGATTTACATGAACTAAATGAGTGAGGTGAGTAAAATCAGGAGAACAATATATACAGTAGCAGCAACATTGTGTGATGATCAATTATGACAGACAGCTCTTCTAAGAAATATAATGATCCAAGACAATTCCAAAAGGCTTGTGATGAAAAATGCTATCCACATCTAGAAGAACTATGGAGTCTGAATGCAGATGGAAGCATATTTTTTTCACTTTTTAATTTTTTTCTTTCCATAGTTTTTCCACCTTTATTCTGATTCTTTTTTCAGAACACAACTAATGTAGAAATTTGATTAATATGATTGTACATGTATAACCTATATCAGATTGCTCACTGTCTTGGGGAGAGAGGAGGGAGAGGGAATGTTGAAAACCATCTTTACATGTAATTGGAAAAAAATAAAATACTTTGAAGTGGGGAAATATAATTTCTTTCAGTAGTAAATGCTATAGAAATGTTAGCTTTTGCTAATATTGTCATTATATCCTTTCTAAATTATATTCTTCAATTAATTCCTTGGTATAGTAGAAAAAAGAAGTGCTTCTCCAGAAGTTCACAACCATCAGAGACCTCAACTATTTAATCTATAAAAAGAGGGGAGTGAACTTGATGGCTTCTGGGGTCCTTTCAGGCTCTAAATGCTGGATCCATTAATTCCTAGAAATACCTATGTACTTTAAGATCTTAAACTTACTTTGCATATTAGTCATATTTTGCATATTAACCAAAAACTTCCTGGTGTTATGAGTTATAAGTATTGTATGTGTCTCTTTCCAGTTATTCTCCCTTATGATTTTATGGTGTAATATATAAAAAGCATTTTCTCTAGAGTTAAAGGACTTAAAATCATATCATCGCTATGATACTGTCTTCATCTTGAAAACTGAATTAGGTAAGCAATGAAGTCTTTTCAAACTGTGTTTTATGAAAATTTCTATGATATTATTTTTGTTCTTGTCAGAGTTAAGACCATCAACTGTAATTGTAGTGAGGAAGGGAGAGGCTGGAAGACCGGACAAGAGAGACTAAAACTGGTCAGGAATGAAGCGAATGTTCAATGAGTACAATAAAATGGTTTTTGAGCATCCATGAGAGACCATCTGGGGTTACACAAAGTAAATTTACAATAAATGAAATCATTTTCAATTTTGAGGCTTGATCAAACAATATTCAGTGTCTTGGGAACAGAATTATGGAAATATGATAGTGGAGGTCATTCAAGGTGGAGGATTCGGAGAGACAAAATAATTAAGATTACAAAGTGAATGCATTCTAGGGTAGACTAGACGAATGAATTGTTGAAGGGCCTAACTGTGGAGTCAAGGCTGGTCCAAATGAGACATGCTGGGAGAATAGGGAAGAGACAAGGTGGGACTAGATGACATGAGGATTAGGAAGAATCTTTTCTTTCCCTTGTTACAGAACAGTTTTTATTGGTGGGATCTAATGAGGGGCGGGTATTACTGGAGGGGCTCAGGGGAATGAAGCTGGTAACAGAATTCTGTATTCCTGGATGAGAGCAAGGTGCTTAGGACCAGGTGACCTTCTCAAAGGCCACAGAAATATCTCAGAAACTAACTAATTTTTGTAGAGGAGAAAGGACATACAGGAATAATAGGGAAGGGATGTGGAACTGGGCTATAGAAATTCCCCTAACACTCTAAGAAAGTGATCAGTCTCAGATCCCCAAAGCCAACTAGGGATGGCTTTCTAGACATTTGGGTCCCTCCTTCTCCCTTTGCTTAGTGAGGGTGCAACTAAAGGGGTCATTTTTTAGGGCTTAGACTCATAGGGAGAAAACGATAGGAAATTCAGAGCAAACAGGAGAGGCTTCAGGCCAAAATACTCAGATCACTGACTGTCTTCAGAGGTTGAAACTGCAAGCGTTCTTCTCCTCAGATCCCAGTTCTTGCCCAGGTTGGACATTTCCTGGAATGACTGCATAAACACAGGCATTATTCTGCCACTTCTTGAACACCTTGGTGAAAATCTCTTTGAGGGCAGTTTCAAAAGCCAGCTTAACATTAGTGGAGTCAAGAGCAGAGGTTTCAATAAATGAGTCCATTATTTTCAGCAAACATTAGATACTCATTGGTGGTCACCCCTCTTGCCTGACTCAGGTCATTTTTATTGCCCACCAGCATGACAATGATGGTGGCCTCCGTGTGGTCATATAGCATCTTTTGTCAGCACTCCACCACAGTGTTTGGTTAGGTCAGATACCAGAAGGGTCCCAATTGCCCCTTTGCAATGAGCTGGAGTGATGGCACAGTATCATTCCAGCCCAGCTGTGTCCCAGATTTGGACTTAAACAGCTACTGTCCCTAGCAACACAGTTTGAGTAGAGAATTCCACCCTAATGACTGTCCAACTGGCTTGACTGAACTCATTCCTTGTGAATCTTGACAAGATGTTGGTCTTCCCCACTCCAGATTCCCCTATCAGCACCATCTTGAAGATGAAGTTATAATCTTCTTCTGCTCCACTTCCTATCTTGGTTCTGCATCAAGTGTGTATAAATATGTGCAGTTGTAGTGAGAGGGGTAAGTGAAAAATGGGATTAGGGCATTGGCTCTGTGCCCCTCAGTCCTCTGTTTTCCAGAAGCCTTGACCTGATGCTCTTCTCATTGGGGACAGCGGGTCTTTGCAGTGGGAAGGAATGAGGGCAGACTCAGTCACTACTGTTGGGCTAGGGAGTCTGAACTAATTATCTGAAAAATCTTTTTACAGTATGTAAGGTAATGAGAAATGTGAAAGGATTGGAAGTTGCATTAAAAATAGATAGCTTTTTTTCAGAATTTGGAATGTGGGATGTTATAATTTTGGGCAATGTAGAATGTGTTATATTTACATATATGTGCATTATATATGCATAGAGTACATTATATAAGCTATAATATATTCATATCTGTATATGTTATATGAAAGTATTATGGCCACTATTTCAAGAACCCTAACCTCTACTCAGTACCCCTGAAGTACTACATATGGTCTGCTAATATATATGCATGTGTGTATATGTGATACACACATGCACACATATGTATACATGTATGCACATATACTATATGTGTGTATACATATACATACATATAAACAATGACTAAGATGAAAACACATGTTGTCTATTCCTCCAATTTACAGATGGCACAAAGTGGGGAAGTGTTAAAAGAAATCTCACTTCCTGCCTTGCCCTAGTCAATAAGGCACACTCAGGAAATAAGATATAAAGAGTTTATTAGCATACCAAGGAAGCAAAGCAGTTGAGGGTGGCAGACCTCTATTTAAACTGCTTGTAGCTTTTTATAGAAAGGAGTAAACAACTTCAATATAAGGCAAAAAGTATTTTCAGTGGCATGCAATTGTGAGGAGATGATCTCAATTAATCTGCATGTACACACCAGCTCCTGGAAGACCTGGCTGTGCATGTACTCATAGTTTAAGCAAGGTTTTAAAATGGAGTCACTCAGACTGACTCTGTACAGGTAGCTTACTTTGCACAGAGGGATGACTAATATGCCAAAAAAAGTATCAGGATATGGAAGATCTTAATAGCTGAGACCATTGGTAAGAATATAATAAAATAATATCTCATATGGAATTATGTAAAATCTTACTCATAGATTCAACTTCATAAATACAAGATGGAGTGGCATAGTTAGATCATAGTTTGTCTGAAAAAGAAGTAAGGCTTTTAAGAGACTGCAAACTCAGTTAGTCAGTCGGGTGGTATGTCACCCAAAATAGCTAATGCCATTGCCGTTTTAAAGAATGACATTGCTGACAGTAATTAGGTAGTAACAGTCCTTCCGTCCTGGTCAGACTACAGCTAGAGGACTATGTTGAGTTCTTCAAAGTAAGGCCTGGGAACCAACATTGGTATGCACCCAAAGAAGGACAACCATGAGGGTAAGTTGAAAGAATTAAGGATGTTTCCCATGAGAAAGAGAAGACTGAGATATCTTTAAGTTTTTGAAGGAATGTCATTTGGAGAAAGGATTAGACTCATTCTGTCTGGTTCCAGGAAGCAGAAATAGCAGCACTGGGTGGAAGTTTCAAAGAGGCAAATATAGATTTTATGTCAGGAACAGCTACAGTTGAGCAAAAATGCAATGGGGAGGTTACTAATAGGTATACACAACAGCGCATCGCCAACAAATACATACATGAACGTGAGATAAAAATGTGACAGATATAATCCAGGAAATGTACATTTAGAAAATGAGATAGTCTGGTTATGGGGAGAGAGCAAAGTCTAACACATGGAAAGCTCAAGCACAGTCCTGGAACTAATGAAAAGTTAAAAGACCTAGAAAAGGGATTCTAACATGTTGAGTAGATCTTCTGTGGATGACTTATGGGAAGGCATGAACAAGAAGCACTCCAGATGAGAAAGTGTGGAGAAGTTGCAATCTGCAGTGTTGGGTGTAGTAACTTAACGGATAAGGTGAGAGATCCTCTGAATATTGAAATCTCCATAAAATGTTTATATAGTACTTTAAAGTTTGTAAAGTGTTTTACATGTGTCATCTCATCTGATTGTCACAACCAACCTGTGAAGTACTTGTTATTATTATCTCTACTTTACATAGAAACTGGATTTTAGAGAGGTGAGATTATGTGTCCAGGGGCAATAGATGGTAAGTATCTGAGGTAGGATTTGAATTCAGACCTCTCTGACTCTACTCTGCCATGCTGCCTCCTGTAATATGCACATATATGGATAGATATCTTATTTCTTGCTTTCTTAATGACTGTGGTAGGGCTGGAGAGAAGGAGGGTAACTCAAAAGTTTTAAAAAAGAATGTTTAAAAATTATTTTTAAAGTATTCAATATATGTCATTGCAAGAAACTCAAAGGAATTTTTCATTTAAACTCATCTTTTTCAGTAGTCATGTAGACTTAGCTTATATTACTATACCCCATGGCTTTATTGTAAATTCATTAGAGCTGGCTGTTAATGGTATCAAATATGTTAAGTGAATTTCTAAATAAAATACATATACATTTGTGTGTGTTTAGTTTCTTTTCATTCTATAGCAGTATCTGTTAAGGCTTACAAATACACACAAGGAGGGAAGACACTGTGATTTCTATTTATTTCTGTCAGTGTTATCATGATATAACCCCAGAAGATGTTTCTATCGCCTACATATTTGCATTTGAATCTCCTACCCCTATACTTGCAGTTACCCTGCTAGCCAACAGATGGCAGCACAACAGCAGTCATGCATATTGGCTTCCAAATTGGGCTCAAATAAGTTACCAAGACCTCTCCTGTTAATTGCCTTCTCTTTCCTGGAGTTTTTATGAGGCTTCTTCTTCTTGTATCTGACAGTAGGGAATAAGACAGCAAAGAAAATGCACTATTGTTGTGATTCCTTAGGGCTTTGTGTGGTAATCAAAACAAAACAAAGACCAGTCATACTCATAGTCAAAAGCCCTGAGTTCAAATTCAGAGCCTTATGTTTATTGGCCATATCACTCTGGCCAAGATGCATTAATCTCTCTGAGATTTAGCGATTTATCTGAAATTAAAAATTATATGTATGCATTATTTTGCTCACAAATTTAGGCTGAGGACTCTGTGTTCTTCCTTCGATGCCGAAGAAGACCATGCCATAAGAGAAACGATGACATGACTTGCACTTGACTTTGTTTTGAGTGAGGGAGGGCTGTGCAGGTCACCAGCCTCACTTCTCCTCCAGAGCCATCTGAATCCAGTGACCAGATATTCATCAGATGACTGGAGATGACCCAGGATGAGGCAATTGGGGTTAAGTGACTTGCCTAAGGTCATACAGCTAGTGAGTGTCAAGTGTCTGAGGTGAGATTTGAACTCAGGTCCTCCTGACTACTGCTCTGGTGCGCTATCCACTGCACCACCTAGCTGCCCCAGGGTGAGGGCTGTGCTTTTAATGTAAAACAGGGATATAACTTACTATTACTACTGCTATTATGCTCTAAGAAGTGAGGAGCTATGAAATTTTATCTACAGAAAAACAAGTTTGAGGCCAATAGTTTTCTGTTAGGCTTGAGAGGGGAATGGACAACATAGATGGAAGATGAGAAGGAAGTGGAAGGAGCGGAGGACATAGAGAAGAAGAAAAAGAAGGACTTTGGAAAGGAATCAGGTCCATAAGCAGTTAATAAAAATCCTGGGCAATGGGGATAGCCAGTGAAAAAGCACTATTTCAAATCAAATAATTAAATGTGTGTGTGTGTGTGTGTGTGTGTGTGTGTGTGTGTGTACATCATAGAACTAGAGTCAAGAGAGACCATGGAAGCCATTTACTTTTGTCACTTGTTTTTAGAGCTAATGAAATTGAGAACTATGGCATTTAAATATGCAAAGTCACATAAGTAGTGACAAAAGTTCAATTTAATTCAGATCTTATGACCAGTCATTTTTCTTTCCATTATATCACAAATGAAATGTATCTTCCTGTCATTGGTTATCCTAAAAATTGGTTATCCTAAAAATAAATCTAACCTCTGTAGCTTTGACAGTCATTCACCAAACATTTGTTAGGTTCTACTTGAGGAAGGAGATGGAGAAGAGAGACACTGAGATAAATGAGCTATGTCCCTGTACTCAAAAAGCTTTTCTTTTTCAGAAACATTTGAACCAAATCTCCAGTTTTGAAATGAAAGATTTTTATTTCACTCCTAGGTAAATTTCTGGCATCAGCGATTAAATGGGAAGGTTTGGGAAAGAGGTGGGGGCTTACGTTGATAGGAGAAGTTAAATAAAAATTGGAATTAACATAAGAAAAGGGTTGGAGTTAGGTTAAGGTTAAGACTACTTTGCTCTCTGCTGTAAGTTCTAAGAGAAGCCTTAGATGCCAGAAAAATATCTGATTTGAGGATAGGGGGAGTGAGAAATGGAGTAGCATCAGCTAACTCCTTCCTAGTCTCCCTAAACATGGAAGGAGAATCATTGGGAGACAAAGCTAGGACAGGTGGTAGAGTTATGTTTAGTGACTCATAGAGCCATAGAAAGATAGATATAGATATATAATCTCTGTGTGTATGTATGTGCGTGCACGCACGCACGCACACACACACACACACACACACACACATATATATATATATTCAATATATATATATATACACACAGATAGAGAGAGAGGAAATGAAGAGAAAGAGGAGGAGGAAGATGAAGGAGAAAGAGGAGGAGGAGGAAGAAGAAGAAAAGGGAGAAGAAGAAGAAGAAGAAGAAGAAGAAGAAGAAGAAGAAGAAGAAGAAGAAGGAGGAGGAGGAGGAGGAAGAGGAGGAGGAGGAGGAGGAGGAGGAGAAGAAACTACTTCTACAAAACCTTTAATTCTTCACTTGAGAGAACTTCAGATATGGTGGATAAAAGATGAAATGACTAAAGAAAACAAAGAATATTCCAAGCATATTGATTTATTAAGCAATGCATGCTAATTGCCCAACAAATCAGGACCAGAACTTCTCAAAGTCCAAAGGCTGCTCCCTGAATACAGGGGGAGATATACAAAAGTACATTAAAGGCAACTAATGAAATAAGGATAATTAATTTTAAAAACACAATAATATATAATCTGATTCCTAATTGGAGGAAAGATTATTGATTTTCCAAGTTGGGAGGGGAAGAGTGAACAGATGTAATTCTTGCATTTAGAAAAAGAAATATGCCACTCCTCCAAAGTGTCTGTAAGCCATCAAAGAAACATGGGAGCAATAACTTATTGTTCAGTATGGGTCCAGTTTTCAGATAAAACATATGAGTTTGAGATTTACAATTGTGAGAAGACTCTTTGCTTCCATCTTTTGATCTGACAATGTTTCTCGTCTCCATAACATAAGTCCTTAGTTAAGTGTCTCCAAACAACAGGGAGGGGTAGGCTAGTCTCCCAGTCATGCTGGGCTAGGTTCAAAAAATACAATAAGGTTTTCTCCCAATTTCCATAATTGAATAAAGTTTTCTCAGTACATAGAAGTTGATTTAGGCCCATAAATGAATAAAAAGGAAGCTGAGCTAGTTCCAGAATCGAGTCACAATATGGAAGTGTGGTTTATCCAATTCCTTCTACTACTTGCTGGCCAAATGCCCTCAATTCCCCCAAAGCACATTCACATGGAACCTGATAGGTAATGAGTATATTTTCCATAAGTGTTAATTAATAATCTTCCCCAAATCCCACCATGGTTTCCCAATTATGTATTTTAAAAAAAAAAATCTGGTACCTTAGTAGAAATAGATTAATACTTACAAAGATACAAAATATCCAGGTTAACAAAAGAATCTTAAGGGTAATAATGAAAAAAAAATGAAAAGGAAGAAGGTACCAGAACTCAGATTATAGTACTATACAACAAAGCAGTAATCAACAATTTTATACTGTTTGTTTTTTTTAAAAAAGGTCAATCAGTGAAATATATTAAGTACATATCACATAAAAGCTAGAAACATAGTGGCATAGCATTTTATAAATGTAAAAACTCCAGGTACTAGGCGAAAGATTTACTATTAACCAAAATTTCTGGAAAAATTAGACAGTAATTTGGCAGAAACTAACTTTAAATTAATACCTCATTCCATATTCCATGATAAAAACCAAAAGATACAACTTAGATGTTAAAAATTAAATCATAAACAAATTAGAGGAAAAAAGAAGACATTGTTTTTCAGATCTATGGATTTATGAGAAACAATTTAGAGAATTGCCAGGATACAATGGACAATTTTTATCATATTAAAATAGTTTCATATGAACACCTTTTGAGGTAGTTAAAAAAAATAGAGATGAAAGAGGTAACTGGGGAATAAATCTTTCCAGCAAGTTTATCTCATAATGTTCTCATTTGTAAGATATACACTATGTCCCCAACGTCTTAGCACAGTTTTAAGTTATTTAGGCTTAAATTGTTTAAGCAATTAAAGTTTATACCTGAACCAAGACTTTTGGAACACCCACTTTAGAGGAGTTTATAAGACTAATAGCCATTCCCAAATAGATAAATGGTCAAAGGATATGAAGAGGCATTTAATAGTTTGGAATAAATCCAATCCATTAACAATCATGTGAAAAAATGATTTTAATACCTACAGAAATGCAAATTAAAGCAATTTTGAGGTTTTGCTTCATATTTCACAGGCTCATAAGAAAGACAAAAGAGGAAAATAACAAATGTTGGAGGGATTATGTGAAAATGGGTATGTAGTAATATATTAATACTCTAGGTAGAGATGTACTATGGTCAGACATTCTGGAAAATAATCTGCAGCTATTTTGACAACCACAAAACCGGGCATATGTTTTGACCCGCGTATACCACTAGTAGGTCTATAATCCAAGAAATTTTAAAAAGAAAAAGAATTTCTACATATAAAATTATTTATAGTATCTCTTTTCATTGCAGCAAAAAAATATTGTAAATTAAAGGGCTGTTCTAGTGGAGACTAACTAGATAAATTATGGTAAATGAATTTATTTGGAATAATTTTAAGAACAACTGAGTGAGTAATTGTATAGGCACAAATTAAAAATAAAGAGCATATGTAGAAAGATGTTATCTGCATCCAGAGAAAAAAACTGATGAATATAAGTATGTATACAATAATTTTACATATACATGTACAGATGCACATATATGTGTGTTTATGTGTATATATATACATACATGCACAGATGCATCTATTTGAATCTAAAGGTAGCCATCTGCATGAGGGAAGAGAAGAAAAAAAGGAAAAAACATAAATTTACTCAAAAGTTTTGCTCTATATTTGGATGGAACAGCAAGTTGTACACGGTAGATTTGCAGTTTCTTGTGCAATCACCTTTTTTTATTGTACTATATTATGGAATACATCCTTTGTTCCATAAACTGAAAATAAAACACATTTTTTAAAAGAATAGTATTATACCAGAAGAAATGATAAAATGAGCAATTTCAGAGAAAACTGAGAAGATCCTTTTTGAAATAAAGCAGAAGGAAGTAAAACAAGGAAAACAAACTATAGAATAAAAATAAAATAATTGCCACCAAAGTCCTTGTGGAAAGAATTTAGGCAAAGATTTGCATAGTGTATAAAGATCAATAGTGAGAGCTGTAGTCTCTAAAAAAATGATAATAATACTAGAAAAGTAAGTTAGAATCACATTATGGCTCCTAGAATGCTGGGTTAAAAAATCAGTGTTATACTATAGGCAGCAGGGATTCACTAAAAGTTTTCTAAAAGGAGAATAGATCAGATGTATATTAAAAAGTTTAATGTGGCATCTGTGTGAAGAATGACTTGTAGTGGGTATAGACTATATAAAGGAAGACGCGTTAGAAGGCTATTTAAACAAACTCTAATAAGAAGCAATGTGGGATCATCCTAGCCTAGTGGCAATGGGAGTGAGAACAAGGAACAGATGGAAGAGATATGGCATGTATAGAATGAAACATTTATTAGATTAGGTTGGAATAGTAGGCAGTTGGCAACGTGTTAATAGGTAATAATAATAGCAATTGATATATTATTATTATAGCCAATATTTATATACCACTTACTATGTGCCAGGAGCTGTATTAAGTGATTTACAGTTATTACATCCCTGAGAGTTATTAGCCCCATTTTACAGATTAAGAATTTAAGACAAACAAAGTTTAAGTGACTTGCTTGGTGTTACATAACTATTAAGTGTCTGAGACTAGATTTGAACTCAGGTCTTCTGACACCAAACCCAAGACTCTATCCACTGTGCCATTGAAGGCTCTGGAGGAGAAGTGAGGCTGGTGACCTGCACAGCCCTCCCTCACTCAAAACAAAGTCAAGTGCAAATCATGTCATCATTTCCCTGATGGCATGCTCTTCTTTGGCAATGAAGGACAAACATAATAGTTACCCTCATTTAAAGTTAAGAGTGGAATCCATACTCTAGTTGCAGTATGGCATGAAGCATAGAAAGCTTGCATATAAGCCATAGAAGGCATCTAAGACCTGGGTTAAAGTCTTGTTTTTGACATAGACTGGTTGTGTGACACTTCTCAATACTCTAGGGAACTCTCTCAGGCTATAACCTGAATGGTAGAGGGAATTTTTTCACTCAAGAGTTCCCCATTCCAATAAACAGCAAATACAGTGCCTGCTATAACCCATATGCAAAGAGGTAAAGATTGAGACCAGGGAAATGAATAAGACAGTCAAGGGAAATAACATTGTATATATAGAGAAGAGGACCAAGGACAGAGTCTTTGTGTGGGGGAGGGCAAGAGATGGGAAGGGGTCGGTGAGTATAGCCACATAAAGTGGCAAAAAAACAGGAAGAAGAATTTTAAAAGGGCACTGAAAAGGAGTGGTTACAGAAATTGGAAAAGATCCAGGATAAAGTAGTGTCAAGGAACCCAAGGGAAGTGAAAATATGAAGAGGAAGCAGGTTATCAATGGTGAGCATTTCTGAGTTTATTGTAATAAGCACAAACTATGAGACACAAAAAATCATGAGTACCTTCTGAATCATCAAAGAAAGATTATTATGTTAACTATGTTACAGAATCTCAGAATGATAAAGGACTTCAGCAGTCATCTAATATAACTTTTACCTGAACAAAAATTGCCTCTACAACATTCCTGACCAATGGTCATCTGGTCTTTCCTTGAAGATCATCAGTGAATGAGGTGTAACCCATTACCTCCAAAGGAAGAGTATTCTACTTTTAGACAGCACTAATTGTTTTAGGAAGCTTTTCCCTATACACAGTCTCAATCTGCTTCTCTCTAACTTCTACCCTTTGTTCCTAGTTGCCTTCAGGATCCAAATAGAATAAGACTAATCCCTTTTCCATATGTCAACCACTCAAATACTTAAAGAAGCCTGAAAGCATCTTTTTTTCTTTCTTTTCATTTAATTTTCATATATCAGGGTTTCAAGCCCCTTCAACATCCTCATCACCTGTCATTGTTGCTCCGGATTTAAGTATGTTTGATTATTTTAAAACTATATTTAAATTGTTATAATTTAATCACATTATTAGTGAATATGATTTAGCAATAAATTAATGATTAAATATTTAAATTATATTTTAAATTTATTTTTCAATTCTTTGTAAGCTAATACTTAATCACAGTATAATTGAAAGAGTACTAGAATTAGAACAAGGGGTTCTATGTTCAAATCCAGATTCTGATACTCCATGTGTGACTTCAGACAAATTACTTTACCTAAGTCCCAGTTTCTTCATTTCTAAAAACAAGAACATTAGACTAGATGATGTAGTTGATCCTATCTATATCGAAATTGATAGTTTTGTATTCAATCTACAAAGTAACTCTTATTTAACCACTGTGTAACTAACCTGGATATTCCATGTCCCAAATCTGGTACTTCATTACTGATTTTTGTTCGTTCATTTTGTTTTGCTTTTGTTTTTTTCATGCTAGGTTTGCCTATCTCAACCGGCCTGAAAGTTCAGGGTATACCCACAGCTCAGTCCCTCTCTGATCAGTACTGGACCTGCTCTGGAAATTTTGATTTTCTCCAGTTCTGATCTGGGCAGTTTAGTCCTCCATTAGGCAACTGAGTGGTCCCCACTCCCAGGAGCTCATCATATTATTGCTGCACTTTGAGCAGACATTTGATTGGCTTATCCCACCACAGCTCAGAACTCTGAAGATTAGGGGATCCTCTAGCTTTATCCTTCCTGGTAGTTGAAATTAAACATGTTCTCCACCAAGTCCAACCTTTCTTTTAGAAGCTGTGTATATGTAAAACATAATGAAGATAAAGTCTTAAGACAGTATAGTTTTGATTTTTAAGTGAAAGATATTATTTCTTATTTAGCCATTTCTTATAAGTATAATTTTTTAAAATATTTCCTAAAAGTCTCTTGCAGAAGACCTAGTCAAGAGCGTATGCATGATCTGTAAATGATGAAGGCACTAATAGGACTTCAACATACATCTTCAAGCACAGAAGACATTTATTTCTTATATTTCAAAAATTATTGTCAGTAAAGTGACAATAATAACAATCAATCCCTTCTAAATACAACCAAAAGAAATTGGAAGTATTTATCCTTCCAATTTCTTCCCTCCTTTATAATTCTTTGGGTAAAAAGTTAAATATTGTAGATAAGATTGAACTTTTCAAAGGATGACATAATTGTTCTTTTTCCTGTTTTATAGCAGAGTAGGAAACCCATTTCTCTCCAAATGCCTGACTGAATTTAGCCATTTCAGTAAGAAACAAAATGTAAGTCATTGCAAAAAGAAATATAATCAAATAAGTTTTGAACTTTGAATAATTTTTTACAGGATGAAGTAAATATAAATCACACACTGAGCAGTAACAGTATGAACAGAACTTTGAAGTATATGTAAATGATTACTGCAATGTTCTCTTGTAAAATAAAACTTACATAATGCTGCCTAGATCACTCAGTGTAATATATTTGATATGATATCTTTTTCATTAAGCTCCCTTAGCATGCCTCTGCTCTTAAACTGCTACAAATTAGTCATATTTTCCAGCAGATCTGAGGTAGGAGTTTTTAGACTGTACAATCAGTTCTCTGTTGGCAAGTGAAATACAAGTGTTAACCAATCATTTTAGTCTCCTATTCCCCTGGTCATCCTTCTACCATAGTTGCAACAGTTGCCAACACAAAATTTTACAAATTTGTGAAAACGCTTTTCTGTGATTTTCTCTCTCTGGTTTGATGACAGATATTTGATGACAGTAAAATGATTAAAGGAGAAAATTAAGCCAGAGATCTAAATAGTATATAACATTAATAATCCATGCAGAACCTTGATATAAAGGGAAACTCCTTAATATTTAGTGCAACCTAAAGTGATGATGGGCTATATTGGCAGGTACTGGGTTCTCACCTTATTTGGAGGTCTTCTAGCAAAAAGGTTGGATGACTACTTTTCATACATATTGTGAGAAGATTTTTGGTCAGGTTTGGATTGAGGGAGATTGTCCCCAGGGTTCCATCCAGCTATAAGATTCTGTGAAATAATGAAGAATTAATCATACTTTACAAAAGAGAAATCAATAATCCCGGTTTTAAGAGATAGAGATGATACTAGTTTTATAAATTGACATATTATGTAAGATTTTCTCTCTACTTACTTATATTTTGCAGGGCATGATTTGATTTGCGCTACCTATGTCTGTGGACAAGTCCCACTAAATTATACATTCTCTGAGGGAAGATGTTGTATTCTTTCATCTTTGCATTATTCAAACACCTTAATATTCTTAAGTCTAAAGCCCAAACCCTTGCAAATAATTGACACTCAATAAATGATGCCTAGGTTTGAATTTTGAATGCTAAAACATGGTTCTCCCTTACTTTGTTTTCCCTGATAATTGACAAGTTGAAATTTATTTTGGAGTTGGGGGTTCTTCATTTTGTAAACTTGTAATACTCATTCTCTCAGCTATTTCTTCAACTTGTTGCTTCTTAGTTTATAGATTAGGTCCCCAGAAGAATAATTACTACAGGGATGAAGGGTATTCTGTGAATCAACACTCCTAAAACTATAGCTCATGACTCCCCTTTGGTAAGATTAGTTTTAATAATAGGCCAGCAGACATACTTAGCTCAAAGCAAAGACATTTACTAAGATGATGTAATTAGAACAATAGGGGCAATGTATCACCTCCCATAAAACTATGGGGCATGGTTATGCACACATAATGGGAAGAGTGGGCATAAACTGAGAGTACACTGGTATTGAGGCAGACATATACGAAATACATGTTTCTAAGGAATTCATGCCTCGGGTATTGCAGAACTCCTAATCTCAGCATCTGTATTGAGTTGGATTCCCTGGAGCAGCTCCTCTCCATAGCTCAATTTTGATTGCCACATTACATTTTTCCCCCTTGTAGCGATAGTTAGCTCTCTTCTCTGCTGCCAGAAAAGTTGCTTCATGTCCCTGACTCTGTGTGTCATTCTCTGCTTTGTGATGGCTCCAATGTCTTCTACTAGGTGAATAAATCAGATGCAAAATGCCACATCCTATAGGAAGAAAGAGAGAAAATCCACTATCTCTTCCCTCTGCACTCTGCTCTCTGAAAGTGCAGAAGGTCACACCCACCTAAACTGATTGCAGTTTCAATGTACCTTGTCTACTGTTCAGGGCTGGTAGACTTAACTTTTAAGTGGCCCTTCAAATCTTTGGCTAGCCAAAGGAAAGATACTCTCTCTAATTCTATCAGAAAAAAAACAAAACAAAACAAAACAAAAAAATACTTCTTCACTTCATGAAGGGATAGCAGGGTGGCTCATCTTTGCAGTTGTTTTTAGCACATTAACACCTCATCTGTTACCTGCCCCCTTCTGTGATTTCTTCAACTAGACTGGGTCAAAGGGAGTCCATTTCCTTCCCTCAATTCCCATCCCAGAATCCGTTGTGCACAATTCTGAATTTGCCTATTTTCTAGTGGAAAGAGTTCTAGATTTCAAATTGGTAGGTCTGATTTTGAATCTTGGTTTTGCTCCTTGCTACTACATACTATGTTACACTAGATGAATTCTTTAACCTTTCCTTCTCTTCTATAAAAATAAATGGCTTGGATGAAATGAACTGTAATCTCTAAATGCTGCATTTTAAACACCTAGAGTTACCTAGTACTCTGGAAATGCATTGCATACCCTAATGACTATGGTACGGTCACAGTAGAAATATATTATTAAATGAATTGAGTTTCTCATTCCATCACATAACGCATTTTTAAATGAAATCTGATCTTTACTGAACAGTTTGCACACTGGAAACCATAGAATCTTGGTTTATGAGTCATTGAAACGATCTGTTAATCATTGAAGCTATATAGCAATCTAGCAAGTAGAAAATTGAAAAAAAAATATCTGTTTAATAGAATCAATATAGACCATTATCCAGGTGTAAGCAGGTTAACAAGTGACTGTTTCAAGCTTAAATCTTGGGCTAAGTTGCCAATATAAATCAGTTTTAAAACATTCTTTAAAAAATACCTCTTTAACTTAGTGTTATATAAATTTCCCAAGTTTCAAAACTGAAATGGGCATGACCTTGAATTTTCCTCATATCACATAAAATCTTCCCAACACAAAGGGGTTTTGGCTTTGCAGCTGAGATGATTATTTTTAATATTATTGTAATTGTTTTAAATATTGGATATTTGCAGTATAGATACAATATTCATGAGCCTTCTTTGCCAGCAATCATGCCATGCAAATATGATTTAAACATCTTCTACTTTGAAAAATATCTTTAAAACTGTGTGACTTCCATCAGAGCATTATAAACCATCTTCTAGAGTTGTAGTGGATCTTTTCAGGCAATAGCAGGAATATTCGATAGATAGCAAAAATTAAGTAACAGTATAAAATAAAAAACAAAACTAAACTAAAAAAAACCCCAAGAATATCAAAACCGAAGATGGGAGATGAGTGGAGAGAGTAAAATAGACTATACTATCCAGAAGAAAGATAAGCTAAATATAATGTTCATATCAACTTCATGCTTTAAATGAAATGCATTTTATCCTTTATCTTATTGCCTTTTTTCATATCAGCAGCTTTTCCACTTTTTTATGTGAAGAAATATGGGAAGGAAGGATTCCCTAATTGGAAAAAAAGTTTGCCAGCACTTTAGACTTTACTTTGCTATTGTTCCTTATAATCAAGAATTAGATTGAAACTGCAAGCAGCTTCCAGACTTGGGACAATATACTCAAGAGGTTACAAGTGACATAAAAAGAAGAGTGAGATGATAGAATAGTAGATTTTTAGAGCTAGGAGGAAATTGACATGTCTTTGTCAATTTCCTTCATTTTACTGATGAGGAAATTAAGATTCAGAGAAGGTAAGTGACTTGACCAAGGTCACACAGGTAGTAATTGGCAGAACTGAGACTCTACTTCAGGTCTTCTGATTCCATAGCCAGTGTTCTTTCAAGGCTAAAACTATTGGAAGTGTTACTTCATATTTCTAACTAAGCACTCTCTTATACATTCCCCTCATGACAATGCTAATCTTGAGGGAACACATGGTTTAATCTATTTTGACTTATTCCTTCAAACAGCATTTCTAAAAGAAGTTGCTCTAAGAGGTATGGAGAACCATTTACTTCACTAATTCAAGGAAGTGTGTGGGGAGGAATTTCATCAGTGCACTGATGACTTTTCCAATTGGATTTCTCTGATCTTCTATAGTGTCCTGGGTTTGGAGAGTAGGGATGAGAGAAAGAGAGAAGGGGAAGGGAGAGAGGATAGAAAAAAGACAGAGTTTAGGGAAAGGAGGAGACAGATAGAGACAGAAGGGGAGAGTGATGACTAACCAAAATACATGTGATTTGAAGTCACTGAGTACAGTTGTCAAGGAAAAGAAAATGACTGAGTCAATAGGAAGAATATAGGCTAGAAAAAATTTAAATCATATACTGAGTTTGACAGGGAAATGTAAATTAGATTAGTTGGAATTTATGACACTGAGAGAAAAAGGTTTTTTTTGCACTTTTCTAGTGTTCAAGCTTCAAATGATGGTACTTTTACTTACAAGTTCTTATCCGGTGTGTGTGTGTGTGTGTGTGTGTGTGTGTGTGTGTGCGCGCGCGCGCGCGCGTTGTTTTTAATAAGAAGACATGTGTCCCTTTACCTCAGGTGAGTCTAAGTGGTGAGGCTTATGGAAAAGATAAAATGGAATTTTGACTTGATATATGTGGCCAAAGGTTTTTTAATTCATAATGAAGAAACTAAATCCTCAGTGATCAGATTGACTGGGAACAAAACAGAGTTTTGTCAGTTTCTTTCAAGGATATTTCAATAAGCTTTTTGATTTAAAAAAATAGCTCATTTAATACTAGAAATCTGTAGGAAAATGATTAAAGTATGGGTAATTTTGGGTCATGCCCAGACTGATTAAGGCAAATTTTAAAATGATAAAGTGTACAATGCTTAGAAATCATATCCTTGCCAAGTTTGCCCCTTCACCTATCTTAAAAGTAAGAAGCCACGAAGAAATATTTTCATAGTATTCCATGAGAATTGTACTTGAGCAATAAACTTATTAAAATTAAATGTGGACTGCGGGGCTCCATTCAAAAACACCAAATTCAAATAATATTGCTTGAACTTACTAACACATCAAATTATACCCTGAAGTTCAACATATTGTTAACTCTTACTGCATATAGAGAAGAGTACTGAAGTAGCCCAAATTTTGCTTCCAATAAACGGAGACTCAGTTTTACAGAGTACCATGGAAGGATTGAAAAGAAGTTGATAGCTTAAATTGAACACTCTAGCCAATAGCTTAACAACAAGGAATTCCTTTAAAAAGGAAAGCCCTCGGTGGATGTCCTTCGGTGTGGGGAAAGATCCAGTTAATAGTGGGTTTATGTTCACTATTTAAACTAACGTCTGCTTTTAGTCAGTGCCAAAATACACCTACTTTTTCTAGATGGTGCTGGAATATGTTGGGGGAAGAGATGTATTTGAAGGAAACTCGACCATTTTGAAAAAAGCATCGTATGAGTGAGCTGTCATTTATTCACTGTTGTAGTTCTGTTTTAGGACAATAAAAAAACACATGCTTAGAAATGCACGAATTGCGGGTGTATAGAGTGAGACACTTTTATATGAAGTGCTCACATCAACCAAAACGCATTTATTCAGAATGTTCTAACCTCTCGAGCTTCATACATATCCACAAAGGGAAATGATTGCTGACTTTCCAAGTACAGTGCTGTTTTGTTTATTTCATTTTCTGCCCAGGAGCGAACACTAAGGGGCACTAGAGAATCGAACTGCAGCGGTTGCTATCCAGCAGAAATTGACTGCTGCAGAAGTCTTTTGAAACAAACAAACAAAAAAATACACATATAACTTATTGGAGGCCGGGGGCTAAGGCTGTTAGCAAGATGGCTAAGGAATTAAAGGGATAAACAGAGAGATGGGTACAACTGATTGGCAAGAGCATTACCTCTGAGAATGAAATTCACTGAAGAAAGGGGAAAACGCAGCAGCTACTGTGATGCCCCCTACCCTCAATTCCCCCATGCTGAAATATTTTATATTCCGTTTTCGGGATGTTTGTTTTCCGCTACGAAAAAAATGCAGCACATAATATAGTCTCGCCCCTCGGGATCTAATCAATACACGGAGTTCACGCGCTGTGCCTCCTGGCGAAACCTGTCTAATAATTTGATCTTTCTAAACATATAACCAGAGACCTCAGATGGACTAAACATTACCTCTGTCCCTTCTCTAGTACTTTCAGTTATATTCTTTTCCCTTTCTTGTCCACCCCAGAATTCATCTTCATTTGACAAGGACTAGTGAAACGTTTTAAACTAGTTATATTTAACCCCCCGCCCCCGGCCCTCACACCTCTTCCCAACACCTTTCTAGTTGGGACTAGGAGTTGTTTCAGGTGCAGAAAGGAGATAGTGAGGTAGGGGCGTGGGGGGGGGGGGGGGCGAAGATGCTGAAGAATACAACGATTACAAGACGCATGGATCCTGCATTTTGACTTTCTTCGGGGAAGGAGGAGCGGAAGGATAAGGGAACCCCAAGTTGGGAGTGGGGGGAATGAGGGTAAGCACTACTCCCCCAGTGCTTTTCTCCACCTCTTCTTCCCCCACCTCCTTTCCTCTCTTCCTTGGGCAGGAGCTGATGCCAATGCGCCAGGATAGAGAGATCTCGGCGCGGGAGGAGATGACGCAAAAGACTGAGCTCCCCCCAAAAAAGTGTTTCTTCAGGACGAAGATGGCGGCAACTTAGCCCAGGGACCAAAGATGACTGTGGCCATCGGCAAGCAAAATCCAGGCAATTCCGCCCTGTGTGCCGGGGGAAAACGCGCCGGGCGGCAGCTACCGCAGCAGCCAAGTGTTGTCAGCAGCGGCGGCGGCGGCAGCAGCAGCAGCAGCAGAAGCAGCAGCCGCAGGAAGAGGAGTAAGAGCAGGTTCAGGGGCAGCGGCGGCGGCGGCGGCGGCGGCAGCAGCAGAGGCGGCGGCGGCGGCGGCAGTAGCAGCAGCAGCTGTAGCAGGCGCCACCAGGAAGACCTGCAGCGGCAGCTCACCAGTTAGAGCGCCGGGGTGGGGGGTGGGGGGGGAGGGAGAGAGGTTCAGTCGACTTCTGCCAAGGCTCTGGACTAAGGGAGAGAGAAAGAAGAGGAGGAGGAAAAGGAGGAGGAGGAAAAGGAGGAAAAGGAAAAGAAGAAGGAGGTGGAGAAGGAGGAAGAAAAGAAGGAAGAGAGGAGGAGGAGGGGAGAAGCTCTCTTTGCCTTCAGTCGGCTGCAGGGAAGCGGCATGCAGCTGTCAGGGGATAGCGGGATTTTCTCAAGAGAGCGATGGGGAACCGCGGTCTGACAATGCCTGGGTGAGAGGAGAAACGAGCCAACCAACCCCACACCTTCACCACCACCACCACCACACCACCACCACCTCCTCCTCCTCCTCCACCTTCACCACCACCAACTATCACCACTACCACCACCACTACCACCACCACCAATACCACCACCACCATCCCTCCTTCCTTCTCTCTCTCTCTCTCTCTCTCTCTCTCTCTCTCTCTCTCTCTCTCTCTCTCTCTCTCTCCTCTCTTCTCTGCATCATTGTTTCCCACTCCACAGTGGATGAGGTCTGACTGATGGTTAGCTTTAATGCAAGTCAGATCTACCTACAGAACCTGAGATTTCTGTAGGAGAGAGAGAGAGAGAGAGAGAGAGAGAGAGAGAGAGAGAGAGAGAGAGAGAGAGAGAGAGAGAGAGAGAGAGAGAGAGAGAGAGAGAGAGAGAGAGAGAGAGAGAGAGAGAGACGGGAGGAGGGGATAAGAAAATTAAACCCTTTAAGTCAATGCATATTGTGGTGACTCTGGCACAGGAGCCCTCACGGTGGAGTCGGCCAGGGCTGTGCGTTCCCAAAATATGACCAGGGGTGCTTGGATGTGTCGGCAGTATGATGACGGCTTAAAAATCTGGTTTGCAGCACCCCGGGAGAACGAGAAACCGTTCACTGATTCAGAGAGGGCTCAGAAATGGCGACTGTCTCTGGCATCTCTCTTGTTTTTCACAGTCCTGCTCTCTGATCACTTGTGGTTCTGCGCCGAGGCTAAACTGACCAGGACCCGAGACAAGGAGCATCACCAACAGCACCAACAACAGCAGCAGCAGCAGCGGCAGCAGCAGCAGCAACAGCAGCGGCAGCAGCAGCAGCAGCAGCGGCAGCAGCAGCAGCGGCAGCAGGAGCCCTCCTGGCCAGCGCTATACACTAGCATGGGGGAGTCCTCGCCTACCGTACAGGCACACAGACTCCTCTCCTCCTCCTCATCACCCACCCTCCCCCCCTCTCCCAGCAGCAGCGGGAGCAGCAACGGCGGCGGCCACGGCGGCGGGAGCAGCAGTAGCGGCCACAGCAGCAGAGGACAAAATCATCAGAACAAGGCTATTTTTCTAGGAAACTCTACTAAACCTCTGTGGCGCTTAGAGACGTGTTACCCTGAGGCCGCCTCCTCGGGCCAGTGTTTCATAGTTGAGGATGCGGACTCCGTTTGCCAGAGGAATTGGAGTCAGGTAGTACAAGAGGAGTCCCAGCAGCAGGTGACAGGGAAGCATAAAACTCCTCACTTGAAGGATTTCTACCTTCCCTTTTGTAATTCCTATACATTTTGGGAGTTGTTCTCTGGGTTGTCCAATCCGGACTCTTTGAACTGTAGTCTGGACGTGGTGCTCCAGGAGGATAGGAAGAGGGCGAGCTGCAGGCAGTGCGTTGAGGCTTACCAACGCTACGACCACCATGCTCAGGAGAAATATGATGAGTTTGAGCTTGTGCTCAAGAAATATTTACAATCGGATGAGTACTCGGTGAAATCGTGTCCTAAGGACTGTAAGGTAGGATCAACGGTGTCTTTTCTTCTACTCCTCTATGTGCCAACATTTTAGAGTTTTTGAATTTATTTCCCCTCTCCACTCTTTTGGTTGATGTTACTTGTGGTTATGGTAACTTGAAAGGCTGCCCGACACAGGGATTGTCTGGTAGTCTAATGCAACAGGATTCTTTTCTAGAACACAGAAATAATGGTTTTCCAGGAGAGCAGAGTTTCATTTCTACCTCCATACAATTGGTTTAAACTCTACTGCCTTCTTTGGCCATTTCAATGTGGAAAGTACTGGTAGGGATTACATGCCACTGAGTAAAACTAGTCACAGTAGAAAGTGAAGTGGTGTGTGCATGGGTGATTTCAGGCATGAGTTTCCACAAGAACTGTCTTGCTGTGGCATCCTAAAGTTGTCCTTCTTGTGAGATAAGAGCAATGGTTGTTGATATTTGGTTAAGATGAAAAGACGAATTCGGTTCATTGTTTACAGGTATATTTCTGGTTGTATAAAATACTGGAGTTGTCCACTAGAAGTTAATTAGGCTCTTTAACTTTCCAGGTTTCTCTGAGAAATCTTTGATAATAACAACTTTGTCTATCAGGATGCACTCCAGAAAATTGCTTTATGTTATCAATTAGTATTTACAGAGTCCCATTAAAGATTCCCTCCCCGTGGTTGAATAGAATTCTAGGAACATTTACTGCTTGTCAGGCCACATCAGTCTTCAGTATAGCTTGTCAAAGTGAAAAGACAATCCTTGTGTGTCCTGAGAAGTGTGTCGCTATCCGAGGTGCTGAAGCTGAAACTAGCTCAAGGACTCCAGTGGATATAAACAGATACTGCAGTGACCTTTGGTAGGGATATAATGATGACCGAATTTCAATAAGCTTCTTTGATATGTGCTAGTTGTAACTCTTCTCACCTGGAAAGACTAACAATATAAAGACTTTTCAGTTCTATTTTCATTTTAAAAAAAGAAAGCGTACCACTTTAAATTTTAGGTAGGCACTCTAGCCTCTTCTTTGCCTGTGGCTGACCCACATTAACCTAGGAAAGTACAGACAAAGGCAGTAACATATCAGACTCTATATTTGTGCTTTGAAAACATTACTGACCTGAGAGTTCCTTTTCTAGATATAATTGCAGGGCCACATTTTATTTGGTTTTAATTATCTACTGTCTTAGTAGCTAGACCAAAAAAAAATAAACCTTGCTCTGGTTATATTCTTTAACGTCTGAGGCAGACCTTATTCTCATAAAGAGGGTGGCCTGTGGGATCAAAATAAACCAGAGGTAGGGCTTCCCCAGTAAGTTGCCTTTTTAAGGTCAATAGAGGGACCTATGCTTCTCAGACTCTGAGAATTATAGTGAAACCACTGAGATGGTGGGAAGAATGTCACTGGATGATTCTTCTATAATATTGTGTTATTTACTGGGATAAAGTACAATGAATGGACAGAGTAGGAGAATCCAAAATAAGGTATCAGAGTTCTTAAGAGAATTTTAATCCTTAAAAAGTATGAATGATACTTTCATAATAACTTAAGTCATGCCTCTTTCATTTACATGAACCACTCTTAGCACCTTGAATAAAGATGTATTTCATTGTGTTCTCTGATTATTACAACTTGAACTTTTTAAACACATTTAACACATGGGTTGTGTTAACTCGTGGACTGAGAGGACTGTTTGAATGAAATAATGTTTCTTTTGGGTTCAACCAATTCTCCATTCCATTTTTTACAAGTCAGTACAGTTATAGGGCAAGTTCTACAATGCTTTTCATTTTCTCAACTGCCTTATCACACTACACCAGATACAATGTTTTACACATGTGACTTTATGGTTATTATGGGCAAAAAATATTAACCTTGTGATGACTTGTTCTATTTCAGAAAGATTATTTTTCAAAAAGGTTGATTTATGACATGACAGGGAGTCCTGGAAGCTCAGAACCTGGAAAGAGATACATAGGCAAGTTGCAGCTGCAGCAAGTGATCTGCACATTTGTAAATCTCCTTCAAACTGAACAGTAGACAAAGGCAATGGAGAATTCCTCTTTATTACCACCATCACTATACACACATATAGACAGGCACAGCACAATAAACGACAGATCACTTTGGTTATGACCTGATATTTCTAGGGGTATTTTTTGATGATAGGATATTTTAATTGTAGTTAAATTTAGTAAACACCAATTATTGATGAAAAAAATAGTATTAAAAGTGTCTTAAATATTTTAAATACTGTTGCTATGGTAGACCAATAGTTTCTCTGAGGTGCTTAAAAATAGACCCATATAATGTATATATGTTTATATATATATTTACGAATATATATATACATGCATACATGTTTTTGTATGTATATACATACATATAAATATATATCTACAGAAATATGCATGGCTTATATTCATTACAAAATAAACTTTAAGTGTACATAATATTTCAAATTTTGATTAATATATATTTCTAAATGATCTATTAAAACTTGTCTACAATTGTGGTATCAGGAAATTATTATTAAGTTTAAAGTACAGGATATGCATCACTATGTAAGCACAACATGGACATTTTCCTTTTTTATGTAACAATGAAGTCATGTTATATTAAAATTAAGCATCTCCTATTTCTATTTCACATCATATAAATACTTTTAAAAATCGGTATTAATTATTTTAGTCATTTTTGCCAACACCAGGTATATTAAAAACTACCTACAAAACAAATTCCAAACAGCATCATGTTCAATTTTTTAAAGAGATTAAAATCTACATTTGATAGGAAAGAAATTTCACATGGTAGCTGTTTACTCTATGTTTCCTGAAGTTGTTACATGTTATCATTGTGTAATTTTTATGGCTTCGCACTATAAGTTTTGTTTTGACAAAACGAAGGTTGGGAATCATTGATGACCAGGAGTCCTTGTTAGAAGAAATAAGGACACACTCTTTGTACAGTAGTAAACATTCATCTATAAGATTCTTTTCTACCAAAGTATGAAAGTTTTTAATATCTTAAGAAAGTAGTTGCCTTTTTAAAACAAATGAAAAGAACATTTTTATACATGGAGCAATATGTTGGCAAATATAGTATCGATAGAAACTGTTGTCTATTTTACTACTGTTGCTGTTTTTCTTCTGCTGTATATAAGGATTCAGTTGAGTAGCAAAACACATAACTATTACTATCCTGTAGGCTTCTGTACCATTCAAAAAGCCTATTAGATAAGAGAATTCATTATGGAGAACACCTCCAAACCAGTGCTAAATGTAGACTTGGCCATCATATCGCAGTCTAAACTGCAAAAATATGCAAGTATATATTATCTTAACCTATTTTAAGTTTTGTTTTATACTATTATATTTTTTTTAAAATCATAGCCTGGGACCTTTGTAGCACGTCTTTAATTATCCACCAGGAAGAAAAAATACTATGCATTTAGGGACTATTGATGGTAAAATCATAGTGAAGCTTTTGCAGCTAGTGATTCTGTCATCATTTACATTACAGTCAATGAACTTGAGCTATAGATTTACATTCTAACCAGAGCATGGTATCACATCTGTGTTTGTTTTTTCAAAGTCATATCCTTTACCAGTGGTCAGTATTTGTAAGGTTTCAAGTAGAAGCATATTGTGATGCCACTTTAGATTTCTTAGGAACTGTCTCAGATTATAGTTTTGATTTATTACATGAGTATTATGTACATGAATCATGGCACTTCAGCTGTGATCATATTTCAGCAGTATGATTTACATTGGTTATCTCTGAAGACTCAAGAAATACTGGTCAGTGCTAGATTTAGAGAATTTTGTATCTATGCTTTGCCTGACTTTTGTAAGATGTGGGGGCTGGATGATTAAAGTCTCTTCCATCTCTGAATCTATAATTCCATACACCACATGAAAACTATATGCACATCTTTGTTAACAGATACTTTGACCTCTGATAAGGTCACTGTAGTATATATCATCCATTTCTCTAGATATACTGACTGGTTTTGAAATTTGTATTCTTTGAATTAATTTTTTTTTATTTAGTTAGACTTTTGGAACTTTTTGGAACTTTTTTATGTATCAATCAACTCAGTTCTAGTAAACTCCATTCACATTTATTAATATTAAAACCATCAAATTAACTATTTTGGTCCAGTTTTTCTCATTATGTTAAGTACAAGAAATTAATTTTTTATGGTCAACCAAGTATTTTATTGTGTTAATTTTTTAAAATAAAAATTGTGGCTCTTTTATCTAAGGAGAAATCTAGGTTTTATCTTCAAGTCAGATATCTTTTCAGGATAAAGAATGTATGAATAGTTAAGTACTTGGAACTTGGTTATATTAGTATCTATCTAGGACAAAAAAAACAAAATATTTACATTTTTGCTTCCATATATTTTTGTGAAAATTACTTTTATTATCTTATGGTGCAAGTTGACATATGTAAGGGGAATTGAAGAATTGAAACAGCATTAGTTGAAGTAACTCTTCCTGTCTCCTTTCACAACCCAAATTTATGATTTTAGTGTTTCTTGACATAATGAATTAGCTAGGTGACTGCTTCAATTTTCTACTTCATTTTATCTCTTTAAACACAATATGTATACATCATTAGGTATGTATTGTTCTTATTTCTACTAGATTCACACGTCTATATGAAGTAGTTATCAAATACTTTATTTTAAAATATTATAACATTTTACTTAATCTATAGTTTCATCAATGTTAAGTGCCTCCATAGCCACAGAGAGGGTAACTAATTCATTCCATGTGATCATTAAAATGGCGTAAGCAGATGAGCTTTGATATTTCTCTAAGTTCATTAATAGTCTGTATACAAGCAGATGTTGGTCATAACCAGAATGGGAGATTCTCCTATTTGCTACCTTTCAATGAAGTAAATTAGTCCTATCTGATCATCCAGTGAGTGAGAAAAGTAAGCAAACAATAAAACAGTGATAGAGATAAGAAGTCATTTAGCATTTGGAAATAGTGCTGTAGGAAAAAGATGGAAAGACTGGTTAGAAAAGAGCAGGAGAAGTCAAGGTAAAAGATATTCAGACTTTGAGAGAAAGTATGACGGTCTATCACACAAGTACTATTGCCTAGGAGCAGCAGAAATTTGGAAAATGATAGGAAAGAAGAAGAACACATGGAGTTTGGGAGTGAGAGAGGTTGCAGGAGATATCATAGCAAGAGAGTAGAACTAATGGGGTGGTTATTTTGCAGAATTGGATTATTCAGATGATACACCCCTAATAGACTGACATAATAAAATATATTGGTTGCCAGTAAGCACTGATCAAATGGGTGATGGAAAGAGAAGTATCATTTTAGTAACATGACCAGATGGAAAGATAAGTTCATTTTAATTATTTAAGTAGTGCTAAAACAGACCCCAAGCACTGTACTTCCAATTCTTTTCCTTCTTTCCTTTCACTTAATGAAAACCATCCAATATATGTTGACTTTCTGAATATTTTTAATTTTGAAGAGACTCTTGATTTTCTGTGAGTGACTACTGTATCCTGCAAAATGACTATATTTCATATTCCTGGGTTCTAATCACTCATAAAATCCTTAGAATAAGGTCCTTGGGAAGTCATTAATATTTTCATTTCATTTTGTAGAAATTGATAAAATATTTTAACCTACCCTATAAAATCTAAGGTCTACTGGCTAGTATTGATAAACCACTGTGGACATAGACTGCTAAGTGTTCACGGATTGATAACCAACTTCACTTGGGAATTCATTTCTAGAAGCATTCTAGCATTGTCTGTTGCGTATGCAAGTGATGGTTACTTTAGTCATCTTTTGTTACTAACTCTATAGGTTATAAACCATTTTCAGACTTGGAAATTTTAATTTTCTCTATCAAAAAAGTAAATTAAGTCACAATGCCAATAACAGAGTATTTTTTTTCTGGAGCATTTTCAGTTTTAATTTATTGTCTTGCTTTAATTTTACAGCTTTAAAATGGAGAAACCACCACACACAATGTTTACAATACACTCTTGGTAAGAAACAGTCTCAGATCCATATCTTTCACTAGATATGGAAATCCAGTGAAATAGGAATAGGAAGAAAATGTCTGATTCAGATGACTTAACTGAAGCAACAGCTAACTTTTCTGCAGGGGAAATTCCTTGGGATTCATGCACTTATGATAAAAGTGTTCTTAGACTTTTGTCTATAGTAAAAATCCCTGAAAGGATACTCTCGAACATTCAAATATCACCATGTGCTACCTATGAGACATGACAGATGGCAGTGACATGGTTTCAGATGTAAGTGTGAGGGTTGTGATATATACACTGAGTTGAAAGGAGTTGGAAATACATGATATACATTACTAAAAATGTAGTGGGAAATAGAACTGAATTTTGAGTCAAAGGATATGGGTTCAGATGTCAGTTTTGCTACTGCTACATGTATAATATTTGGCAAATTGTTTCACCTCTGTGGGCCTCAGTTTCCTCATCTGTAAAGTGATGAAACTGAACTAAGTGATTACTATGGTTGCTTTTATCTGTAAATACTAAAATATTTAACATGGACTAGAGGAAGTAACCAGTTCTCCTCCATATCCAAAAGGCTTCCTCCCCCTTAACTTGCAGAGATATAAGAGTTAAAGGAAGTAGGGGAATATCTCTAATTCCAAATATTACTGAAACAATCCTAGAGTTTACCTATCCTCAACTGTTACTTCTTTATGTAAATTGGAGGGCCAAACCTAGACAAAATTGCTAAGCAGACAAATTAGATTTCAGGGACCCTTTCCTTTGTTTCCTGTTCTCCCACTCCTCCCTGTCAGCTCCCATTTCCTTAAATTCTCAATGTCCTTATTCTTTCCCCTGGCTTCTTTGATAATTCTTCTTTACTGTTATGTCCCACCTATTTTGAGTTCCTTGAAAAATATTCCTTTCGCAG
Organism: Bettongia penicillata ogilbyi; assembly: GCA_023548195.1. Classification (NCBI taxonomy): domain Eukaryota; kingdom Metazoa; phylum Chordata; class Mammalia; order Diprotodontia; family Potoroidae; genus Bettongia; species Bettongia penicillata. The sequence goes on from JAJHZJ010000021.1 coordinate 5,991,345, forward strand.
TACGTTGTCCTAGGAATTATAACCTAAAGATAAGGATTATAACAGTTCTGGAGCAACTTTGAGACCCTTGAAATCTGAGAAGGATGGATAGGATTTGGGAACTATGTTATAAGGGGCTATAATTATGAATGTGTGATTTAAAGGTAGCATACATACATGTAGGCATCTGAAAATACTGAATTCTAGTGGGGAAAAGACATTGTGTATGTGTGTGAGGTTCTGAGTGGGATAGGAGCAGTTTTTAGGGTACTAGGTGGAAGGTAGAGAAGAGAAGTTCTCCTATAGGTCTTAATTCAAAAAATACAAGAGGAACAATCCATGTATACCTTAATGATTTTAAGTATGCATTGTCTGCTTCAATTTTCAATGACTTTGTATCATTTGATCTAAATATCTGTGTATTGTATATACGCCTGAGCATTTTGATAGTCGTGACTTTTATGTCTAAGTATGGATATTGGCAATTCTAATTTTAGTGAGGGGTGGGGTTCTTTTTAGCACATAATTACACTGTAGCACTCTTTCCAGGTACCCTATTTCAGACTCCATTCACACAGATAGTTTGGGGCCCAGGGAACAGCTATATATTCTAGGGATAACCCTGAGAAGTTTTGACTTCTAATACTATCACTCATGAATGCCTTTCTATGTGGCCTCTGTCCCAATATCAATTTCCAGTTGATACAAATAGCTTTTACAAAGGTAAATTGAAGGAGAAGGCATATCAAGAACAGAAACTTCAAAACATTCCCTACCTTAGGGTATGGAGTGTGCACATCCTCCTTTATGCACACACTCAGCTCTACTTTAAAGTAGTGGCACAACACGTTTATTCCCCTAGCTTGGAGAGACACTCTCATTGCTGTACACACATACACACTCTCACATGCGCACAAGATCCCTGGGGAAGCTGGATTTAACTTGGAATACTAAAGGACTGACAAAGACCTGGGGCATTCATATAGCAAACACATATGGTCAAGAAGATCTCCCTAACTGAGAGTTCTTTTTTCTCTGTCTAGAGTACCCACTAAATTCACTTTTGGGTGTGAAATATGGGATGAACAAGTCATTCCCTTCCTCAGTTGGGTTACTGCCCTGAAGAACCGGTTGCCTGCTTGGGCCACTATTGGAGTAGGTCAGCCAATCAGCTTATTAGTCAGCCAACTAATTAATAGGTTAGTTCTTTACTGTATTCAGCTAAATGCTTCTTCTGGCTCTAGTGGTCTTTACTACTGGCTTCGATTGTTGAGGGCACCTCAGATGGCTCTTGTGGACTGTTGAAGCTCAAAAGTCATGACCTGCTCCTTTCCATCTCCAGATACTCCAGATACTCATTCAACAAATATCAGGAAATAAAAAAAACAAAGAAACAATAATTATGCATTCAGGTAAACAGAGCAGGAGGATGAGAGAGTTAAAGCAGCCACTGTCATTGCCCTCCCTCACTTTAAGAGCAGTTCTTCCTCACTCAAAAGCAACCAGAGAGGAGAAAAATGAAAAAACAAGGACTGGGGTTGGGACATCCCAATCTTCTGGGTTGTAATTAGGTGGTTTAGAAAATAGGTGAATCTTTGCTGGATTTCACTTTTCAATTCTCATACATTTTAAACATAAGTGGCTAGCGAAGTAATAGGTCTACATCAAACCCACTCTAGGTTGTTTATATTCCCAATTGTGACAATAGATTGTTTATAGAATTCCGGAGAATAATGTTGGTATTTACCAGATTAAGGATACTAAAATAAATTTGAAAAATCCATTATTCCATTTCTCTAATATATGTACACTAGTAAATTGATTTCTTAATATAAAATCATAAACAACCAACATGTGTGTATATGTATATGTGTGTATATATATATATATATATATATATATATATATATATAAACAACCAACATATAACAACACGTATAAGTGTGTTGTTATAAATTATCTTCATTACAGAAGAACTTTCTTGGGGGGAATTGATATATTCATAGAAATCAGTTTTACTGAAAAAATACTCTGACATAAAAAATCTAAAAATAAAATCTTATTTCAATGCAGAATTTTTCCATCTTTTTATTCCTGTATTTTGCAGTGTGTACACATATTGAAAATAACTTTTTGCAAGCCTGAGTGTGAAACCGCCACTTAAAATTTCTTACTTATCATTTTTATAATAAATAACCTTCATTTACAATACACTTAAAATAGCCTGTACTTTGGATGGTAAGAGCCTCTGATGTTGATGCATATATAATATTAACATGCTAGAGAGGATGCATAACTTATTTACGTCTCTATGCTTAAAGAGAAATCTAAAAGTTAAGGATGAGATTAAAATGTGTCACACTTTTGACAAGTTGATAGATCAATGATTTCAGGGATGTGGGTATTTTCTCCACTAATGATCACCTTTGCTTATCGTTCTGTGTGGTTCTTACTGATATTTTCTTATAATGTTCCAGCGAGAATATACCCTGTCCTAAAAGTGTCTCATTCTTACTTCAAAAGATCTCTAAACTTATCAGTAGGGACATTTGATCCAGATCATCCTTGCCTTTTAAAGCTGTAATTCCTGTCTATGCTGTTCCATAAAATATTCAGAGAAGGCCTCTCCAATATCAAAAGCCTTCCTCCAGCCTTTCAATATTTCACAGATAGCAACAAAACACTGGCTCTTTATCTGTTACCTTTCACTCTCAATAAATGATGATTACTTCCTGTTTTCATTATCCATATTTTTGATGGTATCTTTTACATCATATTTCTACCATGAGTTATCATTGGTCATAAACAGCAACCTATTTAAATTCCTCATCTTTCTGTCCATTGTTCTGTGGGTCACCTGAAATTTTGATTATGCAGAGCCCATAGTGTTCCATGATTTGCAGTTATAGAGTATCATGGTGAGAATGAATAATGATGTTTAAAAAGACAGGCTTTGACAGCAGGGAGTAGCTTCTGATCACTGAAAGCATTATGAAATATCCCAAATGTAAGTCTGCTTATTCTTTTATGAATATCCAAAGCTAGGCACAGGTCACTGTCCATCTTTTGTGTTTGCCCCATATGCATGTGCTAATGGATGAGTCTCAGTGGGTTGGTCGTGTATTCCTTCTAACTGCATGTCATACATAGCCCTTCTAGCTGCAATCTTCTCCTTCCCTACTGGTTTCATCTTATAATTTCTCTTCCCATTCTATAGATTAAGGATGTGAACCCTGGCAATACAATTAATGGATCAACGATAGACTGAGATATAAAGGGAAGAAGAAAGGAGTGAAAACTAGTTCTAATGCTTGTTATTCAGGGTGACTCCCCCCCACCATTTTTTTTTCTTTTGTCATCTTGTCAGGTTAGATTTCCAAGAAATGACAAAAGTAGATTGCTTCTTCTTGTACATACCAAATCATAGATAAAGAAGAAAAAAAAGTTTGATTTCATCTTCCTCATGTCTGTAGTTGGTTCCCAATCAGTCACACTTGAAGAGCAACTGCCTGACAGGGATAATGAGCTTGGATATCATACAGGCATTTTAAAAGGGCTGTAAGATATATTTAAACTTAGGAATCCTAACTGTTCTGGAAGAGCTGTTAAAATCTATCTGGGAAGGAATTGATGTTTATAAAAGGAACAATTTGATACTGAAACCTATCTAAAGCAGTGTTTCTATAATACACTATAAATACTGTAGTAGTTGCTATGGGCCATTAGGCAAAGAAAGAAGTGGCAAGGTAGGAATGCTTTGTATGACATTGGCTCCAAGCCAGAACCAAAGTGAGATATTGAAAAAAATAATGTCAGACAAGATTTACTGAACTCTGAATTTACTTGTTATTCTATAAATCAGAGAACCATTGTGTTAGAGTAGAAAAAGAGTTAGCATAAAAGCCAGGAACACCTGGGTTCAAGTTTCAGCTCCAATACACATTGACTGAATATATATTTAAGTGAGCACTTTTACTTTTCATGCCCTTAGAAACTGTAAATTTATAAATTGCATTAAAGGTGCCAACTTGCATTGGTAGAAGTAGTTTCCTCACCTACATCTTCCCTTATCAATGAAATCATAGGACCAGTTCTCATTCCTACAAATAAAATACAATTGGTCGGAGGTAGGACAATTCAATAAGTTTTGTACTTATGACAGTCTTCCTTATTAGTTTCCAAGAATGTGAATTTCTGGAAATTATTTGAAAACATAAATCATTTAACATCACTTCAATCAGCTCTTTTTAACATATTTTTATTTATATATTTTTTCACAAAATGTGTGTGTGTGTATTTGGTTGTACTAGCAATAATATCCTCAGGGAAAAAATTCTTATAAAATACACATAATCAAGCAAAACAAATTCCCACATTGTCTATATCTAAAAACATACTTTTTTTCTGCATTTTGAATCTATGACCTTTCTGACACTAGGTAGATAGCATCATTCATTATTGGACCTCTATCATAATGGCTAGCCATCGCAGTATTCAGAGTATTTAAGTCTTTCAAAGTTCTTTTCTTTTTTAACCTTGTTTTTACTGCAGATGGCAATGTCATGATTGTATTAAGCCCTGCAACATTGTATGAATACCTAAATGATATCCATAATTACTCTCTTGAGTAATGGATTATCTATCATACAGGAAAAAGCAAATGAATGAAGAATGCCTATCTTTCAGTTTAAGGAAATGTGCTTAGATCATCCAGTAGAGAGGGTCTATTTGTGTGTGTGTGTGGGGGGGTGTGTGTGCGTGTGCATGTTTGTGTACTCATACACACATATACACATATATGCATATACATACACATATATACATACTCTCATATAGCACAAATATGGCAAATGTGGACATACAGCACTGTTGAAACATCAACTGGGCCCAGAATAGAATAGGGGTATCATCATGTCTCAATAATTGAACTTGTATACCACCTAGTGGACCATGTAGAAGTTCATGGTGGACGTGAGTATGATATGAGTCAACAAATATCACAATGAAAATTTACCCAGGAGAAATTCTATGAAAGACATCAGAGAGATGTATTTCTAGAAAAGGAGATGGGCTGGTCATGGAGTAAAATTGAAGGAAAACTGATGGACAGCATACACATTCCACTGTTCAATACATAAAGTCAATAGATCTAGAGAAGGACCCAAGCCTCTTGCATATTCTTCTTATGGTGGATTTGTGTGACATACTTATAAGGGGATGAGGGAGCGTGTATGGATTAAATCTGCACAGTGTCTGTTACAAAGTAGATTTTTAATAAATGCATGTTGATTGATTGATCCTCATTGGAAAATATGATCATAGTGATGAGGTTACAGATTCTTTGAAGTATCTGAGTAATGAATGAACCAACACTTTGAAACAAAACGATCAATTTCATGGCAACTGAACTGTGAGTAGTGTGCTTGGTTAGGGATTTGACATTAAGGGAATAAAAAACGAATGAAAATTCCGTTTACTTTTATAAAGTAAGACTGCCAAAAATATTGTTTACTTCTAAGACATTTTAGAATGACAGTATGACTGAAATTGAAACAAGTAGAAAATTAATTTATATTTCAAAATTACAATCCTCAATTTCCCATTTCATAAAAGAAAGAAATCATTAAAGAACTTTCAGATTTTGTAATAGTAATGATATCTAACATTTATATGGTATTTGCTATGTGTCAGGCATTATACTAAGTGCCTTACATCTCATTTCATTCTCACAATAATCCTGGGATGTAGCTGCTATAATTATCCCTATTTACCTATGAGTTAAATGAGGCAAACAGAGGTTAAGTGGTTTGCCCAGGGTTACTGATAGTAAGTGTCTGAAACTGGATTTGAATTCAACTCTTCCTTACTCCAGATCTAATATTCTATCTTCTGATTCACTTTTTTCAAAGAATAAAATCATTCTAAGGATCCTATGCCTCTCTACTTGGGGATCAAATGAGGAAATTATTATATTATTTATACAGATATACCCATTGTATCACTCTTAGTTTGCTGAAGGGGAGAGGATAGAAGGCTAGATTCAAGAAATTGTCCTTTGTGGGGAGTTTTCACTCATTCAATGTCCAGGTGACTACAGAGTTAACATTAAATGAATTAGTGTAAGAGGTCACTGTTGCTTATCTTCATTGACCCATTAGTCAGATATCCATTGCAGTCAAATTTTTATGTCCCTTAATTTGACTGCCTCTGTGAAAACAGAGTAAACTCAAATATTGAGGCAAGTACCAAAACAAGATAATTTTTTGCTGTGCTTTTTACTCAGAACAATCACTAGAAAATTGTTCCAGTAAAAAAGGAATTAGTGATGGTTATGAGGGTATGACTGACAATAATATTACAGTTCAGGAAATGATGCTTTGCTCTTTGATGTTGAAATTTAGTTAGAAAGAAGTTATATTTTCTCATTGTTTTCACTTTAAGCTGATAAATGCTGAAGTTAAATCTATAAATTTGCATTTATTTCATAATTTAATTCTATTACCAATATTACATCAGTATGACAGAAGGAGGTAAGCAAAAATCAGCCATTCACCTTCATTTACATGAGAAAACTAAAGAAGATACATTGCAAAAGATTTCACCTCTGACAAGCAGAATTTTTAAAAAGATGTGCATTTTCGTCTAACTATATTAATATAGCTTAATACCCTAACATTTAAAAATATATTGATTCAATTTAAGTCTTGGAAATGGGGCTATAATCTTTAATACAATGAGGGGGGACACAAAATGTTGTTTTAAAGGGTCTGTTTCCTGTCCTCAACTGTTTATAATAATTTATTGCTGTCAGACTAATGCTATTTCAATTCGTTTAGATACCCTATGCTGGCTTGATCCTATTTTCTTATTTCATTGATTTTTTTCTGGCATAACATGCAAAATATAATGCCCCTAATTTTCTAAGCTCTCAAAGGAAAATTCCCAAAGGACTATTCAACAAAATTCATCTGGCTCTTCCAAATAATTGTTTGGGGCCATTCTATGCTACTGGCCCTGTGAGAACTAGCAGGTGAAGACACAGGGTTCAGAGAACTGTCAGCATTTCAGAGAATGAATGCATTTTCTCAGCCAAGCATATCACCGTGATTACTTGGAAAGGATATGCTAATTGCCATCCAGATGCATTAAAGGATGCTGCACAAAGAACATTTTAATAACTTAAATTGGTATCACTGCACTGAGAACATATTTTATCATGAAGTTATATGTGTTGCAATGATCACTGGCATTTATATGGTACTTGAAGATCTCCAAAGCACTCTATATACATTATATTATTGAACCTTAGGTATTATGGGCATTATCATCTCCATTTTAATTTTGAGGAAACTGAAATTTAGATACAGTCACTCAGTATTAGAAGTGGGATTTGAGCTTATATTTTCTTGATTTCAAGCCTTTGTCTCTTTCTGGGACACCATAGTGCCTCTCCTTGGAAAAGAGAGCATATGTTAGATGGAAAGACTATATTACATATAATGTGACACAATATAACATAAACACCATGATATAGAAAAATTATAGTATACTATAAAACCATACTATGCTATGCTAGGCAAGGCTAGAGTAGGCCAGACCATTTCATACGATGTGATTCCATACATAATATAACATGCCATGCTATCTTATACCATAACATTTCATGCTATGCTATTCCATACCAAACATTCCAAACCTTGCCATACCTTACCCTACTAATCCATGCTATACTATGCTATACCATACTATAAACTTTGCTAAACTACTAAACTTTACCAACTTAAATGACTATAGTATGTCATGTACTATAAAATATGTTAAGCCATATTCTACTTTATTATTCTATAATATAGTAAAATAAGACATATGATATTATAAAATATGATATGATATAGTTTAGTGAAATTTTTTGCATATGTTTTTGAGTACATGTATTATATAACAAAGGTGATTTTGAAGCCTAGTATGTTATTTCTTTTATAACTCCAGATTGAAAGTCCAATAAACATTCTCTGTTGACATCTTGACTACGGTTTGGTCCCAGGGAAGTGAAGAAACAGTAAACACTTGGTTAAGAGGATAGTTTATGCCAAACACTATGATAAGTGCTGAATAAATATGTCATGTCTCCATATAAAAATGTATTTGAAAGGAAATGCCAAGTTGTTGGTTTTTTTTTAATGAGGGTTGTATTGATAACCAGATACTAAGGAAACTCTCAGAGTCTGATATTCCTTTCCATGCAATTCCACTTTCTGTCTCTTCCTGAAGACAACATTTTGCTTTGATTTTGGAACCAGAACAGTGCTGAACTTCTGCTGTGCTTCCTATGTGAAGTTGTTCCATTTAACTTAATAAGAACAGTCATTTTTCCTTTTAAAAACTTGATTGTCTTTATGTGAGACACTGAAGAAAAGGTGCTTGGGGTCAAAAGTGTATATATATATATATATATATATATTCACACACACACACACATATATATATATATGTATTTAAGACATAGAAACTGATACAATTTCATGTGAATAGTCATCTTTATAGGTAATGTGGGGACTGAAAAACAATGAGCATCCATAAAATTACATAGAATCTAGTAATTTTTAAATGTCCATATTCTTTTTAGAAATAACTATTCATTTGACAAGCTCTTTTGAGAATTTTTTTCAAAACTAGCCTCATCTTATTTGCCAAGAATTTTCTAGAAAATGTATGTCCCTTGATGCTGCTGGTTAAGTCAACAGTTGGGGAACTGGTAGGAAGTTTTATTATCTTGGGCACACTAGGGACCAAATTAGGTTCTTATGGGAAGGGAAAGCAATGTAGAGACAGCATGGTAGAGTGGAAAAATTGCTTACAGCTAGAGCTGAGAGAACTGACTATTTACTTTGTGGTACTGATAACTAAATAGCTGTGCATCCTCTTCTACGAACCTCAGTTTCCTCATTGATCAAATGGATATAATAATATAACTTGTACTATGTACCTCACAGAGTTGTTATAAGAAAAGTAATTTGTAGGTCTTAAAGGAGTATATAAAGTAATTAATTTATATGATTTAGAAGTCCACAAACTATAGAAAAGAACAAGAATGCTGGCAAAAATGCTGTCTGTTTGATCTAACATTTGGTTCAAAGTCATGAATGATCTAGAAAGGAAATCCAAAGCAAAGTGCGTTCCCTTGGTATAACCTTGGGAGCCTCTATTCTATGAGACATTAGCTAATAAAATCTAAGTTTCTTGAGACAGGTATTGCCTCACTTCTGTATTTATTTCTCCAGCTTCTACACAGTGGCTGTTATCTAATAGGTGCTGAATAAATATTGACAGAAGTAGGATTTAATGAATCTTCAAATGATGTTTGGATTCTCTCAATTTCAGGATATGCACATTTTTATGCAAAAGTGATTTGGGGGCCCAGATCATCCTACATCTTTCATTTCCTCTATTTTCCCACTTTATATTGTAAGGGATAGGCAAATGTTTAGTTATAAAGAGTGGAATTTTACATCTTAAAATATTTAAAAAGCATATATACCAAGATCACAGATAGGTTAAGGTATGTTAAGCCCAAGAGAATCTGTAGTCAAAACATGTAAATTTTGCATTTAATATAAATTTTATGACTGATATTTACAGAATATAGACTTCCAATAGACCCCTCACCATTATGGCCATTGTATCTTTCACTTTGATATAAGGTGATCTAAAAGTGTGTAGGTTTATACGATTAATTAAATATCTTCCCTCTATGATTCAGAACTGCAACCTGCTGACCTTTAGTATTTGGTAAAAACATATCCTTTGTGTTTATATTACTTGAGACATGGTAGACACAAAAAGTCTGTTAACTTTTTATTTAGTAAGTTCTTAGCCATTTCAAAATAAAATGGAAAATAGGTAATTATCCAGAAAATTTAAATTTGAGAACATTTTTAATTATATGAAAATGTCAAAATATACCTGAATTTACAGGTAGATTTGTTCAATATCTGTGACCTTGAGCAAGTCTGGACCTCTGTTTCCTTATCCCCAAAATTAAGGTTGGACTAGATAAACATCCAAAATGTGTTGAATAATTTATTCAATGCAAGAAACACTTATCAAACACAGAATTTGCAAGGCACTTTGATAGGTATTAGAAATATGAAGTTTTTTTTTAAACATCCTGGTTTCAAGGAGCTTATGGTCTACTCTCATCTATTGGATAATATAAAATTCTCTAAGTCTACTGTCCTTTGATTTACATGTTTTTGAGAAAGGTAATTTGAAAGTTTGGTTTACCTTGTTCCTTGCCCCCATTTTCCCTTTACCTTTAGAAGAGTTGATATACATCCCAAATTGCAAAGGTTGAAAATATATATATATATAAATAAGAAAGAAATTACTGGTGAAAGAGCTCTATTACGTGAAATGCTAATTTAGAACATTAGGCATTTAAAAGTGAACAATCATCATGATGACTCTTTAACATCATTAGGAATGAAAATACTATCTAAGTTATTCAGGTATGAAAAGCACAAGTTGCCCTATTCACTCTAAATACTCCACATATATGACATATATATATATACACATATATATATAATTTATTTATAAATTATTTGTATATGTATAAATAAATATTTTTAAAATTTTTAAAAAATTATTATGTCCCAGGTAATAGATGCACAAAGGATGTGTTTTTACAAAATGCTAAAGGTCAGCAGGTTGCAGTTCTGCTGAATCATAGAGGGAAAATATTTAATTAAAATAAAAAATATTTATTTATAAAAATTATAAATATATAAAAATATATAATATCAAAAGTATGTCAATGAATCTTAAAAAGTCTTTATAATCAATTGGATTTTTTAGGTTTAATGATGAAAAATACATTAGAAATGATCTTGTCCATCTCCCTCATTTTACAAAAAAGGAAAGTGAGGACCTGGGAAGATCAACCCTTTATTCAAGGTTACATTTGTTAGTTAAATAGAGGATAAAAATTGTGAACTCAGGTTTACTAACTCCACATCTAGTATCATTTTACTAAAACTTGCTTAAGTTCCATGTTTAGGCATTCCAGGACACACCATGATCAGGAGGTAGAGCCAATGGTTAAACCATTTCTTTGAAGAAGTCAAGCAATAAGTTGTCATGAAAGACAATGTTGATCCATTTCTGTCATGATTCAGTAGCATATGCTCTTCAATAAAAGGAGAGGCTTTTTAAAAATGATTTTAAAAACAAAGCATTATCATATTTAATTAATCTTTTGAGTTGCAGGGAACAAAATGAGGAGGCTTTCCACTTGTTTTCAAAAATGGTATTTTTAAAATGTAAAATTCATCATTTTGGAAAGATCACTCAAATAAATATCTTTGAAGGTTCTTTTGTGTCAGAGAGAAGGGTGTGATGACGAAGAATTTTCCTGGATATGTGCTGTGATTTTATTACTGTAGGACATTTTTGTTGTGGAATTTCCTTGAGCAGTGAGGTTGGATAACCAATCTAAAGTTTTAAGTGTAGTTAAGTGGTCTGGAAGGGAAGGGGGACTGGGAAATTAAACAACTTGCTTATGATCACATAAGGGTCAGAGACCATCCTTGAATCCAGATCTTTTTGACTCCAGTGACATCCCTTTATCTACTATGTTAGCTGCCTCTTGTTAATGAATGAATTAGGGAATAAGTAATATTTCCTTCATAATCTTTGTCAAAATGATAGATTTCTTAATTTTTTTTTGCATCCATAGCACTCCAAAATATTTGGGGAGGTATTTGAATATCCATTTGCCATTAGTAAGATATCAGATGGGGAAATTGCAACTTTTTTATATAGAACTAGAAGTGATAGAAAACCCATTATGCTTGATTATTTGCTTCCGTCAAGTATATTTTAAGTTAAGGAAATTATTTCTCTCGACTTTTCTTTTAAAGTACCTTTAGTACAAAAGTAAACTTTGAAGAATTTAAAAGTCTTTAAAAGTAGTTATATGGCAGCATCAATTATTTATTATCATCATTATGATAAATAATAGCTGATTTCCTTAGAATCTAAAGATTCCTTTAGATTTTTGTTATGGATGAGTCCATAAAACCTAGGGTTTTGGTGACTTTTTGTAACTTCTCTTAATAAGATTGGATCATTTAAAGCAGTGCAATAATCACATATGCCTACTTAGTCATCCAGAGTAATCTTGTTTGTCTGGAATACTGCCCATTATATCAAATGGGATTACAGGCTTCAGTAGTGGGATTTAAATCATCCTTATACTCAGAGTCCAGCCACCTATGTTATTACAGTCCCAGAAGTCCCCCATACCTCATACTACTCTTCCCTCAAAGTGATATCTCCCACCAGGTACAAGATGCTAAAACTTCAACAGATGCTTCATTCTTTTAGATTAAGAATTTGATGCACAGTAAAACACATATTTCTTTACCCTGTCCACCTCATAACCATATAATTCCTTATTGATCAGTCAGAAAACATTTCTTAAGGGCTTACTTTAATCAGATATTGTGCCAAGTGCTGGGCATAGGAAAAATAAAAATAGTTCCTGTATTCAAGTGTATATTCTAATAGGTGAGCCAAAATATGTAAAATATCTATCTATATAATGTACAAAATATAATTATATATCACATATTTGTATATAAATACATACATTTACATGTATGTGAATAATAATGTATATTACATATGGCCATACACATTCATATAATAGATGGAACATAACTAGCAAGTGGGGGGGGAGTAGGAATGCTCTCTTATGGATAAAACTGAGATTTAAGCATAGTCTTGAAGAAAGCCAGGCATATCATCAACATCATCATCGTCATCATCATCGTCATCATCATCTATAATAATAGGTAGCATTTACATAGTGTTCGAAGCATTACAAAGTACCTTATAAATATTACCTCATGTTATCCCTATAACAATTCTGGGAGGGAGATACTGTTTTAAATTATTGTTATTGCTATTTTTCAGTGGAGCAAAGTACAAAAAGTATTCTTTTTATTTTTTAAAACATTCACACATTAGTCATGCTGTTAAAGAAGAAACAGAATAAAAGGTAAAAGTCATGAAAAACAAAAGGTGAAAATAGTACGTTTTGATCTGCATTCAGACTACATGATGCTTTCCCTAGAAGTGGATAGCGTTTTCCATCATGAATCTTTTGGAATTGTCTGGGATCATTGTATTGCTGGGAAGAGCTGTGTCAGTCATGATTGATCATTGTGCAATACTGCTGTTATTGTGTGCAATGTTCTCCTTATTCTGTTCACTTCACTCAGCTTCCATTTACGTAAGTCATTTAAAGGTTTTCTGAAATCTGCTTGTCAGTTTTTATAGGACAATAATATTTCATTACCTTCACTTGCCACAACTTGTTCAGCCATTCCCCAACTGATGGGTATTACCTCAATTTCCAGTTCTTGGCCACACAAGAAGAGCTGCTATAAATATTTTTGTACATATAAGTCCTTTTATCCTTTCTATGATCTCTTTTAGATACAAAGACCTAGTGGTGGTATTGCTAGATCAAAGGGTACGCACAGATGGATAGTCCTTGAGCATAGTTCCAAATCGCTCTGCAGAAAGGAGTTCACAACTCCTCCAACAATGAATTAGTGTCCCTATTTTCCCACATCTTCAGCATTTATCATTTTCCTTTTCTTTCATATTAGCCAATGTGATACGTATGAGGTGGTACTTCAGAATTGTTTTAATTTGCATTTTTCTTATCAATAGTGATTTAGAGCATTTTTATATGATTATAGATAGCTTTAATGTCTTCATTGGAATGCTTCTTCATATCCTTTGAACATTTATAAATTGAGGAATAAACTCTTCTTATACATTTGACTCAGTTCTCTATATATTTGAGAAATGAGGTCTTTAGCAGAAAGAGTTGCTATAAAAATATTTCCTAGCTTTCTGCTTTCCTTCTAATTTTGGTTGCACTTGTTTTGATTGGAATTTTTTAATTTAGTGTAATAAAAATTATCCATTTTGCATTTCATAATGTTCTCTATCTCTTTTTTGGTCATAAATTCTTCCTCTCACCATAGATGACTACAGTCCACTACTACTGTGTCTAATCCATTTCACTGATCCACCACTCTATTTCTTAGTTGGTAGCAATAGTTTTGATGATAGCTGTTTTATGTTATAGTTTTAGATCTACTATGGATAGCCCATCTTCCTTTGCATTTTTCCATTAATTCCCTTGATGCTTTTCACCTTTGTTTCTTCCAGATGAATTTTGTTATAATTTTAGCTCTATAAAATAATATATTTTCTTATCACTAAAGCTAACATTCTAGTGTGAAATTGAATAATAGTGATGATAATAGGCATCCTTGTTCCACCCCTGATCTTACTGTGAAGGCTTCTAGATTACACCCATTATAGATAATGCTTGCTGATGGTTTAAGCTAGATACTACTTAGCATTTAAGGAAAGCTCCATTTATCCCTATGCTCTCTAGTGTTTTTAATAGGAATGTATTTTCTCAAAAATTTTTCTGCATATATGAGATAATAATATGATTTCTGTTGTTTTTGCTATTGGTTTGGACAATTATGCTGAGAGTTTTCCTAATATTGAACGATCCATCCCTGCATTTCTGATATAAATCCCTCCTGGCCATAGTGTTTTATCCTGGTGATAATTCATGTAATTTCTTGGTTTATTTAAAAATTTTGCATCAATACTAGGGAAATTGGTCTATATTTTTTTTATTCTATTTATTTCTTGTTTTGGTTCTTCCTGTTTCACATTTGTGCCATAAAAGGAATTTGGTAGGATTTCTTTGCTTATTTTTCCAAATAGTTTATATAATATTGAAACTTATTGTTCTCCAACTGTTTAGTAGAATATATTTATAGATCCATCTGGGTGTGCAGATATTTTTCTTAGGTAGTTCACTGATAGTTTGTTCAATTTCTTTTTCTAAAATGGTTTTATCTAAGAATTTTATTTCCTCTTTTGTTAATCTGGACAATTTATATTTTTGTAAATATTCATCTATCTAACTAAGATTGTCAGATTTATTGGCATATAGTTGGGCAAAATAGTTCCTAATTGTTGTTTTGATTTCCCCTTCATTGGTGGTGAACTCACTCTTTTCATTTTTGATACTGGTAGCTTGGTTTTCTCCTTTTTTCACTTAAATCAAATTAAACAAAATTTTATCCATTTTATTGTCTTTTCATAAAACCAGCTCTTAATTTTATTTATTAATTCAATAGTTTTCTTACTTTTAATCTTATTAATTTCTTCTTTGATTTTCAGAATTTCTAATTTTGGGAATTTTAATTTGTTCTTTTTCTAGCCTTTAAAAATGCATGCCCAATTCACTGATCTTTTCTTCTCTATTTTATTCACATAAGTCTTTCAAAATATAAATTTTCCTTTAGTCCTGCTTTGGTTGCATACCATAAATTTTGTGTATGTTGTCTCATTATTGTCCTCTTTGATGAAATTATTGATTGATTTTATTATTTATTGTTTGACCCATTCTGTCTTTATGATTAGATTATTTAGTTTTCAATTAATTTTCAATCTGTCTTTCCATGACCCTTTGTTGAATGTACTTTTTTATTGTACCATAATCTGAAAAGGATACAGTTGATATTTCTGCCCTTCTGCATTTGATTGTGAGGTTTTTATGCCTTAATACATGCTCAATTTTTGTGTAGGTGTCATATACCTCTGAGAAAAAGGTATATTCCTTTCTATTGTATCTAACTTTTTCTAAAATTCTATTAACTTCCTTTACTTTTTTCTTACTTATTTTGTGGCTAAATTTATCAAGTTCTGAGAGGGGAAGGTTGAGGCACCAAATCAGGACTGTTTTGTTACCTAGCTCTTCCACTGACTCACTTAACTTCTCCTCTAAGAATTAGGATGCCATACCATTTGGTGCATTTATGTTTAATGCTGATATTACTTCTTTGTGTATGGTACCTTTTAGCAAGATGTAGTTTCCTTCCTTAGCTCTTTGAATTAGATCTATTTTTGCCTTTGTGGGCAGTTAGGCGGTGCAGTGGATAGAGCACCAGTTCAGGAGTCAGGAGGACCTGAGTTCAAATCTCACCTCAGACACTTGACACTCACTAGCTGTGTGACCGTGGGCAAGTCACTTAACCTCAATTGCCTCATTCTGGGTCATCTCCAATCATCCTAATGAATATCTAGTCACTGGATTCAGATAACTCTGGAGGAGAAGTGAGGCTGGTGACCTGCACAGCCCTCCCTCACTCAAAGCAAAGTCAAGTACAACTCATGTCATTATTTCTCTGATGGCATGATGTTCTTTGGCAACAAAGGATGACCACACACATTTTTGCCTTTGCTTTGTCTGCAATCAAGATTGCTACCCCTACTTTTATTGCTTCAAATGAAGCATTATACATTCCACTCCAGCTTTTTGCCTTTATTTTGTGTGTCTTTGCTTCATATGTGTTTTTTGTAAGCAACATATTAAAGGATTCTGGTTTTTAATCCCCTCTGCTATCCACTTCTGTTTAATGGGAGAATTTATCCCGATCTCATTCACACTTATGATTACTAACTGTGTATTTCCCTCCACTCTATTTCCCCTATGTTTACAGTTTCTTGTGCTTCTTCTCTCTCCCTCTGTCCTTTCACCCTGTTCCTCCTCACCAGTGTTTTGCTTCTGACCTCTGCCACCTTCAATCTGTCTTCCTTTTACCCCCTTTTCTTCTTCCTTCTCCTATTACCTACAAGATAAGATAGATTTCTTTACCCAATTCAATGAGAGTAAGGTTTAAAAAATGCTTACCCCTTCCCTTCTTTCCTTTTACTGTAGTAGATCTTTCATGCTTCTTCATGTTATATAATTTACCCTATTTTACCTCCCCTTTTCCTCTTCTCCCAGTACGATCCTTTTTTTCCACTTCTAATTTTTATCATCACATCAAAGTCAACTTATACCCATAATTTCTAAGTATATTCCTTCTATTGCCCTTAAAAAATTCAGTTCTTAAGAGATATAAGTGTCATTTTCCCCATGTTTGGATCTAAACAGCTTACCTCAATTAAATATCACTTTTTTATTTCCTGTTTATTTTTTTATATTCTTGAATCTTGTATTTGAAAAGCAAATTTTCTGTTCAGCTCTATTTTTTTCATCAGGAAAGTTTGAAAGTCTTCTATTTCATTGAATGTCTTGTATAGGGCTATGACACAATGATTCTTGTATAGGGCTAGCAAATGAATGAAAGCTGTTCAGAATTCTGAAAGTTCTTGAAACCATGAGATATAAAGAATGGCTGAATTATTTAGGGAATTATTTAGGCTGGAGAATAAAAGGGAGTGGAGAACTTGATAGATACCTTCAAATACTTCAAGGATTGTCATGAGAGCATAAATTTATATCTGGAAGGGAACTTGGAGGACATCTATTTTTTTAGGATAGGAAACTGAGGCCCAGAAAGTTGCCAAAAATTATCTAGATAGCAAGCATGAAAAGTCTAGATTCAAATTCAGATGCTCTAATTTCAAATTTAGGACACTTTCCACTGTGCCACACATATTGAAGATAGATTAAGCTTATTTTGTGATGCTTTAGAAGGTAGAGCTAGTGTAATGGGACAAAGTTTAGGAGGCAGATTTCAACTCATTATAAGTTGTAAGAAGGAAAGCTGTCAAAAAGTAGGTTTGATTGCTTCTTATGACATTGAGTTCACCATTATTGAAAATGTCAAACAGTGTCTAGATGACAAACTATGGAACATTGTAGGTTCAATTCAATAAATGTTTATTAAGGAATTATGCTGGATGACACATCTGAACAGAAAGAGCAGTTCCTATCCTCAAGAAACTTAGAGCCTACTGGAGGATAGAAAGAATAAATAAGAAAATAATGACGTTTTGAGTAGCTGTTTATTCTTCTACTTGTTTTTTTGGCAGCTGTGTAAAGGATGAATTAGAGAGAGAAGAGATTGGAATCACAGAGAACAATTGGGAGACCCTTGCAATACTCTGGATGGATGAGGGCTATGAGCACAACTCAAGAGGGGATTCTTGTATAGGGCTAACAAATGAACTATGGGGTTACTTGCATCCTTAGCAATTCTAAGACTCTGTGATTTTATCATTGAGTAACATGTTTAGAAGGAGAAAAAAAGTATTGCAGAATGAAGTGATGAAAATGCCATTGCTTTATGCTAAGCTGTAGGAGCTATGCTGCACGTAGTCATTTGTCTTCAAATATGTGATTCAATTTAAATGATTTTAAAAAAATACTCTCAGCTCATCAGGCTAAGAAATTATGTACTTAGATTTGAAGAGAGTCTTTAATCCCAGGCATGGAAGCAAAGAAGAAAGAGACAGAGGGTCAAATGCTTGAATTCCTTCCTTTAAAACTATCTTGTCAAAGCCTTCAGAACATAGACAGAGAGGTGTAATAGAAAATAGGAAGACTGCAACTTAAAGTCAATTAGATCATGGTAAATACTAGATAGTACCCTCCATTTAGGCTAGGTAGCTTTACTCTGTTCCCTAGAATGTACCTCTCTGACTCTAGCCAGATGTCTCCTAGATGTATGTTATTGGTTACAACATCAGAACCAGATAAAAGAGTCCAGACGGATCACTGCACATCTCTCTTTTCACTTCTGGGAAAACAACTCGAAGCATACTGCCCTACTAATAGTGTCAGTAGCATCATATTGGCTTATAAAGGAGAGCATGTTAGTATCATACATCATCTGGACTTGGAGTCAGCCCAAGCTGATAATAGTTTAGCAAACATTTCATAGCTCTCCAGAATTTAAACTTTCAGAATAACCTATGCCAAAAATAGAGCCAGTCTTCATGAACACGAAGTTGCCCTGCTAAGCTATATACCGTTTCCCATATGCTTCTCCTGCCTTAAAATAAAACTTGCTTTGGAGAATTTTGCTTCTCTAATTCAAACGTACTCACAGTTCTGTCTTTGGTGTTAGATGATTTTTTTAAAATTAATGAACAGTACAGTTTTGCCTCTCCCCCAAACCAAATATTGCATGTTATACTTACAAACAAACCAAGACTAACACATCTATACCCCTTTCTGAATGGTCTTCATGAGAAAGGGATCAGTATTGCAGTGTCAGGGTCTGGTTTAAGTTAGACTAATAGAAGGTAGGAATAGAGTCAAACCAATCTTACCCTTCATTTGAAAGTATATTCATTCCATTGTCAAACTATCAGCAGTTGTTGGATTTCTTCAAATCAAAGCATGATTCATATAATTACTGTATTATGATTAGCTTTATTAAAGGACTGAAGACATTCTAAAGATTTGTGACAAATGAAAGGAAAATGAGATGTGCAGCAATAGTTTTCAGTGAAAACTACTAAATCTGAATTTAAATTATATTTATTGTTGGTCCTTCTCTCAGCAATGCTAACCCCAAAGCCAAGGCTGTGCTCTTCTGGTACTTGTTATTCCACTATAGGATATTTGAAGGTAAGCCCCTAATAAGGAATACTTGTATTTCGTTCGAGGAGTTCTACAAAATGTTTTGACAGATGATGAAATGACTTTACAACTTCATACTTGCTATGAAAAAAATGCTTTTTGGGTTCTTTTCTGCTGGTTTCCTAAGGTGTAGTTGAATGTTTGAGGTTTTCTTAAATTTATTTTTAATCTGTATTTGGCTTCCAGTACTGCTAATCCTCAGACTGTCTTCATTCTCTTACAAAAATACTAGAATTTCAAACTATTTTATTCCAATTCCTAATTTCAATCATCATTACACAAAAATATTATTGAGTTATAAATCTTCCCGTCATATGCCAGTGAATAATGAAATGTGTAATTTGGAAAGTATTTCATTTAAGTGTCCATTTTCCCACAAATAAATATTTGGAGGAGAAAAATTTAAGAAATAATACTGACATTTCAGGATGTTAGTGAAAAGTGATACAATGAATAAGATCTATATATTCCTTTTTCTTCTTAAGAAAAAATAGCATTTTGTGAGGAAATTGAGGGAGTTTTAAAATCAAACAAACAGACAAATAAACTAATGTTTGGAAAACAACTGACATCAATTCCCTGCATTGCCTTTTGCTTTAATTTTCTTTTCATTGTGGTCTATGCAATTCTTTTAGTCTAGTGTGCTCTCTCAAGGAATAAAAAGGTCACACCTACGTTTAATCTGGCTAAACGATTTATTGATAGTGTATAAACCAACAGTGAGTAAACACCCTCCCCAGTCTCTCTCTCACACACACACACACACACACACACACACACACACACACACAAACACAGGTGGAAGGAAACGTACTCAGCCACCCTATCACCCTGAGGTCCTATTCTTGGTCTAGTTCTGAGAAATAAAGTTTCTCATGTAGCTGAAACTCCGGAAATTGGTTGTAATCAGATTATATACTAACATAGATTAGCCCAAGGGAATTAAGGTGCATGCAATTTTAGATTGAGATAGATAAAAGGAGATGGAATTCTTCCCAAATGTATCAATTTAAGACAAGCGATCTCAGGTACCTTTGAATTAACAGACCTTGGCTAGGTCAGATGAGGATAAACACAGGAGGTGACAGAATTTGTTTGGTCTTGCTCATGGATTAGTCAGTCATTTTAGTTATATTAGTCATATATTGTGCTCTTCTCCACATTTTCTGGAGGGAGGGATCCAGTCTAACTGGCTGAGATCAGTCATTCTTAGAAAACTTTTGACTCAGGTTATTTTCAATTAAGTTTTAGGCTTGATATACTTCCTATTTTGTTCAAATGCAAGACCCATACCCTGTCTTTCTTTATTTCTCTTGGCTCCTTGCCTTTTGATCATTAGAGTTTAGCTTACAAGAGAGAAATTAGCAAAAGGGAAATGCATGCAAGATAATTTGTGCTTGTCCATTGCCGAAGAAGACCATGCCATCAGAGAAACGATGACATGACTTGCACTTGACTTTGTTTTGAGTGAGGGAAGGCTGTGCAAGGTCACCAGCCTTCTCCTCCTCATCAGGATGACTGGAGATGACCCAGGATGAGGAAATTGGAGTTAAGTGACTTGCCCAAGATCACACAGCTAGTGAGTGTCAAGTGTTTGAGGTGAGCTTTGAACTCAGGTCCTCCTGACTCCTGCACTGGTGCTCTTTTCACTGTACCATCTAGCTACCCCACAAGGTAATTTAGGTGCCTGTGGGAAGCATTTTGATATATTTGGCAGGAAAAGTGTTAGAGATCTGCAACTCTCAATTTCATCTACCTTTTTTCATTTCAGTTAGGATGGATAGGTGAGCTGTTTCTATGTCATATGCACATACACACATATATGTATATATATATAGGTATATATGTCTCTCCAATGACAATCATTTTCTTCTTCTAAATCTACAGTTGCTGAAAGAACAAGGGAAGTCTTAATTTAAACAAAAGTGGTAAGAGGAACTATAGACCTTATTGGATTCCTTGGTTTATATCAAAGGTTATTAGGGTTGAGTTTTTTAAGTAACTGACTTAGATCTCCAGAGATCTAGGGAGTTTAGGAGCAAGAAAAAAATGGGAAAATTAAATCAATGCCAATTAATCTGTCATTTAAAAAGAAGTTAAGAATCTACTATGTAATATTCCTGTGCACTAAATTGTTGATGATACAAATACCTAGGGAAATCCAGTAAAAATTAGTCAGTAATTGATGTCAGTGGTGTTGAGGAGAGTTGGACCCACAAAGGCAAGAAGGCAAGAATTTGAAAATTTTTAAACAGTAGGAAGTGAAAGTTTGACCTGTACTTTAGGAATATTATTTTGACAGCCATGAGAAGCATGCATTAAAGAGTGATAGAACTTAACAATTGATTGAATATGGAATACAGGAAAAGGGAAGAGTAGATGACGACCATTATTAAAACCTAGAAAAATGCTGGTACAACAGAGAAGTTTGCAGGGTGGGCAGGTTTAGGGGAAAAGATAAAGAGTTTGCTTTTGAAATGTCCAGGTTAAGATATTCTGCACAAGATGCATAATGGAGTGTACAGAGGGAGATTAGAGATTAATATGGAAATATGAAAGCATTCTGTGTAGTGCTGATAATTGAACCTACGGGGATAGATATAATCACCAAGGGCAATAGTGTATAAAGAGAATAAACAATGGCCCAAGACACATGCTAAGACTCCCAGGAGAATGATGATGAATAAGAAAGACTGAGAAAGGCTGTACTTCAGTTAGGGCTGAGCATTAGAAAGTGTTCCAAATAGATTGAAAACTTTTAAGTTTCAATAGCTAACATGTTAAATGCTTATTTTCACAATTTATTTGACCTTGGTATTTGTGCTAAATACCACTGACATCTTGAAGACAGCCTCTGCACACATTCTAAAAGGATAGAACTTTCAAGTAAGGATGCCCATCTATACATATCCTAGAGAAATTGTCACGTACAAAGATATTAGAAAATGAAGATATTAGAAAATAGAATATCCTCAGACATGTTGATTTTTTGTACAGTCAACTATATAGAGATGCTGAATTGTTCAGCATTTATTTTTAAAATTGCTTTCTCTGTGACAATGTAAAAATAGTATTTGATAAATGTAGTCTAGTAAAGAACAGCTAAAAAACATCTGTTTAATGATACCATCATCTTTTGGGTTCTTTCTTATTTTCTATCATTCTTCCTTTAGAACCACCTGCAGTTTTTCTGTTTTTTCCCCTAGTCTATGGGGGTAATGGGAATTTTAATTGAGAAACTGAGGAACCAACAGACTTGAGAATATTAGTAACATCAGCTGTTGTGTCAAATGATCTAGTTCATCCTTTATTTGCTGTAAGCTCTTTTAGGATAATATCAAAATCAAAGAGTACTGATTAAAAGGATATTGTGTCAGGCATTGTGCTAGGCTGTAATGATATAAGGCCAAAATCAAATAGGCCCTATGCTGAAGGAACCTACATCCCCAGTTCCTTTACTCATCCTATATCTTTATATCTCATGAACTGGAGGCCCTTTATTCTCCTGGTTGCTCTCCTCTAAACACTTTCTAGTTTCATCCACCTCATTCCTGAAATGTGGTACCTACGATTGCATTCATTAATCCAAGAGGGGTCCGGTCAGGGTAGACTATGGTGGTAATTCTGTCACCTCCATATCTCTGGATGTTATGTCCCTCTTCATAAAACCTCACATCAGCTCTCTTGATTGTCATATTACACAATATCACATATAGTTGAATAGAAAAGATATACACTAGAAATAATTGAAAACAGATTATGGTTAGATATTTAAAGGAATGATGCTTTTAGTAAGAGGTTAAAGCAGAGAAGTTCTTTCTGAGCTTAAAAAAAAGGTGATCCTTGAGCTGGAACCAGAAGAATGGATAGAATTTGGATGGGACACTATGTGGAAATGCATTCCAAAGGTAAAATTTTCTGTGTAAACAAAGAAATTTCTCAGAAATCTAAAGAAAAAACTGAATCCATGTTCAATTAGCTTCACCATTTAGTGCATATTGCCACTATCGATGCAACAAGGGGCAGTGGATAATCTGGAATCAGGAAGATTCAGCCTCAGATACATCCTAGCTGTATGACCCTTGGTAAGTCACTTAACTCTGTTTTCATCAGCTTCTTCATCTGTAAAATGAGCCAGAGAAAGAAATGGCACAACACTCCAGTATCTTTGCCAAGAAAGTCCCAAAATGGCATCACAAAGGTTTAGACATGGCTTAAAAGACAACAATGGCAACTTGTAAGAGAAGCATGTTGGATGAAGGATTTGAATTCCTTATCTATCCTCACTTGAGGGAAAATCCAAGAGTATCAGTGATGAGAATGAGAAATAGAGAACTTAAGTGAGGCTTACTTTCAAGCATCTGAAACAGTACGGGGATTAAAAGCTGCACATTTGTACTTCAACAGAGAACAGGGGAAGCTATCCTACAGACTACAGAGGCCATGTGGTGTACAAGAAAATGTATGGGTCAGACAACCTGGGTCCACATCTCAAACTTGCATCTTATTGCTATGGGACTTCTGGCAAGTCATAATCTTTTGGCCTCAGTTTCCTCATGTAAAATAAGAGAATTGAGCTAAAGGACTTGAAAGTTCCTTTATTATTCTGATTTCTTATTATTTTGTACCTTTTTTCCTTGGTTGAATTTCATTTTTATTTTTAAATTAATTAATTTAGTTTTACTTTGCAACATTCAGTTCTACAAGCTTTTGAGTTTTAAGTTTCCTCTTCCTCCTTTTTCTCCTCCCTCCCCAAGATACTATGCAATCTTGCAATCTGATATAGACTCTAGAAACTCTACATGTGCATCCTTATTAAACATACTTTCAATTTGATCATGTTGTAAAGAAGAATTAGAACCAATGGGATGAACCGCAGAAAAGAATAAAATAAAACGAGAGAGAGAGAGAGAGAGAGAGAGAGAGAGAGAGAGAGAGAGAGAGAGAGAGAGAGAGAGAGAGAGAGAGAGAGAATAGCATGCTTCAATCGATTCTGTAGCTCTTTGGATGTGGATAGCATTTTTCATCATGAGCCTTCTGGAGTTGTCATGGAATCTTGCATTGAGGAAAAGAAAGTTAAGTCCATCAAACTTAGTAAATGTGCAAAATGTTCTCCTGGTTCTGCTTACTGGACCCAGAATCAGTTCATACAAGTCTTTCCAGGTTTTTCTGAAGTCTACCTGCTCAGTATTTCTAATAGCACAATAGTATTCCATTACATTCATATGCCACAACTTGTTCAGTCACTTCTCACTTGATAATCATCCCCTCAATTTCCAATTCTTTTGCCACCGCAAGAAGGCTTCTATAAATGTTTTTTGTACATGTGGGTCTTTTTCCCTGTTTTATGATCTCATTCAGATACAGCCCTAAAAGTAGTATGGTTGGGCCAAAGGGTTGGTTGCTACTTTAAATACTTAGTTTCTCATCCTTTTAGCAGTCCAAAAAGAAAAACAAAACTGAGAAATCATTTTCTAGTTTGTTTTTTTAATGCGAAAAGAGAATAAAGGGATAAATGAGAAGTCAACAATGGCTCTCATCTTTACCTAGGAGGTGAACTAGCCAAAGTGGAAGAACTGAGTGGTAGCAGAGAATAGACATGCTGTCATGACAAAACCTAATGCCAGGAGAGAAGATATTGGAGCACAATGAACCAACCCAAGATTACTTGTGTTTTCAAGGGATTGAATAACAACAGGAGGCTTCATGCATACACATTTTTACAATCAAAAGGCTAGAGTTGAGAATAAGTTTGATAAGTCATGGAATAGGGGCATAGGTCTATTTCAGGGAGTTTTGTAAAATAAAGTTAGACAGGCAGATTGGAATCCAGGCATCTGTGATGCCAACCTGAGTTAAAACTGATCAGTTAACAATGCCCTGAAGATTTCTGAGAAGTGTGACATGATGCAATGGATCTTTTAAGAAGATTCATCTGGGAGGGGTAGGGAGGGTTTTTAATGGGACTGCCATGCCTCAACAATCTAGTTTTCAAAATAGTTTCGGTTGTGCCTGTCCTCCTCCATCTTCCATATCCAATCAGTTCCTAAGTGCTATTAATTTTTACCCCCATAACATATTTTATATCTCTTTCCTCCCTTGCATCCTCACTGAACCAAACTAGTTCCAGTTTTCAAACAAATCAGCCTTCTAATTAATCTCCTTGCCTCTAGTCTTTCCCAACTCTAAACTATTCATTATTGCCACCAAGTAATATTTATAATATAAAATATTTGTCCATTCAAAAACCTCCGATAACTCTACATTACCTTTAAAATTAAGTCTAATTTTCTCAGGGAAGCAATCAACTCAAATCCATGAGGTCACCTTCCCCAAAATGTCCCATGACATTCTGTATTTCTCCTTGAGGACTTATGCTCTTGGTATAAAAAGCATTTGTGCCCATGCTTTATCTCACCTACTAAATAACAAGCTCCCTGCAGACAGGAACCATAAGTGATTTATCTTGAATGTAATAATAATTATTACAGTAGTAATTAATAATATGCTAAAATTATAGTAATAACAATAGTTGATATTTATATAACACTTTAAGGTTTGCAAACCATTATATATTCATATATCTTATGCATATCAACTCATTTTATAAATGTAAACATGCTTAGAAAATTGAACTGGATATTAAAAAAACTAGGATCTTAGATTTAAATCTGGATTTATAAAGGATATCTAATGTTATCTAGTCCAATGCCATCACCTTATAAATGTGTGATCTAAATGTTTTCTTTACCTAGAGCATCACTACCTTATTCAGAGATCTATAGTCTATTTTAGACTTGTAATTTAAAGGTTAAAGAGGTGAACATGATTTTAGAGACATCAAGATCCAGGAATAAAATAGTACGAAGTCAGGTAGGGAGGCACATGCAGAACTGGGTGCATGTGGTGGGGGTGAAGATAGAAGAAGTGTCTGTCTGTATTTTCTCTTCCTCCAAATCAGGGCTATTAGTCATTCACTTTTCAGATAGCAATAATTACTCCCCAATAAAATGGGAGAGAATAGAATTTGTTTTCATCTAGTGTCTTTCATACTCAAAACATTCCCAAACTCTTTGCAGATCAGTGATTGAAGAGCTCTTCGTGTTATCCTCCCACCTGCTCAGGAATAACTGGAACCTTTAACAATGTTTATTTTTCTAGCCAAGTGAGATCGCAATGGGGAGGGACAGAATCACCGTGTGCTTGGCATGAATTTAAATGGCTTCTTCAATAGAACCAGTCTTTCAAGCACTGTCTAACCGAGTGCCATCATTGTTTCTCCTTCACCTATTTAGATAAATATATACCCTCTATTTGTGTACACACAGGAACAGCTATTTATTCAATTAATTGTTGAATGAAGACAATCTGAGAAACCTTAGGGAATTTTGGCCTAAATTCTCCTTTGAGTAGGAAAATCATCACCATAAAGTAACACTCAAGTGATTTTCGAATGTAGGGTGTTGTGAATATTGGAGATAATTATAGCAGATGAGTAATTCATATTTTCATTGGACTATTGTACCTTCATGATTTTGCCCTATTTCCCTGTGAATTCAGTTTGCTGAACTATAAACGAAGCAGAATCAGATTCGAAAACATTTTCACTACCTGACGATCATAGGAACGTAAGTCTAAGTAAGTGGGTTGCATAGTTGCTACCATAGCTAGGTGAATACAGAGAAACAGAAGCCAGGTCTGAACCCTTTCTCGAACATTTATAATCTCTGTGACCCTGAGAAAGTCACTCAACTTCTTTCTGTCTCAGTTTTCATATCTGTAAAGAGAGGATTATAAAACACAGGCTTGCTGTGAGCAGCAGTCGCATACAAATATACAAAAGACTTGCATAATATACAAAATAATATACGTAATATGCAAAAAGACTTGCAAACCTTAATGCACTATAAAATGATAGTTGCTGTTTCTGTTAATTTATAGCTGGAAGGAATCATAGAGGACCTCTTGTCTAATCCACTCTTTTGACAGTTGGAGAACCTGAAGAATTTATGTGACTTTCCCAATCTCACATACTTACAATATGAGAAGTAAAATTGGAATCTGCATCCTGACTTTAGTGTCAGTGTTTTTCCCACTGTTCTCCTCATATAGTCTTTCTTTAAGAGAATGAACTACAGAATAAACATTCCTGAAACTTCCTGTAGCCATTACGCTTTTTTGACCATATGACAAAGCTATTTTGCTAAACCTAATTAGAAATTCAGTAATGAAAACTTATCTTCACATAGAAAACAGGTCCAAAATTAATGTGGCTTATTTTAAGTTTTCCCTAGAATGACCTTAGATTTTGAGGCCATTTTGCTAATCTGGAAAATACTGCTAGAATATCATCATTACCTTCATCAATCATCCTCATCAAATATCTTTTATTAATCAGCCACATGTGGATGGCACTGTGTGAAGTGCTGTATAAAGCAAATTAAAACAGATGCTCTTCTTGCTCCTAGGGTAGTCTCACCAGCAGGCTGGGGCATTTTGTATCTCAAACCCCCACTTAGACTATGCCAGGTCACTTTTATATCTACATAGTCTGAGTGCCTAGATTTTTCCTTCTACCTCTGGCAGACCCACTCTCTAGTTGAACTGCCTCCCAGCCCACCCTCAGAAGTGTGGATTTACGGGAAAAAGTGAGTGCATGTGTGGGGGGAGGCTGTGGATGTGTGTATCTGTCAATGTATATGAATATGTGTGCATATGCATGCACACATCAGCATTCCTGAGCTGCTAGGAATTGGAGATGTTCATTAGGAAGAGGAAAATAAAGAATGAGAGGAAATGAATAACAGGAGATATTCTAGGATTATTGTACCCTTGCTTTGAAGTCTGCCTCGCTAATAAGAATTACACAAACTTAAGTAGAAATCTTCTGTGTACCATTTGTGATAAAGAAATTAGAAGACTTTCAAATTCATCATTCTGTCCTGGCATCAAAATTGAGCAAACAACTGTGTTAATTTTATATATATATATATATATATATATATATGTATATATATATATATATATATATATATATATATATATATATATATATATATATATATATATATATTCAGTGCCTACTGTGTCCTAGGATCTGAGGATACAAGGAAAAAAACAAAATATTCCCCATCCTTAATAAGCCTTTCATTTGGTAGAACAAGACAAGTATACAAATGCCTAACACAAATTAGAATACGATAAATAAACAAGACAGGTGACATTAGTTTGGTCTTGAGAAGTCCCAAATTATTTTTTAAAGTTTGATTTATGTTTTAGAAGTGGTGAAGAATTGGAGCAAAATCATAAACAAGAGAAGAAAATTCTACTAAAAATGATCTCAGCATTGATGGTTCAGTGCATATAGAAATCAGAAGCACTAAAGCCTTTTAAAGAGGTACACTCGAGCTTTCTAGCCTAGAATAGGTTAATTTTCAAAGTCAAGAATATTTAAATGAACTTTATTCTGTATCATTTCTCAGTGTCTAAAGACTAAATTTTGCTCTATTAGTCTCATCCACCTTTCTTTACTTCCTTCTCCTATTTCTTTCTCCTGAGTTCATATAACTATGACTGTCTTTACCTGGATAAATTTAAGAGAAATTGTGCACAGATAGACATATTCATCCATCAGTTGTCTTTGAAATATAAATAACTGATATTATTTTGGATATTTGTTATCATCATTGTTAGATACATTGATTTAAGAAAAGATTTTAAAATTTTTCTGGTTAAGCCAAAACTTTGAAACTAGATTTGATGTATCTCACCTTCTGAGCAAATTTAGACTTGTATTTTTTCAGATCTATATTGTTCACTAATAATGTTTATAGATCAAAAAAGATTCTTCACGATGTACATTCATGCACATATATGTCTATATTGGCACATACACATATGCATGCATGTACACATACATATATGCACACATTCAACGACACGTGTATACACATACATTCTCCATACTTGTGTATACACACTTCTTTGGGAAGGGGGATAAGGTTTATTTCCTCTAGATAAATACCAAAATAAATAAGATAAATTTTGTCCAGTTTGCTTTTTGTGTTTCAGGGGATTATAAGCTTAATTTTAGTGCTAGTCAAATTCAAAACTTAAATTAAAGTGTTCTTACTATCTAGCATACATTTTCCCTAGATTTTCTTTTAAGTCATTTGATTGTCATTATCAGTTGAGTCACCATAAATACATGTTCTGATCCCTCACTGTTCACATGCTTCAACATAATTTTCTAGTCTCATCATATATAATGGTTGCTTTTTGATTGTTTGAGAAGGAAAAAAATGCACAGAAAATAATGCTCAAGCATTCAGGATTTCGAAAGTGAGAATTTAAAAGCTCTTATTTACAGCACCTGTCTCCTACAAATTCCCTTCTTTCTCGTCCTGTGTGGCATTTGCTGTCATCTAAAACCTAGTATTAATTTGGTGTGCTTTCCTTGTTTCCTTAGGAACCTTTCTGAGTAATTCGCTATAGAGGAAATTATCATCCCACATTTATGATGGTACAGTTAAAAATGAATAATGTTTTGACAGAATTTTCAAAATCAAATTGTGCACCATAGCTTGTACCACAGTTGAATTAACCTAACATACATGTTCTTGAAGTTGACTGTATAGTCTAAAAGAGATCAAAACAGAAACCAGTGCTTACTATGAATGGAGGCTAATGGTAATGGTACCCATAGGGAAATGTCAGATCCTGTTCTTTATTTTAAAAAAAATAGTATAGGAGTGGGAATTTTGGCTTAGGGGAGGAATCCAGCTGTCCAGGGTAGCATTTAGATATCAGATTCAGAATATTTTAATTATATTCCAATTCTTTACTCAGTTATTACACCATTAATTGCCAACCTTATGCAATCATGCCCTGATGATTGTTTTCTCCCAGTTGGTTGATAAGTAAGAATGTGATTTATAATATTTGTTTCAAAGTTTTGACAGTAGATTTGGATGTGAAAAACCAGGTAAAAGACAGTTTTGTTTGGATTTGAGATATTATATACAGTCCAGTTCTTCTTTGACTGAAGGCCTAGGGCATGTTTCTAATATTCACCAGGGTCAATAACCTGCCATCAAGATCTGTGAGTTTTTTAATTTCCTGTGATAGAAATACAAAATGCGAAACTGATTATGTCTAGATGAAGGTAATTGGAATGATATAGATCTCAAAACTGCGATATGAAAAGATGAATCAAAGAAATGGGGCTATTTATGTAAAGACAAAGCTTTACAGGGCATAACAGAGGGGTCTAATGGGAAGGGCACTGACTTTGGAGTCGGAAGACTTTGGTTTGAATCTTGAGTTTACAATTTACTGCCTACATAATATTTGGCAAATTATTTTACTTTTCAGGGCCCCAATTTCCTAATATGTAAAGCGATGCCTTCAAGGGTTCTTTATAGGTCTAAAAGTTGTGATTCAATGATACATATAGTCACATATTAGAAACGCTGTCATCCAGAACAGAAAGTAAATTTATTCTACTGGGTTCCAGAGGGTAGAATTAAGACCTATGGGTTGGAATTATAAGAAGGTAAATAAGAAGGTAACGCAGTAAACAAGGAAGAACTTCATAGGAACTAAAGTCGTACAAAAAATGGTATAGGCTGTCTTGATAGGTAGCAAATTCCTTCTCACTAAAGGTATTTAAAAGATTCTGCTTGATCCTTCATTACTGCTATCGTACAGTTGTTTTTGCTCATGAACCACCTGGTTCATCAGAAGATCTTGAAGATCTTCCAACTTTGAAATTATTAAATAAAAAACTTTCTCAGAAATTCTTCCAGCTTTGAAAATTATATTTTGGCTTTCATCATTAAGAAATGAAATGACTTTTGTTAAGGTCCTTCTGTGAACCAGGCACTGTGCTCAGCACTCTCCAATCTTTTATGCCTGGAAGTTTTTACATCATTCCTCAATGATCAGAATGATCTTTCTCCTCATATCTACCTCTTGGAATCCTCATTTTCCTTTAAGAAACTCAAACTCAGGTGCCATTTCCTTTGTTAAGCCTTCTCTAGGTATAAAAACGTCCCCATTCCCTATTGTTAGAAGTCTCTTCTTCCTCATTATTTACTTATCTGTGTTCAGGAGAAGAAGTCTGACATTAGGGAAAAATGCTAACTTTGGAGGCAGAGTCCAAATTATGACTCAGTCACTTCTACCAATGTGACTTTGGCCAAGTCACTTGGAAAATGCCTTACTTTCCTCTAAAGTGAGAGGATGCTAAATAATCTCTGATGTCACTTCAAGCCCTAACTCTATCATCCTATGACGCAAGATTATATTTCCCAATAGAAATGAAAGCTTCTTAAACGCAAACACTATTGGCACAGTGGCTTTCTAATTTGCGGTTCAGTGATTTTCAGTTACATCTGACTATTTGTGACCTGATCTCCTTTGGGATTTTCTTGGCAAAGGTACTAGAGAGCTTTGCCATTTCCTTCTCTAACTCATACTACAAATAAGGAAACTAAGGCACAGAGGGTTAAGTGACTTGCCCAAGGTGACACAACCAGTAAGTGTCTGAGGCCAGATTTGAACTCAGGAAGATGTCTTCCTGACTCCAGACTCAGCATGTTATCCATTATACCACCTAGCTGAAAGGCTTTAATAAGTGTTTCTTGACGTGAATTAATTGACTTGAATAAGTTAAGTTCCATGCTGAGATCTGTGGGTTTCTAACCACATGAATTTGGACAAATAACTTTTCTGGATATGAATTGATTTAATTCATAAAATGATATTAGGTGCTCTTTAAGACTCTTTCCTGTCTAAGATTTTATGAGTTTATAATCAATGAAAGACGCTAGAGAAGAGTGAAACCGTTCGGAATCTGTTAGAGAAGGAACAGAAAAATTTGAGAAGGAAATGTGGGCAACCAAAGACAGCTCAACATAGAGTTTAATTGCATTTTGTTGTTGTTTTGGGGGGGAGGAGGAAATTTAGACTTGAGATCGCATTTTTGTAGGCAGCATGAAGTGTTAACCCGTCATTTGACCCTGTCCAAGAATGTGGTCAGAAGACATTCTGGGGTAAGCACTCATTTAGGGAGGCTAACAACTTATAAATGGATTAAAGAGATGTGTTCACAGTGATTAAAATAGCGGTGATGACAGATTATGTCATT
Organism: Bettongia penicillata ogilbyi; assembly: GCA_023548195.1. Classification (NCBI taxonomy): domain Eukaryota; kingdom Metazoa; phylum Chordata; class Mammalia; order Diprotodontia; family Potoroidae; genus Bettongia; species Bettongia penicillata. Next base: position 6,023,960 of record JAJHZJ010000021.1, read on the forward strand.
GCTGCTTTAATAGAGTATGTTTTTATAATTTTAAAAGATAAATATGCCAAAAAGAGGAAAAAAGAAAGTTATGATTCATGAGGCAGTTACTGATGCAAAAAAATTACGAGAATATGTGTTGGATAAAGGACAAATTTTGTAGAGGACCTAGAGGACAGAAAATCTTACTCAGTTCATTTTCACATAGAACATGCAGCCATAAGCATGGATTTGTAGTATAGATTCTAGATAGATTCACGGAGGAAAGATGTTAGAGATTAGAAACATGTGGATTTCCTTTTGTAAAGGACTCTTCATTCATGACTCAAGAGAGACAGAGGACTGAATTCCATTGTTGGGACAACTGATTTTATTTGGTGAATTGGGAAAGGAAGTGACAAAGACTTTTAACAACTCTAGAGGACACGATATTGGGTTTGGTGCTGTGATTCAGTTTTCTTAAGATTCTTATTTGATATAAAATAGGAGAAACCGAAGAAGAAAATCATTATTGTCTTTTTTTTTGTTAAGAAAAAACACCTTTAAAGTTCCTTAAAAAATGTATAAAGATAGAGAGTTCAGGACATCAATACCTTAGTAAGATAAACATTTTGATCCTGGTTTTATCAGCTGCCAACACTTCCACACCATTAGTAAACAGTGAATTAAACCACATAATAAATCGAATAAAAATATAATTGTTTAACCAAAACAAAATGTAAAAGATAACTGGGTTTACAATAGACTGGATGAAGCTATAGAAGGTATATGTTCAGAATTTCTTTTATTTTGATAAGGATTTCCAATTGTAGAAATATTCTCTTCACATACACATGCATATTCAAACATTACATATATGCATGCATATATATGTATTATATATCATAAATATGATATTTAAAGTAAAAGGAGAATAATTAATGTTTAATCAAGATGATGAAAATTAACTTTTACACATAAAAATTGCATTAGAAACACTACTTTGTTTTATATTTATTTAGAAGTTTCCATTTCACAATAATATGATTTGAATACAGAATCACAGAATTTTAGAGTTGAAAATAATTTGGATATACCAAATCCAACCTAGACCCCTTAACAATGACTGCTATAATATATATACCTGACAAGTGGTCATCCAGACTCTGCATGAAAACCCTTACTGAGAAGGCCGCCCATTTCACTTTTAGAGATCTAATTGTTAAGGCATTTTCCCAACATCAAGGCTAAATTTACTTTTTTGAAATTTCCACACATTACTCTTATTTTCATCCCCTAGTGCCAAACAGAACACATCTAATCCATTTTTTTACATGACAGTCTTCAGAGTATTTGGAGATAATTACCATGTTTCCCCTCAGTTTTTTCTTCTTCAATCTAAAAATGTCCCTACTTTCTTCAATTCATGTTCATATGACATGGACTGAAGGCCCTTTACCACCCAAATTGTTTTCCTCTGGACACTCTTCAGCATATCAAAGTCCTTTTAAAATTATATCACACATAAATGTGTGTATGTATATGTAAATATCTGTTTATATATGCATATATACACACAGTTATACTATATTATACTACCATATACTGCTTATAAGATGACTGCTCATATTCATGGCCTACGGGTGAAAACTTCCTTGAAACAGAAGGCGTAGTGTCATTAATAAGCACTCAAGAACATTTGAAGCTTGATAGAAAATGATGGTGTTACTCTTTCTTTGTAGGGCCTTCCAGAGTTACAATGATCCATCAGAAGAGGACAGAAGTAGAGGAATGGCTAATAAACTCTGTAATCTCAATTTGGGAATTGTTAAGACTTGGGTCCTATTAGTACTAGGAAGACCTTGATATTCCTCATGTTGAATTATCACCTAGAAGTCTAGAGGCAAGGTGATCCAACAGTTCTAATCTGACTCAACTCTTAGTACAGAAGCAAGTGCTTCATTGAGATGGCTACAAATTACGTTTACAAATGGGAAAGAAACTTTATCTGTAATTGCATTGGTTTAGAATAATCCTAGATGAAGAAACTCCCTGTAGTAAGAGAGATCAGCACCTTGATAGTCTTAGAGAATTGTCTGGGTCACTGAAAGTTTAAATATCTTGTGCCAAGTCATACACCCACCATTGGTGGAGGTGAGGAGTACTGCTGGATTTCAGGTCTTCTTGCACATATGAACCAGTGGTTGATATTACTCAGACTGAATTGAAGCTCCATGGAAACTGCCAGAGATGCCAGTGAGGCAGTCTTGAGTTTGCAATCTTGCCTAAGACTTTGAACAGACCTATTGCAACTCCTTCACACTCCTACAGATTCCATCCCAACTGCTAAAATATTGAGGGGCCAGATTTAAAAGCCCCCAGAGAATCTCATCCCTTTCAGGTTATTTCACACACAAATCCTTTCAGTCTCCCTTGGAAACTCTGGCTTTTTTACTTCTCTCTGTCAACGCAGTCTTGGCAGCAGAAACTCCAGTATGCTGATATCTTCTGAGGTAAAGCTGTAGGGTTTGGCTTAGTATTTCAAAGGAAAGGCAGTGTTGTTTAGGAGAGTAAACAGGGAGTTAGGAGTCAAGAAATCTGGCTTCCAGTTCTGACACTACCACTTACCAGCTTTGTGATCTTGACCAAGTCATCACTGACACAACCCTTTGTGCCTCAGTTTCTTCACTTGCAAAATCAAGGAGTTGAACTAGATCAGTGTTCAGCAAAATGGCCCACATGCCAAATCTAGCTCACTACCTGTATGGTCCACAAGCTGAGAAAGGTTAACTCTTAGGCTGAACAAAAACAGGCCACGAACTAGATAGATGATTGCTACTGGCCACTCCTGCTCTGACATTCTATGATGTTTTGATTACAGAAGTTATGCTTCTGGTAGTTCTCTAACCACCACATCTATCCACTCTCCAGCCCACCTACCCACCTCCCAGCCAGAAAAATAGTCTAAAGGAAATATATATATACATATACATACGTGTGTGTGTGCATATGTATGTGTCTATACATATACACATACATATATAATGAGCCACCCATCAAGCTGGCTTTAATTGGGAAGAAATGTGAAGGTTTTCAAGAATGTATTAATATAAAAATCAGATTCAACTATAGCTGTAGATTTCTATTGTAAACCTTCCCCCACCCTCCTCAAGTATTTTTGTTTGCTTTTACTTTGGACAGTATTTGAATAAGATAACCATCAATACTGAATCTGATTCTCTAAGCAGAAACAGTTCTTCACCAAAGAGTATAAGAAAATAATGCTCATTTCCATATGATTCAGTAGGCATAGAATCTTCTTTGTTGGTAGCAACAGAGCAAAGTATAGCGTGAAAAGTATGTCTTTTCTTGATAGAAAAGAAAGCAAATAATACCATGAGAATGTATGGTTTTTAAAGCACACATTTAGCATTCAAAAAATTGGGACTCTTTCCTTTTAAAACTTATTTATGACTAGATTCTCACACTCAAAATTCCCTGAGTAGTTTGGGTTAGGAAAAAATGATGATGTAAAATGTGGTACAGTTGAAAATATGCTGGATCTGGAGACACAGATCTTGGTTTATTCATCCTCTAGTATTCTCTGTATGATCTTGGGCAAATCAACTACATTTCTTCACTTCCTCATCTGTAAAATGAGCAATGTGGATTAAATGGCTTATGAGATTCCCTACCAAATTTAGATCCATGATACTATAAATCATTTGAGTTTTTGATCAGTCCATGATCTCATTCATGTGGAAACTTCCTCCAAGAGTACATAATCCATCCATGTCTTTTTATTCTATGGAATTGTTGCCTATTTTATCTCATAAACCCTCTGTGGAAAGACCTATGCAACATTCTAGGAGATTTCTCTATAACTGACATTGTATACAATGTATACACAAACAGATGCTATAAGCCAGCCTTTGTTTATCTCTACTTGTATCTTTTATGCCACTTCCTTCATCAAAAATATACTTGTAGCCCATATCTGCTTTTTCCTTGTCATTTGGTGACATGGACCTTTAATTTTTAAGATATTGTGTTATTCTATAACTCATAGTCATATGATATCACTTGGAGAATAGTGATGTTAAAATAAAGGCCTTTGTTTCAGGGGAAATCTTGGGACCATTAAAATTACTACTAGACAGTTTCCCCAAGGCAATGCAGTATACTCTTTGTGTTTAATTTTGGTTTCAATTAACTCTTTATTTTTTAAATTAATTTATGTTTAGCTTTCAACATTCATTTGCACAAGATTTTGTGTTCCACATTTTCTCCCTATTTCTCCTCTTCCCCCACACCAAGACACCATGCATTCTGATTACCCCTTCCAACAATCTGCCCTCACTTCTATCTCCCTTCCCTTATCCCCATCTTCTCTCTTTTCTTGTAGGACAAGATAGATTTCCATAGCCCATTTTCTGTATTTCTTGTTTCCCAGTTGCATGAAAAAGCAGTTCTCAACATTCGTTCCTAAATCTTTGAGTTCCAACTTTTCTCCCTTCCTCCCTCATATCCCTATTGGGAAAGCAAGCAATTCAGTATAGGACATACATGTGTAATAATGCGAATGACTTCCATATTAATCATGTTGTGAAAGACTAACTATATTTTCCTCCATCCGAACCTGCCTCTCCATTTATTCTCTTTTGACTTTGTCCCTCCCCAAAAGTGTTTGCTTCTAATAACTCCCTCCTCCCATTTACCCTCTCTTCTATCATTCCCCCATACCTCATTTTTCCCCTTCTCCCTTACTTTCCTGTAATGTAACATAGATTTTCATACCAAATCGAGTGTTCCTATTATTCCCTCATTAAGCCAAATGTAAGCTTCACTTTTTCCCTCTCATCTCCCCTTTTACTCTCCATTGAGAAAGGTTTTCTAGCCTCTTTTATGAGAGATAATTTGCCCGATTCCATTTCTCCCTTTCTCTTCCCAATGTATTCCTCTCTCATCTCTTAATTTTATTTTTTTAGATATCACCCCTTCCCTGGGCAACTGCACAAATACTGAGAAAAGTTTTAAGAGTTACAAATATAATCTTTTTATGTAGGAATGTAAACAATTCAACTTTAGTAAGTCCCTTCTGATTTCTCTTTCCTGTTTACTTTTCCTTGTTTCTCTTGATTCTTGTGTTTGAAAGTCAAATTTTCTATTCAGCTCTGCTTTTTTCATCAAGAATGCTTGAAAGTCCTCTATTTCATTGAATGACCATTTTTTTCCCTGAAGTATTATACTCAGTTTTTCTGGGTAGGTGATTCTTGGTTTTAACCCTAGTTCTTTAGAATTCTGGAATATCATATTCCAAACCCTTAGATCCCTTAATGTAGAAGCTGCTAGATCTTTTGTTATCCTGATTGTATTTCCATAATACTCAAATTATTTCTTCCTGGCTGCTTGCAATATTTTTTATTTGACCTGGAACTCTGGAATTTGGCTACAATATTCCTAGGAGTTCAGGGGAGGAACCAAGATGGCGGAGTAGAAAGACTCATATATGCTAGCTCCGAACCCACAGCCCATAAATTTCCTGTAAAAAGAACTCCCCACAAATTCTGGAGCAGTACAAGTCATGCAGCAATGCAGTGGAGGAGATTTCCATTCCAGAGAGCCCAGAAAAACCAACCCCAAAGGTCTGTCACACACTGGACAGCAGAGCCCAGCCCTGCCCTGCCCTGGCTGCGCAGCCCCTAGAGGAGCAGATCTGAGCAGGCTTCAGGGACAGAATCTCTGGCGGCTACAAAGGTCCCTCCACCCACAGGCGCTACAGGTCAGTAGAGAGATTTCTGGGCTGGCCGAGAGGGGAGCAGAGTATCTCCATAACTCAGGCCCCCTTGGGAGGCAGCAGCAGAGACAGGGACAGCAGCAGACCAGGGCTCCCCAAGCAGACAGGACCTCAGATCCATTACTGAAGATCTCCGCATAAACCCCCTGAGGGACTGAGCCTGGGAGGCGGCCCTGCCCCTAACTGAGCACCAGAACTTAAGCTCACATTGAATAGCAGCCATGCCTACCCACTGAAAGCTCTGAGGCTGGGGAGCAGCATTTGAATCTCAGACTCCAAGCACTAGCTGGGCAGATCTAGGCGGGGGTGGAGAGGAATCTCAGAAGTCAAGTAACTGGCTGGGAAAATGCCCAGAAAAGGGAAGAAAAATAAGACCATAGAAGGCTACTTTCTTGGGGAACAGATGTTTCCCCCTTTCATTTCTGATGAGGAGGAACAATGCCTACCATCAGGGAAAGACATAGAAGTCAAGGCCTCTGTATCCCAAACAAACGAAATAGATATTCAATGATCTCAGGCCATGGAAGAGCTCAAAAAGCATTTTGAAAATCAAGTTAGACAGGTGGAGGAATATTCCTAGGAGTTTTCATTTTGGAATCTCTTTCAGGAGGTGATCAGTGGATTCTTTCAATATTTATTTTACCCTCTGGTTGCAGAAAATCAGGACAATTTTCCTTGATAATTTGATGAAAGATGATTTCTAAGCTCTTTTTTTATCATGCTTTTCAGGTAGTCCCATAATTTTTAAATTGTCTCTCCTGGATCTATTTTCCAGGTCAGTTGTTTTTCCAATGAAATATTTCACATTGTATTCTATTTTTTTATTCTTTTAGTTGTGTTTTATAATTTCTTGGTTTCTCATAAAGTCGTTAGTTTCCATCTGCTCCATTTTAATTTTTAAAGAACTATTTTCTTCAGTGAGCTTTTGAATCTCCTTTTCCATTTGGCTAATTCTGCTTTTTAAAGTATTCTTCTCTTCATTGGCTTTTTGGACCTCATTTGCCATTTGGGCTAGTCTGTTTGTAAAACTGTTATTTTCTTTAGCATTTTTGGGGTCTCCTTTAGCAGGCTGTGGACTTGCTTTTCATGATTTTCCTGCATCACTTTCATTTCTCTTCCCAATTTTTCCACCATCTCTCTACTTGATTTTCAAAATCCTTTTTTAACTCTTCCATGGCCTGAGACTATTGCATATTTTATGGAGGTTTTGGAGGCAAATGTCTTGACTTTATGTCTTCCTCTGATGGTATACATTGTTCTTTCTCATCTGAAAGTATGGAAAAAAATACCTGTTCACCATGAAGTTAAACTTCTATAGTCTTATTTTTTCCCTTTTTTGGGCATTTTCCCAGCCAATTACTTGACTTTTGAGTCTTTTGTCAAGTAGAGGGCATACTTTAGGGACCTGTAACTTCTCAGTTCCTCAAAGATGGCACAGTCAAGGGAGAGGAGTTTACTCCTCTGCTGGCCTGCACTCTGATCTGGGAGTAGCCACAAGCACTCTTCTACCCAGGATCTGCATGTAGGATTCCCTGTCCTGAGCCTCCACCAGCTGCACCAGACAGTCCTCACCCTAGGAATGTCACTCAGGGCTGAGATTCAGATCAGCAGCTTGATTCCCCCAGGGTTTTTAGGTGGAGGGCTCCTAAAATGGACCCTGCTGCCTTAGCAACAACTGCCACCCTGGGACTGGAGCCAGACTGAGTTCCCTTCTCATCTAGGTGAAAGCACTTTCTCACTGACTTTTGAAGGTGCCTTTGGCATTTGTGGGTTGAGTAATCTGGGAGTCAAGGTTGCTGCCTGGGATTCTGCATGCTGAGGCCTGCACCAGTCCTGTCCCTGGTGTGGCACAGTCAAGGCTGCACTGTGCTGGACTCCAAGCCTGGTGCGATAGACCTTTCCTGTCAGTCTTCCAGGCTGTTTTGGCCTACAAATCTCTATCATTCTGTCATTTTGTGTCTTCTGCTGCTCTAGAATTTGTTCAGACTCTTTTTTTTGCAGATTGTTTATGGGTTATGAGAGGAGAGCTGCAGCAGGTCCATCTTTCTCCTCTGCCTTCTTGGCTCTGCCTCCCCAACAAATTCTTTATTCAGAGTATCTGTGCAAGATATACATTTTGATGGACCAGCTCTATGGGTTGTACATCCAACTTCATATTATAGTCTGGTATGAAATTACCTTTCCATATATATTTTGCATTACTCTCTTTATGCATTTGCTAGTCTTATTAAAGCTGCCCTTCTCCATCTACTGCTTTTATGATTTTCTACAAACCTGTTTCCATGCTGAAATATACTCTCTCTTAATCTTTGTTTCTTTGCACCCCTAGTTTCCTGTAAAGCCCAATTCACATGCCATCTACTCCATGAGGTCTTTTCTGATCCCCCTAAATGCTAATGCCTCCTCTTTGCAATTAACTTGTATTATTTTGCATATATTTATATATCATTACATGAGTGCATGTTGCCTTTAATAAAATGTAAACTCTTTGAGTTAGGGATTTCTGTCCTTGTGTTTCCAGTCCTTGGAAGTAGTAGGCTACTAATAAATACTCAGTGATTTATTGGACAGTAGGCTTATTCCTCTGCTTGATTACTCTTTTATGGAAAACTGGTCAAATTCTTTTGAGTGATTCAAGTTCTCGTTTAGAAGACTCTGTAATGCTCCACAACTTGACCCAGTCGGTAAATAGCAGGATATCTGGAAACAGGACCATATCATCTTTATGTTAGAAACCGCTGGAAACAGCATGTCATTAAATTACTTTGCAAATGTATCAATGAATTTGGATACATTCCCTTTAAAATGTAGGGCAGGATTTTTTTTCCCTCAGAATGAGTGTGACTGCGTCATAGCAAATACAAGCAAAAATCAATGGGATTAGTTTGGCCAATGGAATAATAGTTACAGTTTAGGATATAAATGATAATGAAGAAAGACAATTCTAATTACTCATAAGGAACATTTTTCAAAAGACCCGATAAGAGCATGTGGTTTATTAAAAGTGCTATCAGCATCCTAAGACTAAGCTAAAAATTGCCCAAACAAGAAATAATACGAAATGGTAATTCAAATGTCCCTTTTCTTTGCCTGGACACTTTAAGATCTTTATCACCTGCTGAGTGCCTAGCAAAATGAATAAACATTGGAATGGCAGGCTAAATAGCATTAAGTAGGTTCTGACTGGGGGACAAAATACTTCCTGTTGCCATCTGCTCTTGTTTTGTTCATATAAAAATATTCAGGTTTGAATGTTTCCCAAAAAGTTCAGCCCTTTTGTTTTCAGTGCTTAGAGAAAAGGTGTGTATAAACTCCTCCTCCCTATTTTTTTCCCTTTCTCTAGATTGGAAGATTTCTTCAAATTGTAGCCATCAAAATAGTACTATTTCTATCCAGCACAGTACTGTGATGAAAAAAGATGACCTAGCTTTCTTTTTTTGTATGTGTCTGTGGAAAACACAACAAAGTGTTTGCAATCAGAACATTTGTTGAATATGTTCTCTGAATAAAAAAAGATATTATTGGTGTGCCGGGATAAGTCGCAAGTAACGACTAAATATCACCCAAAAAAAAAAGCTGTGGGTGCCAAGGCAGTGAAAACAAATTAAATGACTTGGCCCTGAGGCAACATAATGCCTGACAGACTTAAAAATGCATTTTGTACATTTGGGGGGAGGCGGGTAGAATTTTACTGGTTCCTTCTGGATAGGGCAATATCAGGAACTCTGTGGGAAGGATGTGGGCTCAGCTTCTAGGAATAGGGAGGGCCTTGGTTACTCTGCAGCAAGCCTTCTGTCTCTTCTGACAGGCATTCTTGGGGTGCTGGGGGTGGAATAATCCCAGTGAAAAGAGGGCGTGACTTAACAAGGGAACTTGAAGATTAGACAGATGGAAATTTTAAAAAAAAAAACAGGAAAAAAGATGATTTTCAAGTAACTAAATAAGGATGGAGACCACAAATGAAGCAGGTGATTAAATTTAGTGTTAGAAATATAGCTGAAAGGGTTTGCAGGAGAAGGAGAAATTTGGAAAGATCTTTAGGTATAGCAAGAAGCTATAAACCTTCAATAAGCACAGCAGAAATAAACAAAATCTAAGAACTGTAGTAACTAACCATTATTGAGGGCTTTAAGAATGACAAAGTGCTTCACATGCATTGCCTCACAGCAAGCCTTAGAGGTAGGTATTACTGTTATCCCCATTTTACAGAGGTGCAGAGTAAGGTTCAGGATGCTTAACATGAGGGAGAAGACTTAAGAGGATGTTGCTGTGAAATATTATCATGTGTAAAAGGGATTAGACATATTTTTTTAGTTCCTAGTCCATAGCTAGAAGCAATAGATAAAAACTACAGGCCGACATATCTAATGTAAAGACAAAACTTCCAAAGATTTAGCACTGCCCAAGGTGGATCCAACTACCAAGGGAGGAAGAAGGTTCCCCTTCACTATACAAATAGAATCTGGATGGCCACTGATCAGGGTTGCTATGTGGCATTTCTACTTAGGTCCAAATTACACAGGATTAATTAATTCTAATGTATTTTCCACCCTGTTATCTGAAGACTCATCATCACAGGATGAGTTATTTGGAAGACTGAGGGCTCAAACCTGTATTCTCCACCATGCTACCCAATAAAGAGAGTAGGAGAACAAAAAAGGTTTCTGTTTCTCATTGCATTTACTGAATGTTCTATTTCAGCTACTCTTTTTCAATTTGTTCCTTAATGAGAAGTTTGTGAAGTAGATAGTGAATGAATGAAATTTTGGTGATCCTATCAAATTTGATTCAGTTCAACGAGAGTCAATTATTAAACTCGTGAAACTCAGTGCTCAGATTTAATAAATGTTAAGGCAGATTTTATGTGGATAAGTATACTGAGATAGCCCAATATAAAAAACTTCCATGATGCTTTGCATCTTCTGTGTTTTTCATTTTCTACCGGATCCTTTTCATTTTAGCTATTGAATGAAAATCAAATCTGAAGAAACTCTAAAACCTATGCCTAGTGGATGCAGGAAACACAACCTACCCAGTATTCTCCTATTCTGAATACTTTCCGACTGCTTTGAATTCTGCTTTCTTTGCATGCTGTAGGACCGTAAGTTATAGTGAATTTGCATGAATGTATCAGAGCTTAGTAATAGAAGGAGGAGACACTAACACTAGCATTATTCTATTTCCCCTGATCTACCCTTTCCCCTTTGTAAAATTGCAGAGGTATACTGGCATTCTACTTCTTGAGGGCCAGCTATGGTATATCCACTATCTACCTCTTTCCCTTCTTCAATAGTAGCAGGGAAAATAAAATGGATTAACCGTATCATCAGACCTGAAGGAGACCTTAGAGATTATCTAGTCTGTGTAGCCTAATCTGACCTAGTCTATAGTTTACAGAGAAAGACTTTAAGACTCAGGAAAGGGAAGTGGTTTATATGTAATAGGGAGGATTTGAACCCAGCTCCTCTATTTCTAAATACTGTACTTCCATTATGCCAAGTGGAGATAGTTGAATGTGAATTATCTTTCAAGACTTTTTAAAAATCAAATGATAGTAAATTAAATTTGACCATATATTATCTCTGCTTTTCTATATGTTGGTATTATTTCACAGTTTGGGGAAAACAAAATAGAACAAATGTCCCTGAAAAAAAGCCTAATTTGATCTGCACATAGTTTTAACCTAAATGTCACCTATTATGAACCATTGTCTGGCAGGTGACTCTTCATTTCCTAATGGCCCCCCATTTGTATGTACATAATGTCTCTCTGCTAATTGTACTTCTGGTAATTCCAGGACTTGTTTATTTTTGTCTCACAGAGTAATTCACTCACTGTCCATTTTGTAGTTGCTTTTCTATCTACAGGAAATGCACGTGGTATGTTAGCATGTTATGAATTGTATTTCCAATACTACCCATTGAAAGGTTGGGAATGAAATCTCCAACCTATATTGCACATGGATACCAAAAAGCATGTCTGACCATTCAATAGACTCCTATGACTCTGTATTATTTCTAGGTAAAGTATTAACTGGTCTGTTCAGCATTTAAAGCTCTTTATAATTGTACCCTTAAACCAACTTTTCAGCCTTATTATTATATATTACTTTCTTTCCCTCACTTGATGGTCCAATCAAATTGGTTTTCTTACTATGCTTTGTAGCCCTTAAGCATGGTGTTAAAAATACATGTCTTTGCTTCAGGGAGTCATTAAAAATATTTCATAATTTCCTAAAAGCAATATAATCATCAGTTTCTCATTTTGAATTTTGGGCCCAGCTTGTTCTTGATTCAGAATGTATGTCCATGAATGGAATGTCCATCTAGCTACATAAAATCTGGCCCCACTTTACTTTTTTAGGCCTATTGCACATAAGTCCATTTTGTGTAAAGGTCCTGCCAATGGCTTGATCACAACATTTCATCTCCTGGATCCATACTCTTGCAGTGGTTATCCCCTCATTTCTGCAATATATGCCCCCCTCAACTTTGTTTCTTAGAATCTCTAGCTTTCTTCAAAGGTCAACCTAAATATCACCTCCGGCATGTGGTCTTTCCTGATCTCTTGAATTCCTAGTGCTTCCCCTTTGAAATTACATTGCTTGAAACACAGCATCTCCCCAATCCTAGTGCTTCTTCAGACTCAATTTAAGCACTGCTTCCTACATGAAGATTTTCCTGATGCTTTTAAATCCCTAGTGGCCATCCACCCAAATATCTTTGCACTTATTTTGTACTTTTTCTGTATGTACTCATATTGGTATATCATCTATATCCTCAAAAGAACGTAAACTTTCCTTTTTAGAGCAGAGACTCTTGTTTTTGTTCCCTCAAGTCTAGCAAAGTGCATAGAAAGTTGTAGATACTTAATAAATGTTTGTGGTTGCTAGATTGAATTTGTAGTCAATGGTCTTGGGTTCAAATCCCAGTACTGCCATTTAGCTTCTATACAATCTTGGGCAAGTGAAAACATCATTGGGACTTCAGTTTACTCATCTCTAAAATTATACGATTGTACTAGATATCCTCTAAGATCAGTTCTAGTTCCACATCTATGATCCTAAAGATCAAACATGATAATAGGAAATAGAATTTAGGCTTGGATGAAAGGTGGAAAGAAGTAAGTATAAACTCTCCTGATGCCATCTGATGATATAAATCTGTATCCATAGGGACTGAGGGTTAAGGTTGAGGCAGTGATGGAAAAATATAAATGCAAGCCTATCCTTTTGATGCTGGTTTGTACCAATGTGCTTTAAGATGTGCCCACAAACACAGTATGGTCCTTTTCCTTATCATCCCCTTGAAATGATAAAGCATCCCCAAAAAGATGTTGGATTTGTGATCCCAGATTTTATTCTAATAATCAGAGGAGTTGGATAGAAGTTTACTTTTTAACCTAGTCATAGAATTAGTCTTATAAACAGAAGGGACTTGATAAGTCATTTCAGCTAATTCACATCACAACACACAAAAACAAAAAAACAAACCAACAAACAAATAAATAAAGGCTTTATCCAGCTTTTGCTCCAAGACTTCCAAAATGGTGGAACCAACGCACTCCATAGGCAGCTCACTCTACTCTTGGACAGTCTAACTTTTGACAAGTTTTTTTTTTCTGACATCAAGACTAAATTGTTGTCTTTCATTGTTCCTATTTCTGCTCTTTCAGGCCAAGCAGATGAAGTTTAACCCCTTTTCTCCACAAGTTGTTGTGGTTGGTATGTTCATCCTTCATTTTTGAAGAAGACCATGACATCATAGAAGTGATAACATGACTTGCACTTGACTTTGCTTTGAATGAGAGAGGGATATGCAAAGTCACCAGCCTCACTTTCTCCTCCTGAGCTATCTGGATAACTAAGAGACTGCACAGGATGCAATGGGAAACCTTGGCTTTTTTACCTAAGGCCTGTTCAGGGACTCACTTAAAGTGAAGTGACACCCATTCAGTGAATAGGCCTCTTTAAGAAGTAATCAGGGAATGGCCCCTTTAATAAACAAAAGAAAAAAAAATAAATCAAGCTGGGAGGGAAAGAGCAATAGTTACTATTGATAATCACTCTTAAGCCAGGAGGGTCCAGAAAACAGCCATTAAGTGGAGTTTGGGCAGGGACCTATTATTGTACAATCTATGAAATTCAGTGTGCACTGGGTTTAAAGTTTTGGGAAAGCCAAGAGAAAAAGACAGGAAAAAGGAAAGGAAGGAAGGAGGGAAGGAAGGAAGGAAGGAAGGAAGGAAGGAAGGAAGGAAGGAAGGAAGGAAGGAAGGAAGGAAGGAAGGAAGGAAGGAGGGAAGGAAGGAAGGAAGGAAGTTAGGAAGAGACAGGTCTTTCTTCAAATACTTGAACACAACCATCATGTTCCTCCTCCATCTTCAATTCTGCAAATTAAATATGGTTCTTTCCTTCTGCTTATTATGATTTGACAGACTCAAAGCATTTGGCCATGCTGGTTAGCTTCATCTCAACCAGAGGTTCTTAACTTGGAAGTCCATGAACGTGTTTCCTTTTTACATTTTGATAATTGTATTTCCATGTAACTGGTTTCCTTTGCAATCTTACATATTTTATTTTATGTTATTTAGAAAGCACTATTCTGAGAAGGGGTTTCTAGGCTTTATCAAACTACCAAAGGTGACCACAAGACAAAAGAGTAAGAGCCCTGACCAGGATACTCTATAGTTAATCAATATCCTTCTTCAACTGTAGTGACCAGAGCTAAACTCAATCCTCCAGGCATTTTGTTAGCTCAGTAAGATAAAATGGAACCGGTCCTCTCAAATTCTGAAAGCTCTCTCTCTGCAAAATGCCCACAATAGCATTAGTTGTTTTGGTTGGCTGGCTCTTGTTTTGTTTTTGACTGCCTTACCATATCATACTGTTTAATCATATTTATCTTTCAACTCATCAGAATTCCCTATTTTTCCTGCCATTTCCATTCCAGTCCTGTCCTTCTACCTTATACTTGTCAGGATGAGTTTTTAAATATAAATTTAAGACTTTATTCTTTTCCTGCTGAATTTTATTTTATTAGATTCAAGCAATCAAAATTTAGCGAGTACTTATGCCTACTAAGACATTGTGCTCAGTGCTGGGAAATCAAAATGAGGCAAAAGACAATCCTGGACCCCAAGGAGCTTAAGACCTAATGGTCTTATAAACAAATACATTCAAAGCAAGTTACACATAGGATAAATAGGTAATAACTGACATAGGGAAGGTACTGATATTAAGAGAGGTTGAGAAAGGCTTCTTACAGAAGGTAGGATTTTAGTTAAAGATATAAGGAAGCCAGTTGGCAGAGATGAGGAAGGAGAACATTCCAGGCATGGGTTCAGGTAGAGAAAATTCTCCAGAGCTGAGAGATGGAGCGTCATGTTCTTGGAGCAGTCAGGAGACTACTGTCACTGAATTGAAGTGTACGTGGTGGGGAATAAGGAGTAAGAAGGCCTGGACAGATTCCAGTGAATGACCTAGCTTGTCAAGATATCTTTTAACTCCTAATTCTAACAGGCAGCATGTTAGCTCTTTCTCTCTCTCTCATTTCTATGCCATGTGAAAATTAGGTAAGCAAGAATGTTATGTGGTTATTTTTAAAATTAATTTATTAAATTTTAGTTGTCACCATTCACTTCTATAAGATTTTGAGTTTCAAATTTCTTCCCATTCTTCTGTTCCTCCCACCCCAAGATGGCACGCAATCTGATGCAGGTTCTACATATACCTTCATATGAAACATATTTTCACATTAGTCATGTTGTAAGGAAGAATTAGAACCTGTGGCAGTAACCATGAGAGAAGAGAGAGAGAGAGAGAGAGAGAGAGAGAGAGAGAGAGAGAGAGAGAGAGAGAGAGAGAGAGAGAGAGAGAGCACAAATAGTATGGTTCAATCTCCATTTAGACTCCACAATTATTTTTCTGGATGGGGATAGTATTTTCCATTATGAATCATTTGCAGTTATCCTAGATCCTTGCTTTGCTAGGCAGAGATAAGTCTATCAAAGTTAGCCATTGCACAATGTTGCTGTTACCGTGTAAAATGTCCTGGTTCTGCTCACTTCAGTCAGCATCAGTTCAATATAAGTCTTTCTAGGTTTTTCTGAAGTCTGCTTGCTCATCATTTCTTGTGGAATTATAGTATTCCATTACATTAATGTGCCATAACTTGTTCAACTATTTCCCATTTGATGGGCATACCCTCAAGTTCCAATTCTTGGCCACGACAATAACAGTTGCTATAAATATTTTGGTATATGTGTGTTCTTTTCCTGTTTTTATGATCTCTTTGGGATACAGACCTAGAAGTGGTATTGCTGGGTCACAGGGTATGCAGTTTTATAGCTATCTGTGCGTAGTTCCAAATTGTTCTCCAGAATGGTTTGATCAGTTCACAACTCCACCAACAATGCATTAGTGTTCCAATTTTCCCACATCTCCAACATTTATCATTTTTCTGTTTTGTCATGTTAGTTACTCTGATAGGTGTGGTGTGATACCTCAGAGTTGTTTTTACTTGCATTTCTCTAGTCAGTAGTGATTTAGAGCATGGTTTTTCACATGACTAGATAGCTTTAATTTCTTCATCTAAAACTGCCTGTTAATATCCTCTGGCCATTTATCAATTAGGGAATGATTTGTAGTCTTCTAAATTTGAGTCAGTTCTCTAAATATTTAAGAAATGAGACCTTTATCAGAGACACTGTTTATAAAAACTGTTTCTCAGTTTTCTGCTTCCCTTCTAATCCTAGCTGCATTGACTTTGTACAAAACATTTTAAATTTAATGCAATCAAACTTATTCGATTTGTATTTCATAAAGTTCTCTGTCTCTTGCTTGGTCATAATTCTTCTGTTCTCCATAAATCGTACAGGTAAACTATTCCTTGCTCTACTAGTATGTTTAGAGTATCAGTCTTTATATCTAAAGAGTGCCCTCATTTTGACTTTATCTTGGTATAGGGTATGAAGTGTTGGTCTATGCTTAGTTTCTGCCATATAATTTTCCAGTTTTCCCCAGCAGTTTTCGTCAAACAGTAAGTTCTTATTATAGAAGCTATAGTCCTTTGGGTTATCAAACAGTAGATTACTATAGTCATTGATTACTGTGTCTTCTGTATCTAACATATTCCACTGATTCACCACTCTATTTCTTAGCCAATATTAAGTGGTTTTAATAATAGCTGTTTTATAATACAATTTCAGATCTGATATGGCTAGACCATCTTCCCTAGCATTTCTTTTCATTAATTTCCTTGATATTCTGGATGTTTTATTCTTCCAGATGAATTTTGTTTTTTCTAGCTCTTTAAAATAATTTTTGGTAGTCATTTCATATCTTTATCCAAATCACTGGGTAATGAGAATGAAACAAAACAAAACAAAACATAGAAAGACCTTGTAGAACCTTGAGATCCTTGAGGAACCTCACTGGAGACCCATTTGCAAGATAACATTGTATCACTATGCACTACTCTGAGTCCGGCCAATCAACCTTTTCAGCAACTCTCTTATTGTATCATTATCTAGCACATATTTCTCCATCTTTTCCACAATAGAGTGAACCACTTTTTTTTAAATACTCCGCTAAAATATAGATGATCCTTATTCACAAATTTATTAATAGTATCCAAAAAGTACAATTGGTCAGTCTGGCCCCACATGCTCTAGAAGGATCTCTTCTGGTTCTAAATAGTCACTGGGCCCTAGAGGTTCCCTGTATCATTTATAATCCATTCTGCGATCAAAGTCAAACTCTTTGGCCTATTATTTTAGACTTTTCTGTCTTTCTCCTTCTGTTTCTTTCTGTGTCTCTTTGTGTTTCTCTATGTCTCTGTTTCTCTCTCTCTGTCTATTTCTGTGTCTCTATGTCTATGTCTGCATCTCTGTGTCTCTGTGTCTCCCTCTCTCTGTCTCTCTGTCTCTGTCTCTCTCTCTGTCTCTCTCTCTTTGTCTCTCTTCTGTTAAGTACTAGGACATTTGAATACCTTACAGAAACTTCCAATTCTCTGGTACTTTTTCTTTTCCCCACAATCTTTCGATCGTCACTGACAGTAAATAAGTCAGCAATTATACCTACACATTTTTCATTATCCAAGGATGTAGTTCATCTGACCCAACCGACTTGAAGTCATCCATGTTAACTACCCTTTTGTCTCTACTTATTTTGGATGTCAACTTCCTATTAATCTTTTGTTGCTGCTGTTCAGTTATTTTCAATGAAGGGATCATTCTTCTTGGCACAAAAAAAAAAAGCAAATTAAGAATTGAGTAGCTTTGTCTTTTCTCCTTTGCCAGCTAACATTGTATTATTTACCCCTCAGCAACGGTCATATCTTTTCTTTGATACTCCTTTGTTTTGTTTTTTTAAGCCCTATCTCTTTTATCTGAGCTTTCCTGGATAGTGTAAGCTTATTCCGAGTTTTAGTTTTTGATATTATTTTTACCTTGTATTTTCAGTGGTCACTAGGGAAGCAAGCTAGGATTCACAAGGGAATGTGTGGTACAAATCAAGTGTACACCCTACCTGCATCATAATGTAAAGTCTTTAAAAGGAGACCTGAAACCAACCTTTTATTGTTCAGTCGTCTTTTCAGTGGTGTCTGACTCTTAGGGATCCTATTTAGGGTTTTCTTGGCAAAGATAATGGAGTAGTTCATAAGATTCTTTTCCAGCTCATTTTACAGATGAGGAAACTAAGGCAAACAGGGTTAAGTGACTTGTCCAGAGCCACATAGTAAGTGGCCGAGGTAAGATTTGAACTTAGAAAGCTGAGTTTTCCTGATTTCCAGTCTCCAACTCTTTATCCACTGAGACACCTAGATGTCCACATTTATAAGGGTCCCCATAGCAAGTTAATTGCAGTGGTTTCTGGAAACGAACTTTGACAATAGACTGTGCTGTTGCATAGAAGTTTTTTTATAATCATTGGGATGTTAGCCATTCTACAGTGCCGTTTAACTAGGAATTATCTGTACAAGTAAATGAAATTGACAACTGAGCAGTTTTCTGTCATATTTGGCCATTTTGAATGGCCAGTAGGGAGAATTCAGGCTTAAATCTTCTACTTTTATCTAAATTATCTGGATAATTGATTCTATTTTTTCCCTTCATCCATGTAGACACAGTTTTAAAAGGTTTCCCAGGATTAAATTAATAGGAAATTCTGTTTGAGCATTCATCATCTAGATATTAATTTATCAAAGATAAAAATGCTTCACAATTAAAAAAGCGTGACTGAATATAGTTGTACTTTATGCTGACCTAAGAACTTTGAATTATTCATTTTCAGTACATTCATAGCAAAGAGATCACAATTTTATGTCCAAATGAATCATCCAAAAGTCACTCAGCTAGAATTCAAAGTAGGATTTGAACTTAGGGCCTCTGACTGCTGAATAAGTCCTCTCTTCATTCTACCATTTATCTCAAATTTTGCCAGAATAATTGTATTTCATAAGACCCATTTGGTCATTTAATTATACAAGTTTAATGGGCCATTTATGCCTTTGGAACTAGTTTTTTGGGCTTTTT
Organism: Bettongia penicillata ogilbyi; assembly: GCA_023548195.1. NCBI lineage: Eukaryota > Metazoa > Chordata > Mammalia > Diprotodontia > Potoroidae > Bettongia > Bettongia penicillata. The sequence goes on from JAJHZJ010000021.1 coordinate 6,043,248, forward strand.
TGTTTGTTTGTTTTTTAATATGCTAGGATTTCTGTCAGTCTTACTTTTAATTGAAGTAATTTCCCAAGATGCTCCACTCTTTTTTCCATAATGTTAAACTAGCAAATCTATCCAACTGCATTGACAGAGCTTGGAATAAATTGAACCATTTTAATGGTAAGATAGAAGGGGAAAGTGAAGTGGGCATGAAAAGGGAGGAACTCAGTACTTTAGCACTCTTCCTATATATAATCTGCATTGGTAAGATTGTGCATCACTGGCTCTTAGAGTACAAAAGCATTTTTCAATTTGAATTGGTTTAATGGTCTGAAGGAAGGTGCTCTCTAAACCACCTCCTGATGGTAGAGGACAAATGATTGTGTTGGAGGGACAGCAGAGCTCTGGCACACAAATGAATGAAATGAAATGAAAATGAATGACAGGCTTGTTGTAGCTTCAGAAAGTACTTATTACAGACCCATCTCCTGAGTGTTCAATGGGGCATCTCAGGCTGGAAGCATTCACTAATAGTAAAATTATTTATTTTATTTACTTATTATTTGGGAAGTCCTATTTGCAAAATAATATGTTTGAAAGATTTTTTTGAAAGGGAAATGAATGATATTAAATTTCTTTATGACTTCAAGGCAGTATATGAAGCATGGCAATTAAAAATGGAACAGTGCCATTTATTTGTCCTCTATTGAGAGAGTATGATACAGAATGATATATATGTGTGTGTGTGTATACATCCATACATACACAATACACATATGTATTTACATAAACATACACATATGTACACACACATGCATATATTTATATATGTCCCCCAGATATTCATGGTAATATTGGATTAGATTAAGGACATGTGGATCATATATATTCTAGAAATGGTTATTTTAAAAATTAAATTAAAAACAATAGGAATATTATAGGACATAAGTAAAGGAAGGGGAGAAATAGCATAAAAATTTAAAAACAATATGGCAATTCATCTAATGTGTGTTTTTCTTTTCTACTATTAAGATGGTCTTACTTTATTGTTTTACTCTTCTTATGACTGGGTAAAGATTGGTTGTGGCAGACCAAATGAGTTTTGCTTTTAGTTAGACAAAATTGATTTGTCTATATCAAGGTATATTTATCACCTACAGCAGTACCACTCACCTCTGCACCATTGCATATACATGGATAACCAATTCTCTGGCTAAAATGTTACAAATGAATACTATCTTTTCATTCATTCATTCAGCAATATATTGATTTACTTGTAGACCTGAAATTCATCAACTTGGGGAACTCCTGGTTTGGAAATTACTTTGATATATACAGATCAGCAACTCAGAGCTTAGATTTCTGTGTTGCACTGAGAGGTTAAATGACTGTCCATGGTGACATACTTAGTTTGTGTCAGAAGGGAAAAATACAAAACCAAAAAAAAACTTATCTTACTTCTTTCTGATTCCAAAATTGCCTGCCCATCTACTACACCATGATGCCTCTGTACTCTAGTGCAAATTATCAAAAGATAAGAGAGGGTGACAAAATGAAATGAGTAATTCTCTGATATTGCAGTCAGTTTGCTGGGAAATTCTCACTAAAATATCACTCTGAAGTCTGATGAACAGCTTTAAGTAACTTACATGTGTATAAAATGAGGTGACTGGACTAAGTAATCTCCTTGAGTTCTCCTTAGCTCAAAAGCACATGATCCTATTACTTAAGGCCAGTTACATTAAATTCTTCCTCAATTATTATTTTTAGCCATCATTGCACTATTTAGGGGAAGGGGAGGTCAGGGTTAGGCCAATACTGGAATACCATGAGTAAAAGTATACATATTACTTTTGCATTTCCTAATTATGAATGGAAAGTGCCAGATGAGCATCATTGTGTTGAATATATAAATGTGATGTTGCAAATAATTTGCTTTTTTTTTTATCTTGGTGTAATCTAAATATATAGCAGCAGAATTTGCTGTCCAGGTTTCTGATTTTGATTATGGAATAGATTATAGGCTGGTGTGGTATTTTAACCAAACCAGTGGCTTGGTCCCTGCTGTTACTAAACTTTAGACTAGAACTGGAAATTGTCTGTAAGCCGCCAATGCTGTGACAGAAATATCAATGTAGTACATGCACCCAAACAAATTTCTTTTCTATTATAGAGCACAGCTCCTGAAGAACTAAGGGAGTAGTAGCTGGGGCAGATTTAAGCAAAACAGATTCATACCTCTCTTATTCCTTAGGTGATTGTCATCCAGGTCTGAAGTACTATATTACAAATATACCTTTACTTGATATGGCAAGGAGCAACTGAGTCAACATTTTGATGAGGCCAATAAGAAAAGGCTTTTTAAAATACTTTTGTCACATTATAATGAGAGTAAAGATTTTTTTTGTAGCAAGAATAACTAGAAGGAAAAAAAAAGCAATTTCAGTGAATTTACTACTGTGGTTACGTGACCCAATTAAAGAGCTCTGAGTAATCTCAGTAAAATAAATATCGGTACCACATATATTCAGACTGAAAGATATGAACATATTTCAGAAGAAGATTCTTACAATAACAGTCATTCATATTCCATGAGCTTACTCTGTTGTGAAATTTTATTGCAAAATGAAGACAATAGCATAATTTAATATGAATAGTATATAGGCAGGGCAGTGTAACTGGGTTTAAGTCTTGTTTCTGACGTTTATAAGGTTTGTGACTATCTGTAAGCCATTTAGCCCCTAAGTGTCACAGGTAACCTTCTCTCTGTAAGTGAGTTACAGAGCAGTTGCTATAAAGGTAGAATAAAATATTCTTAGAAATAACTGGGCTCAAATTATGCCTCTGACCTTTATTACCAGTATAACCCTGGACAAGTCATTTCATCTTCAGCAAGTCTTTAGGACTTATCTACACAGCCATAGACTGAGTTGCAAACTGCTTTGGAGGTGGAAAGTGCCTATACCTAACACTTCTGATTCTGACAAAATCTCGGCTTTTTTATGTATTTTCATAATATGTCATTAAACTACCTATCGTAAATACCATGTGACAATTCTCAGCACTTCAGAAGGTATTATATGGGATCTCAAACTCTGACAGCATTGCTCCTTTAACAAGCGTACCCTGAGAGCTACAAATTTTACTTCAGCTATCCTTTGGGCACTGAGTCCTGGCCCTTCCCTATATGCTGATCTCCAATTTATTTTCACATTTAACTGAGTAGGTGGTCCAACCTGTGCCATCTTCTTTTGACAGCATTGCTTTTTCTGAGTCTCTGGTTGGATCTCTGGTTCTGATTCTAACTACTTCATTTATTCTGGTTTGCATGCCAGGATTTCTTCTCTCCCTCTTCTCTAGGAGCAGAGACCACCTATCTACCCATTCTTCAATAATTTGGTTGGTAGATCAGATGCTGACTGCGACATGAAAAGTACCACAGAAATCATTTAGTCCAACCATCTCTTTCCTCAAGAAGATGATGTCTAGATGGAAGATATCTTGGCCAATGATCACACAGCTAAATTAGTGGCTAGAGATGGCCTATGATCTGGTTTCCTGATGTCCATTTCAGTATTCTATCCATGAAAACATACCAAAGTACACTTTAATTAAAGAATACCCATTCCTTAGATATCCTGTAGTCCCTGATCAAGTCTTCCATACCTTTAAGTGTGAGTGTGTGTGTGTATGTATGTAATTTTAAGTTCATGTACCTTAGGAAAAATTCCATCTAAGAATTAAAAAAAAAATAAGTCCTTCCAGAAAAATGTAGCAAATGTTTAGGACTGGTGCTGAAAGCAAATGCCATTTTCAATACTCTATTATGTATCTTTGTCCACAAATCACAATTTCATTGTCTTTGCAATAAAGTAATAAATAATGTTTCTCTTTGGTCTCAGTTACTCTGTGGATATTGTTCCATGTTCTCTCAGTCAGGAGTTTTGTGATTTTTTTTTTAAGTGGTAAAAATTAGCCTAATAAAAACTAAAAAATGTTGGCAGCAGACACTCAATTTTAGCTGATTTGGTACTGGACTTCCAAAATATTGTGTGTCTATCTATTGATTGATTGAAAAAACAATTGGAATACTTTCATAAAATTTCATTAACCTTGAGAGAAAGAAGCTGTTCAAAAAAGGTTAAGATAAATAAGTCTAGATGAACTAAATATGCAGTAGTGTGCAGGAAATTCAAAATAATGATTACTTTTCCCCCCTGATAATCCAGTACTATCAAAGTGCAAAGAGAGGGAGAATAACAATGTGAAATTGGCAGTGCTAGCTGGAAATTGATTTTCTTGATCAGTAGACCAATAGTTATTTCATCTTTCTTGTTTTTATTACAATAATTATTTTCCCTGCTGTGGATAGAGAGAGAACAAAGTAATGTCATAGACAATACATACGGATGTATTCTTCATAAAAATAAAATGAACCCCAATTTTGGGTATGTTGTGTTTTTAAACTGTTTACTTGGGTCATCAAAGAGGTCAACAATCCTTGTCACACATGCTACTCTGTGCCATTCAAAGTGATTTTATTTCCCATAATACCTCTATAGAGACTGGAAGAGAGTTTACAAATTGATAACAGTCGATTCAACTCAGCAAATACTTATCAAGCACCTGCTGCTCTTCCCCTAGCACTGTAGGGGTACAACAAAGTCATAGCAACATCCTTACCCTCAGGGAGCTTATAATACTGTTTGCATAAACATATGAAGCTATTAGAGAATTATAAAAAGCAGGATCTAACAATTTCTAAATTGAATACAGTCAAAAATCAAAACATATATTGCGGACTTTATAATTTATTGTATGGTCTAGATAGGATTGGGACTTTCATGAAATGTTGGGTGGTTGGGTCTATTAGGAACTTGGGACCAGAAAAAACAGGGAATATTTAGTGTTATGAATTTGGATGAATCTAATTACAAGTAATCAAGAGAGGGCTAAAAAAGGGAAATGGAGCACAATAGCAGATCATTAAAGAGGTGCCTAAAGGGAGAAGAAACAAACAATGGTTATTGCCCGTGGATCAATGTATGGCCCTTCCCTAAGGTCAGTGATTTTTATTAGTCAATTTTTTTTTATCAATAATTCTTACTGGATAACCATCTCACTGGATAACTCACTTTTGACCATACAACTGTTTTCCCCAATGTTTTATTCATTTTCCCCTTCCCTGGAAGAAACAAGGAGCCTCAGCTCAATCTTCCTTTTTCCTTCTAATTGCTCTAGCTGGATATTGACAAAATCAAGAGGTCAAATATTCCAGTTAAGGAATTTTCTCTGTCCTAAAAGCTATAAATAAACTTCTTGTTATCTATGTTTACAGTCACCCTATATAATGCTTAACTAATATAGCAATAAAAAATAAGTATTTATGGCATTTCCATTACCTCTTCTTTTCCTACTTTCCCTTGGGGAATTAATGTATTCCTAAATTTACTTCATCTGAGTCCCCAAAAATAAATATCCTGGTGTGGATTATAATGGAAGAATAATATAACTTCATATTTTAGATGAGCTATGATAATTTATTTCATGTACAATGCAATATTCCTTCTGTGCCATGTCATGAAATAACATAGTGGAAACATCTACACAGGCTTCTCTGGAGGAGTAATTCCTTGAGCAGAGCCTTGAAGATAAAAAGGATAGTATGTTGGCACACAACTAGAATTCCTGCTACAGAGGGACCTGAAGCAGACTGATTGCTTGAGCTTGGGAGCTCCGAACTATAGTAGACTAAACTGATCAGTTGTTCACATTAATTCTGGTGCAAATATAGGGAAACCTTGGGAGCACATGGCCACCATTCTACCTAAGGATGGGCTAACTGACCTCGGTATGAAAAAAATAGACCAGATTAAAAACTCCATGCTGATTATTAGTGGAATTGGGTCTGTGGAGGTCTACATTTCTAGCCTAGGCAAGATATGGAAGGAAGGAGGAAGGATTGGAAAAATGCAAGAAGGGTATAAGGGAGGAAGAGAAAAATAAAGAGAAAGAGAGAGAGAGAGAGAGAGAGAGGGAGGGAGAAAGACTGAGAGAGACTGAGAGACAGAGAGAGAGTATAAGACAGAGGGAAACAGAGACAGAGACACAGAGAGAATGACATATTGAGTAGTCCAGTTTGAATGGACCATCGAGTTGAGTTAAAAGAATAACTAACATTTCTCTAATAATTACTATGTGCTAGGCACTTTACAATAATCATGTCAGTTGATCCTCATGACGAGCCTGGGAGATAAGTGCTATTAGTATCCCCATTTTACAAATGAGAAAACTGAGGTAAACAAAATTAAATGACTTGCCCAGAGTCACAGAACTCGTGAGGGTCTGAATCCAGATTTGAGTTCAAGTCTTCTTGATTTGAAGTTGGCTGTTCCATCCACTATTGCACCGCTCTGTCTAGATTTATAAAATAAAGACTGGAACAATAGGTTGGAGTGATTGTAGATATTCTTGAATGCCAATTAAAAAAGAGACAGCAAAGTTCTTGAACATGAAAATGACACACCTTTTCTTTAAAAACTTAGTTACATGAAGGAAGGCTTGGAGAAGGGAGAGATTGGAAGCATGGAGATACATTAGGTAATTAGGCAAAAGGTATTTAAGATCTGAATTAGAAGGGTGGCAATGTGAGTGGAAAGGCAAGAATAGATTTCATATGTTAAGTAGTGAAATGAATAGGTTTTGGTGGTGAGGGATGTAGTGAGGGAAAGGGAAGAGTTCAGGATGATTCTGATATTGGGTGAATTACAAGATAATGTTACCTTCAACCGTGCTTGACAAGTTTGGAGGAAGTATATAGTTTTAGGGGGGAAATGATGAAGTCAATTTAAAACATTCTCAGTTTGATATGTTGACAGGAAAATAACAGGTGGAGATGTCTTTAAGGAAAGAAAAAATACATTTGGGAATTATTTGTGATATTTGAACCTATGGTAGATAAGCAGAGATTATAAAGAGACAAAGGGACCCAGGAGAGAGTCTTAGGGGACACCCACGCCTAGAGGCCAGGAGTTGAATGATGACCTTGTTATAGAAACTGAGAAAGAACAGTCAGAAAAGGTCAGAGAAGCCTGAAAGAACAGTAGCATGGAAATGGCACCAGAGAATATACCCAAGGAAAAAAGGTGGCTTAAGTGTCAGGATCTTCAGAAAGTTCAAGGAGTGTGATGACTGAGAAAAGGTAATTGGATTATTTCATTAAAGAATCACTGGTAATATTTAGGACACCTTCAGTCAAGATAACCAGATAACAGAAACCAGATGTATAGAGAAAACCAGATAATAGAAACCAGATAATAGAGATTAAAAGTAAGGGTGGCATAAAATTAGAGGCAGAGTGTAGAAAAATACTCTTCTTTGGAGTTTGATAGTGAAAGAGACAGAGGAGGATATCTTGAGGGATAGCAGGGTTAAGTGGATATGTTTTTAAGGTTAAGAAAACACATTTACAGGCAATAGAGAAGGAAACAGGAGGTGGAGATATACTGATGAGAGAGTAAGAGAAGGAATATTTGATGACAGATTTCTAGTAGAAACAGGAAGGGATGAGAACATAACTACAAGTAGCTGGATTGACTTTGGGCAGAAGGATAGCCTCATCCTCTGCAGTTACTCTTCTTTCAATGTTAGATGTTGAGTTTTTTGGAATAAGAGAAATGAGAGGCTTCTAAAATGTGGTCTTAATTTTTTTTTTACAAAAAAAAAAAAAGAAAAAGAAAGGTGATGTCATCTTTTGAGAGAGGTTGTATTAGAATTTGAGGTCTTGAGGAGGAAGGATCACAGATTTAGAGCTGACCAGGGTTTTGTGGATTATTGATTCTAAGCCTATATTTTACATCTGAGGGTACTGAGGCACAGAGAAGTTAAATAACTAAACCATGATCACACAGGTTAAATTGTGCAATTTGGAAAATTTTTGGAGTAGTCACCCAAAATGTGGCTATGTGAGTCAGTTAAAAAAACAGAAAATTATTTTTATGCAGTAGCTAGGTTACAGTTAAATAGAGTGAATTTGTATGGTGGTCACACAAGTAAAGAGAAATTAGGTGGTGATTGTGATTCAGCATGTGCGTGACTGAAGAATGCATGGTCTGCAGAAGGATAATTTATTGTTCAACTGTTTTTTTATACGGTCAAGTAAAGCCAGATCAGAGCTTAAGTACTGGGAGAACAGAGAAGGATAGGGGGATGGAGATTTACTTGAGAAGGAACACTTAATCCAGAATAAGTGAAATAAAAGGAGAGATGTCAGAGAGAAAATGACAAAGTTAAATCTCTTCTTGAGTTCATCAAGGTTCATCAATTTTAGTTGATTGTGAGATGGAAGGTAAAACCACACTTGTGGATAAATGACATAAAGTGGAGATACAAGTCATATGAGTAGTGCCAATAGATGTATCGTCAGGCAGTGTTTAAAAAGACATCATTGTGAGTATTGAAGCATTGAGATGGGACTTGACATGGAGAGAAAAAAACCTAATCAGGTTCTGAATTTCTTAAGAAAGCAGAGATGAAAGTAACAGATATATAGACCTATGGACTGTATCTCATGGGAGAAGTTGTTGAGCAATGATTGCTAGTAAATCTGTTATTATTCTATGTGAAAGAAAAGAGAGATAGAGGAATTTTAACAAGGCAGTCTCTTGAAAATCTTAGAAGAAGAAACCAAATAGGGAAATTGACAATCCCTAAGAGAAAAATGACACAAGGAGTTTTTTATATGTGGAATATAGCTTAAATGAGTATCTTTTCTTGAAATGACTCATGAACTCAATTTTTTGTGGTCCTTTAATACATTATAATGTATTCTTATGGCATATACTTCAAGGTTCTTAAAACACTTAGAACCCACAACACCCTGGGAAATTAGGCAATCATTATAGTACCCTTTGATAAATAAGCTAAATGAGGCCTGAAGCAATTTTCCTAAATCAGACAGCCTGTTAATGAGAGAAGGCTAGAATGAACTAGGTTCTCCCATACATTATTGCTTATGGAAAGCACCTCATTGAAACCTTGCAAGTTAATTTATGACAACTGTATTTATAATTTTATCCGTGTGTGTTGACATGATAATTGGAGAAAGCAGTGAAAAGTCTGTGAATGTTCTTTGTCAATAAGCCCATGCATCTGCTTCAGTATTTGTGATTTTTTTCAATGTTTATCAACACTGAAGTCTTACCTGGGCTTTCTGGAGTGTCTGTGAGATTTTAGATGTTTGTGGATAATATACTTGAGGTAATCAATCATTTTGTTTTTATTCAGATGATTCTATTTTCCTGCAAAAATAGAAACATTTAGTTTTAGGATGCCATCTTTTTCAAAGTCATTTTTTACTTGAATATTTCCCAATTGAATGTGTGGTTTTTTAACAATCTTCTTTTTTTTTATTTTTCATCCATCTCTCTCCTGCTTTGGGAAGGTTATTTTATTCTGATTATATACGAGAGATCATGCTAAACATGTCCATATTAGCCATGTTGCAAAACACAAACAAATTTCAATAATAAAGATAAGGAAACTTTAAAAACGTATGCTTAGATCTGTATTCAGAGTTCATCAGTTCCGTAGGATGTGGTCTTGATTATTTGTCACATGGTGTTTGTGGATGGTTATCATTTAACTCTTAGATGTTTATGAGGTGACTCTGTGACCTCACAGATGAGAATTCCTCACCACCCACCTATGTCTCCTTCGTAGAATTGTAGGTTTAGATCTCAAGCTACAGTGTCTATCTAGTAAAGCTCTCTCATTTTACATAAGATTAATCTGAGGTACATTAGGTGATTTGTTTGTGGCAGAACAAACAGTAAGCATAGGAAAAGGAATTTAAATCAGGTCTTCTAACTGGATAATGAAGAGTGATTCTTGCCCATATTGTTCCGTCTTTTTTCAGTCCTGACTAACTTCATGACTGTATTTGGGGTTTTACTGATGTTTGCCATTTCATTCTCCAGTTCATTTTGCAGATAAGTAACTAGAGCCAATAGGGTTAAGTGTCTTGCCCAAGGTCAAACAGAGAGTGTTTGAAGCCAGATTTGAACTCAGGAAATTGAGCCTTTCTGATTCCAAGTCTGGCATTCTATTTACTAGGTCACCTATCTGCCCCTGTTCTTTTCAATACCCTTCTTTAAATTATCTATAGTAGATCTATCAAACTTCCCAGGCAACACTCATATATTTATCTGACACTGTGACACATGCACACACACGCAAACACACACATGCGCTTGCTTACCATATGACCAACCCAATCTACTTTTTCGTTCCTTTTGTATCTGTGATGAGGACATTTGTACCTTTCCTTATGCACAATTCATTATGAGTAATGCCCTATAGTTTCCCCTTCACTTGTTAAATTTTACTTTTTTTATTATGAACTTGAGAAACATTTTTAAAAAATGACCATTTTCCTATGCAAAGACCAGAAAAATAAATATGCACATTAAAAATATGAATCTCTATAATGTACAATTTGTTTTCTTTTTCTGTAACCCTCTTCCATCTACATACTATTAAATAAAAGAGTATTTTATTAATGCACTGAGCTTTTTCAATAAGGTAATATTTGAAGCTGAATACATAAAATTTTGCTTTTATCAAATATTTAATATTTATATGTGGTAGAGTGTTATGAAAGTACTAGCAATAAAAAGAACTATGTAATGTATCATTTGACAGGACATTTAGGAAGATAAATATAGCATTTTTACTGTATAACTATCACAAACATTACCAAAAGTGGAGTTTTTTTGTTACTTTTGCTTATTTATTTGTTATTAACTAGTATCAAAATTATGAGATATTACAAATATTGCTTAATCATAAATACCATTCTTCACTAGATTCAATTACTTTTGTCTATGATTCACTTTCACATGAACCACCTTGGGAAGAGAAGAAGGTCTAAGAAATATTCTGAGCATTTATTAATATAAGAAAGCAAGCTAAAGTAGAAAAAGATTTTTAAAACAAAGTAATAATACAATATTTGAATTACATAGAATTTTCTATACTTTAGGTACAGAATTTCTGTACTTTAGTGGAAAGGAAATAAAGTGTAGATCCTTTGAGTAGGATACACACACACATTTATATACATGTATATATACACACATATGTATTTGTGTGTTTATATATACACACACATACATACACACATACATGCATATACATACTTTATATATATGTATATATATATATATATATATATGCACACTTTCTTGAAGTAGAACTGATACAAACAAAAAACCCAAGAAACATGTTGTTTCCAATTTTATCTAGCCCTGGTCAAAGATATTATCAGTATTATGAAAGAAAACAATAGCATGGCAGTGACCAAAAAAATGGCACTTTTTAAATGATGTAGTTTTATAAAGTGAATTTTAGTATTCTCAGCAGCCTCTTAAACTGAAGTATTTTAACCTCTCTAGCAAGATATCATACTTTTTATATAGTATTTAATTGGAAGCCCCCTTGTTGTGAACTGCAGTACATGGACATGAGATGCCAAAGATAGATGGAAACAAATGAGATGAAATTTGTACCTGTATTTGTTGAAAAATCATGCAATATATCACAAAAACCATAAAATCAGATTTTTGCTAATCAATTCAACTTTAACCTATATCTGTATATGTATTTTGATAAATTAGATATATGGTCATATGTAATTGGTTGTATTTTCATCAGTTTTAATATACTTCTGGAGTGATTACTTATTATTATTTTGCCTTTGAAAACCTTTTGAAGTAATTAGTGTATGTTTGTATATACTTCCATTTAAAGAAACAAACATTTTTTTCACATATCAAATCTCAAAAAAATTAAAAAGGCATCTAAATTTAATGGCAAAATTAATTGGGGGGACGTATATGGAGGTAAGATGAAAAATTAGATCACTTTTCTAGCAAATATACGTCTGCCACCTAAAGAGTCTCTACCCAATTATTAATGCTTAGTCTAAAATAGCTAAAAAATAAAACCAGTAGGAAGAGGGATTGGGCTCTTAAGTTTTCATTGCCTTTGCCTGCAGTACACTCTGACTTTAATTAGAACAACTTCAAGCTTCCATTTTAAAATAGTCCGACTTTGTCTAATATGGTACCTCAGAATTTTTGAAATAGGTCTTTAATTTGGCACGTAATTATACAGTTGAAGACACTTTTGAATCATATGTATATTTGATATCTAAGTAATTCAAAAGGTTTGACACTCAGAGTCCAGAACTAAGATGTCAACACAGAAATAACTGTATGTCTATGGCATTTGGGTACTAATTATAGGTACTCTTGTTCAGTCGCTTTTCAGTCATGTCCAACTCTTCTTGACCCCATTTGAGATTTTCTTGGCAAAGAGACCAGAGTGGTTGCCATTTCCTTCTTCAATACATTTTACAGATGAGGAAACTGAAGCCAACAGACTTAAATGACTTGCCCAGGATCACACAATTAATAACTGTCAGAGGCCATATTCGAACTCAAAAAGATGCCTGCAGTCTCAGCCCTCTATATATTATGCCATCTATCTACTCTCTGAATTATAGGTTTTACAAAGTAAATAAAAGCTATTTACATAATGTTATTAGATACTAATGGTATAAATGTATACCATATTCATTTTAGTTAGCTAAAGTTTAGACCCTCTATCTCTGTGCCATAGACACGAATGAGATAAAGGATGACTTTCTTCAAGATGAGAATTCTATAGTTACACTTTGAAATATTATCACAGGGCTCATTTCTGCAAGGAGGGGAATGTGAAAGGCAATGGATAGTAAGTAACAGTGAAAGGAAAAGAAGCAGATTTTGGCAGCTGCCATCCTTTTTTTCTGTCCATAGATGTTAATATCGTCTAAATTACTACTACATTGATGAAGACTGGAGATTTTTATTTTTTAAAAAAGTTACTCTGAAACTTTTTAAGCTCCCTACTTCCACTTTTAAATGATCTTGGTTGTGTAAAAGTGGGAAATGGGCATTGTGTTGTTGTGTTCATCCTTTGTTTTCGAAGAAGACAGTGACATCAGAGAAATGATGACACAACTTGCATTTGACTCACATAGAGAGAAGGATGTAGTGATGTTTGGTTTCTAGGAGGTGGGCAAATCATAAAAAAGACTGTGTTTTTTATTTTCCTGAAACTTCCCTGCTTGGAATCCTGACTCCTTGGCTCACTTTGGAGGTCTCAGTACACAATACTCAAGAATTCATCACTTAATAGTGAGGATCAACTTTTCCTAGTAATTATGCCTCAGAGGATCACGTTTTCCTTTCTGATAAGATTTAGATGGTTCTAGAAATGAAAGGCATGAGAGAATATAGCCCGCTTGGATTTTCCAGGAGGTGGGAGGAGGAAGATTGAGATAATTCTGCCCCGATTGGCCCCAACAGAATCCAGTCAATACAAGGAAAACATTCGTACCTGGGAAATGTTAGAAATTAGCTGAACAGAAATAGTAAAATAAATTACGAAAGTTGGTTTAACAGCAAGCACCCTGGCCCACCCAGGATGACCTGCTAGCATAGGTTCTTGCATCTGCTTTTCTTAAAGGAAAGCAACTTTTAAAGGGTCAACAGTCTTCTTTAATTATATTCACTAGTTCAGGGGGAAAGTCAGCACCCTGAACATCAGAGAAAATGCAAACAGAAAATATATAAGGAGAGAAATAAAGACCAGCAGATAGGGCTCTACTGCCTGAATCAAAGCAGTATTGCTATACACTTTACATACATCCCTGGATCAGGAGAGTTTTTGCTTCTGAGCAGTTGAGGAGCTCTGAACATAAGGCCACTCAGGGGATCCCAAGATCCTTCTTTTAAGCAAGCCCCCAAAGCAAAATACCAACTCAGAGTATGTATACATTTCTCAGAACCGAAGGCATCACAACACTCCTGACTCAGTGCCTAATTAGAAATTAGCAAAAGATGTGAAAACCTTTCCACAAGCAAGCTTCCCCTAAGGAAGCTTCCCTTAATGGGCAGGGAAGATCTTAGATTCCATTAAAATTACACTTGGATAGAATATACTTATAGGAATAATCAAGTTTTTCAAAGGTGAAATATTTACTTATGGTGATCTAATTTAGTTTTTGTGAAAATATTTTGTAATTTGGCTCAAAGATGGCAGTAGTTTTTTATTGTTAAAAATAGTGCACTTAAAAACATATTTAAATCACTGTTGCATGTGTTTGTATGAATATAAATTCATAAAAGTAGCTTTATTCATGAATCTACAGGTACCATTCAAAATTAACTTGGTCCAGCTGAGACAACCAAAATCTATTCTAATATTTATTAGTTAATATTAATCTAATATTAATATATAATATAATATTATGTATAATCTAATGTTAATATAAATATTCTAATATTTAAGACCACTCGAATTTGAATACTTTGAATTTGATCTTTTATGTTCTCATAAGAAAATATGGTGCCTAAAGAAATATGACTATTAAATCTTGCAAATTTTGTGTTATTCATTGCAGCACCAAAACAAATATTTCATGATCCACTAATCATTTAAACGTATAAAACAATAGATCTTATATTCATGAACCCCTCTTAATGCATAGACCTGTAATAAATAACATTGCTTAAAATATGTTTTTATTCTAAATGAAAAAGAGTAATTCATGAAAAAGGAATAAAATATTTTATTTTTTAAAGAAAATTCAGTCCAGAGACTCTATTTTGAAAAGAATATAGCAATAATACACATAAGCAAATCTATCCACATTTTCTACGCTATCCTGAGATTTTGTGGAATAGTGCAGGGGTGGGGAATTATAACTATTACATGTGGCCCTCTAGGTCCTCAAGGACAGACCTTGGACTGAATCCAAACTTCAAAGAACAAATCTACTTAATAAAAGGATTTGTTCTATTTGGACTCAAAATATTGCATTTGAGGACCTAGAGGGCCACATGTGACCTCCAAGCTACAGGTTCCCCACTCCTGGAATAGTCCATTCATTATCCTTAGTCATGGAGGTTTGAAAGGGTGAGCCATCTAACCTTCCTTTCTTTCCTTTTGGTAGCTATGAACTTTTCCTCCTTTCTCCAGACAGCTTTTTTTGGCTCTTCAATCAATATATTGTTTTCTTATGTTTATAGATTTTTTAAAATGACATTAACTATAAATTTTACTTAAAATGTATGCTATAATTGACTTGTATTTGAAGGAGGCATTGCTGTTCTCATGTTTTGCTAGTAGTGAAGCTTTCTGTTAAGTGAGGTAGGTTCACACTTGCAACTGAAAATGGCTAGCATTTATATAGCTTTTTACATTTGCAAAGCACCTGAAATAAATATCTCATGTTGTCCTTACAACAGTCTGGAGAAGTAAGTGTGCTATTGTGATCCACATTTTACATGTAAAGAAATTGAGGTAGACAGAGGTTAAGCGACTTGCCCAGAGTCTCACAGACAGTCAATGTCTGAGGTCAAATTAGAATTCCTTCTCCTGACCTCAAATCTAGTCCGTCATCTGCTGTGCCATTTAGCTACCTGAGAAAATGTTAAGTCAAATGACTTGCTAGCAGTTACTGTGGTATCCTGAAACATTTAAGCCAATATTAATGATACTTATTTGATTCCACCATTTCCTGGTATTGTTGGTTTTCAGAGAGGTTAGTTTCAATCGTCTTCCTTTGTATAATTATTCAGTCATTCATTTTATAAATTGTGTGATAGCTTTCTATTTCACATTTGATCCACCTTGTCTTTTTGTTTGCATTGGATTTCTTTATATTACCACAACCAGAAATTTTCCACATCCTCCTTTAGAGGTTCTCATTTATTCTCTGATTTCTTGGTTTCTCATGCATCAATATTAAGGTTTTTCCTTCAGATTGATTATTTTCTTCTTTGTACTGTTTTGATATCTTGAGTCACTGTAAACTTTTGATATACTTACAATCATCAATTAAGAGAAATTAGAATTGCTTATCCATTTTGTTCTCTGGATAGCTATGCATATTTTTTTCTGCTAGTGTACCAATTTTTCTGCTGCTGTACCATACAGATATTGATGTAATTTTCCAATGAACTTCTGCCTGTCTTTAAGATAGCTACACTATGATGCTATTTTGACCCCTGCCCTTGGGAATATTTCTGTGTAGCTCTACCTTTTCCTTTATGGTTCTTACTATTCTGATAGCTACCACATATATTATTGTGCATAGTCCTTGTAAGGTTGCTATGTTTCCTGTAAGATTTCTTGGGAGAATGAATTTATTGATGAGGATTATAGTAAATAACACACTTGTTCCAAAAAAAAATTAGAAGTGTTGGTACACTAGTTGGATTCATTGTGTCAAATTCAAAATACTAATTTCTAAATTACAATTTAAGTATTTCCATTATCTTTTCAAAATCATTTGAGACACTGGTGTTTAGACATTTATTTAATTGTTTGTATTAAGTAAAGCTTTTACCACTTCAGCCTTCTGCAGTTCATGTCATTTCTTTGATTGCACTGAATTTTTCAATATTTTTGGTCATCTTGTACTTCCTCTAGTTTCAGAGGAGAAAAGTTTCAGCTGAAGAAGCAGTTGCATCATACCAAGATGTATTATAACCCATTCAAAGATATTGCTATTATCTAGCTTCTAGCATGCTTAGGTTCCAGTGTGATATTCTTGTATCTCACTTTTTATTATCTTTTCTCTTCTATTTTATTTTTTCCAGTTACCTATAAAACCAAATTTTAACATTTATTTAATTTTTTTTGAGTTTCAAATTCTCTTCTTCCTTCATCTTTCCCCATCTTGAGAAAACAAGCAATTCACTATAGATTTAACATATGCAGTCCTGCAAAACATTTCCATATTAGCCCCATACCAAAAGAAAACAGACCTAGAAAAGTGAGAATATTAAGTTTTTATCTGCATTCAAATTCCATCAGTTCTTTCTTTGGAGGTATATAACATATTTCATCATAAGTTTTTTGGAATTGTCTTTATTATATTTCTGAGAATAACTAGGTCATTCACCGTTGATCATCCCATAATATTGCTGTTCTTATCTATAATATTCTTCTGGTTATACTCATTACATTTTGCATAAGTTCATATAAGTTTTCCCAGGTTTTTCTGAAACTACCCTGCTTGTCATTTCTTATAACACAATAGTATTCCATCATAATCATATGCCACAAGTTTTTCAGTCACTCTTCAATTGATGGACATTCCCTGGTTTTCCATTTTTTTTGCACCGCAAATAGCTGTGATAAACATTTTTTGTACATATAGTTCCTTTTCCTTTAAAAAAAATCTCTGGTAAAAGACTTAAAAACTTTATTGCTGCATCAAAGAGTCTGCACAATTTTATAGCCTTTTGGGTGGAGTTCCAACTTCTTCTCCAGAGTGATTTGATCAGTCCACAGCTCTACCAACAGTGGTGTTTCCAAATTCCCTCAAATATCTGCCATCTTCCTCTTCTGCCATATTAGCCCATCTGATAGGGGTGAGGCAGTACCTCAGAGTTATTTTAATTTACATTTCTCTAACCAATAGTGCTTTAGAGCATTTTTTTCATATGACTACAGAGCTTTGAGTTCTGCTGAAAACTGACTGCTCATATCTTTTGACCATTTATCAATTGGGGAATGGCTTGTACTCTCATAAACTTGACTCATTTCTCTACATAGTTGAGAAATGAGACCTTTATCTGAAAAACTTTCTATAACCTTTTCAATTTTCTGCTTTCCTTCCATTTTTTTAGATGCATTGGTTTTGTTTGTGCAAAAGCTTTTAGTTTATTGGGATCAGAATTATCCATGTGACATTCTGCAATGCTCTGTCTCTTGTTTGGTCATAAATTCTTCCCTTCTCCATAGATCTTACAAGTAAGATATTCCATGGTCCCCTAATTTTCTTAGGTAGCCCCTTTTGTCTAAACCACATGTCCATTTTGACCTTATCTTGGTATATGATGTAAGATGCTGGCCAATACTTATTTTCTGCCACATGCTCTCCAGTTTTCTCAGCAAATTTTGTCAGAGAGTGAGTTATTGTCCCAAAAGCCTGATCTTTGCACTTGTCAAACATGAGATGACTATGGGTATTAACTACTGTGTATTGTGTAACTTATCTATTCCTCTGATTCACTTTCTATTTCTTTGTTTATTATCTTTTTCAATGGCATTAGAAGAAAAAATGGTATGATACTATTTTGTTATTTTAATTTTTAGTGTTCTTTAGACCTTTGTTCAGACAGATGAAAAGATTGATTTTTTTGAAAATCAATAAAAGTATCATCTTGTAAACTCATTTTGTGTAGACTAATGGCAAGAATTTATGGGACAGCTCCCAGAGCAGACAGATCACCAAGGATACATGGTTTTAATTTCTCCATTTAGGTCTCTGAATTTTGACAACTGTTATTCTCTGTAATTTGGGGCTTATGAGTATTGAATATGTCATTAACTATAAAAAGTTGTTTTGTTATCATTTTGATTGATAGAAGGTTCAGATAGAAGGTTGTAAGACAAGTCACTATGCTAGTTTTCATTTATTAAATAGCTAAAACATTTTTGTAGCTAAAAAAAATTTAGGCTACATGTTTGTCTTCACCTTACTGAAAGAGTTATTTGTGTAATTCCAATAGCAGACAAGTTATTGGAGAAGATATGTATCTTATTCTACTCTCATATGATTTCAATTTCTTCTGCTAGATCTCTGACTTAGAAAGCTTTCATTTCACTCTTTGGTGATTGAGTATTTATTAAAAATCATAATTTTGAAGATTCTCTTGATGAATGTTATGGCTTGATTATTTTTCATGTTATATAAGCATAGAACCTGAGAAGATGCCCTTTCTCTCCAAAGAATGCTTAGTTGTATTTGTACCCAGGAACTTTATATTTTTCTTCTCCCAATGGTTCAGCTCAACTTCCTGACTACTACACTGGGTGCCTATGTTGTACATGGGATTATGCCAAATTACATAGCTGTCACTCTTTACTTCATTATAAAATTTACTTTTAGTTCCAGCTTTCCAGAGAATTATACTCTGCTACTATTAGTAAGAAAGCATCCAAAATATTGAAACCAAATAACGGATCTAATAAAGTAGGCTGGAACTGATGAATAGATGCAGGTGTGTGTGTGTGTGTGTGTGTGTGTGTGTGTGTGTGTGTTTTAATATTATACTAGATCTTACTTGAAGGGAAAATATTAATCCACTATTTTTTATCCATTTAAATCTAGTTTTCATATCCTCTGTTAAATGAAAAATGGAAATTGAATATAGATGGAGTGAGGAGGGAATGGGAAAAAAGTAAAGGACAGATCTAGTGGAAATTTACTTGGCAATTTGTAAGCATAATCATAAAGCTATGGCCATAAAATTTACATGCAAGGGAGTTTCATAAATTGTTTTAGAAAATAGAGTCATTTAAGTTTTTTATATAGACTTTTTTTTCAAATTGAAATATAAACAGATAAACTGAAATGTAGAGTATAAAACAAACTAGTGAAAAATACCCTCACGACAAGTTTGAGGAAAGCAACCATTATAATTTCTATTTGTAGTCATTAAATATCTTCCTAGGAATCAACAATGAAATGGATTATTTTAAAATATATGCTATAAGCAATAAATGTACCTGATGATAAATATAGAAGACTATTAAAAATCGAAGCATAAGGAAAAGGCTATGAAGTAAAAAAACAGTTACCCAAAAATGATACAGGGAACTAATGACCTATTTATTACAAAATACTTTCAATTTCTTTGTTCTTTACCTCCAAGGTATGTGTGGGAGGGCACCCTCTAAACTTTTGAGAATTGTAGCTAGGATAATATGCCAATGATTAATTCTACCCAAATGGTATTCATGTTTATATGTTTGCATGAGAGAGTGGTAGTTTCATGTAAAATGTCATTTTCTTGAAACTATTTCTTCCAAAATAAATTTTTCCACCTAAAAATATGAAAGCAGCTGGCTCTAGAAAATGCTGATCTAAATGTAGTTATAAAATTTAGCCAATGAAATCTGACAAACGGCAAGGAGCAGTTCATGAAAACTTCATTCAACCAGATCTGTTAGGCATGTGCGGTGGAAGAGGGAGGGATAGAGCAAGTGACTAAGTTTATGCATATATTCATGGCCAATTTTAGATAGCAGACTGCACAGAGTTTCCTAGGGAAATGTTTTGGAAATTGCTGTCTTTCAATGTTAATTAGGATATGAAATTAAAATCCATTCTGATTCAGCTGAATATTGTGTCAGCAGCATAGGGCACACATTTTGTTGGCCTCTGATAGGATTTCAATTGTCAGCTTTCAGTTTCTAGGAAAATCACTTAAGGAATTGAATGCACTAACCTATATTTCCTATTGACAGCTGCCAAGGTGCTGCCAAACCCATCTGTCTTATCATGATTTCCTTTCACTGCATTTCCTTGGTATTCCTTGTACATAAGAGAAGAGCCATATCAAAGCCTTCCCTGCTCCTCTTTATAATTGCACGCTCTGTAAGTAATTGCTCATCCATTCAAAAGCTTTCCTGCAATATTTTGAAACAAATTGACATCATTCTGGTACTGCAGTTAATCTACTATTCAAGTAAGCAGAATATGAGGGATATCTTATTTCTGTGCTCTCTATGCATGGGTACCTTGTGAAGCAAATTAGCTCTGGTGGCAACATTTGAAGAATTTGAAACTCTTAGACCTAGCCAACTAGAAACTTTAGATTTCCGTGTAACCATGAGTGACCTTGTGATGGAACAGAGATCTCAAATGTTAGAATTACTGATGTCTTGAATATTATAGTCATACACTTTTGGGTTTGGAATCACTTTGCTGAAATATTTTCCGTGCTATCAAAGGGAAAAGAGAACAATGTTATTTAAGGGCATTTAAGTAGGTTAACTGACAGCTTGTATAGAACCTGTAACAGATTAATTGTGTGAACCAATTTCCTTGAAATATGATTGGATTAATGGATAGCATGGTTTCACTGATATGGGATAGTGATTCTGTATCGCAGTATGTATGAAACTCTGCTTGGTAAATAGGGGAAGAATGTATTATATGTGTGCTCTGTGTAGCTAGAGTATTAGAAAATATTTCTGAAAACCCAAGAAAAATGTTATAAGAGAAAGACACTAAATATAGACTTCTCTTTAGGAAAATTAATTGGTCATTCATCAAAGATTTTCAGAGAACTAAGTCTCTGTCAGGTGCTATGCTAGGCATTGAACATGGAAAAGCAAAAATAGTCACTTTCCTAAAGGAGCTCATATTGTAAGAAAGGCGGGTAGGTAATGACAGACATGAGAATGTTTGAAGCAATCTCCCAGGAGACAGGGATAGCAAATCAATTAGGAAAAAGGTTTGCTTGCTGTAGTAAGGGCCAAGTTGAGATTAGATAACCTAAATTTTTAATGGAACCAATCAACATGACTTCATGATTTTTCCCTAGTTGAATCAGTAGCAAGTGAACTGAATTGAAAAAGGCAGATTTGTGTAGTAATCTGTGATTATAATTTGGCAAGGTGAGATCCATTATAGCTTTATTTAAGGAATTCAAGGTGGAGAGTAGCATAGTTGACTTGGTTCCCCCTGAACTAGAGCTAAGAGCAGATTCTCAAAAGATCTAGTTACAATACCTGTATCTAAACCTTAGTTTATTAAGCACTTATAATATGCCTGCCACTGTGCTAGCAATAAGGACACAAAGAAAAATGAGAAAACAAAAAACAAAAAAAGGAAAAGAAAGAAAAAAAAAAACTCTTGAGAGCTTTTGCTCTCAAGGAACCCACAGTATAATTGAAAAATGACCTTATTTCCATTCAAAATGAAGTATATAACAAAAATTCAAATGTCTAAAGATATTTTAGTCAGAAAACCACTTATCTCTAGAATTGATAATGTAGTTGACTATAGTGTTCAAGACCAGGAGCAGAATTACTTCACTGTTTAATCTTTGAAGGTATAACTAATAGGTCTTGGAAACTTTCACCACCACTCCTCCCATTCTAGTTCAAAAAAAAAGTCAGCTTCATCTTCATTGAAAAGATAATTCTAACACTTAATGCCGCATTGCATTTCAAATAATAGTAAAAGCTAGACAGGCCTTGATTTAATTTCATTCACTGTGTGCAAATTACTTTGGTGAAATTGCTTTGATTTGAATTATACCATTTAATGTTTAGCATGACTATAAATAATGGAAGAGTTTTAGACAAACGAATGTGGGTAATAATTGCTCAGGACCCCAAATGAGCCTGTGTCATAGTTTGACAGTTGCAAAAAAGAAATGTAGATCAGATTTATTATCTACTAAATGTTCAAAAAGGAAGCTGAGCATTGCCCTTCTCTCCACTGATATCTGCCTTGGCTGTTGAAATCTGGAACAGATGATAACCATTACGATAGGAGACATCTTCTGGTTGCATTTTCTCCCCAACTCCAGAAAAATGTCTTTGTAATTTCTCTTGCTATGTCTCCCTTTCCTAATCCCAATTGATTAAGTAACTGTGTCTCAAGTGTTTACTATAAGCTAATAATAATGTTATTGTATTTAAAAGATCCAAGGGGAAAAATAATACAGAATGGAACAGGCATTTCTACCATAATCTCCATTACTGTAAACAAACCAACTACTCCTTCCATGTTACTGACTCCCGCAATAAAAACAAAATATAGAGTTCCACTCATTCCACTGTAGTGGAGAGAAAATGAGAGCGGGAGGAAGGAAGGAAATAATTATTTATTGTCTGCTATGTTCCAGGCACTGTGATAAATGCTTTCCAAATATCATATTTGACAACTTCGTGAGGTTCACTCTTGCTACTATTTCCCCCATTTTGTAGTTAAAAAAAAAAAAAGACAAATTAAGTGACTTGACCAGGGTCACATAGTTAGAAAGTATGTGAATTTAGATTTGAACTCAGGTCTTCTTGATGTTTTAACTTTTTCCACTGTTTTACCTAGTTGCCACAAGTCTAAAAACTATATCCAGATACCTGCATAATACCTCTATGCATTTTTGTTTGGAATAGGAGAGTAGGAAGAAAGGAAAGGAGGGACAGAAAGGGAACTACACTTCAGTGGTAGTCTGCCATGTCAATATCCATTGTTATACTGGCCTACGTTGTTGTGACCAGGGTATCATGGTGTGGGCTCCATGGTTGCAGATAAGAGACAACCGCCTTGATCTAGCAATTAAATGCTCTCATTTCCCAAAAGGAATACACTGAAAACATTCCTTTCCCCAATCATATTTTTCCCCCTCCCCACTCTTCTATCCAAGCCCATTACTACAATTGGTTTGGCAGTAACTTTTTACTCCTTTGATTAGGAACAAGGCAAGAAGGAAATCTGTCTCCACCTAGAACAGTGTATCACCCATGTATAGCTTGCACATGGTTAAGTACTCCATAAATGTTTGTTGACTAATTTCAGTCTGAACTGTATAACTTGTACACCTTTAGTTTTTTCTTTTTTTCCTAAAAACAATTACTATACCTAAAGTTGAGGAAGGAGACCATCAGTGGAATTTTGTAGGGTCTTGTATCTGCCTTTTTTGGAACATGCCTATAAAGATCGAGATAATAGTCTCCTGATTGGCAATGCAAAGAGCAAGAGGAAAGATGTTTTTTTAATGTTGTGTTTTTTTTTTTTCTCTTTACTATAATCATAAGATTCTCCTTCAGAGTACCTTGTCTCTTATGGCTGTAGCTTTATCTGGTACTTAAGTGTCATTTGCTAAAAGATGCAAACAAGCTGTTTAATAATAATGAACTGCCACAGCTATTAGTCTATATAAATAATGTTAATACTGTCACTAAATTGTTTCAGTGGTATAAAATTCTTCATGATCCCATTTGGCGTTTTCTTAGCAGAGGTGCTGGAGTGGTTCACCATTTCCTTCACCTCATTTTGTAAGTGAGGAAACTGAAGTGAACAGGGTTATATGATTTGCCCAAGGTCACAGACCTAGAAAGTTTCTGAGGCCAGATATGGACTTGGGGAAAAATAAGTCTTCGTGACTGTAGACTTGGGACTCTCTATCCATTGTTAAAAGTTTTGAAACTATAGTTTCACAGGGGGAATGATTATTTTCTTAACTCCAAATGCTTACTAATACCTCAATTCTTCATAGCACAGTCTTTAAAACTCTACAGATAAAAGGCTAGCGCACTCAACTATCCGACCAAAATTAGCAAAAAAAAAAATCTTAATAACTATGGTCTATGATCTAGAATTAGAGATGAGAATGGGTCCTCCAATAATGGTACAAATAGATTCAGGAAGCTAAAAAAGGTTGTAATCAGTGATGGCTCCAAGTAATAGCCTGTGAATGGACATTTATGTCAGATCTGCCCACATTCACAATCATGGCAGCAGAGAATATGAATCATTGGACAAATTGTATAGCCCATCCTGAGCTAATCAGGTAAGTCTCCATAATCAAGGACAATAGTATTTCCAGAACACAGCAAAATGCTATCCTCAAAAACTAGAATTGATATCAGAAAGGATGATGGGATGGGTGGCAAGTAGTTTAAAAATTATTTCATATGTTCACCATATTTTTACATACACCACAGATGCTCACCAAGCATAGACCAGGTGTGATGGCTTATCCTAGGAATAACTTTATCCTTAGCCTTTCCCCTCAGGGAAAGTCCATACTCCTACGTTTGCATAATATATACACACAATTTCCCAAGACATCAATCTTTGTCAAGGAAGACTCCTAGGAGAGTTTACATTTGCGTCTCCTTTATAGTACTTATCTCTGTTGAGGAGCAAGCTCATCTTTTGGAGATCCAGATATTTTAATTATAGAAGTCAAGGGAGCATTGTCTCAAAATGATTGCTCATGGGCCGTGTGTGTGTGTGTGTGTACATATATATGTACATATATACCTACACTAATACTACTCACTTTATGTGGAAAGAGTTTGGAGTCAGAGGATTTGGGTTTAAATCTGGACTCTGCTATTTATGGATTATGTGACCTTGGACAAGTTACTTCTTGTCCTCTGCTGCCTCAGCCATAAAGTGAGGAGCGGGACTGTATGATCTCTAAGATTTTCAGCATTAAATATATGTCTACTAGATAGTCATCCTTCCATCTCTAATAGCTTATGATTTAAGTTCTACATTTATGGATTTAGGAATTAAGGGCAAACACCCTCAGGGATGGGGAGATGCCAATATTAACAAACTGAAGGAAGTTTGGGAGGGGTGACAATTGCAAACTGATGACAGGACTGAGCTTTCACAGGAAGAAAGTTTAACATTTGTCTAAATGAGACATTAAAAGCAGTGTGAGTACCACGAATGCAAAGAGGGAAAAGTTATCATTTCATCGAGAGAGATCATTATCCTCTATTGCTTATATGAGCAAAAAAACAATCTTATCTTTGAGAAAGCATTGTTGTCCTTGGTGCTAGAACCCAAAAAAGGAAAATGTTCTGGACATCCAACATACTGACTCTTAGCAACATCAATATTGTCTTTTTTAAAAAAATAGGGAAATAAAGGTTCCACTAAAATCATCAAAAGAAAATCAGCTGGATATTTTTGTTGAGAGATGTGTTACTAAAACCAATATAGAGCACACATGTCAATATAGAATTGTATTGCTATAACAAGATCAAACTGGAAAAGGAAGCTGGTTTCCCTATGGATGGAATGTAGAATTAATTTGGCAGATTAGGTGGGTGTTGGAAGGATACTGGAAGAGCTAAGTGAGGAGATGTTTGAATTGTAACTTACTGGAGATAAACATTTATTCTTTGTGCTTTCATTCATTCATTCATTCATTTATTCGTAGAGTACCTATATGCTTAGCAGTATATTACACAATTTGGAGGTGAGAAAAATAATACAGGGTTGAGTCAGAATTGGTCTTTGCCATCTGGGAGCTTAGATTTATGTCAAAAGCTGCAGGTACATGTGAAGAAGTTAAATAACACAGAAGGGCCCTTCCTTCAGACATTTCAAATGGAAGCCACTAAATCCCTGGGAAGTACATAGCCCTACAGAGACCAATCTCACATTGGATGAATGCTGGACTAGATTACTTAACAGGTACTTTCCCTCCCCTGTATCTATTGCATCCAAGAAAAAAAAGTGAACTCAATAAATTCTGAGTAAATGATAAACCTTTTGCATTTTTTACCAGTTCAATACCCCATCCCTGTTAGCCCCCTTTCATAAAGTATACTCTGATTTTAAACCTGAGACTGAGGAATTAGATTGACCTAATTATTGCCTGGTTGTGTTTTAATTTATCTGGAGATGCAGACATGCATTTGTAATCTCTCTTGTTTCTTGAATAGAAATTGCCAATGTATATATATAAAATCATCCTGCAATCTTTACCTATTTTTCCTAATGGATATTTTGCTCACAATTATTTGCATGGACCTAGTAAAATTGACATGAATGAACAGATTTTTGTCCTCCCTAACATTTTTGCTATCCTTTAATTTCTTACTCTTAGGTTCTATCTCCATGACATCAAAGTGACCAGTTGCGGAGAAAGAAAGAATGAGTTACTTCTATTATCTATGCACTGCCAAACACCTGGTCTGATAGATATTTTTCACTATATTAAGAGAATAAAGCAGTTGATTTACTGCCCTGTAAACAGGCTTAAATATGCCAGACTCCATCTGGAATATTGTGTTCATTTTTGGACTCAGTATTGTAGGAAGGATATCGATGAGCTCTAGTAAGCGTCTATAGGCAAGTGAGTGAGACAGAACTGGAGACCCTGTCATTTAAGGACTGGATAGTAATCCTGACAGTTATTATTTGAATAGCATTTTAAGGTTTGCAAGGTAAAGCTATGTAGACATTTGATTTTCACAACAATCCTGTGAGGTAGGAGTTATTATAATCCCCATTTCTCAGACGAGGAAACTGAACAGTTAAAAAACTTACCCACAGTCACACAACTAGTAAGCATTTTGTGAGGATGAGCTCAAATGCAGGATTTCCTGACTCCAAGTCCAGTGCTCTAACCATTAGACAACAATTCTTTGGAAAACTAGTTAGAGGAGCTGGGGATGTTTTATCTAAAGACAAGGGAATAGGATAGCTATCTTCATGTATTTGAAGGGTTGTCACATGGGAGTATATTACAGTTGTTTTGTTTAGCTAAAGATAGAACGATGCACAGAAGTTACAAATGGAAATTTATTTTTTTTAATTGATGTAAAAAATAGTATAAATGCATACCTGTGCAGTTATGTTCTAGCTGTGCGACTGTGGACAAGTCAGTTAAAATCTTTGAGCCACAAATTCCTCATTTATGAATTGAGGATAATAACCCCTGTAAGGACATACCGATTTGACAAGGCTATGATGAGACTCAAATGAGATAATTCATGCTAAATTCTCAGCAATCTTTAAGGCAATATTTAAGGGTTGTTGTTGATGATGATGATACACATTAGATAGCAATCCCAACCATAACAAAATATGATTCCCAAGAAACTATTGAATTTCAAGGGAGTTCATGAAAAAGGGGGACATAGAGATTTCTAAATTTTGTTGTTATAAAAATAGGGCTCTTTTTGAAAATGTTTCCTTAAAGGACCAGAATTTATGCTGATATTACTGACTAGCACATGGATGTAAACATATGGTGTCCATTGATTACATTACTGAATTAAAGTTAAGTGTTTTGATAGGCAGAAGCACAATTCAAATATGTTTGCTGGAATGTTTTTATTTATATTTGAGTAATTAGGTCAAAGATGATGATGATGATGATATGTTTACATATATATGTAAACAATTATATATATACATATATATATAATTTATTATAATCAACATTCATTTCCACAAGATTTTGAGTTACAAATTTTCTCCCCATCTCTCCTTTCCCCCAACCCCAAGATGGCTTGCATTGTGATTACCCCTTTACCCAGTCTGCCCTTCCCTCTATTATCCTACTTTTTTTTATTTCCCTCCCCCTCACTTTCCTTTAGGGAAAAATAGATTTCTATACCCCATTATCTGTATATCTTATTTCCCAGTTGCATGTAAAAACAATTTTTAAGCATTTGTTTTTAAAACTTTGAGTTCCAAATTCTCTCCCTTCTTCCCTCCCCACCCACCCTTGAGAAGGCAAGCAATTCAATATAGTTTGTAAATGTGTAGTTGTGCAAAACACTTTCATAATAGTCATACTTCGAAAGACTATATTTTCCTTCAAACCATCCCACCCCCCATTTATTCTATTCTCTTCATTGACTCTGTCCCTTTTCAAAAGTGTTTGCTTTTAACTACCCCCCCAATCTGTCTTCTCTTCTATTATCCTTCTCCCATCTTAACCCCTCCCCCTTATTTCCCTGTATGTTATGATGCTCAATTGAGTGTGTATGTTATTTCCTCCTTAAGCCAAATCTGATGAGAGTAAGATTCATTCATTCCCTCTCATTTCCCATCCATTGCAAAAGCTTTATCTTACCTCTTTTATGTGAGATAATTTACTCCATGCTGTCTCTCCCTTTCTACTTCCCCCCAATATTTTTATTCATTGCAACTACCCTAATACTGAGAAAGGTCTCAAGAGTTACAAGTATCATCTTTCCGTGTAGGAATGTAAACACTTCAGTTTAAATTATTCCCTTATGATTTCTGTTTCCTGTTTACCTTTTCATGATTCTCTTGATTCTGGGTCAGCTCTGGTCTTTTCATCAATAATGCTTGAAAGACCTCTATTTCATTGAATATCCTTTTTTCCCCCTGGAATATTATACTTAGTTTTTCTGGGTAGGTGATTCTTGGTTTTAATTCCAGCTCCTTTGACCTCTAGAATATTGTATTGCAAGTCTTTGGTCCTTTAATGTAGAAGCTGCTAGATCTTATGTTATCCTGACTTTGCTTCCACAATACTTGAATTGTCTCTTTCTGGATGCTTACAATATTTTGTTCTTAACCTGGGAACTCTGGAATTTTGTTATAGTATTCCTAGGAGTTTTATTTTTGGGATCTTTTTCAAGAGGTGAGTGACCACAAGCCCTCTTTCCTGTCTTAGAATGGTGAGGAGGATTCCCTCTGCACTGCATCATAAGCTCTACCACATCAGCATTCCTCTTTGCTCCAGGACCACCATTCAGGACTGCAACCCAGATCCATATAGGGAAAAGCTACAGAATTCTACCTCAGTGCCAACAAAGAGATCTCTATAATCGTCCTTTGATTAGCCACTCAATCCCTCCACCATCTGTGGGCCAGGAGCTTTGGAAGCAGTCACTACTGCTGCTACAATTACCACCTCCCTCCACTGCTGGGGCTGGGGCTGAAGTATGCTCCTCCCCCACTTAGGTCAGACAGAATTTTCCCACTGACCTTCTATGCTGTCTTTTGGAGTTTGTGGACTGAAAAGTCTGGTAACTCTCACAGCTGCCAGCGATTCAGTCCCCTGAGGCCTGCTTCAGCCTGTCTATGCCAGCTGGGCCCATACCAGACTGTGCTCCACTTCAAGCCAGGTGTGATAGATCCTTCCTGTTGAACTCCTTGGTCTGGAGATTTGTTTCACTCTGTCATTTTGTGAGTCTGCAACTCTAGAATTTGTTTAGAGTCATGTTTTTATGAGTACTTAGAGGCATTTGGGGTAGATTTCAAACAAATCCCTCGTTTTACTCTGCTATCTTGACTGTCCCCAATGTGTATGTGTTTTGAAAATGACTTTAGAATGTTTTATAGTAATTAGTACTAGCCAAACTATGATTTTTCAGTGGGTCTTGAAGGGGCAGAGACTTGAAGAACAGTCCAATAGCCTTTGATGACCTTCCCTTTATTTGTGTTATCCCACCTAGAGGAAGTTTGTGAATATACCAGAAGAGTTATCATTATTGATAACAAAGATATACATTGGATACCTACTTCATGTTGGTTATTAAGGACTCTAGAGGATATAATATTTGGAGCTATACAAATCTATTGAAACTGTCTAGTCCAACTACCTCATTTTATATATCATAGAAAACATTCCCAGGGAAATGTCATATTACAACTCATTAGTGGGGAGAAGATGCAAAGAGAGTTATGGTTTTTTGATTTCTAGAGAAAAATGAGAAGCTTTTTAACAATATTGTCAGTTACTGAATCTTGTCATATCATTTTCCAGATCTGTAGTAGCTACTTATATGACTTTCAACAAACCATTTAATTTCTCCTGCCCTCAGTATCCTCACCTGAAAGAATTAGACTAGGTGATGCCCATTCCCTCTCTAAATTCTCTGATGCAGTGAAACATAATCTGTACATAGAGCCATGGTCAGTTGTTCCTTATTTCCATGAAAAATCCTACTAGTTTTTAAAAGTAGTATTTTGCTACCTTTTGTGAAATTTAATTTTATAGAATTTTTTTGTTTAATTGAGATACCACTATTTTAACTGGATGCATGTTTTAGGACACTAGATTTAAGTTAGTCTTAGGTGGCTTCCTAGTTGGGTGAACCATAATGAAATCAATACCACCATTGCTTCTATAAAGGATGTGATAGTAGACTGCTGTATTTTTCTACTCACCATCCCTTTGACTTCTCATACTACAAAATCTTTCTCTGGCCACAGATTCATTGTATGTGTTGTCTCCAGCTATGAAAATGAAGGTTTCTTAAAGACAGAGACTGCCTCACTTTAATATTATTTTTCCCTGTGCTTAGCATAGTGCCTGGTACAGAGTAAGTGTTAATAAATGGTTTTTCATTGAATAAAGATTATTTACCCAAAGAAGACAAGGAATACCTTTCTTTCTATGTCTTTAAAAAAAGAACAGATATTGACATTTTACAAATGGTACATATTGTCCTCAAATATAAGAAGATGAAGTAGATGACTTCTGAAATGCTCATCAACCCAGTTATCCAGTGATAGCTAAGTATTTCCTAATTATTCAGGGGGAAGGACTCTGTACCATGAGTCACTGCCAGCATAATAGAGTAGTTAAGTTGTAGTGGGTTTATTTGTGTCTGGATACCAGAATTTATAATATACTATGTAGGTGGGAGAGACTTAGTAACCTGAAATCCTAGTAGAAATGGATTCAGAGTAACTCTGACTCAAACTTATTACTTGCTAATAATAGACTTAAACTGATAATATAACAGAAAGTTTCTTAACAAAGAGAGAAATGATGACTAAAATATTAAAGCAGAGACTTAATTTTGCTTGGTATCATCTAACACATATGCTCTGTCAGTTCAGTTTTCTAATCCAGACTGAAATGCTCAGAATAACATTTTGTGGTTTTTTGTGAGATTTAGTTTCATAGGATTTATCTTTGATTCGTTTAATTGAGAGATAAATAATTAGATACAAATTCATAATCTGCCTTAAAGTTTTTAACATTAACTTTATCATGATTGAGATTATTATTTCACTTATCACAAC
The DNA here is from genome assembly GCA_023548195.1 of Bettongia penicillata ogilbyi. NCBI lineage: Eukaryota > Metazoa > Chordata > Mammalia > Diprotodontia > Potoroidae > Bettongia > Bettongia penicillata. Next base: position 6,074,632 of record JAJHZJ010000021.1, read on the forward strand.
AGAAGACAATTTCACTGGCAGAGATAAAGACTCTCTATAGTTTCTCATCCTGTTTGGATTGTTGCTCATGTCTCACTGTAAATACTTCATAGAAGATATACCAAATGGGTTGAAAACTTTATATGTTTATTTTAATATCTTGGAAATATCTAGGTGGCACATGGGACTGGAGTCCAGGAAACTCATCCTCTTGAGTTTAAGTTTTCTATAACTTAGTAGCTGGCTCTAAAGTTTTAGTAGCCTCCTCCCATACCTATTTTTTATCTGGCGGCCAAATTTTTGATGATGAAAATTTTCCACATCCAAACTCAGCAAGACTAGTCATAGGAATGCAATTATACAGTTCATTGCTCAGACCACTAAAAGATTTTTCCAACATGATGAGATCTGCAACATCTGTGGTCCACTGACAAGACTTTCAAGAAATTTAAGGTAAGTTGTAGCCCAGATGGGGCTTTGGACTAGGATTTTGGTGGAAGAATTTCAGCAAATAAAAGTTTAAACAATTGTAGATTCATAACAAACCCAATCAGATAGAGGCTACATAATTTGTTGATATGTTCTGAATGGTTTCAATATTATTTTTTCAGAAGAAAAACCTAATGGAGATGATTTATTTTGCTTGTCAGTGGAGCTGTCAAATCCAGATCTAGAATTCAGAAAGTCACTCCTGGTATGATTTCCCCTTGTCTCAAAGCAGAAAGCATGGAAGCTATAGCATAGCCATGGAATTGCATTTCAAGCAAAGACACAATAGCAATGCATCTTTTTTTTATTTCCACTTAGGGAGTCTATTAACACTAGACACATAAAATAAAATAAGAAATAGCATTATGTATAGAACAGTGCATGTAACTGGATGTCAAAAGGTTTTCCCTGTGCAATCACTGACACAATTCATGACTTTGGTTAAGTAATTTAGAGAACTGTAGTCTCATATGTGAAATAGTGATTGATACTTTGTGTAATACATGGTTACTTAGTTTTATCACAGGATTTAGAGCAGGAAGGTACCTTAAAGAACATAAAGTCCAACTCCCTCATTTTGCAAAGGAGAAAACCAAGGCCCTGGGAGAGAAATAATATTAGTTGCCTTTCAAATAGCTCTTGAGCATCTCAACAATTCTTGATGAAGGGTGTATAGATCTTAGTACTCTAACTTTAAAGATGCAGAAATTGAGTCAGAGATTTTAAGTGACATGCCCACGGTCACACATGTAGTGTTAGAGATGGAATTTGGTGGGATTTGAAACCAAGTTTTCCTGACTTTAAGTCCTACATTCTGTTCATTTTAATTCACCTGAACTACAAGCTGAAAGTACAAAACTAAGACTCAAATCAAGGTCTTCTGTTCCAAGTCTGGGGCTTATTCCTAAGCCATAATTTTTTCATATTAAATGAATAGTTTATATTGTTTAATATCATCTATGTGCATGTGTAGAATTTTTCGCAATTTTACAGTATAGTTCTATTGGGATTATAAGGGGAAAAGAATTTTTTAAAAAGGAGTTTTATGATATTTACCAAGATATAACAAAGGAGTAAGAAATTAGAATCCCTGGAGTAGGTTAAAAATGTGTAAAGCAATTCTGAGAAAAATTCTCACCAAAAATTACAGTTGAGCCAATCAGCATAGTTCATCTATATGGCAGTATGATTGGTATATATATTTTTTTTTACTCTCACCTAAAAAACCCCATGGTTTTATTAATTGATTTTAAGATGTGGTCCTTGATCTGAGCAGACATTGCTCATAGGTTCAGTCTTAATATGATGTTCTACTACTCCATGTCTAGAGAATACCTAAACACATTATCTAATTTGTATAACTAGGGGAAATATTCAAGAGTGTTCAAAAATATTTCAGAAATTGACAAATTTATCACTTGTTAATAAGGGAGAAGATAGTTTATATCCTTTTTGTGTGATCTTTTCATAATGTGAATCCATGGTAGTATAGGGAAATTGACTGCTGACACTAGAAGAAGCAAATTCCCATAAAATCTTTTATTTTCTCTGTGTTAAAGTACAAAGTAATGGTTAATTTTTATTTTTTATTTTTGGAAATATTAACTGGATATACAGGATAGGTAAAAAAATCAAACCCCCGATCAGGTGAATGAATTAGGTATATTTCACCTAGGGAACAAAGAATGATGGGAAACAGTCATTCTCTTATGAGTGATCAGATTTGATTTTTTTTACCTCAGAAAACAGGGTTAGGACAATGAGTTGTACTTCTAAAGAGTCAAATTTTGTCTCAACATAAATTAGAGCTGTCCAGAATTAAGTTTTAGATGGGAAACTGGAAGGGACTTTGAGGTAATCTAGTCAAATTCCCTATTCAGTAGATTCAGTGCAGCAGGCATTTATTCAATCATTCACTGGAGATTAAAAGAGAAAATATAGAATGCTTTCTACCTTCAAGAAGCCTTTTGTGTTTGTCCTTCATTTTAAGAAGGACAATGACATCAGGATAATGATGCCATGACTGTAGTTGACTTTGATTTGAGAGAGGGAGGTCATCAGACTCACTTTCTATTCCAGAGCCATTTGGGTCCAGGGGCCAGATATTCATCAGGACAATTGAAGATGGTCCAGGATGCAGTGGGAGACCCTGGCTCTTTTAGGTTAAGGCCTTTTCAGGTTCTTACTTGGAGTGAAGTAACACGCATTCAGTGAATAAGTCTCTTAAAAAATGAGTCAAAGGATGACCTCTTTAAATTAGCTGGGAGGCGAAGACCCTCAGGGTTGCTGTTCAAAAGAGAAACAATTACCACTGACATTCACTCTAAGCCAGGAGGGCCCAAAATACAGTCATTTAAGTGGAATTTGGGCAGAGAGTGTATTTGCCATTTAAACAGATAATTGTATATATATAAAAATTTAAGGAGGAAGGGAGAGGTAACAACTTGGGGACCAGAACTGAAAATAAAATTGGGAAAGTGAGATTCAGAGAGGCAAAGCAAGTTGTTCAAAGTTAAATATAGCATCCAGCCCTCTTTCACTCGTGGTACTGGAAAATTTAGGAAATTGTGTGCGCCCCCTCACTAGAGGTCTTAAAGAGGAGAATAGGCAACTGCGCATGATGTTCTTTGTGTGATTTCTAGCTCTTTTTTGGCTTCTCAACTGGGCATTTTCGAGGGAAATATAAAGTAAATATGTCATTTTCTGAACTGCTTCATGAGGAAACTTTTTTTTCTAATTAATTTATGTGAATGATACTAACATATGGATATTTTTCAGAATGTTTTCTAGCCTATAAATTGTAAAAATTTATATGTCTACTATGCACATATAAAGAAATTATTTATAATATAAGCATTTCAAAAGAGTTCAGGAACTCCTAACAACAGGAATTGTGTAACAATGTCACACTTAACAGTGGGAAAAGGAGGAAAAAATTTCTGCATGAGAAAGATGCTTATCCTAATAATAATTTGTGGTCCAGGTTTAAAATTCATAACTTGCAGACCTATAAGATAAAATTTAAAAAAACTAAATCATTTTCCACATCCTCTATTTTTCATAATATAACTACACTTTGATATAACACAATTTAGCATGCCAAATTCCCGTAATTTTGTTGTGATGAAAGAGATCCAACAATTTAGGTGCTGAGTCTGAGGTCAGTCTTTGGCTTCAGAGTATATAAAATTGAAATAGAAAAAATACATAATAAAATTAGAAGTGAAAATATTGACTGGTCAAAACTCCATTGTAATGAAACTATTCATTTCTTTTTCATTTACACTGAGGTAAAAGGAGGCATTTGAACTATTATTGACCATTAAAATTGAATAACAGACTAACCATGAGTTAGAAAAAATAAATTAGTGTCAAATAGCACTGCTTGTCCACTGATTCAAGCAGACATATATATATATATGCATATATAAAATTATATATAATTACATAATTATATTAGATATATATATATATTTCAATATTTTGAAAATACTGACTAGCACCCTGAAAGGGGCCTCAAGTTTTCCTTAAATAATCTTCAAATAGAAGCAAAAACTGATATTGATCAATTACATAGATCTTTGGAATTCCTACAGCTTATTTTAATTAGGACTGTGGTTAAGTAAATGGTTCCTTCTGTTACCTACTTCCATTTTCAATTTTCATATCCACTTTGTCAATAGTTTCCTTTCTCCATGGAGCCAGTACACTCCTATCATTCAAGGTCCTGCACTAGGGTTTCCTAGGCAGGTCTGCCTGTACTGTTCAGGAGAGAAAAGACTTGGAAAGTAACATCAATGTAAGGAAAGACACAGAGATAGGAGGGACCTTGAAAATCAATGCATCTAACACCTTCATTTCCTAGTTGAGGAAACTGAATTTCAAAGAAATATAATTGCTAACCCACATTCCCACAGATAAATCTATCAAATTATGACATGAATTTATATTCATTCTATGAAATGTGCTTCCAGAGTCTAGAAATGTATTGTATGAAATGGATGATATGTTTGAAATCTAGGTCTGGTGTCAGATACTCAAGGATTGGCGTGATCTGTATGCTAAAGGGAAGGACCTAATTGAGAACGAGTAGATGAAGGTATAAGTAAGAAAGAGAGCTAGAAAAGGAAGAAACAATTTTATTACTTCTGGCAACCAACAATTTTTGAGATAACAAATGTTTAGACATGTAAATCAAATTGAATTTTTTTAAGGTTGGATTATGTAGTTTTATAGAAAGGAGAAATACTAGCGTTGTTTCCTATCACCAAATCTATGAGATAAATGCAACATGTGGAAGTATATTACCAAGAAAACTGTTTCTTTACAAAGATATGTGGAGTTGAAAGGTGGTGTTTAATTCTGAGTAAAATAAAGAGAGAATTCAAAGAGAAAATGCTGCTAATAAGGAAATATCTTGATACTGGATAATAATAGTTTAGCTTCAGAGGACATATCTCAGCAGGGCAAATGTCTTAAAACAAAATGACTGATCTGTGTAGGGAACTTGGTCCAGATGTAACATTAACCCAATAATCATTAGACTATAGGTTTGGAGGCAGCTAGGTGGCACAGTAGTTGAAGTATCGAGCCTGAAATCAGGAAGACTCATCTTCCTGAGTTCAAATCTGACCTTGAATGCTTATAAGACCTTGGGCAAGTCACTTAATCCTGTTTGCCTCAGTTTTCTCATCTGTAAAATGAGCTGGAGAAGGAATGGCGAACGACTCTAGTATCCTTGGCAAGAAAATCCCAAATAAGGTCAAGAAGAATCAGGTATGATGAAAATGACTGATAGGTTTTCATAGAATTGTAAAGGAGATTACAGGTCATTAAGACTTGAATTCTTCATTTTGTAGATGAGAAAATTTGAGTCTCACGTATTTTGTGGCTTTTGTGAAACCACGTCGTCAGTAAGCCGCTGAGCCAAATTATAACTGAAATATTCTCCTCAAATTAGAAATTCAGTTCAATTGTTATTAAATTATAAAGATTATTATTATTTGAAATTGTGTGTGTGATGTTGTGAATAGCAATGGGCCTCAGCCATGAGTGAATGGCACCTGCTAGGGCAAAGCCAACATGGCTACCTGGCATAAAAAGATGGGGACGATTTCACACTTCAAATAAAAGGAAGTTCTAATAATGACAGAAATATTGGTAGCACCAACAAAAGTTGAGAAAACAAAACAGAAACAAAATGACAGGAGTTCACATGCACAGAACTTGCAGTTGTCACCCCACCAACCCACCCCCCACTCACTGTAGCTGAAGCCATGGTGACCATTGCAATAAATAGGAACTTTGAGGAAGAGAGAAGACAGAAGAGAAAAGGAAAAAATGGTTAGGATGAAGGTCAGGAAGAAAAAAGAAGAGAAGAAGGAAAGAAAAGAGAGATGGGAGTCCAAGTTGTTTGCCACTTACATATAGGATGTTCTACATAAAATCCAAATAGGGGAGGGGGTTCTCTCCAAATGACAAAGTTCTCTTATTTAAGAATGTTATTGTCTGGATTTCATCCACCCATTCAAGTCTTCCTCAGTGAAATCTGGGTTTACTCAAAAAAGATCAGAACATACTAAAAGTTCATAGGAGGAGTTCTGACATTGTAGTTGTATGAGCAATAGGTTAATATACTATATAGGAATTGGGTCTTTGATTACATTGGTTTATGGAACATCTGCATACAGATTCTTTTATATCAATGTAGATTAGCACCTTCTCTTCAATTTGTAGTCTTAGAGAATTTCCTAGAAAATTAAGAGGTTATTTTACTCGTACTATACAACCATTTTATGCAAGAAGTGGTACTAGAACCCAGGTTTGTTTTTTTTTAACTTCAAACATCTTTTTATCTCCTGTACCCTCATAAGCTTTGGATGACTGTCTCAGATTAACAATGCAGATCTAGCATTGTGAAAAGGAGTTCTTTCATCCAGGAGTTCTTTCGACCGATGAAATCATAGACATGCCCCCTCTACTTATACAGACACACGTACATGCACACAATGTACGGCTATTTGTGTACATAGACGTACATTTATTCACATACTGTACATATAAACTGCATACCACATAGATATGATGTATAGTCACATATATATATAGGTATATATACATACCTATATATATATATGTGTGTGTGTGTATGCAGATCTATGTATCTACAGATACACATATGGATTGCTCTGACAAGCACTATAGATGAACAATGAGTTAGGTCAATAATTGAATAAAAGGAAGCAAGTGGGCTGGTTTGCATCTGGAAAATTGTGCAATACTTTTAATCATGCCAGGCTGCTCTGCAGAAAAAAAAAAATCCATCTGTTCAATGCAAATGTTCTCCTGGTGATATTTCATGGTTGTGAATTTTGGAACATCACAACATCCAAAGAATAAAAGTTGTGCATGACACCCCCTCCCCCAAGCTACAGAGATAAGGTCTGCTGAAAACAAGGAAGCAATAGCATACATCTGACCACTGAACCTGACTGTTTTCATCTTTTCAAGACGCTGGAATCAAAGCAAATGATGTAAAACAACCCACCTTTATATAAGTACCTATATTGAACCAACATAGCTTCAGCAAAAAATAGATAAGAATCCATAGTGTATGCAGAGTCTAAAGCACCTAGTCCTTGAGCACAGTATATTTTTATACTTTAAGCTAAAGATTGTTAACTCGTGTGTGTGTATGTATTTGTGTGTTTGCGCCATAGACCCTTTGGGCAGTTTAGTTTATGGTTCTATTCTTAGAATAATGTTTTTGGATTCGTAAAATAAAATACTAAGTTTTTAAAAGAAGCCAATTACATTGAAATGCAATAATAAAAATATTTTATTAAAAAAATTGAGCCCCTGGTTAAAAAGGTCTTGTATTAAGTCACATTCTATCCTCCCATTCCCATGAACTTGCATGAGGTAACATAATCTGAGAACATCCCAAAGGTTTAAATTCTTTATATTGGGTGTCCCAAATGTCTTTAAGGTAATATAGTTTATATTTTTTACATATTTATATATTATATATAATATGTTATATATAATATATAAAATATAGTTTAAAATAGCCCCAAAACTTTGGGACACCATGTCATTAGCCCTTTCCTCTTTCCTGCCTTGTGTGCAGTGCTTACTCCTCTCTCATCCTTTACCAAATGTCAGTAGTTCCCACCATAATTGTTGTAGAAAGTGCAAGGGATAACAGATGCACAGCACACAAAATATTTAAAGATCTAGATGAAAGCATCCAACAGGATCCATATGTGAGAACCAGGACAAGAACCATCCTGAATAAGGAGAAATGGATAAGTTGTGATCTGTCCTTTTTGGAGGGAGTGCCCACATCAGTGGGGTCATAGGATTATTAGACAAAGCAGGGAGTAGCAGTGATTGCTGTAAGCTATAGCCTTTTCCCTCCACATAAAACCAACTTATTTTAATTGTTATCAGTAGGGTCTCTCATTTTTTGTTGTTCTGTGTTGAAATTATGCCCTAACATGCATTTTTGGAGTCAAGAGAGTAGGGCAGAAAAGCAGTGGTGTTGGCTGTCTCCTGGCTGACACTTGCAGGAATCTGCCTGACTTATTTGGTGAAGCTAATTCAACATAATGTTAGTTTAGCCCCATAAAGGTTTACTCTTTGATTCCACATTTTCTATTTCTAGCCTTCCATTGTTAAGAACTCCAGTCTTCTTATCTGGAGGGTGATAGCACAGCAAAAATCAAACATCCAAACTGTATTGGTGCAACCCAGTGCTTTTATTGTACTAGTTTACAATTTTGTACCCATGTATAATCATTGGCTTTTAAACTCCCATTTAGGATGCTAAATTTCTCTAATGAGAACATCTAATGAGAATCAATCATTAGGTGAAATAAAGAGAAGTCAATATAGGAATTATATACTGAATTACTGATTGTTGATGAATATTGTTCAGCTTAAGGATTTTGAATGTTAATATATATTATATATGCATGTGTATGTATGCATGCATATATATATACACACATACACTCATACATGCACACACACATATACACAGACACACATCTTGGGGGCTTAGTGGTAGACCTGCAATCAGGAAGACATCACTTCAAATCCAGCCTCAGATACTTGCGAGCTGTGTAACTGTGGGCAACTTAGACTCTGTTTGCCTCAATTTTCTCATCTGTAAAATGGGGATAATAATGGCAACTACCTCCCAGAATTGGTCTGAGGAGAAAATGAGATAATAATTGCTAAGCAGTCAGCGTAGTGCCTTGTACAGAGTGTTATGTAAATATCTGCTATTATTAACATACATACATATGCACGCATATATTTATTATTTCTGTATGAATGCATGTATGAGCACATATGTCTGTGCATGCATGTGTACATTGCATATATATGCATATGCATATGCACACATATATATAAATGTGTATACTATATAAATGATAATATTATGGTGTTCCAAAAGTCTTGTTGTTTGGTCATTTCTGACTCTTTGTGATCCCATGTGGGGTTTTATTGGCAAAGACCTTGTAATGGTTTGCCATTTCCTTCTCCAACTCATTTTATTGATAACAAACCTAAGGCAAACAGGATTATTTGACTTGCCCAAGGTAACATAGCTAGTAAGTGTCTGAGGCCAGATTTGAACTCAAGAAAATGAGTCTTTCTGTCTCCACATCTGGCACTCGATCCATTGTACCACCCAGACGTCCCCTCCTCCTGCAAAAGTCATAATGCATCTTTATATCGACCAAAAATCCACTTTAAAAACACTTACAGTCAAACCTATCTCTCTTTTTTTTTCATTGAAGAGCACTTGAAATTATACTTTGGGAGTGGGAGGTGAAAAAAGACGATAGGCTTAAGATGTCTGTTTGCCAGGTTTGATTCAACTTGTACAAAATAGGTACCTTAAATTTTTATTATGCTTCAAATGAATCAAACCTTATAAAAAGCATTAAGCTCAAGAATATTTATTTTTGAAAACGCATTCTTTTTGCATTAATTTTTTTCTGAAATATTAAAAAGGAAATTAATCTCTCTAAGAATATTTTATACAGATCAATAATTTGATTCTCAAATAAATTGACATTCTCTATGCCTTATCAATCACATTCTTAAGCACAAGTATATATATTCAAAAAACAAAGACATTGTTCTCTATTCAATAATGTTTTTCAAGTAGTTTATTGTTAATTGTAGTAGTATGGTTTATGACTCATCAACCATAGTTTCATGTTTCCTTGTACTGTCCTTGTTGTTTTTTATGTTTTCAAGAATAAATTGGGAATAATCCATAATTTACTCATTGTAGTAAGAATGTCAAAATCTACAAATCGCTATGTAAAACATACGTTTTGATTTCAAATCAAATTGTTCCAGTAAATAGAATGACCAGTAAAATCAACGCAAACGGTTGTATTGGATAATTAGTACTCCCTGTTTCATCACTTGTCTTGAAAATATGAAGAGTAAATGTTTCCCTATTTGTTAATGGTCACAATATGTTTTCTCCTAATCCTAATCCCCCTAATACCAAGCACATAAATATTTATTTCCCAGGCAAAGCAGAAATTGGACTATAAAGGATTCTATTCACTTTTGCAATCATTCGTGGGGGGGAAAGTCTTATTTTTCTGTTATACAACTCTGTCCCTTAATACTTTTCATAGTGGATCAAGCTTTTCTTCCCAATAAATTAATGCCATTGATTCACAAGCTAACCTACAGGATTGTAGAACCTATAAATCATACCATTACTTCTTCAGAAAAATATATATATTGAGGATAGTGTTCTTAGGCATAGGAACAGAAGACCAAAGTTCAAATCCTTCTGCAGTTTCTTAGAAACTGTGATGAACAAAGTAAATAGTCACCCTGCACCTTTTCTCAATTTTAAAATTGGGTCGATATTAGCATGATCATTAACAATTAGCATCAATAACACGAGGCTAACAATAACGAGTATTATAAGGATCATGTGAAATGATGCATATAAAATGCTTTGTAAATCCTAAATGATATTTAAATGGGAGCTATCATAATCGAAAGCATTCTGCCACATGCAGAATATGTACATAACCATTGGCTCATAAGCTGGCTGAAAATTCCCGCGTTAGACCTCTGAGTGTGACTCTTCCACATTATCATCTCTTTGTGCCTGGCACTTCCATGCATTTGACAATCGGTTACCAAAATTCATCAGTTTTGTTTCTAAAAGTTTGTAAGCTAGCATTTAACACAATGCCTGGCTCATAGTGGGTCCTTAATAAATATTTATTGACTGACACATCTCTTTCTGTCTTCAACATCTACTATAGTTCCCTGCATTGACTTAGGAGTCAATGCTTGGTGGTGATGATTGTGGATGCTTTAGTAAGAACTACTTAAAATAATCTGTGGTATCATCAGAACTCTACTCCATCCATTATTGTAGTCTGGGACTTCTACATCTATGCTTTAAAGAGTTTTTAAATTTCTATGACCAAAACAAATCATCATATTTTTAGATACCAAAATAAATTAATGGAAAAAGGTCATCACAGAGCCTATACTCAAATTCCATCATGGTAGGATCTAGGTGGCACCTAGCACCGTGTCTGACACACAGAAGGAAAATGGGAATTGATTGATTGTTCTCTGCAGGCTTAGCCATCAGGAATATAGGGTTATTTCCATAGCAAGATGCAACTTTCAATAGGACTTTAAGGGAGATTTCTTGTGTATATATAGAATAAGAATTGTTAGTTCTTGATATCACTGAAATTTAGAAATGATTTTTATAACCTATTCAGTCATTTTTTTTAAAGCACATACTTAGATGAGAGAGCAGCAATAAACAGATACAATAAACTACTTCACGAAATTTATTCTTTCCTTAAGGAGTTCGATAGGATATCTACACATGAAATAGTATTAAATTTCAAGGAGAGTCTAGCTCCCAATGTTTTTGTATTTTGGACAAACTTCAGTGAACTACTATGGAATTCGGGCCAATATGTTTGCTATGCCTATGGATTCTATAATTCCTCATTTAAAAAAAAAAAGTAAAGTTTCTGTTTCTAGCATAACGCTTTGTAGACTTGAAACAATTCCCACTTAAAGCATGGAGTGTCCATATGAACCAATTAATTTCTTCCCCAAACTGTTTTTACCTAGTTTTCTTGAATTCACTCTAAATTTAAAGGATATCCATTTGACTTCAAATCTTGAAATATTCATGTATTCAACACCATTTGTTAAGTTCCTACTAACAATGCTGTTAGTAATTACTGTGCTAGGTGCCAAAGACATACATAAAAGTGAAATAAAAAAATCCCTCCTCAGAGGGAACTTAGACATTCTCTGAGAAAGAACATATATACATATATATATACGTATATATACACACACATATATATATACATATGTACATATGTATGTATGTGTGTGTATATATATGTATATATATACACACACACATACATACAAATATCACTGCCATATTGGTCAAGAAATGGTCCACTTACCTCAATATTCTGTATCTGGTAGTAAAACAAATAGATTTTATAAAACATGGCAATTCTTTTAATCAATCATTATAGACCATCATCCATATAAAACTTTGTTGAACCAGTCTGAACTTATTACAGGAGAAGCAATGTCCATTTCTTTATTATGGATGCACTTATTTCAAATATCCATTCAACTTTTCTAAATGTTAACATAAAAAATAAATCTAGGAAGTAAAATTGTCAGGGGAGTATTGCCTGAAATACAATCACAGGTATTCCACATATAATTACTAACATAATTCAAATTTATTTTGTAAGAAAAAAAGAAAATGGGCATTTGGGATATATAATCAGATGGCAGAAATTTATACACCAGTATTTTTTAAGACATGTGGTGTAAGAAATCAGAGCCAAAGCTCCCAATATCCTAGAGACTATGAATGCCAGTGATTCATAAGGTTTGGTAAAGGTCGAAGAAAATTTAGACAAAAAAATAACCCAAAACTCACAAAAGAAATGTCAGAAGTCAAGAAGAGATTATGAAAAAAGGAAGTCAACACATTCTATAAAGGGAAAAAGAAAAAATGGAAGTTGAGGTCATTAAATATTTAATTGAATAGTAGTCACAGAGAGAACAAAGCCATAAAATGGAGTTTAAAAATGGTTACATTCTGACTTTACCCTGGTCATTAACATGTCTTCTTAACAACACATGGGCATGCATGACACTATTTTGGTACATCCCAGGGCCTTTGTGAAATTTAACTGGTTAATGGTTTGAAAGTGATAGGAGAAATCACTATATAAAATTAATAACATTATATATCAAATCAGGTTATTCTGGATGTGATTCCAAAAATTAAAAAAACAAATTAAATCAGTTCATAAATTAATAACTTGTCTCAGTTTTGAATATATCTTGAATAACCAAACTAAACTTCTATGTGTCTAAATAGCTTCCTAATTATGCATAATAACTAGTGATCTTTTAAAATAAAGTTATATGGTTACATAGGAACTATTCTCATTTAAATTACTAATTTAATTATGGTACATATTGGCTGTTATTTTTAGGTAAACAAAATTTACTTTTTTGCTTGAAGATTTTTTTTGTCTTCTATTCATGAAAATGAGACTGGAAGGAAATCTGAAAAAATTGTTGTAGCCTTTGCTGCATTTTAGTCACCTTGAAAGAATGACCAAAGTTTTTTCATTAAATATCCTAATACTTATATTTACCTCATAATAAATACTACTAGACCAATTGAACTCCAAAATAAATTTTGGAAGCACTTTTTAAACTGGTTATCAGTATTAAAAATAACTATATTTCATAATGTATCACTATCCCAGAGAGTTTAAGTACCTTGTCCAAGGTCACGTAACTAATGATATCAGAGTATCATGTGAAACAAATTCTTCCTTACCCCCAGGTCCATTCTTTATCCACTATGCTACAGTGTCTAAACTAAGTTATTGTCAAGTGTTCACTTCAGTTTGAACAATGCTAAGTTGGAGAAAGGCTATTCCTACATGTAACCATGATTTTAGTTGTTTGCTCCTTTAATACTTAGTGGTCCTCCACAGAAGTTCTATTCTAATGTCTCCTTAGGGCATTATAATGAACCTGAGTAAGTGAAGGCTATGTACTAGGAGATGACATATAATGGTAGGAGTGGGGGAAAGATTTTTGAGACTGACAGCAATTCTAAATTAGGACAAGTAGGTGGTACAGTGGATTGAGTGATGGACCTGGAATTAGGAAGACCTGAATTCAAATGTGACCTCAGGCATTTACTAGCTGTGACCCTGAGCAAGTCATTTAGCTTTGCCTCAATTTCCCCATCTGTACAATGAGCTAGAGAAGGAAATGGCAAGCCATTCCAGTATCTTTGTCAAGAAAACCCCAAATGAAGTCACAAAGAATTAAACACAACTGAATAATGAAAACCAATCAAAAAAGGCTTCGAGTCAAGGTCTTATGATGAGTTGTTTGTTTTGAAGGGCTGTGTGTCTCAGCTAGGGTTAGATATCATGACTCTGAAATTATTAAGATATTATTTTATGAAAGCAATAATAGATTCGAGGGTTGAAATTAGTGCTCCTTTTTCCTTGGTATGGTGGATGGGAGTGGGCTGAAGCTGATGGGTATAAGGAGTCGATGAATAGGTGTTTGAGTTTATGCATCTTATTTATATGGCCATCAGTTTTCTGTGAAACTTGCTGGGCTATAATAAATCTTTCAGAAAATTCCAGTTACCAGCCTTTCAGACACTAATGTGGGGAGCCTAAATCAATAAACAAAATTGAAACCATCAATATAGTTATATCTTAAGTTTTGAATACCAATATTTGCGTGGCATCAATGACCACCAAACTGCTAACTGATTTTATTTACTTGTAGAATATTTGGGTCTCTCATTATCTTCTAAAAGCTCTATGAGTGTGACAAGAGTCTTTTTTTACAAACTAGATCAGTATCTTCCTGCAGTCCCCTGAACATTTGTGGGCTTGCAGAGTTACCTAGTAGCCCTTTCTAGTCTGTGTATTTCCCTCTTTTTCAGTCCTGTGCCTTTGAAAGGTAAAGGACCAGTGGGTGTGCTCCATCCGGGTGTGCCAACATGCTTTGTCCAAATTCTATGCCCATCTATTGCTTCCTATTATATAAAGTCTGAGGGGAGAGACAGAGCAGAGTGAAGGAGACAAGGATGAAATAATGACACAACTGACTTGCCCAAGGCTGGAAATCAAGTCAACATAAGAAGATTTGAATCCAGGTCCAAAGATTTCAGAACAACACTTTCCACTGTCCCATTGTAAAATTCATTCTATAAAGTATCTTATGTACTGGGCTTAGGTGAAGTGGGGAAGAATTAATGTTTTTATTACCATATAACATCAAATACCTTCAAGTCAGATGTCATTCATTATAAGACCACTGCATTCTTTATTTTTACTGTAATTTTCTTACTTCTATATTACTTGATATAAATGAATTAAAGGCTACAGTTAAGAAATAGTATACATTCAGTTCATAAATATATATACATATACATATGTGTGTGTGTGTGTGTGATGTGATGGTCTTGGGTACAAAGGTATTTGATTTATTTTTTAAATTGTATTAGCTAGCATTTCCTACAATGCTGCTTTATCACTAGCAATTAAGTTCTGCCACTAAATACAAGTGTGACTTAGCGCAAGGTACTCAACCTTGGTGCCTCAGTTTTCTCCGCTACAAAATGAGAAAGATTAGCCTAGATCATCTCTAAGGTCTCTTTCAGCTCAATGACCTTAAGATTCAAAATACAAGTGGGGCCTTTTTTCCATTTTACATAAAGCTGTTGAATGTGAATAATCTCACTGGTTGTTTATAATTCTAGAACATCTTGTATGCCTTTTAACACTCCTATTTAAATTTATTCATTATACATTTCATTAACCCAATGGATTTTTGAGACCAAGTGTCTGTTAATTAAATGCTTTATAAAAGCAAGTCAACTCTGATGGTGTTTCAAAGGGAGCTCTTTCTTCTTGGTATCAGTAGCAGTAGGCCTATGGTCAGAACTGTTTTGTAGTGAAATACAGCATTTTAAAAATTAACTAAATTTTAGCAATAGCCTAGGGTTGGAAGAGATCTCAAATACCATCTAGTTCAAATTTCTTCCCCAAGTAGGGATCCTCTACTGGTCTGCTTTATGGTTACAAAACATATTTATAAGGAACCCTTTGATTAGTTACTGGTCTCCTAGCTCTCATGCCAGCTGTTGAGTACTCAGTGGGTCAGTTCATCTCACTGAGTCCTCAGTTCTTTCCTCTGAAAAACTGGGAGGATAACAAGTACACTGACTGCCTCAAAAGGCTATTGGGAGGAAAGCATTTTCTAGACTTTATAGTACTATCTAAATGTGAATTATTGTATAAAATTAGCAATTCAAATTAGGCTGGAAAAGAGCTTCAAGTGCCCCTTTTAACTAGAGCAAGTCCATAAATTGAAAAGAACTTCAGATACTTGCTTCATTTATAAACTGGGCCTCCAAAAACTCATTTTACATGTGAAAGAATAGAGAGGAGACAACTTTCCCAAGCTTACACAGGGGATTGGAGGCTAGGTCTTCTGATTCTGATGGGGCAGCTAGGTGGCCTAGTGAATAGAATGGCAGGCCTGAAGTCAAGAGGACCTGAGTTCAAATTCGACCTCAGACACTTACCAGATGTGTGAACCTGATCAAGTCACTTAACCCTGGTGGTCTCAGCTGCTCATCTACAAAATAAGCTGGAGGAGAAAATAGCAAACCACTCCGGTGTATTTCCCAATAAAACCCCAAAATGGAGTAGCAGAGATTGGACCCAAATCCATAAAAACAACAACAACCTCTGACTCCAGATAGAGCATCAAGTTTGCTGTACCACATGGCGTTCCTATAAAAATACCTTGCCTGGCTGAAGGCAAGGTGAAGGGGAGAAGGGGTGGGGGAGGGACAAGAAGACTTGAGATTGTCAGCAATTCTGAGTCTATTATTCTAAAAATAGCCAATGTTTATATGAAGCTTTAAGGTTTATAAAACGTTTTACATGTTATTTCACTTGATCTTCAAAACAATTTTATGATATAGGTGTTTGTGTTACCTCCAATTAATTAATGAAGAAATTGAGAATGAGGCTGGTTAAATGACTTGCCCCAGATCACACAGCTAAGTATCTAAGGAAGGATTTGAATTCAGGTCTTCTTGCCTCCAAGTTCAGCACTCTATGCACTGTGCTGTCTAGATGCTGCCGAAAATCTCTTCAGAATCAAGTATGTTTGTGAATGAACCTATATTCATGCTACAAACATTGAATTCTATAGACCTACCTCCCTATTTTCTGTATCAGGAGAAAATTCCATTTCATACTTAATTCTCTTATCCTGAGAACACAGCTTCTTTTTCAGTGCTTCGAATCAGGCACAAAATGAGTACAAATGTTCTGTTCCAGTGTTCAGCTGAAATGAGAGGTGATTTCATGACTAGAGAAAACACAAATATTCAAGAGAATTTGCCACGTTAAGTGTGTTGTAATGCAATAGTTGATGTGATCAAAATGTATCAGGCTTCATGTATATTAATTTTTAGGCCAGAAGTAATTTGTAGAGCCTGAAAAGAACAACCAGTAATTCTTCATTTCAAAGATTTAGTTCTTAAGTTTTGGCCCTCTAATTTACATAAAAATTGTCAGTAGCAATAGTATTAGGCTTTTCAGGAGAACTAAGTTCTAGTCTAGTTTTATTCTAAGTAATTGTTTATCGTTAGACAAGTCATTTAGCTTCTCTTTAATTCATTAACTCCAAGGTGATGATACCCATCTAATTTGTATCCACAGGTGCCTGGAACAGAGTAGGTGCTTAATAAACACTTGTTAATTGAAGGACTGTGGTTAATGTGATGATTTAATAAACTAATGGTGTGAAAGCACTTCATAAAAGGTATAAAACTAAGTGTTATTATCAAACAGATTATTATTATGTCATTATAATTAACTTTGCCAACAGCTACCCTATCAACTTTTCTCTGCCTGTCAAACAGTCCTAGACATTGGCCATTTGTGTAATTCCACTTCACATTGACTAATATCATAGTAAGGTTACAGTGCATTTAATATTATCAAGCACCTACTATGTGCCAGGAATAGTGCTAAGAAATGGAAATACTGTTCAGAAAAGCTGAACTACGCAAAGATTGATTGCATTTATTATGCAAAAGAAATAATTCAGGACTTGTGTTGTATTCAGAATTTTTTTTTGAAACATTGAGAAAGCAGGACAGGGACATTCTCCTCATGGTATACCTTCATAGGAAGGGTAATGTGACCCAGATAAAAGGAAATTTAAAGCAGAGGGTTGATTAGGTGCTAAAGTAAGTGATTTGTCATGTACTTAATGCATCCCTGGAATATTTATGCAGCTTTAATTCTAAGCACTTTCTAAATATTTCATTCCTTTACAAAAACCCTCAATCTGGGTATTATTTATTAGATGAGGAGACTTATCAAAATCAGGCAATATTTCGGCACTAGTTCAGTGAAAGAAAGGCTTGTAAATAAGGCAAGTGCGATGCCTCTTTCCATATATTTATGTGGGTTTAAAAAGGGAATGGTGATTTTATGTATTAAGAGGATTTTCTATAACAGGTGAAAATTCCATTTCATACTTAATTCTCTTATCCTTAGAACCCAGCTCCTCTTGCAATTCATAGAATCAGGTACAAAATGAACACAAATGCTGCTATGATGCGGGCACATTCTGTTCCAGTGCTCAGCTGAAATAACAGGTGACTTCGGGACTGCACAGAAATATTCAAGAGAATTTGCCACTTTGGGTGTGTTGCAATGTAATTATTGATGTGATCAAAATGCATCAGGCCTCACATACATTAATATGATACTGGGCATTTGGAGGTTTTATTGTTGGCTAAATATTTTAAAAAGAAAATTAGTAGCCCTTTGGATTAGATTCATTCAGATTATACTCTGACGATCCCAAGTTCTCTGGAGATGGGTATTTATGGATTGTCTTAACATTTGTGGTGCTGTGAAAATCTGTAAATTGCAATTAACACAACAAAGCTGAAAAATGAAGAAAGTTGTGAGGTTCGAGAAGACTTTCATTTCAGTTTCTCAGCTAGTGAGGAGCCTGTGAGAAATCTCTGGGATATTCTAGTCTTAACAGCATATTTTCTCTCCATTCAGTTCAAGTTCGTATTGGGAGGCATGAGTCATTTCCTCAGCAAATGCCTCCTTCCAGCAGGAGGGGGAAGGGAAAGAAGTGAGTTCCCACTGTAGTGTCTAATCAAGCAAACAGTGATTTGAACTGATTTGAATAGCATTCAATTAGATACTCTGTCTCTTTGTAAGCTGCTCCCAAATTGTGAGTTGGAACACCTGAGGAAGCATGTCATCATTTGAGGTCCCTGGCAAGACAAGCTGGTTAAGTGGATAAAGTGTTCCATGATATCTAACTAAAGAGTGTAGAATACCTTACTGACCTCCTAGCAATGGAAAGGATAATATAATAAACTCAGCCACTTAAATGATTGATTCTAACAAGCCTGCTTATAGATGAAAGGAATTTCTTCGTGTTGGCCAATTTATTTTGAATTCACTTGGTGGACTTTTGTGAAGTGGTTGCTTCTGATAAAATAAAGCTCATCTACTACAGATTTCAAAGGGCTAAGGATAAGTTGGGTTTCTGGGTCCCTGTTGTTCTTACATCAACATCATCTGCCAAAGAATATAGTAGCCCACTACCTCAGAAGGAGCTAGCATGATACAATAGAATTGAGTGCTGCCTCTGGAGTCAGACAAGTTGAGTTCATATCCTGCCTCCATTATTTACTATCTGAAGGACTATGGATAAATTTTTAAAGTGATCTGAGCCTTTATTTTCTCCATTTTAAAATGGAGGCATTGAATTATAATAAAAGTTTAGAGAAACTAGGAATCTTAGAATTAAACAAAACCGATATCATAAGAAATGATCATGAGAAAAGCCTGTCTGGCAAATCTTGACTATGATCTCCAAAACAACTCTTATCGTGGACTGTGATAACATGCCCTGGTGCTTACAGGAGGGAGAATTTGCTTAAAACCAGAAAGGTGCAGGCTATTCTTAAGCAATATTTTCGTTATAGTTGTTTCATGATGTCTTATGGTGATTCATTCTTTGGTAAGTAAGAGGATAAGTGAAGTGAATACTCTTTTTCATTAATTCTTGATTATAGATTATAAAAATCAAACAATGGAAAGGCATCTTAGCCCAACTCCTACATCATGCAGTTTTACTTTTGTAATGTCCATGACATGTGCTCATCTATTTTATCTATCCAATTGGAGAGCAGTTTAGGAAATAGAATGATGGTCATAATATTAGGATGACCCGATCTCACCTCTAGCTGAAAATGAGCACGTCATCTAGGCTCTGTAAGCCTCAGTGTCTTCATTTGTTAATAGGAATATAATATCTCTCAGAGTTGTTGAGTTTCAAAAAAAAAAGATTTGAGTTTCAAATGAGATGATATACCTAAAGCTTTAAAATGAAGAATGCTATCTGTTATTATTAACAATGAGAAACTCACTGTCTACCATGGGAACCCATTCCTTTTGGGGGCAGCCTAAATGATCAGGAAGCATCTAGTTATATTAATTTCCTTCCTTGGTTAAATTTATTCTGGCAAAAAAATAAAAAATAAATAGAACTAGAAAAAATGATGATATTGGGGAAAAATCACAATCCTAGGGATTTAAGAAAATGAAAGAATAAGTACTTTTGAATTCCAATGAAATCTCATACTCTGGATTGTTGTTATGTGTGTTTAGTTTAAGTTGAAGATTAACATCATTTTTTCTGGTTTTATTTGAATAAATTTGCTTATCGTTACCCGTGACAGCTTTCAGGAAAGTTGATATCCCAAGGAACTGGAAGGCTTGTCAGCATTTGGATTTTCATTGCAAATCTTTGGTCATAATGCTGGGCCTTTTCTTTCCTTAGTATTTCCCTTATGTCCAAAACAGGTTGTCAACTGAGACATATTATTTCAAACAAAACAATGTGTTAGTTTTGGGTTTTTTTTTTGAGGGAAATGTTCAATATGATACTCTTTTTTGCCTAGAAAGCAGCACAGATGCAATTGTTTTCCTTTTCTGTCCATTATATTTTAAGGAACTATGCCATATACAAAGCACTGTGCAGGGTGCCAGAAAGGGGGTAAATTAGTTTACACTTACTATTAGATAATAAACACTTTGACAACAATGAAGTTATGTGCTATTTACTTTTATATCTCTTCTGAATAAATGAAAGACACTATGTCATGGCTCTTGCCCTCAAGAAGTTTACAATCTAGTTGATGAAAACAGCATGATCCTGTGATTAATTCATTCATAGTACAGGATTGTGGAGGAAAATCAACTTATATGGTTGTAACTAAGGTGGATTTTAGCATATGTAAGAAGGATTTTGTTATTCCTTCTTAGAGTTTAGTTCTCAGGATCATAGTTCCCAGGTATTGGATAATATTTCCCAGGCTCATGACTTGTACACATGTCCATCATACTTGCGCAATGAGATATAGAGATGATATCATAAGTAATATTTACTACACTTGGGCTGAATGACGGTATTGCTAGAGGTAACCTGTGAGTTTAATGTTGGCAAGATGCCTTCTTTGTCTGTTGCCCTATTAAGTAAGAGGGCACTGGTCAGTGAGTGGGCAACCAATAGGGGAATATAATAGTCTAATGCTGTATGTGCCATGATCAGCCCCCATCCAGGCTTGGGGGAATTTGTGATGTGTGATTTGGGTAATGCAACCAGCCCCCATAGAGTCTTGAGGGGATTTAGAGGAGGGCACAAGCTGGAATGCTATGCCTACCTTGACTCACCCGTCGAGATGTAGGGGTAGGTGCCTCCTTCCTTGCCAGCCCCTGTGAGAAGGGTAATTAGGGAACATGTAGGAGTTGGTGCTCCCATTATTAGAAACCCTCTTGAAAAACTAAGCTAGGATAAAGTAAGCTCTTTTAATCCCTTATTATGACTCCATCCTGTCTTCCCAGACCAAGAGTGCTCCTGTGCTAGTGTCTCCACCGGTCTTACAACTGGCGTAGTTGGTGTTAGAACCTGGAGTATCAAATCTCCAATGCCTCCAGTGAAAAAATGGTTGAATGATTTTATTTTGGTTTTAACCTCTCAATGAGTTATAAGAAATGGATATGATGGCACTACAAGGTAATATGTAAATGTACAAACCTTGCTTAAATTTGTACCATGCAGATGTTAATTCACTGCATTTATTTGTTGAGCTAAAGGTAGAAGAAAATAAAAATGATTATTTTTGTTAAAGAAATCACTTTCTAGTGACCTTCAGTTGGCATTGAATAGAAGTCTATGATTTAATCTATTTCTTAAAAATTGGCTTACTGGGTCTGGAGGGAGGAATGTTTTGGTTAACTTTTCCTTCTCAATTTACAGAATCTAAAAAGCTATCATAAAATTTCTCCTTTTTTTCTATCACAGAAATGACCTTCACAGTTCAATGACAATGTATTAATTTAAGATCTGGGATATGCACTTTGATGCTTTCCATAATACATTGCATTGAAATCTGTGAAATTTTAGGCAAATATAAAATGATATACTTTTCCTTATATAACTTGTCCAAAATAATGAGATTATTGCATGATTAGAACTCAAATTGTAGTCTAATTTCTTTATATGAAGAAAAACAGCACAATTTAGTTGGTCAGAGTAATCCCTCTTCGTTTTAATTAAATCAGGTGAGATCTCAGATTTAAAACAAAGTAGATAAGAGGAAAGATTTCTGTTAGATCCTATTTTGTTTTTATCCTCATCCTGCTTTTTCAATGGAGAAATAGTGATTGTAGATTATTCAAACCTTTTATTGAACATACAACTGTTGTGCATCATGGTGCATCTGTACTAGAGTTGGATTCAAAAGATACTCGGGTTTTTTTCTCTTTTCCTTATTAGCTATATGACCCACGGTAAGTTAGGCAATGTTTCTAGATCAGTTACTTCAGGTGTTGAATTCAAACAGAGGGGAAAAATGGTAGAAGTAGTTTCTTTGAATTGGAAAATGAAGCTTTCATTTGTAAAGTGGTCCATATCTGTTGACTAAAGATCTGAAACGTTTTCTTACATATAAACATAAACAACTTTTAGTTCCATATTGATGTCTACCTAGTTGTTTTCTTTTTCCTCTCCTGTTCGAATCCAAGTGCTACGTGGGCAGAAGCTGTGGTTTTTTACCTTTTGTTGTACCCTGCCCTGCTTTTAAAAATGCCTAGTCTGTAGCACTTAATAAATTCTTGTTGACTTGAAATAGCATATTGTGGAATTATTACAGAGCTTTCAAATAAATAATGCAACCATGGTTTTGTTGGCAATATCTATTTGTTTTTGAAATATGCCATGTAAATATCCATATTCCACATTATAAATACCAAAAGTTTACTAAAATTAAAAGGTCAGTCAGTAATCTTAGTAAAATCCTAGCAGAGCCTTATATAACAAAAATTTTCACTGGCATCCTAAATTGCACAGAACATGAAAGCAAACGAGGGGAGGAAAAAGCAAATCTGAGGTTTTAAAGGCTTTTGGTGGTGAGGGATTAATAGCACTGAATACAGTTAAGCACAAATGAGAATACATGCACACCCAGGAAGATTTCTTCTTCAGTTTTATCCATATACAAGTGACACAGTTATCTGTGGCACTGTGGGCAGGAATAGTGTGGGTAGCTCAAATCCAGTGCTAATCCAAGAGTCTCATTAACTTGTTATTTCACTCTCTTATACCATTAAACATTTTGAGAGTTCCTAGCAAGTAGCCAAGTGAGATATGGATGAGAAGTTAGATTTGAGTCAGATCCAGCAGGGTCTTGAATGCCAAAGTTAGAAACTGGCACTTAATTTAGTAGTCTGGGGGAGGGTTAGTGGCATTAAAAGCTGTTAGCCAAGGGACTGATTTAATCAGGTTTGTCCATTGGGACGATTAATCTGGCAGTGATGTATGTATATGTAGGATGAATTCAAATGAGAAAGGAAATAATTTAGGAGACTATTGTAATCATATAGGTGATAGGCAATGAAGACTTGAACTGGCTTAGTGACAGAAGGAATGAAAAGAGGTCAGAGAAGAGAGATATTATGGAAAAAAACCCAATGGGTAACTTGGTGATGTGAGGTAGGCATGAAGGGAGGAGTTAAAGATGATGTCTAAATATTGGGGCACAGATGACTGAGAGAGTTTCACTATTAAAAAAAATAGGCAAGTTAGGAGGAGGAGCATCGGAGGGAGTTTTTACCAATACAGTTCTTTCCATGTAACCATTCTTTTGAAAACAATTGACCCAGTTGCATTTATTGTCCTTTCCAGTGAAATCAAACTCAAATAGAAAGAGGACCCCTAACCTATAAGGATCCCTACAGGCTGCATATCAACTTAGAAGACCACATTAATATTATCTATGTTCTGTTGTAACTTTAATTTGTTACACATTTCTTAGTGACATTTTAATCTTGTTCTATGTCAAGGCTCTGTGGTTTGATACTTCCCACGTATACCACACAATTTATCATTTAATTATATTGTCTTACATCATTCTTTGGCCATTTTGTGTATGAAAGTCTGGACTTACCAATGAAAATAATTGCTGCTTGAGAGTAGTAGGGACCTTTTCTTTCATGTCTTTTTTTTCTGTCAATAGTATGTACTGTGCAAGAAGGAGAATAGGGGTCCAGTTAATATTTTATGATTTGATTTTCATAAGCTAAAATTATTTCAATAGGTTTACATGGACTCTTTTCATGCCTGATTTTAGTGGAGTGAAAGAAAAAGGACTAAACATGTTTATCAACTACATCTTTTAACAGGAGCTTATAAAACTATCCATATCTAAGTGAGCATGAGGAAAAGGAAAGGGAAGAAACATTTATTATGTATCTACTATGTACCAGACACTGTGCTGAGTTCTTGAAAAATATTATCCCATGGTCATACTCAAACAATTACCATTTTATAATTGAGAAGATGAGGTTAAATGATTCGCCTAGGTTCACACAACTAGTAAGTTTTCCAGGATGTATTTGAGCTCAGCTCTAGGTTAATTAACTGACTCATTGAACCATCTGATTGGTCTAGAGCAACAGAGTCACTGAGTTGGAAAGGAAGTTAGATGTTGCTTAGCCCAACCTCTCAAGTGATGCCTGAGCTCCCCATACTGATAAAATCACAAGTCTCAAATGAAAAACAAAAAGAACAGAAACATAACAGTTGCTTTTCAGCCTCTGCAGTTTTTTTTTTTTTGCCATCATTTCCATTGATAAGTAATTTGGTGCTTCACAAATAGGTCATTACATTTTTTAGGATGGCTCTTTACTAAGAAAAGTTCTGCCAAAAGATTTTTTTTTCATGTCTTTGCAATCTATTTCTAATTTTCTGAAACTATGAATTTGATTGAACAATCAATTTTGCATAGAGGCAAGGTCTTGCTTTCCCTAGCTTCATAAGCCAAACAGAAAGTTGATTCTCTTTCTAAGGGTTAATTGCTTCTTCCACTGATGACACACAGTCTTCCTTGTCCTTCTTTAGGAGTGCCACTGACCCATGACGTACTTGTGAAAATTGATTCACAGTTTACAGGCTACAAGGAATGATTTGAACAGCGTCAAATCCCTCGAGATGGCAAATATAGTTGAGTGATGCATATTTAAGAGAGAGGGAATGATAGGTGTATGAATACAGGAGTTGCCTCAGGCATGGAGCTATAGGTATTAAGTAGATGTATACAAAGAAATGCATAACCATGCCAGAAGAGCTACTTTTCTCTCATATGAAATAGGTACTGCTGATGTTTAGGCAACAGGAATTCTACATCATTTCTTTTGTTTGTGATTTTTTTTTCTCTTTTCTGAAAAAATTCACTCATGGAACCCTAACATATAAAACATGATACGCTATTGATCTAGTCTTGTGCTGAGCAGGATGAAATGTAAAGCAACCTAATGAGGGGGTTAAAAAGGCCAAACAAAACGTCCTCTTAGGACTCAAGTTTTCATCAAAATGCATTCATTTGCTTCCAGAGCAGCTTGCTTTCAAATGAGTGGTCATTCCCTAAATCCTCCAAGAAACAGGGACAGAGGTCAGTTTAGTTTTATAATATAGGGAAATTGTCCACTACTACATGGTAAAGTCATAGCCAGCTCATCAAGAACCCCTGGTGGGGTGACTCACTTAAATTCATGGGCCTCCATTTCCATGTAGTATTTTATTATTCCATAGGATTCCACGGATTGAACTAGAAAAATCCTAGTTATCTCCACTCATACAAGTGAATATAGATTTAAAATTAAAAGGTACCTCAGAGGAAATCTATTCTACCACCACCTCTCTTTTTTCAGATAAAGAAATTGACTCACAAAGAGACTGTTTCTTGTTACACAGCTAATAAGAGTTGGATGCAGAATTGGAACCAAGTTTTCCTGACTCAAGTCCAGTATCCTCTCCATATAATAACGAAAAAAAGATATATATGTATATATGTTTGTATATATATATATATATATATATAATTTTCCTCATTTTATCTGAACAAGTTTATTTGCTATTTTCCATATTTATAATATTGATTTTGCCACCACATATCATTTATTAGATATAATGTCTAGACTACTATACTCTGAAAACTAGTCCTAATTTAATAAGACATCTTGTGATGCATAGTGTAAGGGGAGCTAAGTGGTACAAGAGATAGAGCTTTGGTCATGGAGTTAAAAAGACTCCTCTTCCTGATTTCACATCTGGCATCAAAAACTTACTAGGTGTATGACCCTGGGCAAATCTCTTAACCCAGTTTGTCTCAGTTTCCTCATCTGTAAAATGAGCTGAAGAAGGAAATAGTGACTCACTTCAGAATTTTTGCCAAGAAAATCCCAAATGGGGTCACAGAGAGTAGGATACAACTGATACAACGTGACAACACCAATTAGTTTGTAACAAAATAGTTTGAATATGCCTAATTTTTTTAACATATTACTTCTTTCATCACAATATGAGCAAGCTCCTTGAGGGAATGGTCTGTTGGAGTTGTTTGAGGTTTCAATTTTTTTTTTTTGAAGAGGAGTATCTTTAGGAATTAGCAAAATTCCTTGGACGTGGCAAATGCCTATGGATTGGTTTAAATATACCTCAAGATGACAATGTAGTTTTTTCCTAGCCTTTATCTCCAGAAGAAAATCTAAAAAGTCCTTCCTTGGCAATTATATAGCATAGTATTACATGTGATGCGAATGCATAAATTCTAGAATCTTAGCATTTGTAGAAGCTTCCAAGGTCGTCTAATGCAAATCATAAAGGAACACTAGAATTCCATCCACGGAATCCCCATTAAGTCCATAATTCATTTCTTCTTGAACACCTCCAGAAATAAGGAGCTTACTACAGTAAATGTGAGGCACTCCATTCCACTTTGGGATAGCACTTACCACTGTGGTGTTTTTTTCCTAATAAAGTCAAATCTGGCCTCATGGTTTGCAGAAGTGGAAAGGAATGGTATGAAATAAGATGGGAAAGGTAGGTTCGAAGCAAATTATGAATGACTTTAAATACCCAAACAGTAATTGAATCTTTCTTAGGTTGACAATGCAGAAGGCTTTAGAATACAAGAATGACTATTCAAAACAGACTAAAAGTTGTATAGTTTGTCTGTTCTTCAAATACATTTGCTGAATTGAAAAATTGGATTTCTTTCTAGAAAGAATTGGGCTTCTTTCATTTCTTTTCTAGACAAAGGACCTTAAGTAATAGACTTGCCTGTTATATCTGAAATGATTTGTATGATTTTATAAGAACACATTTAGTCCATGAATTGTTGTGACCAAAGAACTCTTTTAGTGACAATCAACCCATTTTTCATCATACAGCATTGATTTGAAGCCCATTTAACTTATGTGACCACCACAAATGCAGCCTCCAGCCTCTACTCCATATGTGTTTTTAAACTAGCTATTAAAGAATCCTTTCAGACTATAGGCTTTGCCTAAACATAAAAGAGAATCCTAATTTTGAATTCTAATTCTAATTCTGTGACATTGCAGTCACATTTGTCATACATCCCATTCTCACTTCTTATACAGGAAAAAAATATGTATATTAGAAATAAATAGATCCATTCCAAACATTTTTCACTTTTGTAATAATGAAAGAATACAAATAATTTTTTCTTCAAATTCAGACAATAAACCTCCTGATTCTGAACTGGCAGATGGTGGGTTTGTTTTTCCCCCTCAGGCAATTTTTTTTTCTGTTTTCATAAAATACAATACTGCTTTTGCTGGGCAAACTACAGTTCAAAAGGAATGACATTTATCTTCTTGTAAATAAACTTGTCATTTTTTGTCAGAGGAAATTCAGTGTGAAATGAAAAATGACTCCTTTTACCATATTTCAGAAATGTTTTTCAATGTATCCAAGGACTGAGAATATAATAGATGCTTAATGTAATCCTGTTAATTGAGGATTTATTTTTCTCTATCATGATCAAGAAACTTGATTTAATATATTTGGTTATACATTCTTCCTTAGGTATATATTACGTGACATTCCACTTTTCATTGTTCTATCACTAGCCCTAACACAGAGAATGAAGAAGCTTCCCTTTCAGAGGACCCTTTTCTTTGACTATTAAAGCACATCACATTCGGCACTGCTCAGCCTTACCCAATAAAGTGGTGGGGAAAATGTGCATTCATTAATCCATCACTCAATAGACTGGGTGCCTACTCTGTGCCAGGAGAGGCTGAGTGTCATCGTGGATAGAGGGCTGGTCAGAAAGCCAGGAAGACATGCAAAGCAAGTCCTGCTTCTATACACTGCTGTGCAACCCTGGGCAAGTCACTTAAGCCTTCAATGTTCTATTCAACTCTCTAAGGCTAGAAATGGCAGAAAAGTTACAAAGCTGCATAGCTATAGAGAATTCCTCACCAATGAGTTTTCTATCCACGTAAAAACATAGGTCTACTTCTTCCAGGTCTCTCCTATGTGTCTGACACTGTGCTACCATTTGGAGGGCCGAACACAAAAATAGTTCCCACCCTAAAGAAGTTTATAACCAGACCAGGAGAGGACACATGCATATAAAAAGGCTTACTGAAGCTTTAAGCTTGGAGAGCTTAATGCAGCTGCTGAAGGTTAAAACTGCCTTTTGTGACACCATTAGATTGAAGGTATTAAAGGTGATGAGGGGGAGGGGGAAGTGGAGTGGAGATGAGGAAAACTTCATGTAGAAGGTGGAACTTTAACTGAGCCTGAAAGGAAATGAGGGTGTCAGAAATGGAGTTGAAGAGGGAGTGACTTTCCAGAAATAATTGGACAGAGAATTGACAGGCAATTCAAAGGAACTGAGGTAAGAAGTGGGATAATTTCTATATAAGAAATAGCAAGAAAGTCAGTTTGGCTGGACAGGTGTGGGGTGTGTGTGTGTGTGTGTGTGTGTGTGTGTGTGTGTGTGGGTGTGTGTGTGACAGATGGAGAGACAGAGGCAAATAGAGACAGAGACACACAGAGAGACACAAAGAGAAAGAGAGACATAGAGAAACAGAAACAGAGTGAGGAGAGGGGGCTGTGTGCACACGTGTTGTTCCTGTACATGAACGGGAGTAATGTATGAAAAACAACAAACCTAGAAATGTAACTAGGTTGGTACCAATTTATAAAGTGCTTTAAATACCAAACAGAATTTAAGTTTGCTTCTGAAGGTCATAGGGTGGAAAACAAGTTTACTGAGTAAGGGAGTGGTGTGGTTAAATTACAATTTAGGAAAATAACTTAGCAACTGTGTGAAGGATGGAGTGGACAAAGAGAGAGTGGAGGACAGGGGAATAATTAGGAAGCTATTGCAACACTTAATGGCAAAAGTGATGAAGACATTACTGTTTTAAGTAGAAATGATGGAATTTGGCAACTGAGTAGATATTGGGGGCTGGAGGTAGGGAGTTAATGAAAATAAATCGCTGTAGATGACATTGAGTTAGTAAATTTGAGTGATTAGATGGATGAATGTGTACTTGACAGAAATAGGGACATACGGAACACAGATGAGTTGATTCAGGTTTATAAAAAATAGTCATACTATAAATGCTGAGTCATTTAGTGAAGGATTTAGAACTGGGTAAAACCTCAAATATCATCTACTCCAGTTGTATCAAACTCAAATAGAAATTAATTCCATTGAGCTGCATATTAACTTAGAAAACCATAAATTACCATTATCTATATTGTATGTTATTTTTACTTACTTTATTAAGCATTTCCTAATTACATTTTAATATGGTTCCAGTAGCAATGGAGAGCGTTATAGACTACTATCAGCCCAAAGGCCATGAGTTCGACATCTCTGACTTAGTCTATTTTATTCTTCTTAAATTAGAACACTGGGGCACAATGAAATCAAATTACTTGCACTAGGGTCATGCAGATAGTCACTGAATACTTCCTAACAGCTGTTGAATCTTGAGCTGGCAGGGATCTCAGCAAATATCTTCTCCAATTCTTTCATTTTATAAATGAAGAAACGGAGGTCTAGAGAGACAGGGAGAGTGTGTGGAATTTACTCTTCTCAGAGGACATTAACATCGAATTTATTTTGCCATTGACTACATTTGAGTAGTTCTGCCAGTTTCAAAAGCTATCTGCTTAGTTAAAAGGCATTAGAGTGTGAACCTGGGCAGCACTTTGGACATTCTATTGTAGCAATGTAATGACAAATACGAGTTATATCTTTGATCCTTTAGTGCAAAACAAGCTTTAAGTGAATCCTGCCCACATCTGTAAACTTGACAAAGGTATTAGTTTGCCCTTTTCTCTCTAACTCATTTTACAGTTGAGGAACTGAGGCAAACTGGGTTAAGTGACTTGCCCAAGATCCCACAGCTAATAAGTGCCTGAGGCCAGATTTTGAACTCAGGAAAATGAGTCTTCCTGATTCCAAGTCCACTTTGCTACCTAGGTGCACACTATACCTATTTTCTCCATAGTGAAATTTCTCAAATTACTCCAATTTGGTTAGCTTAAAACATTGAAAACTATTCTGTCTTCATTGAAGCAGATGTATCTTTTAGTATTAGTAGGTTGGATTTTGAGTTGTTTTTTTGGAAGCAAGGATCTCCTTTCCTCTTCTCTTCTTCTTCTTCTTCTTCTTCTTCTTCTTCTTCTTCTTCTTCTTCTTCTTCTTCTTCTTCTTCTCTCTCTCTCTCTCTTTCTCTCTCTCTCTGTCTCTCTCTCTGTCTCTCTCTCTGTCTCTCTGTCTCTCTCTCTCTCTCTCTTGCTCTCTCTCTCTCTTTCTCTCTCTCTCTCTCTCTCTCTCTCTCTCTCTCACAAGTAGTATCATTTTATGTTACTTATTTTAGTAATAGCATATCCAAATGCCAAATATCAGGTAATGGCAATATCATAAATATTATAAAATAAGCTCTTATGTAATGAATTAGCCAGATTCTGTTAAGACTAACCATGTGTTTGTTTTAAGTAGTTGATCAAATTATGGGAAGGATAAATGGAAAGACTGCCTCCTTGGACTGGCCAATTTTTGGAGGGAATCAAACAAAATGTTTACTTGATAGCCAGTTTATTTGACTTCATGTAGATAGAGATATTTGTTATTTTTTTTAATTATGTTATTTAAACATATATCTATAAATGAAAAGTTGTACTTAGGGAACAGTTTCCCAACACTACAACCTAGCCAAAGGAATATGAAATATTGCTTTAAAACATTCACTTTCAATATTTGGTTTTTACTATAATTTTCCTTCCCTAGGAATATTAAAACATTTTGCATAGCTGATACTTTCTAAGGCCAGAAAATGGACTATTTTCATGGTAAAACTATCTCTTTCTTTTTCTAAATACTTTTTCTAAGATTGGATGACAATTTTGTGATAAAAGAAGTTTTGTCTTTAGTGCACAATGACATACAGTTTATATGAATACATGTTTCTATTCTCTTTTATTACAGCCAATGCGATATTCATAGCACCTACAGTGGCCATGAATATTACAATGCAATTTTGAATTGCAAAATACAAAGACTCTCCACATGGAAGACAGAACCAAAACATTTACTGAGATACTGGAAAGTCAAATCCATCACAGCAATAAAAATCCATAAACAATAGCAATGCAGAAGGCAACACCATCCCCAAAACTTCCCCTACCAGGCTTCCCCCAAACCAGTTCCCTCAAGCAAATCACAAGCAGGCTCCCGCAAACAAAATCACAAACAATCTCTTTCACTCATATCAGCCATCTGCCTGCATCCTTTCTAGCTCTAACTGCTCTCTAACTTTCCTCTCAGCTGTGCTCTAGCTCCATCTCTTCCTGTGTCACCCTTCATATTCCACCCATTCAGCAAACTCCTCCCATCACAGGCTCCATGTGACTCAGACTTTTATGTGACCCAGGTAAGTCTCATGGGCTAATTAATGAATGGGAAAGATCTTCCCATTTAAATTACCATTTCATGTGGCCCCAATATCTTTGCATATTCATTGCATAGGTATTAGGGCAACTGGTATCAATAGCACTTAAACAGGGATAGTAGAAAAGAAGCATATAAAACAGTATTGTAAGCAATTGGTGTCAACAGAACTTTACAATATAACAGGGTTCACACAAAATGAGCCCATAAAATGATACCTTAGGGTGGGACTTGAGCACAAGCACTCCATCATTACCCCTGGAACATATGGGGCCACAAATCTTGAGGTAAGGGTAGAGGTCGCTTCTTCCACGGCTACTTCCTACTGTGATTAGGCGTAGAACTGTCCCCACCCCAATCCATTCGAGTGGTCAGTTTCTTAGCTGGCATCCAGACTTTGGTTGATGCCAGGTCCAAGTGTGACACATCACAGTCATGGACAGAGGGTGACATCCAGCTTAAGCGATCAAGCACCTGAAGGTGGGAAGTATTAAGCCTGCAGAAAACAAGTCTGACAAACAGGTAAACAGACAAAAAAGACAAAAAGAAACACGTAGACAACAGCCAGAGGCAAGGTAGATACAGGATCAGCCATGCTTCTGGAGCCCATGAACCCACTATCATAGCCTCGTTCATTGTTTTTTACTGTTTTCTAATGTGCATTTTTGGGGTTATCATTCAGCTAGAGATATACTTTAATCTGAGCTGGAGCCTGGCCAACTCCCATTCTTCCTGCAGGTGTGATGAATTTGGATACAATGTTTCAGGAGGATCTGCAGGGTCAGTTCTCATCTCCCTGTTCACTCTAATATCAAGCTTCTTTCCTTGATACATTTTATGTAGTTCATTAGTTGGAATGTCATCTCTTCCTTCTAAATCTACCCCTGCTCTTAACAGAGCAGTAAACAATTCTTGTCAGTCTATTCTGACTTTGAATCTGTTGGCTATGTACTCTTTTCTCTCAAGGAAATTTATCTTTTTCATTGATTCTCACCATCCAAGATACCAATGATTTTCCCATTCTTTGTGTGAACAAACTCAAAATATATGTGACCTTTTGCTGAGTAAAATCCTTCTTTACCTCCCCAAACACTGTGGGGTCTCCCTGATTCTGGCAAGTGTCTTGGCCCCAATCAAGCCCAGCCTGTCTGTGCAAGGGCTGCATTCAATTTCTTTTTGTCATTTTTTTGCTTCTTTTTGAGAGCCAAACTACCAAAGGCATTTTCTTCTACCACCTGAGACTTTCTAGCTTGCTCTTCTAAAGTGAAGAGATGTTGCAGCATAAAAAACTTCTCATGCAAACTAGCCAACTCACTTTCCATCTGAGCTTTCTATTCTAGCAGCTTGTCTATGCTTTTACACATAAGGTGATAACTTGTTATCAAGGCCCAGCCTCTCCTTCATACTCCTGCCATTTCTTTCCCTGGTTCTATGGGTATCCCTGCAAACAACTTTCTAATTCTCTGAGTTCTCTCTTCTGTAGCTTCGTTTCCCAGTTTTCACAGAACCCTGTGCGTTTATCCCATTGTCTTGCTAGGGAGGAATGAGGCAAATACTCCCACCCTATGACATACATTTCTTCCTTCAAAGCCTTCTTGCCTTCAAATGGAGGTCTGGTATTTTGCAATACCATCCCCATTACCATCTGTAGCACCAATGCAATATTCACAGAATCTACAGCGATCATGAACATTCTGGTGCAATTCTGAATGATGAAATACAACAGACTACCCACTTGAAAGACAGAGCCAAAACATTTATTCAGACACCAGAAAGTCAAATCCATCACAGCAAAAAAAAAAAAGAAATCCATATACAATAACAGTGCAGAGGACAAAACCAACCTCAATCCTACCCCCAAACTAGTTCCATCAAATCACAAAGAGGCTCTTTGACTCATGCCAGCCAATTACCTACTTACCTGCATCCTTCCTGGCTCTGACTACTCTCTGTCTTTCCTCTCAGCCCTGCTCTACCTTCACCTCTCCTGTTTCATCCTTCTGGCTCCACCTGTTCAACAAACCTCTCCCACCACAGGTTCCATGTGACTCAGACTTCTACGTGACCCAAGCAGGTCAGCGTGGGCCTATTAATGAATGGGAAAGATCTTCCCCTTTAAATTACCTTTACACATAGAAAAGTTGCTTCCAAGTTAATGTTATTACTCAGAAATTTTAGAACCTTCATCGTAAGGCCTACTTGTTAAAGTAATTTGTTTTCTTCCTTGAGTTATTCTTTTGGTTTTACTTCTTTTCTAAAGCAAGGGTGAGTTTTTCTTAAATATCTTGATTTCCCATTGTTTCAATTTCAAACATCACAGCTTTAAAAAAAAATTAAACCTATCCTATATTCCTACAAGGGGGTAATTTTTACTTATTTTAATTTTTTGCAAATATTCTCTTTTAGTCTGTTCAAATATCAGGAGCTTGCAGTTAAAAAATGAAGGACAAACTTTTACAAAACTTATGATTTTCTACTGCTTTTGTGAAATAGGAAGTTATCATGCTTTTAAACTAATGAAGACTAGAGATAACATGAGTCTCTGGATAGAGAACTGGCTGGCAATTCAATGGGACTTCAGTTCAAGTCCTGGCTTGGAAATATGCTAGACATGGGACCCTAAGTTCTTAATGTATCAGACAACTATCTAACAGTAAGTTACTGATGAGTTTCTGGTTGTAATTGGTAGAAGAAATATGTACACCAGGAGGAATATGTACATACATTTACTCACATATAAATATACATATACATACATACATACATACACATACATTTTAATGGGATAATATTTGACTTTTGAGGAGAAATATAATATTTGGCAAGTGAGGATTTTTTTCATAGCCTTTTTCTTCCAACTAAAACAATCCATCTGTTGAATTTAATTTTAAATGAATAAATACTAAAGAGTTAAAGAGATTATACTTTTAAGTTAGATTCCTATGATAATTTAAGAAGTATTATTTTGTAATCTACAATTTCTCATATGGAAAATAGACAATGTTAGTCTTTAAAATGGAACAAACTACCCTTTTATTATGCAATTCTTAGATGATGACATGGAATTAAATTAGTCTAGGAGTAGCTTTCTCTCCTTTGAAATGTTGATTTTGGTGTAAAGTAATGTGTTTGAGAGACAACGTGGTAGAGTAGAAAAAGTAATAACTCTGCTGAGTTCTCCCAACATCCCCCACCAAAACAACTTTAAAATAATGTCTCAAATTGAATTTTGAGTGGCAGAGCAAATCAAAGTCAGAATGAGACATTCTTCCAGCCCAAGACAACTAAGGAAGTCAAGAAAAGATATTTGTGACACGGAAGTGGAGGCTAATCCCAAAGCCCAAGCAGATGAAATATCTGTGGTGGAACTTAGTAATAGCAAGAGAAGTAGCAGCAGTTTGGGGAGCTCACAAGGCAGAGGTGGTAAGGGGGCCTGGAAACTTGTCAGAAACACATTATGGGAATGCCTGTGTTAGCACTATACACAGGACCAGGACAACTCCATTGCCTATACCTACTTCTGGGTTCAAGTGTGGAGAGTAAAGAAGAACAATTTTGGTCTAAACAGAGCAGAAATCCTGAGATGTAGCATTGCTTTTGGACACAAGGAATTAGAATCTCTGAGGGGCAGAATCACTTCTGTTTCCAAGGGGTCAGGAGCTCTGAGTAAGAATATCATTTCTAGTCCCAAGGGATTGGTGGTCACAACTTAACCTAAATCATACCATCTTAGAAGCACTGAAAATTTCCAAATCCCAAGAACTAACTGAAAACATTAATGTGAAAAAAACCTAAAGCTTGGCACAATGCTCCTCTTTCCCTGCCCCCATGCTGGAAACAGAGTACAACATTATCATGAAGTTCAAAATCAAGAAATAGGGAGAAACAGTTAGAAAATGACAAAAAAATATAAAACCTGACCAAAAAAATCCACCAAGGTGACAGAGAAGATCAAGACACAAACTGAGAAAGAGACAATGAAGTCAAAACACTTATAATAAAACTTCAAAGAAAAATGTGAACTGGACATAAGCAGAACAAGGATTCTTTGAAGCTCTAAAAATGATTTTCAAAATCATACTTGTAAAAAAATAGAAAAAAATGCAAATAAAGGAAGACAATTATAAAAAGAAATTAGTATCTTGATAAAAGAGGCAAAAAAGTATTGAAGGCAATAACACCTGAAAAAAATAACAATTGGTCTAATGGGAAAAAAATTACAAAAATTCACAATAGAAAAATTGGCCAAAGGGGAAAAAAAAGAGTTACAAAAGCTCACTTAAGAAAGAAATTCCTTAAAAATTAGGATTGGGCAACTGGAAGCTAATGACTCCATAAGACTTCAAGAAACAACAAAATAATGTTAAAAGAATGGGGAAAAACATAAGAAATTCTGAAAAAATTTTAAAAGAAACAGCTGGCCTGGAAAGTACATTAAGAGGAGATGATTTAAGAATTACTGGATTCTCTAAAAGCAATAACAAAATAAAGAACCTAGATATCATATTTCATGAAGTTATTTAGAAAAACTGCTTCAATATCCTAGAAACAGATGGTAAAAAGGAAACTGAAGGAATCCACCAGTCACAATCTGAAAGAGATCTTTAAATGAAAACTGCCAGGAAATATCATAGCCAAACTCCAGAGTTCCCAGGTCAAAGAGAAAATACTTCAAGCAATCAGAAAGAATTCATTCAAATACCATGGTTCTATAGTCAGAATCACACAGGATTTAGCTGCTACCCTTTTAAGAATCATAACATTTGGGATATGATATTCTAGAAGGTAAAACAGCTGAGGTTACAGCTAAAAATAAGATACCAAGAAAAAATTAGTGTAATACTTCAAGGGGGAAAAATGGACATTTAATTAAATGGAAGATTTTCAAGCATTCCTGATCAAAAAACCAGAGCTAAATAAAAAAAAATAAATCTGACTTTCAATTACAAGATGTAAGAAAAAGTATATAAAAGTAAACATGAAAGAAAATTCATGAGGGATTCAAAAAGCTTAAACTGTTGACCTTTCTTTATGGGAATATAATACATGTAACTTCAAGAACTTTATCATTATTAGGGCAGTTAGAAGGATTCTATATAGAAATATGGCATAGGAGTGAGTGGGTTACTTTGGAATGATGCAAAATAAAGTGGATAAGTGAGAAAGAGAGATGCCCTGGAAGAAGAGGAAAAGAAGAGGAAGAATGCAAGGAATTATGTCATCTAAAAGAAGCATTTAAGGGATAGCTTTTACCTTGTATACTAAAATAGGCAGGGCGTTATTTGAACCTCACATATAAATTGTTTTGAGAAGGGGAGGGATACTTACACATACATGAATATGAATATATGTATGTGTAGTATATCCAATAAAACAATACAGTGGTCAGAATCAGAAACAAACTTTAGATGACAGAATAAAGACCGAGAGAGCAAGAGTGAGAGAGAGAGAGAGAGAGAGAGAGAGAGAGAGAGAGAGAGAGAGAGAGAGAGAGAGAGAGAGAGAGGGAGAGAGAAAGAGAGAGAGGGAGAGAGAGAGCGAGAGAGAGAGAGAATGAAAGAGAGAGAGAGAGAGAGAATGAGAGAGGGAGAGAGAGCGAGAGAGAGAGAGAAAGAGAGGGAGAGAGAGAGAAAGAGAGAGAGAGAGAGAGGGAGAGAGAGGGAGAGAGAGAGAGAGAGAAAGAGAGAGAGAGAGAGAGAGAGAGAGAGAGAGAGACAGAGAGAGAGAGAGAGAGAGAGAGAGAGAGCACAAAGGATAAACCTAAGGAAAAAAAAGATGAAGGTAAAAGCACAGTTAGTAATGATAACTGTAAATGTGAATGGGATGAATTCACCTATATAAGAGAATTGGATAGCAAAATGAATTAGAAACTAGAATCCAACAGTATGTTGTTTTCAAAAAACACACTTGAAATAGAGAGATATGTAGAGTGTAAAAATAAAAACAAAATCAAAACTGCAACCTCAGTTCACTTCAGGTGAATTTTTAAAAAGGCAGGGGTAGCACTAATAATCTCAGACAATGCAAAAGCAAAAATAAATCTAATTAAAAGGGATAGGCAAGGAAACTTCATCTTGCTAAAATGAGCCATAGACAATGAAATCATATTGATACTAAACATATATGCACAAAATAGATAGGATCTAAATTCTTAAAGAAATAGTTAAGTGAATTACAGGAGAAAACAAACAGTACGACTACACTTGACTTCAACTTTCCCCTCTTGGAGCTTGATAAATCTAATCACAAAATATATAAGAAAGAAGTAAAGGAGATTAATAGAATCTTAGGAAAGTTAGATGTAATACTCCTCTGGCAAAAATTGAAAGGGAATAGAAAATGGTATACCTTTTCTCAGAGGTATATGGCAAGTACACAAAAACTGACCATGAGGCATTGAACACCTCACAACCAAATGCAGAAAAGTAGAAATATCGAATGCACCACTTTAAGATCATAATGCAATAAAATTACTTTTAAAAGAATCATGAATTGTGTTTTAAAAATTCATTGGAAACTAATCTAATCTTAAAGAATGAATGGATCAAAGAAGACATCATGGGAAAAAACTCATAATTTCATTAAAGAGAATGAGAACAGTAAGACAACATTCCAAAATTTGTGTAATACAACCAAAGTAGTATTTTTGGGAACATTTATATCTCTAATTGTGTACATCAGAAAAAGAGAGATAGAATAGATTATTTTTAAAGAAATTAAATTGGGAATGCAACTAAAAAATAGAGAAACAACTTTAAAATCCCTCAATTAAACACCAAAATTGAGATCCTAAATATCACAGAAATTAATAAAATTGAAAGTTAAAAAAATAACCAATAAATAAAACTAGGAGGTGGTTTTATGAAAAAATAGATAAACAATTCGTTAATTTGACTGAAAAATGAAGAAAATCAGATTATTAGTATCAAAAAATGAAAAGGATAAATGCACCACCAATGGAAATTAAACTAAAGCAATGATTAAGAACTATTTTGTCCAATTATGTGCCAATAAATCTGACAATCTAAGTGAAACCAATTAATATTTACAAAATTATGAAGTGCCCAGATTAGCCAAAGTAAAACAGAATACTTAAATAACCAAATTTTGGAAAAAAGAAATTGAACAAGCCAGCAACACATTCCCTAAGAAAAAATCCCTGCTATTGTCACCACTATTATTTAATACTGGGCTGAAAATGCTAGCTATAGCAGTAAGACAAGAAAAATAAGTTGAAGAAGTAAAAATAGGGGATGGGAAAACCAAACTATGAGTCTTTATAAATGATATAATGATATACTTAGGGAACCCTAAAGAATCCACCCAAAACTAATTGAAACAATCAACAACTTCAGCAAATTTTAATTATATAAAATACACCCACATAAATCATCAAGATTTCTATATCTACTCATAAAACCTAGCAATAAGAGATAGAAAGAGAAATTCTATTTAAAATAAGTCCAGGCAATATAAAATACTTGGAATCTTACCTTCCAAGGCAAACCCAGACAATAAATGAACACAAGTACAAAAGAGTTTTCACAGAAATAAATAAATAACTGGAGAGAATATTAATTTCTCCTAGATAGTCTGGGAGGTAAATCATTGGTAGTTACATTGTAGAACATTATTACCTCAGATGTCTTGTCTAATCAGTCCCAGAATTATAAATGATAATCATTATGATGACATTCTGAAGTTTTAATTTTTTGCATTCAGGACTGAAGCCACAACATTTTCAACAAAATAATAGGATTACTTCAATCAATTCTTAAATTTCCTTATACTGTCAGAATCATTATACCATGAATACTTCAGACTCTTTTCACTTGCAGTTTTACATACAGGAGACACATCTTGGTGTCGAATTACTGCAACACAGGTCCAATTTGGCATTACTTTATTTGGAGAAAAAAAATAAATTCATGAATAATATGATGAATCATCACCTTTGAAAACTAGCTCTTGTTCTTTCTCATTTGTCATCAGAACATGAATAGTATTTTTTTAAGATATGAATTATTCTATGAAATGTTTTAGTGATTGTATACAGGAAAACAAATCAGATATACTAAAATTTTTTACCTTAACTTTTCTTGGAATCTCAATAGGAAGTCACACATACATTTGAACTGCAAGTTGTTGCATTTTTTTAGAAGTGACCCATAAACCTTTTAGAATTAATATGTGCTTCTTTTTGGAGTACTATTTTCTAGAAAAGATAAATATTACATGAAACATCTTTAGTTTTCTTTATTTTATGATGGTAAAAGGAGAAATGAGCTAAGACCTTTCAATGATATATAGATTCTTAAAATTCATTTCAAACATTATCCTCTGCCAGGGATTTTCAACCTTTTAAATATAGCATGAGAAATGTCCCTCTTCTCATCTTTTTTGCATATAGGGGAGTGGGAGTGATGTACACAGAGTTAGTGCTGCTTGGTGTTAGTCAGTTAACATGCATTTATTATCCATTGACTGTGCACTAGGACTTGTACTAAGCACAAAAAAGAGAGTGGGAGGAAAAATAAAAAAAAAATCCTGTCTTTGAGAAGACCATATTCTAATGGAAAATGTAACGTAAATAATTACGTACATATAATTAGGTATATATAAGATATATGAATAAATGAAAGATAATCTCAGAGGGTAAGGCAATAACAGCTGGGGAGACTGGAAAATTCCTTCTGGAGGAGATAGGATTTAAATTGAAACTTGAAGGCAGACAGGGAAAATCTGGAGTAAGGAAGAGAGAACATTCCCGGCACAGGGGACAGACAATATAAAGACATGGAGGTGGAAGATGAAAAGTAGGCTAGAAAATAAACGGAATAGGAACACAGTTTGTCCACAGTGTCAACTAAAGGACACAATGCTCATGTCTGTTTTAAAAAATATCTTTCATGCTTGCTAGATATTCTACCAATTAGGATTATTTGTCTTGTTAATCAATTTCTCATAAAGTGCTAACTGTCCTTGAATGTTTGTTATTATTTTCACTCATTCACAATTGGTTAAATACCCTGCTCTTCTTATAGCTGATATAAACAGAAGAGAGAGAATGTACATTACTTTTTTGAGAGTAAAGATGCAAAGAGAGGAGGAATAATTTTAGAGCATGGGATATTTGAAGGCGAGAGAGAATTTTCTTTTTATATCTCCCTGGCTCCTGCATATGTGATTACAAATATAAGAAACTGGCCCCTATCCTAAAGAAAATGTATTTTTTCAACCTACTATTTCCCTTGAGATAGTGTTTCTCTTCCTCCATTCTTTTAATATCAAAATTTCTCAGACAGTTGTGTTCACTTGCTGCCTTCATCCTTTCACCATCCATTCATTTTTTAAATCCCTTGCAGTTTGGCTTCAATATCCTCCACTCTAGCCCCCAAAGCCTTTGAGTTCACAACACTTAGTGCCATTATTTAATAATTTCTTGTGACACTTTGGTCTACTGAAATAACATGGAATGGTCAAAAAAGCACTTGGAGTTTTAGAGTTAAAATATCGATATTTAAGTCAGAATCATACAAGGATCTTGGATAGGTCACATTACTTCTTTGAGACTGATTCATTATCAGTAAAGCAGAAATAATAATAATTTTTCCTTACAGGGATATTGTGAATAAAATGCCTTACACAACTTATAGCATTCTATAAAGGTGAATTTTTATTATCACCTAAACCAGTGGTTGCTGTTCAGTTGTGTCTGGCTCTTCATGACCCTGTGGACCAGCTGTCCATGAAGATACTGGAGTGGTTTGCCATTTACTTCTCCAGTTTCATGCAGGCAGGAGTTATGTTATGTGACTTACCCAGGGTCACACAGCTAGTAGGTGTCTGAGGTCAGATTTGAACTTCGGTTTTTCTGACTACAGACTGAGTACTCTATCCACTGTGTTGCCCAGTTTCCCCAACATCAGTGATGCCAAACCCAAATAGAAACAGAGTCATTAAAAAATACATAAGAATCCCTGTGGGCAGCATATTGACTTAGAAAAAGATGTGTTAACAAATATTGTGTTTTGTTAAATATTTCCTTGTTGTTAAATAATTGCATTTTATTCTGGTTCTGGCAGGGCCAGATGGTAGACACCTCTGACCTAGACAATTTTAATAGCCCCCATCTGGTCTTCACTCCAGTTTCTCTCTTTTCAATGCATCTTTCCCATTGCTGTTTGTTTTATCTTCCTCATGTGTCAATCGAATTATATCATTGCACTATTTGAGAAATTATAAACTTTTCATTCCAGCATTCAAAATGTTTCATTACCTGGATCCAGCTCAACCTTATCTCTCTGAAGTTTCCTGTGGGTTTATGTTGAAATAAAAGCAAGCTAATTTCTATCTACCCTACTTGTCTCACTTTTTCTAATTTCAATTCCTCTTCTCATGCCTAAAATGGAATTCATTCATGTTCCCTGCCTCCATCCATGCTTGAAGAAGTCCTTCCTTTCATTTAAGGTCTAACTCAGATGCCAACTCCTACAAAAAAAAAAAAAATTTCTGGTCTCTCCAACTGAAAGTGATCCCTCTTCAAATGTCCCCTGATACATTGCATAGCTTTCTTCTTTGTGCTTAACACATATTTCCTTTTCTTTGAAGGTTTTTGAGTTTTTCTCTTTCCCCTCTTAGACTGTAAGCTTTTTTGAGACTAGAAACTGGGTCTAACCTATTTTGGTATCCTTAGCATAATGTATACTATTCTGAAAATGATAGTCACTTAATAAGTATTTCCTGAATTGAACTGACTTTTCATTCATTCTCATTGTGGTCAAAAGTATGAATGAGCATCTACCTAGTCCACAAAGTGAACTAACTGGATGTTTGCTACCTCTCTGGGAAAAGGTCTATTAAATCATATACTAAATCTTCTTTTTGCTTTTTCAACTATGATACAAAAATGTGGCATTTAAACATCTGTCTTTTTTCTACTAAAGCTCTATCAAAGAAACTTAGGTTTTAGAATGGCTTTAAGGTTAATGTTCCACAGTCCAGTGCCTATATGTGTACAGAATACATGAAAATGGACTGCCACATGATTTAAATAATATCTGCTTGGGAGTTGACATCTGGATAAAGCCAAGGCAAATGTTGAAAAGTAACAAATACAATCAACTGGCTATTCTCTATGATGCTGATATCATAAATTTTAGCATAATTATCCTTCTCCT
The DNA here is from genome assembly GCA_023548195.1 of Bettongia penicillata ogilbyi. NCBI lineage: Eukaryota > Metazoa > Chordata > Mammalia > Diprotodontia > Potoroidae > Bettongia > Bettongia penicillata. Next base: position 6,117,799 of record JAJHZJ010000021.1, read on the forward strand.
GAATTGACAGAATGTTTTAGTTTCATTTAGACATAAATTCAAGCATCAATGCTTATTGAATACCCATGAGATATGTGAAACCTATATCAGTATTCATGGCCCCAGGAATGGCTTTATTATTCCTTCTCTAGTAAATAATACACAGTTAGTGTTCAATCTGAGCAAAGAAATAATACATGTGTTGCTCTTTTTATCATAAAAGATCTAAGATAGTTCATAAGAAACTAGTAATAATTACAAAAATTTATGAAATTCGAATGGTCCTGAAACAAGTTGCTATACTGTTATTACTCTTTTATATGGAGTATTTTTCAATGTATTTTAGGTTGGATAAAATAACCACTTTTTCTTATTTGGATAAAAGTAGTGTAATTTAAGCTGATTTTCTGTAGCCTTATAAGGATTTTTAGTATAATTTAAGAAGCAAATAGGACGAAAAGGTTCAATTATTTTGATTTGTTTTTACTAAATATTTCTTGAAATTATTTCGTTTCATGAAGCTAGAAGAGTATTTGGTATTTCTTTTAAAGTCATTCATGAATCAATGTTATATCCAGGCAGTTGTGGGCAATAGGTCTGCCAGTGACAACTAATCCATCAATCCAGAGGTACTTTAAGTTTTTTGATATATTTTAGGCACTGTAGTAGGCATAGATGGTGCAAAGGAAACAGTCTTACATCAAGGAGCTTATATTCTATTGAAGGAAATAATAATGTATTCATATAGGTGTATTCTGACTCTGATAATAGATGACCTCCAGCAGAGTTTATTCATTGAGTCCTCAAGTATGTTATGAATTCTATAATTGAAGTAGGATGATTTGTCATTTGTTGCTTTTGGAAAAAAATACCAATTAGTTATTGAAGTTAGTAACCATGTCATGGTAGATTTTTGGTAGGTGCTAATTTTTTGCAACTGGAAGTGTTTTATACGGTTAATACCATATTGTTACTTAATCTTCATTGCTTAATGAACCCATTCATCTTTAAGATCACCTGTCTGTAATTTCTGACAGCACTGATATATTCCTGAATCACAAACCCTTCCATTTCTATTAAAAAATATTGATAAATTATTGATTTGTTTATTTATAATAATAAATGATATTATGTAATTTTATGTAATGGAACACCTTTAGGAAATCAATGGTTAACAGTTATAACAGTCTATATTGGACCTCATTGATATGATCACATAATCACCTATTGAGAGCTAGAAGGGACCTTGGAGCACAGAAAGTATAAACACCTTATTTTACAAATGAGGAAACTGAGGTCCAGAGAAGGTAAATGACTTGTTCGGGGCCATGCAATTAGTAAATGTTGGAGGCAGGAATTGAAGTCAGATGCTCCTGATTCTTAAGCATCTCATTTTATTTACACTGCTACAATTATCACAGTAAAGCTTCCATTATAATTATAAAACAAGTCAAAATGTTCAAAAAGACCTAAAGAAAGTATAGATGAGGATAACAGGAATGTTAATCATGATGCTAGACCATAACAATTCAAACCAAGTCCACATTAATTCATTAAGGATGTATTATGTTAAAAACAGTGTAGAACCTGGGGTTAGAAAGATGTAATAAGACTGTTTTTTCTGTTTTCTCTTGTTTGGGTTTTCCCCTCCAGAAGCTTCCATTCTATTGGGAGAATAGATCAATTATACAGATAGGTAAACATAAAATTTGATAGTGAGAGCACTAACGACCAGGGGGATTAATAATGGCTTCCTGTGGGAAATAGCACCTGAGCTAAGCATTAAAGGAAGACAGATTTAAGAGGGCAAGGAAGGAAGGAATTGCAGATGTAGAGAACAGCTTGTACCAAGGCACAGCAGCGGCTATTGAAATACCAAGTTCAAGGCACAGCAAGTAGGCCAATTTGGCTGGAACATACAGTGCATGAGGAAGAGTAATGGAAAAAATCTGCAAAAGTGTACATGGAGGAAGCCCTTTCTCGTTATTATCATGAAATAGCTACAGATGACACCATAATAAAAAATAATGCTTAAAGTCATTAGATAGGTGGAGCTCATTATGGAATCAAAAAAGATTAGAATGGAGACAAATAAGAAGAGGTGGAGGTTATGTGTTAAGAGACAGGGGCTGAAATAAAGGCATTTGTGATACTTGATAAAGTCCCTGTGCCTGTATGTCAGTGTTCGTCCTTCATTTTCAAAGAAAACCATGACATCAAGATGCCTTGACTTGCACTTGACTTTGTTTTGAATGAGGGAGGACTGTCTAGTCAGTAAACCCCAAAGCCCCAAAGGAAGGGGAGAGGGAGACAGAAGGGAGGGGAGGATGAGCTGGGTTACCCAGCTAGCTAGATCTACTCACAGCCTGTGTTTGTTCTTCATGTTCAAAGAAGACTATGCCATCAGAGAAATGATGACATGACCTGTAAATGACTTTGTTTTGAGTGAGGGAGGGCTGTGCAGGTCACCAGCCTCACTTTCTCCTCCTGAGCCATCGCCATGCAGACTAAGATCAAATAAATTGGAAAGAGTATCTTGGATTTACAGAGTTCAAGAGGGCAAACTCTTGTTCCAATCAACTTGGTCTATCATCTTAGGACTGCTACTGAGTGATAAGACCGACAAATCATATTGGACTCTGGTTGTGTATTGTAAACTCATAATATATCCATATGTTATTGTATGCCTAGTACCTTGTACAGTGATATACACAGTGCATTAGCTTAGTAAATGTTGCTGATGGTGATAAAAGTTATCCTGTCTTTGTGTGCCTTTCCTTCCCTCTTACTGAGTGTTCCAGTCCTCATCTGCCAAATTAATTGGCTGAGGAAGAAGGAAATAAATTATTCTCTAATTTCTTCCTTTTTCTACAAGATTATGATTAAAATAACTTCAAAAATCCATTCATAATAATATTTGTTATTATGGTGAATCCTTCTTTAATATTGTACCATTTAATGAGTAACTTTTTTATTTTATATATTCTACTTGTGAAATACCTAGCAAGCATCAGTATTTAAAAATGTCAGTGAATCCCATATCACCAATGCAGGTATTCTCTCCAATGAAGCAGACCCCAATAATCCATGCCCTTACAAACTGTGAGGAATATGAACAATTATCACCTCACTTTTAAATTATAGATATATTTTGTTTAGGGGCAGGTAGGTGAAGCAGGGGATAGAGTGCTGGTTCTGGAATCCAGATGACCTGACTTCTAATGCAGCCTTATATTGTCATTACAAAGCCAATCTGTGACCAACTTGATGTTTTCAGACTAAATGCCTGAAAATATTGAGGGATCAATGCTATTGTTGTCCTGGCATTTTAGTTGTGGTCTTTTGTAAAAGGAAGAAGATTTTTACATAAATATTTGGTTTTAAAATAATGACATCCTATTGTAATACCACCTATGTGACACTAGGCAAATCACTTAACCCTGTTTGCCTCAGTTTTCTTATCTGTAAATGATCTGGAGCAGGAAATGACAAATCACCACAGTATCTTTACTAAGAAAATCCTAAATGGGGTTACAATGAATCAGATACGACTGAAACAACTGAAAAACGACAAAAGTATTTTGCTATGACATAGCAGTTGCTTTCCGATAAAAATCCAGATAAATAACATTGCAAAGTTCATTTCCTGAAAACATTTAACAAAATTAACTAATTTCATCTGAATGATAGATAGAACATGCCACTTTCTACTTTTGTCATATTCTTAGTTGACATTAAGGAAAGATGAACTTTTTTAACTTTGAGACTAACGTACCACAAATATTATTTCAAGAAAATGATTTGACCTTCAAATTTTTTTGTAATGCTTAGCTTTTGTTTGATTTTCACATTAAAAAAAAATTCTGTACATCTACCCTTTTAGAGGATCCAGTTTATCTTTCAAATAACATAAAATTACTTTCAATTATATCGTCATTACAAGGCCAATCTGTGACCAACTTGATGTTTTCAGACTAAAGGTCTAAAAATATTGAGGGATCAATGCTATCGTTGTCCTGGCATTTTAGTTGTGGTCTTTTGTAAAAGGAAGATTTTTACATAAATATTTGGCTTTAAATAATGACATACTATTGTAATACCACCTATGTATTTCTTCATGGGGGGGTGTAAATTTATAAGGTTATTTTCTTTTTATACTCAGATATAAAGGTATGTGGGAATAAACCATCAAAATGATTAAGGGAAAAGGGAAAAAGGAAAATCATACAAATAATAAGAAAACACCTAGGAATTTGACTTTAGACAAATTAAGTTATTGACACTGGAAAAACTTTCAGGAAGTCCTTAAGGTAATTAACAGTAGAGTTAAGATAAAGAGTAGAAACTTGAATGGTAGCCCATCATAATATTGAAAACACACTGATTACAATTTCACCTTACACTGTTGATCTAATTTCTCTATATATTACCCAGAATTAGGTAAATTTGCACTCATAAAATGGTCAGAGGCACAATTTTGATCGTAAGAAGGGCCATACCACCTGAAAAATTTCACCAAAAACCGAGTCTTGCTTTATATATTTTATTTTATCTCTCCACTCCAATAAGTCCTTCATCCTTCTCTCCTCACTTCCGTGTCTCTCTATCCATCTTTCTCTGTCTCCCTCTGAGTCTCTGTCTGTCTTTGTCTCTCAATACAAACACACACACAATTCACAGTGGTAACATAAATAAGAGTTGAGGGCTGTTGTTTACCTATGTTGTTTATTTTTGATTATCAGTAGCCAAGAGAGCCCACAGAAAAGAAGATTTTGCCCATCTGGCATGCTCTTCCTATCACAAATATGGTTAGACATTGATTACTACAGTATTTATAAAAGCTGTTGTCATCAAAGGACTATATTTGTTATTAGAAGATGTGTTCTACCAGTAATTTCATATAAGGAGAGCACATATATAACAAATATATAAAATATGACAGGTTTGTACTCAAATGTATTTTATGCTCCCATCAAATTCGGAGTTGGAAATATTGGCAGTAGTTAATTCAGGGATTAATGTAGTATAATTTCAGAGTTAAATCCAAATGAAATTTTACCTGATTTCAAGCACTTATACTGAGACTTCAAACCTGGAAATTCAACTTAATAAATATTTCTTGTAGACTGGCTCCCAGGATATGGAATACAACTGTAGTATTGTCAACAGATGTTTCGGTATTTTTTTTTTTATTTTGATTCTGTTACCAAATCTTCCGTATGCCGTGAAAGATTATTACCATACTGAGTCCATCAATTTCACTGGGAGATGTAGAATTGTTAGGTAATGTTTTTGACTTTCTGCCACTTTTTAATGTGTTTTTGTTTTTGTGTTTGGAAAAGATTTTTCACAGAATTTATCTTACATGTGATAGCTTCAGGTTTTCTAAGCATGGACTTGTATATATTGCCACTGTAGATTTTCTGTAGTGCTCAATAAGCATTTTTATTGAGAAAAACCTGGATGAAATTAATCCAACTATCCACTTAGTGGTTGTTATATCACCATATGTTCCTGATTATTCATTGAGGTCAGTATCAGCAGGCAAGTTATTTTGCCTGAGGTATGATCCGAAGTGCCCACAGAGTTAGACATTTGGGCAACTGTGTTCCTCACTCATAACGTTTAAATTTCTATTTACAATTAAGTAATGGCTTTAATTTTACACTATATTGTAAATATTCTGGTTTACCTTTTAATTAAACAATGGTAGAACTTTCCCTATGTACATTAGATCTGAAGACTAAGGAGATAAAATGAAGAGACTCAAATTAAATTCCGCATCCTTACCGATTTCAGCCACTGCTTGCTGCTCCTTGAGCATTCTTTTCATTTTGTTATTGCTAAGTGTTTGTTTCCAAATAATTGTCTGTTTGGGTAAATTAAACTTTCGATTGAATTCAACCTTTGGGAAGTGATTGGGAGAGACTGTTATTTACATAGGCAGTGTGTGGGTCTGTCCGTAGCAGATTTTCACATTGTACTCAATGTATAATATAGATGGTGGAAATCGTCACCTCAACATTGTACTCAATGTATAATATAGATGGTGGAAATCGTCACCTCAACTCAACTGCTGTGATAGTGTGTCAGGTCAAAGGTTCTCAGTCTTTCTGTGTGCATTATGGACCTTTTGGCCATATAGGGATCCCTTCTCAGAAGTTTAAATATATGAGATAAAATTGATAGGATTACAAAAGAAACTGATTAAATTCAAATGTAGTTATATTTTTTCTTAAGCAAATAGACCCCAGGTTAATGATTCTCTAGGTCTAAGTGAACCTAAAGAATATATTAAAAAGATGTAGCGAATGAATTAACTGCCATTAAATTTAAATAGCTCTTGTCTAGAAAAATGTGTGAACTATATTGGATTAAAAATGACCAAACTTAAGGCAAAAAAAATGTAGCAAAACCAGTTGTTACCTACCAACTATAGCTACAGAAGGAAATCAAAATTAAAAAGAATAAATTAAAATGATATTGTAGAAATTTTAAAAAATGAAATTAATCACTTTATTCATTTATGTTGATTAAAACTCTAGAGAGCATAATGAGAGACAGGTTTATTGTCTTTGAATACAGACTTAGATTCAGAATTTAAGGCCTGGAAGGAATTGTAGAGATCAACTAGTTGTTCTAAAATGAGGAAGTTCAAATCCAAAGGGTATCTGTATGTCTTGTGAGTCCACATGGCAGAGATTTCAATGAGTACCAGGATCTTTCTGGGTTTCTTAATATTTTTTCTTATTCTTATTCTCTAAGGAATAATTCTTAATATTCTTTCCTTCCTTGGAGGGAAATTCATTATTCATGGGTGGGCCATAAAATATAATAAGAATTATTATACTACAGAAATTCATTTATAGATTCAGTATTTCGCTGATCAACCTGCCAAGGGGGATCCTTTAAAGTGCTAGTCAAATAAAATGACAACCAAGAAAAATGTCATTTGGGTAGAATAAAAATACTAAGAATCCTCATTCAAATAATACAAAAGGATATATATACAAAATTAAAAACATTTTTGTTATGTAGAATCAATTAAATTAGGATAAAAGGCAAATATTCAAAAGGAGAATTACAATATTAATTATAACTGGCAAGAGTTTAATATCTAATGTATATTAGGATTAAATATAAATAAATAAGACCAATACTTGGTCCCAAATCAATGTTATTAAAGAATATAAAGAAAAACTTTTCAAAATAAAATTTACAAATTGGTAAGGATATGAAAGATTGCTCCAAATTGTAAACAAGATAAATGCAAAGCAAAATGTCTCTAAAGATTTTCCTTACACCCCAAAATCTAGCAAAGGTGAAGAAATTTAAAAGTAGTCAATGTTGGAGGAACTAGAGAATGGCAAATATATTTAAATATTTTGGTGGAGCTTTAAGTTGGTCCAATCGTTGTTGATAGCAATTTGGAATTATTCTAAAAAATAAAGATAGTCATGAGGGCTGAGCCTTATGATTTCTTTGATGCAATGAACTACTGTTGAGTAACATCTTCAACATTGAAGTAAGGCATTAAAGAAACAGGCAGAACACTTGAGAACAGGTAGAATCCCCAAATTGGGTGGATGGTAAAAATGCAACTTGCGTCTACCGTGTATTTCAATATCTGTAGAAAACCTACAGTATTTGTACTATATCAATATACCTACCTTTTTAAAATACAAAGGAATGAGTGGTTTTTACTACTTATTTGTACAATTTTTGTCCTACATCCTGAACCAAAGCATCTCATTTTCAAGGAAATCTACTGACAGCAGTAGCAACAGGGGTGTAATCAACTGACACTAATGGCTCAACAAGCAAACTTCTTCAAGTAAACATTTTAAAAATATGTGAATCTGGCAAATGCACTGTGTCGGTGCATATTTCCCCAGTTCCATGAGGAGGTACATGACAGGGTGTTAAATCTCATGATGCAAATGCTAGAGGGATCTGTTCTTGGGCATCTAGTTCTATCAGCCTATAAAACATACAGTGATGGTTTCTATTTAGTCAAATGGGGAAAAAAAGAGTCAAGCATCCAAGAATGAACTACACTTGTTCCAGAAACAGGCTCTTTTTTTCTTCCTTAACTCTCCTAGTTTTCAGCCCCTCTTAAGACTAGCTGATGTGCTGTTTCCCTTAATCTTATATTAGCCCATGCTGCTGAACCTTGTTTTTAATTACTTTTGCTGTTTTATTAAAAAATGAAAATAAATTAAAATCAGCAATATAAATCTAGATCTAGAGAAAAATTATAGAGGCTACATTTGAGGTTACTGATTCAATCTTTTCACTAAACTGTCATTCAATTCACTCAGAAAGCTAATTGGAAAGATGTGCTCTGTCATTAAACTGACTTTTCTGTTAATAAATTGGTTGTTTTGGCATCATGCCCCCATAAATTATTTTTTGTACTTCTCCTCCTTGTCCATTCACCTACATACGTTTTTGAGAAACTTGGGTATATATGTATATATAGATTAATGGGATAAGTGTGAGAAGGTAGAAAATTATGTTCCCAATTTAAAAGATTTTCAATGGTTGACATTAGAGTTTTGGCAACCAAGGATGATAAGTGCAAGTCAGTATCGGAACACCAGAAAATAGCAGCAAGCTGCCAGAATCAAATTCTAGCTGAAAATATTTGGCTATATTCTGAGAATTAATTATTTGATACGCCCTGCCCTTTTATGTGCCTTGTTATTTGGCATTTTAAAATATCCATTACTTTGTCTGCCACAAGACATGCTGCCTGTTTATATCTTAATTGAGTGAGTCTGATATATTTGGAGCTACAACAGTCAAAACAAATAGATTTTATAATATTAACCTTCTTTCTTCATTCTGCACTATCAGAGCTAGAAAACCTAAGAGATAAATCTGTATCATTGGCTCAAATTCCCAACTCTGAAATTCTAAGTCTCCAGCTCTACAATATTTCCTAATGGAAAGTTTCTCTCTCCTCATTGAAGAGTATTCTGAAAAATCCAAACTCTCATTCCCAACTTTGTAGATTTCTAGAGCTCTTAAGGTAATTTTCTCTCCTCATATTCACTTGTTTTCCCTTTGCTTTACTCTCTTTTGTAAATTTCATTCTCTCCACTGGATTCACCTCTATGTATTAAAGCATACTTTAAGAAAATCTGTATTTTTATTGTTTAATTTTGTATGTATTTTCTTTCGCAACATGGTGAATGTGGAAATATGTTTCACATGACCTCACATGTATAATCAAAATCAAAGTGTTTGCTTTCTCAAGGAAAGGGGAGGAGGGAAGAAGAGAACTTAGAACTCAAAATTTAAAAAAAGTATGATTGTTAAAAATTCTTTTACATGGAATTGGTGAATATTTAATGAAATAAAAAAACACCTCTATGTGAAGGACTAACATATAACACATATATATATATGTGGGTATATATGTGTATGTATGCATATATGTATGCAGTGTATATACATGCATGTATGTGCATGCATACACATATGTCCGTGTGTGCATGTGTGCACGCACATACATGCATATACAAGTCCTGGCCTTGTTCTGAGCTCCATACCCACATTTCCAATGACCTACAGAACATCTCTATGTGGATGTGTTACCAGGTCTTCAAAGAAGAGTAATTGGTATTTTATAATGTGTTTAAGTTTTGCAAAATGCTTTAGATTTTCTCATTTTATCCTTGCAGCAACTCTATAGGCACAAATTTATGATAAGCCCCATTTTGCAGATGAGGAAACCAGAGTTCAAGATAAGACCTGAAATGATTTACCTAAGGTCAAATAATTTCTAGATCTTATAAACAGGATTCCAACCTACATTTCTCCTGACTAAAAGTCCAGCTACCCCTCTGACATACCCAAAAGTGATTTTTCTTTTTAAACAAAATACCATTTGTTCCAAGAAACCTTCTGCGATTCTTTTAGTTATTGACAACCTTTTTTTTTTTTTTTTTGCTTTCTTTAATATTACATAGCAACCAGTCTCAGCTCACATTCTAATGAGGGAGATAACATGCAAACAATTATATATAAACAAGCTATGTATAAGATACATTAGAAATAAACAACAAAGAGAAGGCACTGAAATTAGGTGGACCAAGGAAGGCTTCCTGTACAATGTGAGAACAAACCAGGAAGGAGAGCATTTCAGACATGGGGAACAACCAATGAAAATGTCCCACATTAGTATCTAGAGTGTTTTTCGGAACAGCAAGGTTACCAGTGTCTGGATTGCAGACAGGAGTGTGGGTTGATGATTAAGAAGAGTGAAAAGAGGAAGGAACAGACTGTAAATGACTTTAAATTATGAATGATTTTTTTTTATCAAGAGGACATAGTAGTGACTGTTTATTTAGTATGGATGTTGTTATGATCAGCCCTACGTCGTAGGAAAATCATTTAAATAGAGAAACACAGTTGAAATCAGAGGTTCTTTGCTTTGGGCATTCTCCTCCCCCCCCTCCCCTGCCCACTCCCCCAGTATCCTTAGTGCTTACAACAGTGCCCAGTACATTATAAATGCTTAGTAAATACTAGTTGACTGTTGCGAGACAGGAAGTGATAGAGAAAACAGATGTCAATCATTTGATAAGAGGATCACATTTAGATTTAGAGTTAAAGGTACCTTGGTAGTCATCAGATCCAAGCTTCTCATTTTCCATAGGAAGAAGCTGAAACCTAAAGAAGGAAAGTGATTTGCCTAAGATCCCACAAGGAGTAGCACTGAGATTCTAGCACTGAGATTTGAGTCCTCTGACTTCAGAGCCTGTGGTTTATTCATTATACTACTATAATGTAGTATATATTACTCTGCCAGTCTTTCATCAGCTGAGTGTTAATACAGTTGGAATGATTCCTAATTCACCTTTTTAGAAAATATATATCCTAAAATAGGTTTATTTACCTAAGCCAACTTTCAATAGGAAAAAAATATCTAAAGGAGAAAAATACGAACTAAGGTCCTTCTGGTAATCTCTGCCTCATTCAGTATATATGCTACCCTAGAGAGCACTCTTGACTAGGTCAGATTGACACCCTTGTCTTCACCCACAAGGTAATTTGCTATGTTGTAAACTGCAGGCAGTCATATTATATATTAAGCAACTAGTGATCACTTCATTCCTCACTCCTATCTTTGTATGTTCTTTGACACTCTTCCATGCAAAAAGAAATCATTGCTGGACAAGGGAATATGGATTTTAATTGTAAATGTTGGAAGGAAGGAAATTGAGTAGGTGTCTCCTATACATGAGACCAATATGTTAAAACTAGAATATCTGCAGCTTTACTCTAGAAGTAATTGCTCTATCTATTTACCTATCTACATATCTTCATAGACATAAATATATGTGGATGAATATATATTACATATACATATAGTTACATTATATATTATGTAACATATGTCTGTCATTGTGCATCTATTGTCCCTATCCCTCCAGAAGTTATTGGGCTAAGACTTGTGATTTCTTTGGTATAGAGAAGTATGGTTAAGAAAACCCCCTCTGCTAATGTAGAGTATTACTTTTTCTACAATTTAAAGCCTTTAGGGGCACTGAGAGTTTGAGTCACACAGTTAATGTGTGACAGAAATGGGACTTGAAGCTATATTTTCTTGTCTCTAAAACCCATCCTCTATCCAAGACTTCATGGTTGCTTCTTCATAGGTAAACGATAGACTTTAGAATAGAAATTGCATTTTTAAAAAAAGATCAATAATTCCTATAAGTTTATTTTTCATTGTGTATTGAAGAGAGAGATAAAATATGAAAACTAGAAACTGAGAATCCATGTGGTAAATGCCGGAGGACCCAAACTTTCCAAATAGGATCTAACATAATACTCTTTTTTAACTTGGCTATAGATGGCATGCTATTCAAGCGTTAGATACAAGTTTGAAAAATCTTAATATGAATTTTTTTGTGTGTATGTGTGTAAGCATCCTGAGTAATTAGAGAGATAGAAGCCACGGTGATTGGCAATTCGCATGCCTCCCTGGCTTCCTCATGGTGGTCTCATAGACCATGCCTTCAGGTCTCTGTTCTATCCCAGATTCACAGCTCTCTAAGGAACAGCAGCTGTAGGGGATGTGGAGAGTTAGGAATTTAATGATATGTATCGAGTGCCCACTGTGTGCAAAACTCTGTACAGAATGCTGCAAGCAGATGTGAAAATGCATTTCAAATATTCTCACAAGGGAATATATACAATTGAAATTTTTTGTGTAAGCTTTAGTCTGTACCTAAGTGCTACAGGGTCAAAGAGTAGGGAAGTAATCAAAATCTTGTGGGGAGCAATCAAGAAAGCATTAAAGAGCAAGACTTAAAAGGGAGAGAAAGACAAGATTGCTAGAAAAGTAAGATGTAGGTATGTCAAATACCATGGGGGGCGGGGCGTATCAGAGACCTTTTAAAAACTGTTAGGTTCCCATCCGCTCACTTCCTTTTTCTTGCTCCTGCCACTACCAAAGTCCAGTAGCCCAAGTTTGGATGTTTTCAGAAATGGTCCAGTGGGACAAAGGGAGTTCATGGGAACAAAATATTGTATATGAGATATTTCCTACAATTTTAATTAAAATAAATTGTATGATCTCATTTCCATGATCTTAATATTGATTTAGACTGCAATGTTATTTCGTTATTTGCTTTTAAGTATTCAACTGAAATGCATTATAACTACCTTGGGATTGTAGTAACACAATTCTAGCATCATCTCCTAATGGGGCTTTCCACTTCTGTTTACAAATATTATGTTTAGATTTTGTATTCCAGAAAATTAGCCAGCCCACCGGCTTCCGAAAGAGTGTAAAAGCAATGTCAGATTTTATGATGTTTTTGATTCTTATAATTAATTAGTCTGGGTTGAATAGCATACATCCTAGCAAGACTCTCCAGTGAATAAGGCTTCATGCACAGAGAAATCTCCAAGACTGACATTCCATTAACATGCAGGTGGTGTGTGATGCTAAGGACCTCATCACTGATTCTGAGACTCAGTACCCAGAAGCAATTTACTGCTTTTACATTCTAAGGTTTTCCTAATTGTCTACAGAATCTGAAGCCGAGAAGCACAGCGGATGTTTGCTCTTGAGGAGTACAATGTTCAGTTACTGTTGCATTATCAGCACGTAACTTAGGTCTCTCTTGATAGGTTATACTAACTACCTACTGGCTAATGACTAATGATTACAGCTAAATATTCCCAGATTTATTCTCAGAGATTAATAAATCTAACACATACATGCTTCATGTACCTTATAATTTCTGAATAATAAAAAGCATATCATGGGGGAAGGTACAATTTTAACCTTTCTCCTCCCCCATTTTTCTGACATCCTGAAATACTGTAGAAATCTAATTTTACATGAATAACATTAAAAGAAAGATTATTGGTTGGGTCCAATGCAGATAACAGAGGGTCATTCAAAATGGTAGTATAGATCCTCAAACAGACAAATCTTCAAAGACTGTAAAAAAATATCAAAGTCCTAAGGTTACTTATGCATCTTGTGACCTAAGAATAATCAATGACAATGCTGCTTCACAGAAAGGAAAGAAAAGCAATTGAATAAGGGGAGATTATTAGATGCTTTGGTGGACCCATAATTCCACTGGTATGGTCCTACCTTCCAATATGGTCCATATAGCAACATTTTAATGCCTTTTAATGTGTGATTCTTGACTGAATCTTTATATAAAACCCACATATAGATGATTATTGGAGGAAGGAATCCCCAAGCTCAATGCATGGACTCTCCTTTCTTTTAATTTTTTGGATGTAACCATGTATCATTTGGGTTGTCCATATTTTCTTTCATTTTTGTTCCCTGGTCTATTTCTTTTTCCAGTCACACATATCCTCAATAGTGCCATTTATGCCAGTTGTTAGATGAAAATTATCTTTGGTAATGATGCGATCTACTTATGCCCACTAGGTTTTTTTTTCCTATTCTCTCTGGTTTACTTACAATTTTCATTCTTCAAAGGTAATAATGTTCTATGATTCATAGTTAAATAAAATCACTGGAAGAATATTGGTGTTAGAGATGGGCTTTGGGGTTAGCAAGTACTTTGGATCATTTGACAGCACAGTTCAGTTTTCCAAATGTTCTCTGACCAAAACTTTCACGTACCATGCAATACTAGGCCAATTTAATTATGCATCTACTATGATGATACATATACAAGGAAGATATATTTCTAGCATTTTCAAATATTCCAGTATTCTACCAGCTAGTTGGTCATTGGACACAGATAACTCACACATTTATTTTTGTATTTTCTATATGTTTGTATATGAGATTAAAGAAAATTATTATTTTTGCCACTCTTTTTTTTTCTCTTTTCTAACACTTCTCTAATGCTGTTGAGAATCAGAAAGGGGTCCCAAAGAATTGAGAACCTTTTTTATGATTTTTATCCATTTCATGGGTTTCTGTGGTCACAATTGCTGGTTATTTGGTTGCCAGCCTTCAGGGGGTTATCTTCATATATACCTGGGATGATCCTGAGATAGTAGACACAATCTGTTGCTAGGATCATATTCAAAGTTCCTACAAAAATTGTTCTTCTCTTAAGATCATGTGTTGAGTCACAAATTCATAATAGAATAGTTTGCAGAATTATGTGCTCCTTAGCACCATCTTATTCTCTTTTTTATTTGCCAATTCTATAAATGTCTTCATTCAATTCAGTGATAATAAAAAAAAGACCTTAAATAACCAGAGGCAAAGAGAGAGAGTCCATTATTTTTCAAGGTTGCATAAATATAATAGTTAACATTTATATAGTACTTTTAGATGTATAAAATGATTTCTGACTCCATAATATGTTGCATTTATGGAATTCCCTTAATGTACTAACTTGCAGCTTATTTCTGGATCTGTGATTTGATCAGTGTAGGAACGCCCCTTGGTCAAATTTCCTTTGCCAATGAAGAGCAACGGCTCTTTTTCAACTTACAGTGTTACAGAGTTGCCTTTCGGTACTGAGAGTGAGACTGGCTTTTTATTCACTAAGTTACCCTCTTAAGCTATGTTATTTACCTTTTCAAGGGTGTAAGTGAGGCTGGTTTACCATAACTTAAAGAACCCATGCTGGCTTTTGGTGATTATTTTGGTAATTATGCCTTCCCTTTGTAAGCACTAAAAAAATTCCTTTAACAATCTCTTCTAGAATCTTTAACAATTGATGTCAGACTCAGAGGACTGTTAGTTTTTGAATTCATATAAGATCCTCCTCATTTTCAGTCCTGATGCAACTCTCTCACACCTTAGTATTGTTGATTGAAGTTCAGAAATCACATTGACAGGATCTTTTAATACCTTGGCATACAATTTCTCCTACTTCATATAACTAGAACTCATTGACAACTGCCCGTTGTGTACTTTTTATGGATTTTAATTTGCCTTAACCATTTCTATTTTGTCCTTTACATCCTGAAAATTACCCCTATTGATAAAGAAAATAAAACATAGGAACAGTTTGGTTTTCTCTTCATTGTCTTTGGCTATATTCCTGTGCCCTAAAGGTGTCTCATCTTTTACCTGATCTTTCTCTTGTCCATAGTACATAATTTACAAAAAAGATCCTTTAAATTTTGTTTAGCATCCATTTCAAGTTTAAATTTTATATAACGTTTCTAATGCAATCATTATAGGACTGTGGCAAGAGTTTACATTTTTCTGTCATCTGCCGTTGTTTCCATCTTACATGAGTCAATTTAAAATTAAACTTTAATCAGTGACCTTCCTTGTGCAACCATATTGGTCTCTTGGGAGAAAGATATTGTTCCTTTCATATTCTCATTAGTATCAATTAAGACTATTTCTTTTTGTTAGAATTTCTTTCTTGAGAGATTCTACTCTCATTTAGTGTATGAGATATGGAAATCCTACCCATACTATCTTCTACCTGTTCCACTTACCCTTCTACAGTGTAGGGTACACATTTAATTTTATCTGAATATGTAGTAACTCAAAGATTTTGTCTAGGTTATCCGATAGATTTTGCTACCTTCTTTTCTAAGAATGATGTTATAGTATCATAATTCATTTGGTCCAAAGACTCATTGTTATCATGAATATAATATGAGTAATAATGAGTCCTGAATTTACAAAATATATGAGTCATAGTAATACATCCACATTTGTTCTCTCATCAACTTAATTCAATTCCAGAAATACATATTAATACATCTACTATGTATAAGATATTATTCTAGGTACTTCACTCTTCCAGTATACAATAGATGGAAATATAACAAGCTTGAATGTTTTATTATTTTTTCAAATTTGCAATAACTAAAAAACTGGTATAGTAGGAACACGCTAAAGTATTAGTCAAATGGTCTGAGTTCCAGATTCAATTCACATGCAAATCAAAACATCACCCTGTGATGCCACTGGTTCTTTTTGAGAATGAAGGATGGGTTAACACCAAGCTCTGTAAATAATCCCCTATCAATTTGTAAACATCAATTCACAAGGACATATCTCAGGGGCAAATTTGATAAATTACATGACATTCCTTTATTACAAGAATACTATAATAAGAAAATATTCACAATGCTCGAAGTTTTTGTTTTTTTTTTCTGTCCAACTATAGCCTGCCAAGTGAATATCTCTCTGATTTATGACTTCCCTTTCTCTTTGTGCCTATGGTCTCTGCTACACTAACTCCAAAAGGTAACTTCAGTTTATTTCTGAGCAAAACAGAAACCTGGGAAAGTTTCATCAGATGAGTGGATGAATAAATGAATGAATAAATGAATGGATGAAAGTACACACTATTAGAGATGTCAGACCTACAGCCGTGAGGCAACATGCTTCCCACAACATTTGCTAAGTACTGTCTGAACCAGATTAAAATGCTTTTTTTATCTTATTTTAATATATTGCTTTACTCATAAAAAGAAATATCTAAACATTTGTGGATTTCCTTGTCAATATATGGCTTGCAGGCATCCTTATGCATTGCTTAATGGGCCTCATTTCTATTTGAATCTGACATGTGGTATTTCTGAGAAACATCCACAACATTAAATAAGTAAGCAATTTCTTTGGGGTGAGTAATTGAGGCAATTTCTATTGACTTCGTAAAGATCACTCTTTGATTGAATTTCTTCTAACTTTTCTTCTTTAACACATATGTTCTTGTAGGTCCAAGCTGTATCAGAAGAGATTACTATATTACCATTATTTCTGTGCTTAGAATTCTGTATTTTGAAACAGTCTAAATCCTTATACCTTAAGCTATTCTCTTTACTAAAGGTACCATGACAAATAATAATGTCTCTACAAGTTTTTAAGGCATAAGGAATAGAAAATAAAGGGATTATTTTTAATTATTTTCAAAATATTTATAATAAATCTTTTATACTTACATATAGGGCACCTAGGTGATGCAGTAGATAGAGTACTCAGCCTGGAGATGGGAAGGCTTATCTTCCTGAGTTCAAATCTGTCCTCAGACACTCTCTAGGTATGTGACCTTGGGCAAGTCACACTCAATTTCATTATCTGTGAAGTGAGCTGGAAAAGGAAGTGACAAACATCTCCAGTGGTTTGCCAAGTAGAGTTACTAGGTTATTAGATAACAAATAAATACAACTTATCATGTATGTTAGATCATCGAGTTTACTGTGTTACTATTTATTAAATAATTTCTATCTACTCATATATATGATCATAAAATTTATTGGCAAATAATAACCTAGTAACCTTAGAGGATAAACATAAATTCCAGAAGTGCTACAGTAGATGACAGCTGTTGACATTTCATTGCATTAGTTTATAAACTAGAAAAGTCAGGTTGTATAGAAAAGAAAATCATTCTATCCCAATATCAGTTAGCATTATTTATTATGTGTTACTGTGCCAATAAATTGACTAGAAAATAGTAAATAAATATTTCTTAAGCACTTGCAATGTGTTAGGCACTATGCTAAGCCCTGGGGTTTCAAAGAATGGGGAAAGAAAAGTCTTAGCTTTAAAGGAGTTCACCATCTAATGACGGAGACAACAGACACATTATATGTAGGAGAAATTGTAGCTATTCTCAGAGGCAAGGCATTCAGATTAAGGAGGACTGGAAAAGGTTGCTTATAGAAAGTGGGATTTTACCTGAGAGTTGAAGGAAGTGAGGGAAGCTAGAAGTGTGCCTGTGTATTGTTATTCCTTCATGTTTTAAGAGAACCATGACATCAAGAAGGTGATGCCATGGCTTGCAAGTGAGTTACATTTAAGTGAGAAAGGGCTGTGCAAAGGCACCAGCTTCACTTTCTCTTCCAGAGCCATCTGGGTGTAGTGCAAGATATAGATCAGGACAGTGGTAATGAGGAAAAGGAACATTCCAATCATTGAAAAAAAGCAGTGAAAATACTTGGAGTCTGGATATGGAGTATTTTATGCAAAGAGCAATGTGAAAGCTAGTATTACTGAATTGGGGTCCTGAAGGTAATCAAAAATGCAATGACTTTCATTTAATGGGAGGAGTCACAATGTGGGTCTGATCTGTGTTTAATTGCTGATCTGTGTGTGGCTTGATGGATTGAAATGGGAAAGAGACTTGAGGTAGGGAAACCAACTGGAAGGTTATTGCTGTAGTTCAGCCATGAAGTGATGAGAATCTACACTAACATAGCAGCAATATCAGAGAAGAGAAGGTGACATATAAAAGAGATTTTACAAAGGTGGAAACAACAAAACTTGACCACAGAATATGGGAGGCAGGGAGGAGGGAGTGAGATTTTGAAGGTAACACCTATGTTGTAAATCGGGTGACTAGGAGGATGGTGTTCCCTTGACAGTAATAGGGGAGTAAGGAAAGAGGGAGGGCTTCAGGGTAGATCCTAGGAAACTTTGCTGAGGTGGGAATAAGGGGAGAAGGAAGTACATGTCAGGAACGTAAAACACTTTACACAATGTCAGAGAGGGCAACATTTTGGCATTCTCCATTTCCATTTCATTGTTTAGAGTAAAAATATCTTTTAGTCAGAGGTGAATCACAAGATAAGCATGCTAGAAGGTGAGTTGAGGTGAGGTAAACAGTGGTGGAGCAGAAAAAGAGCTGTATTTGGACCCAGGGAAGAGATAGCATGGTTTATTACAGTAGCATCAAATGTAAATAGAAATGAGGCCCCTAAACTGCACTTAAGGATCCTTGTGGGAGCATATTAATTCAGTTTTAAAAGACAACTTTATCTATATTTTATTGTATCTTTATTTATTTGTTACATATTTTCCAGTTATATCTCATTCTAGTTTAGGCTGCACTCAGATGCGTTTTGGACTCTGTTTTTGACACTTCTGTATGGGATAGAGCATTGCACTTGTAGTTGGGACAGATATGGTTTTAAATCCCACCTCAGACATTTATGAGCTATGTGATCCTGAACAAGTTATTTAACCTGTTTCCTCAGTAAAAGTAGAAGGTTGGCTTTGATGACCTTTAAGACCTCTTAGAGCTCTAAATTCATGCTCCTATAACTTACATTCAAATATCAGCTCTGCCACAACTCCCTATGTGTTTGGGGAAGTCATTCTACTTCTATGAACCTACTTACCTGTAAATAAGAGGACCTAAAGGAACCATAAGGTTGCCCCCAACTCTGGTTCCATTATCCTATGATCCCAAAAGAAGTAAGAAAGGTAGGGAGCAAATGTGGTCAGTACAAAAAAATGTATGGAAGGAAGCCTAGGTGAACAGTAAAACAAGAGAAGGAGAAGTCTTCATTTCCTCAGAAAAGTACTGTGACAAGAAGGCGCCATCAAATTTCCTGATGTTGAAACTCTGTGATTTTTAGGGAATTAGAAAGTTTTAAAATGTTTATATCTGTGGATGAATTATGAAAGAAAGTCATGAAGAAGTAGGTAAATAACTAAAACAGATGAGGTTCTAGTGTATCTTAACTGATTTTGGACATTTATAAGGAGATAGAATGTACTTCTATGTTATTAATTATTTGTAAGGATGCAAAATACAAGAAATATCTATACTTTTAAAAAATTTCCTATGTGACTAGGAGACATCTATGTGGTAGAGAGTTTTTCCTGTGTGGTTTGTTGTAAAGAAGTTGCATCATTTCTATAGATTAGTGTCTTTCCAAAAAAGGCTTTGGGGAACATAGTTATAATACAAATGGGAATTATAATGAAAATGTGATTTCAGGATGAGAAAATTCAGTTTTCAATTGGTTATTTCCTATATGGTTTTGATTGTTGGAACTGTGTGCATTTTGTGTCTCATAATTATCCTTGGTATTGTAGATAAGATAAATACCTAATTTAAAAACACAATATTTTTGAACTGGATATGACCAAAACTTTAAAAACTAGTCAATTGAATCAGAAGATCATTTTATAGTTGAAAATTGTAAGTTTCATTTTTGTGAGAAGTAGGCATTAAGTCTTTAACCAGAAATATTTTCATTAACATTTTCTTCTCATTTCCCAGCTTCATAATATATCTATGGGGTCTCCAGTTCTGTAAAATTTAATCTTTATGTTATCAGCCAAGATTTTCATTCTCTGTTCTTTCCCTACTGCTTTCCATAAAGCTTATTCTCTTTCTACTTCTAATCTTATCTATTTATCCATTTCATTTTCAAATGTGATTCTCTAAAAGTTTTTTTCCCACTATTTTTCCAAATTTTCTTTAATGTTTCTCAACAAATTTATTCGCTTGCTTTTTTCTCTTCTTCTTGATATTTTCATTAATTGAAGTCAGTAGCCAGAGTAACTACATTACTGAGTAGGTGATTTTATGATTACTTATACTTTTTACCTACCTTGTACTTTCCTTGGTAGTCCTACCAAATGCATTTTGTTTGAACAGAAACATTGTATAGCATATCCAAACACTATGATTGCCTCTAATTCAGCCCAGACAATTTGTACCAAGAACAATGTTTCATTAAGATAGCTAGAATCTTGGCATGGACTGTACTTAGTCCTGCATTCCTTACTTGTATGTTCATAATCATGCTCTAGAGACAAAATGTTTGTTGTTCCCCAAAATTGCAAAAGATAATTCTATATATTTTAAAATACATGTTGGAGTATTCTCTACTCAATGACTAACTGTAAAACACATAAATGTATTTTATCTTGAGATTCAAAATGTCAATAATGAGGGGAAACCACCGGCGAACTGGAAGAGTTTATAAATTAGTTTATTAAATAAGATAAACATTATTCAAAAATATATTAAACAGCTTGCCACAGTGCTGGGAAAATATTCATTTAACCAAGTAAAAATAGATGAAAAACAGATTTTTTAGTTCTTTTTATAGCTGATTTTCATCCAGATACACAAGGTCATGACTGAGTTCTCCAAAAGCTACCCATTAGCTACCGATTCAACCTTTTAAGACTAGAATGACAGCTCCCCCCCAAAACACTTTAAAGACTTTGTAATTCACTGCAACTGACGTTTTTGAACTTTCTTTTTAACAGAACTGGAAAAACCCTTGTCTAGTAAAAATAATTTGCTTTTTTTATGTTTCTTTTTTTTAAATCAAAATCCTGAAGCACGTTCAACCAGGAAAGCGTTTGTGCAGTGCTGTGTAAATGAAGTATTATATCACTTTCATATAGATATGCAGCAATACTTAAAAAAAACTTTTGAAATTAGTTATTTTTTATTTCACTTCAAGTCAGTGATTTCTCTTTTGTTTCACATGATTTATTGAAATGCATAGTACATCCTAATGCTGATTCGAATTAAAAAATAACCCAAAGGAAAAGCATTAATAAAATCCACAAAACATTAGTTCTGGAAAATATTACAACAAAATGAAATATAATGGGCTGGGAACTCAGTAGTAGATTGGTGAATTCTACCTGATTTCTCATTTTAAAAACAGACAACAAAGCAAAAACCCCATTTTTTGCCTTTGCTGTTCTCTGACTTTTCCCTTCATAACCAGCCATCTGTTCTCCTCCTATGAAAAATGAATCCTTTATTTTTCAGCTTAAATTCTTAGCCTAAAATTTAGTTTTGAGAGTGAATTTATCAAAATAACCTAATGTAAATTTGGAAAGATCAAGATTGCTAATGAATATGACAAGACAGAATAGAGGCTGTCGTTTTGTAGAGTTGAATGTATCCAAAATAATGAAAGTATGAGACTGAAAACAGCATCAGATAGAAGAGAGGAAGGAGGTCATTTCCTAGCTCATCACATAAGAGGTATAGGGGTAGAGAAGTAAGAAAACATAATCTTTTTTTCCAGTTTTGTTCTCCTGCTAGTTCTGTATTTTTGGACAATTAATTTAATTCACATTAATTTCTTATATGCAAGATTATGGTTTTGTTTAGGAGAAATGTGAATATTTCAAATACTGTATTTTCTTGCGAATTTTACATATACTTTCTCCCACAACCACAGCATCCTTATCTTTCAAAGAGGGCAAGTAATATTTGGACTTTAAGTACTATTGTGAAGATGAAAAGAGGAAATACAAGTGAAGGAATTTTGGCACTGCATAAATGCGAACTTTTATTAAAGAGAAAAGTAAGATTCATAACATTTAGATTTGGAAAGGACATAAGAAAATATCTAGTTCAAACCCTCATATTAAAGATGTCAAAACAGAGAACCAAAGAGGTCAATGTGTAAGAATGGAGAGGGCACTGAGCTTGGAGTCGAAAGAGTTAGGCTTAAGTCTCAGTTAAACCGTCACCGTCTGGTTATACAGCTTGAGGTAGGTTATTAAATTCCGTGATCCCCAGAATCCTGCCTAAGGTACGTTAGTTGTATGACCCTAGGCAAAGCAAGTGATTTCTCAGCTTTAATTTCTTCAGCTATAAAATGGGGACAATATTAACTCCTACCTTTAGAATTGTCATTAAAATCAAGTGAAATGACATAGGTAAAATGCTTTGCAAAACTTGTAAAAGTTAGCCATTATTATTATAGTTTGCAAAATAAAGATAATGATTTATTGCCTAAGAGCAAACTGAGAAGAAAATGCTTTGTAAAATCATAAAGTGCTATGAACATGTGGATTATGATTATACTTAGTTAAAATAATTGTTAATATTAAACGGCACAATGTTCACTTTTAAATGAACATCATTTTTATGTTATCAAGGTAGAGAATTAGAGCAAACTCCAGATATTTAAGCATTCAATACTTCCCTACTCTAATGATGTGGCTCAAATGAACTGCACATTTCAGGTAAAACTGTTTTGTTTTATTTAGTTTTCAGCCTGAGCTAAAAGACGCAGTTTACCATTTTATTTTGTACATGTAAATACAACCATAAAAACAATAAAATAAATAAAATAAAATAAAAAATAAAAGTGATGCATTTCGGATGCCCCTTTTTAAACCTATTTGGTTTCCTTTCCTTTTTTTTTTAAATCAGACTCTGTGTTGGTAAAGTCATTCTAATGTCAATTTTTCCTTCTGTCTGAGGAATAGGATTTAGAGATCTCTACAAATAAGGAAATCCAAAATATTACATATTGGTAGTAGACAGAAAAGAAATCTGCTTTGTGAAGCAAACTACTGGGTGTTATACACATTTACTTTTGAAAGCTTCCTGTATTTGTCTCAGATAAACTTGTGAAGTAGGTGGTTTTATCCTTCTTGCCTCCTCCAACAATGCTTCTCTTTTTTTCTCGTTTGGATCCCTGATATATGTAAAAAGTATTTGCTCACCTGGTGCTTTATTCTAGTAGAAAGGAGGTTGTATAGTCTCATTGTATTTGTGACCCTCGTAAGACCGCATAAGGAGTATTGTGCTCACTTTAGATAGATAGATAGACAGACAGACAGACAGACAGACAGACAGACAGACAGATAGATAGATAGATAGATAGATAGATAGATAGATAGATAGATAGATAGATAGATAGATAGATAGATATCATCTGGCAAGTGTCCAGAAGATAATTAGGATGAACGGTCTTAAATCTATATCATCTGAGGATCAACTGAATGAAATGTCAATGTCTTACCTGAAGAGAAAGCTCAGAGGAAACATTCAAGTAATTAAGGGTCTGTCATGTGAAAGAGGAACTATATTTCTCCCCCCTACCCCCCAAAAAAGCAGATTCTATAATTAGTAGAAGTTGAAGTTGGAAAAAAATTAGACTTGATAAAAAAAATAGCTAACAATTAGAACAATCCAGAAGAAGAATGGACTGTCTGTACAAGTGGTGGTTTTCCAGGCTTTGTCTTCAATTAGAGTCCAAATGACTACTTTTAAGGCATATTGCAATAGATATGTCTATAGAAGTCCATTCCCAGAATAATGTTCTATGAGTCTATGATCCTGGAGGGGAAAAATTCCAAAAACAATGAAGCCATAATGCTGTTAAAACAGATGAAAGATTTGATATTTCCAGAGGGAATGTTCAAATTATACCAGCTAATACTCTACATTCTTGTGAAGTAAATTTTTCAGGCAATTGTTTGTGCTTACTAGTCAACGAGTTGGGAAGTATGACTTGGGAAGGGAAGGAGTAAAGGTGAAAATGTAAAGTTCTCTTTCTCATGATTGACTAGGGGAATGATGATGTCATCAGCAACTGTAGTGTAGAAAAATGATTACACCATTAACAAATGTAAGTTAGAAAGAAGAACAGGGAAGATGCTTTCATTCTTTATCTGTTTGAAGTACTTTAGGAAAAACTAGATGGAGATATGGAACTCTGCAGTATGGGGTTTAAAATACAGTTCTCACTGAGAAGCAAGGTTTGAACTAGAGAAAGAAATTTTCAAGCCTTCCATGTACATCTGATATTTGAAACTGAGTGAATGAGACTGATAAGAGAAAATGGAGAGAGGAGCCAAATCCTGGGGTATGCCAACATTTAGGAGCTGGAAGGAGAAAAGGAGCCAATAACAACAGCAAAAGAAAAGATTGGGAGGAATAGCTAGAGATGATAGGATCATTCTCCCTCTCTCCCTCCCTCCTTTCCTCTCTCTCTCTCTCTCTCTCTCTCTCTCTCTCTCTCTCTCTCTCTCTCTCTCTCTCTGTCTCTCTCTCTCCCTCCCTCCCTCCCTTCCTCCCTCCTTTCCTTTCTCTCTCTCTTACACACACACACACACACACACATACACACACACACACACACACACGCAAACAAAACTGTCACAACTTTAGACTTCCTCTAAGATAGGCAGACCAGCTGATGTTTTTTGTTGGTGTGAAGGAGGACAGGAGGGAGTTTTCACAGGCAAAGCATCTACTGTGGTCAAAGCAATCTGGAGCATGCCAGAGCATTCTTCCACTTTTCTCTCACTTCTCTTCCTATGGTTCACACTTACATACACCCCCTATCCTGTTTTCCCCAATCTACTCAGCCTCCCTCTGGGCAAGGACTCCTTATCTATCATAGTTTACTAAATCTGAACTTGGTCTCCACCTAGCACCATTCCTCGTAGGTAGTACATAAAAGATAAGCAGAGTTGGAGTGCCTTGAAGGAATGGACTTTAGACCCCTGACTGTATGTCATATGCCTCACTGGAAAACAAATATAGCAGAAGGTCGGTTAATCTAAACCAACCCTTGACTTTTATATTTCACCTTCATTTTGAGGGTATCAGGCTGGTGTCAAGTATGAAAAATGAATTTCATATACATCTCACAGTTAGCATCCTCTTTCCCAAAGATGTTAAGAAACTCTAGGAATTTTTTCTATTCACTTATATAAAGTATTTTGGTCACCAAGTGACTACATGCTGTGTTGTAATTGTCTATTACCAATCTAAAGGTATATATTTTGCCCTGAATTTTAGGATTGGCAGGGATAACCTGACTCCTAATATATTTCAAGCATCCACTTTAAGCAATTTTAATTTGAGACAGATACATGGGGACATCTGAGGAAGTAGATGAGTCCCAAATTGCCCAGCCTTCATTCTAACCTCCAGTAGTAGTCTTGAATAATTCTAAGTAACATCATCATTATACATAAAGATTCAAGAAGATGGGAAAGGAGGAATAGCTGTCAGTGTTTGAAATAATATAAGAGGACATAGAAATTCTCACTTCCATACTAAAAATGACACATCTTTTTTTCCATTTTGGAGAATCTGATTTTCCTATATTGTATCATATCACCTCGTGGAGAGAGATAGTCTGGTTAAATAACTGGATGAAACTGTAGGCATTCTAAGTCAGGAACTTGTGGGACTAAAGAGAACCTTAGATTGAATACAGGCAGGAATTCAGAGATGTACTTCACTTGTGAATTATCAGGCCTGGCAGCTTGAATTCTCTCTCTTTAGGGGAGCAAGAAAGTTGATCTGTTTTGCAGGATTATAAATGGCAGCTGGCACCATCCTAAGACAAGCAATAAAATAACCATAATGAATCTCAAGCCCTCAGATATGATTACCCTCTATATATTCATTGGGGCTGTTTCACTTTTAACTCATAATCTCATTTATAACACTAACAGTCTAATGCAATGCCTAAAGAAGTCTAAGACTGGTTTCTCCTCCTGCCCCCCCCCCCCCCCCCCCGCATTCTAGAAGCATTGAAACTTGGATTTTGTTTCAGGTAACCCAGGAAAATGTACTCGATGTCCACCAAATTTAAAACTGTTTACTTTATCCTAAATCACAAATAAGAAGGGTCGTAAAGGTTTAGACTCACAGTATAAATTTCCAGTTTCCTAAATTATTTTTTCCTTAAAATTGAATTTAGCAACAACTACCTTTTTCCAGGGAAAATTGTGTGACGTAAAATAACTAATTTGATAGAAATATATAGTTTTCACAATTTTTGGCATTATATGGATACATGCTTTATATGAGGCAACTGTCTGTGCTTCACTAAATGTTACGTGGGGGGGGAGGTGTAAGCATCTTATGATTCATTTTTTTTTAAAAGCAAGAAAGAAAATTATGATTAAGCAATGCGTTACCACATATCCCTTATTTCAGCTTCTACTCTTTTATTAAGCAAAATGCGAGAACTGGCTAATGAGCAATCATATAGTTCAAAGTGCATTTAAAAAAATTAAGTGTTGTCTTGGGATCTGAAGCTTTTCTGCCTTATGAAGTGTAGCTAATTCACTATCCAATTCTACAAGCATTCATTAAGCACCACTTGGAGGATGATTGCATGGGAATACTGGTCGGAGATGTGAGGTTCAAGGAAGAGGATTATAAAGGAATTGTGTCAGCCACAGGTGATACAAACTCAACAACTCTGGCGTCCTGGGATGTCCCTAAATAAGCAGCCCTTGGATCCACATACACAAAGGCAATATGCATGGTATAATAGAAAGGAATGGATTTGATGTCAAAAGACATCGAGACTATTCCTGATAAATGTTCCTATTAATTAATGATCTAAGAAATCATGGGATTTAAAACTATATTAAGACTCAAAGTTCATTTAGTTCAGTATTCTCATTTAATTTATCAAGAGAGATGAAGTGACTTGCAAAGTTGACTTACATAGCATGATGGGTGGTAGATAGAATTTAAACTCAGACTTTTTTTATTCTAAATTCAGCACTCTTTCTACTTCATAATGTCTGAATAAAAACATTAAAAATCTCTTCTTATATTTAATGGAGGAGATAAAAGTCACAGAGCCATTGCATTTAGCAGTTGGAAGGACCTTTACTAGTCATCAATTCCAATCCATATACAAAAGGAATTTCACATTATGATATACCAATGACTTCCTGACTTTTGATCCTAAATCTGGCTAATATTTAACTGGTCATGTGCCCTTAGAAACAAAGGAAATAAACATTCATTAAGCACCTACCCCCATTCCAGACACTTTTCTGAGCACTTTATAAATATTTTATTTGATCCTTACAATAACCCTGGGAAGTAGGTCTCATTACTATCCCCATTTTACAGTTGAGGAAATTGACATACACAGAGGTTGAGACTTGCCCAGATCACACAGGAAGTACGTCTGAGATAAGTTTTGAACTCAGTTCTTCTTGGCTCTAGGCCTCCAACTCTATCCACTTGGCTACCCAGATGCCTCTGCCAAGGGAGTGATTTATATTATAATGTAAAAAACACTTTGGATTTGGAATCCAAAGAAATGGATTTAAATTCTGATTCTTCTTCTTACTACTTGAGTAACTCTGGGTAGGTTATTCACCTTCCCATGCTTCAGATTTTTTTTTTCAAATCAAAGGCATTTAATGAAATAACATAATAAGAAAAGTAACAAGTAACAAGCCAAAGATTTCCCACAAAACATGCCTCACTTTCTCCCTGCAATGAGAGGAGAGGCCTGATGATCTGTGTGATCCATTCCAGCTCTTAGATCCAGTGAAAAGCGTTCACCTTGAATGTACATGTAGTTCCAGGAACTCTCAAAATATTCATGAAATTAGAAGAGGGATGTGTTTGAAGTGCCTTGATTACTCAGAAATCAGCAGCAGCCCCAGCACCTCCTCAGACTTCAATTCCCTCTTAACAGTGAGGAGAATGGAGAAATTGTTGCACTCCCCCTTTTCCTTTGGATTTTTTTTTCTCGAATGTTCTCTTTCCTTCCTCTCACTTCCAGAACAGCCTCACCACCATCCAGGAGCTACAAGAGACAGTTGCTTGGCTTCTCTTGAGGAAGTAGTGTACAGTAGAGCAGAGGCAAAGCCAGCCCCAAGAAAGGAAATCCCTTCAAAGAGGATTTTTCAGACTCTGCCTGCAATTTCCTGCAGTGCAGGACCAACCTCACAGGGAATCTGCAGCAGTGGCTGCCATATGGAGTGATTGAAAGCCAGATTTGCACCACACTGTGGAGAGAGCTTCACTGTGCACACTTCTCCAGAAAATACAGTTACCAATCATTACTGGAGCTCCATGCTGAAGCGCAGTCTTGCATAAAAATGCAAGGGACGACATACTTTATACATCTTCTGAGTGTGCTGATTCAGCACATGGATGCCGGTCAAATGTACAGCAGTTCATGTTTTGACTGCAGGATGCTCCGATGGGATTGCCTGGGTGTCAGCTTTCTGACAGGGAGCTCTTCTTCCTGTTAACTGGGGAAAAGGGCAACAATGACAACGTCAGCCCGACTATTTGACTAACTAGATGAATTTGAAAAAAAAGTTAATTACTCATCCATAGAATTAAGATTGCCTTATTTATTTCCAAAGAGCATACTGAGAGACACTCTGGAATTTCATAGTACTACAACCTCTCGAATCAATACCATTTTCAAAACCTTAAAGTACATCACTAACAAATTTCAGACGAGGTCTAAAACAAGTCTGCCCTGTAATTTACTCTTCTTGACTTTGGATGTTATTCTGACTCAGATACATTGAACCCAGTTTCCATATGATAAAATGGATGTAAGGAACACTGAAAGTAATACTAAGGAAAATAAACATTAAAACTAAATGTACTGGCATCATTTCATGGTCGGTAAAGGATCACACACATAATATTTTACCTTGATTTTAATATTGGTGAAATCGCAGATCCAGCAACAATGAAAGAATAGGGGAAGAATGAGATTCATTATCTTGTTTTATAATAGATTAAAATCAAGATAAAATATTATGTGCATGATCTTTATTGACCATGAAATGATGCCAGTACATTTAGTTTTAATGTTTATTTTCCTTAGTCTTACTGTAAGTTTCCCACTGGAGGTCCACCCAAAATACTGGAAGTCTTCCTCTCAATTCTGTCATATTACAAGGTGTCATGGGGGAGGCCTATCAATTATCCCCAATTCTTGCTGCACGATGAAACTACTTTCTTTTATTTTTTAAAATTTATTTTATTTTTCATTTTTGGAGTAAAACAAGCATTCCCATATAGTATAATTTAAAAAAGATGATTACACATTAAACTGTAAATCTATTATGTACCACTTGCTATTCCTTTTAAATATATAAAATTATTATATAAATTTCTTTTTCTAAGTTCTTTTCTATTACTACATTCCCCTGATGACATCCATTACAGTTTCTTCTGTAGAATTTGTTGGTCATATGTTACAACTTCATCATACCAATGATGTACTTCTCCATTGTTTTATGAGTGTTCTTCCAGTATAATTTTTCATAGATTGTGGTTTTCCATGACTCAGAGCTATATAGCCTCAACAGAAAAAAAAAAACAAAACAAAACATGTTAAAAGTATGGAACTTTTCCCCCTGAAAGTAGGTCAAGGTCATTAAACATTGTGCAATTTTTTAATGACAATCTAATCTATTCTATTCAATTTGGGGACTCTTTCATCAACAGTATCTGCTCAAGAAATAAGTGTAATAATTAACCAACACTATAGGCTTGTCCATTCAAATGCATCTCATAGTTTGGGCAATAGACATTCTTCAAACATTTGGATTTGCTTTTTTGTGTGGATAGTTAGGTCAAATTTATGGTTCTTATTTAGGAAAGTTCAAGGGTTTGATGGAATCAATAGAATGTCACCTCCAAACAAGACTACCTGGAGAACCTCATAACACTTTTTCATTTGGACTTTGTGCTAGACAAACTTAATGATGGTAGCAAACACTTTTGGTGGCCAAACATTTAAGCTTTTTATAATCATTTGATATTAATAATCTAAGGAGCAATAAACAACATTGTCTCAGTTCTAATTTTTAAAGAAATAAAGAAATATTCTGATTGTGAGACACGTGAAAGATATCTTTTCAGAGAACAACATTTAAGCATTTTACTTCATTTTATATATATATAATCAGCATAATATTAGACAGTGTACTAGACATTATATTAGACCTAAGTGAGGAAAGAATGGGAATGGGAGTGCAAACCTTGTGATAGTAATGCCTAAAAGAGAGCATGCTTTTCTGAAGGTGATCCCTGCGTAACCACTACCTCATTCAATTTGCCTTAATGTGGCTCAATGGATAGAGTGCTGGGAAACTGTGAGTTCATATCCCAGCCTTCAACGCTTACTAGACATGTGACCCTGAGTAAGTCCCTTAACTTCTGCTTAAGCAGTTTCCTCATCTGTAAAATGGGGATAAAATAAGGCAAAGAGCCTAGCATAGTGTCTGGTACTTAGAAGGTTCTTAATAAATGCTTATTTCCTTCTCCCTCCCTCCCACAGGGTAATTACTCTTTAATGACCACAATTTTGGTGCTTCTGCAAGGTTATCTTCTCCACTTATCTGTATTCTGTAGTGCATGCTCAACATTCATTCAAGTGAACTCTTTTCTTTAACAATAATATGACTGAATTTCAGGTGTATAAATTATGTGCACTAGAGTTAAATTGCAAACACATAATCCCATATGACAATAAAGGTCTAGCACAAGTGTAAAATATTGAAGAGTCTCTCTCAGGAGCTCCTTGTTATCACTTCTATTCCAGTCAGAGGCTATTTTTTGTTCCTTAATGCTACCTATTTTCCCCTCAGGTCTAAGCTACAGGCTATTTGTCACTCTTCCCTAGTTAACCTGGGAAAGAAGAATCCTTCTCTCTCTAGACTTTCTGCTGCAACTACTTTCTTCCTCAACTGCCACCTGAGCCACCAATTGAGTTAGAGTCCCTTGGGTTCTGCCTTCAGGAATTATCTAGCTCAGGAGTTCTTTAATCTGGGACCTATGGACCCCCAGGAGATATATGGATAGATATAAAAGGATCTATCAATTTACATAGGAAAAAATGCATCTTAATTTTCACTACTTTATGATTAGAATATGGCATATCCTTCAACTACAAATTTTAAAGGAAAAAAATATTGTTCTGTGACAATGTCAGTAGGCTTCACTGCACTGCCATGACACAGAAAAGACTCACTGATCTAATTAGACTCTCCTATAATTCTGCGTTTCCTTGATGTGAGTCTACAATTGCTATTATATTCCCTTCTGTTTCTATCAGTGGTCTTCTCTCTCTCTCTCTCTCTCTCTCTCTCTCTCTCTCTCTCTCTCTGTCTGTCTCTCTGTCTCTCCCTCTCTCTCTCTTTCTCTTTCCTTTCATGAGACTATCTATTTAAACATGAGATTTAAACATGAGATCATCTATTTAAAGCACTTTTCAAAGAACAAAACACTATAGAAATATTATCATCATCATTATTATTAATTATTATAGCCCTTCCTGAATTTTCTCCTATTAATGAAACTCAATTTTTGTAAAGGTTCCTTTATTTCTCCAGAATTATGTACATACACGCACAGAATCAGCCTATCTAAGTAGGTCAGGGCACAAACTGTACCATCCCCAAATTGAGAAATAACATCCACTGTTCCCTAGGATGTACATGGTTCATTTCCAAAATGTTATGTATGATACTAACCTAATCTTTATTTAATCCAGATGTTTTGAACTTCAGCCTATGTACCTATCTTCTCACACACTCCAACAACACCATGCCTTAGGGAGACATTGATATTAGAATAATTATCTATGTGGATTCTCTAGGTTGCCCCTAGCTGACTGTAAGGTATGATGTCCAAAATTGGGTGTTCACCCAGCAGACAGAGACAATGGAGCAGAGTAGGCAGAGTGCTAGATTCTGAGTCAGGAAAACCTGGGTTCAGATCTCTCCTCTATTACCTGTATGACCATTAGCAAGTCAATATTGTACAATGGAAAGAGTACTCGATATGGAGTCAGAGGTCTTGTGTTCAAATTCTGCATCTCACATGTCCACCTCTGTGACCTTGACAAATCACTTAACCCTTTGGAACTTTACATATCTCATCTACAAAAGGAGGGGAGAAAGGAGGTGGACCAGATGGCCTCAAAGGTCTCTTCCAGCTCTAAATTGATTTTTTACCTTTAAAATTGGAATAATAGTTCCAATAAATCCAACCTCACAGGTAATTGTGAAGGTCTTGTGTGTGAAGTTGTGAAGAAGTCTGTGTAAAATACTATTCAAACCTTAAAACATTATATGAATACCAATTGTTATTTACATATAGACAGAAGTACACTGTTCTTCTTAAATATCAAACTATAATATTGGTAGACCGTAGATTAAGAACAGAAGAAGTATCAGGTTTTAGGAGGACTTTCCAGGCCATTTGGTTCAAAGGCCTCAGTGAAATAGATTTCATAGATAGGTAGATAGATGGATGGATAGATAGATAGATAGATAGATAGATAGATAGGTAGGTAGGTAGACAGACAAACAGACAGATAGATATTTAGTGAACTGCTAACTACTTGGCTGAAATCAGGATCAGTGACAGTGTGCTTGAGTAATTTGAAGACATCTTTTTCCAAATGCTAAAACTGAAAATTGTTAACTTTGGAGTGCTTTCTTCTCCAGTAATAACCCCACTTACCAAGTGTAAATGAATCTGGTGCCTTTCGAAACTTTTCAGTGGTTCTGATAGAAGCATTGTGGAAGAGAGCCAGGCTATTAGTAGACCTGCCTCAGAACCTGACAAGAGTGTGTTGGAAATTCTTCCTGAGATGGACATCCTGATTCTGGTAGGTCACAGGAATCCTTTAGCTTTCTGTGCCAAGTGGAATTATATTAAACTAGTTTAGATCTACAAAGCAATGTCAGAAAAAATGTGTAGCATGTCACCCAGTATGAGTATGGGAACTCATTGCTCTCAGTCAACACTGTCCTCCCCTCCCAGGGGATAGATTTCTCCCTACGCTTAGCACAGTGCTTGGCACATGGTAGATGCTTAATAAATTAAATGTTGGCTAACTGACTGACTCCAACAAGTAGTCCTTGTGGCACAAACCCTGTGAGATTGTTGTTTTTAACAAGATACTGAATTGTTCACAAGCTACAGTTACATATGGTCATCCAGCATAATTACTTAGCACTTTTTTGGGCTCAGAGACAACTGAGGCATTTCTTCCTGAATGTGTTCCAGACTCCATAATTTCTAGCAGACTCAGGATTTATCTGATAGTCAAGCAAAGTGACCTTGGCAGAGACAGAACATTTATAAAATGGAAAAATTTATCTTTAAGGAATTATACAAGAATTGATAAATGCCAATAAGTGCTGCCTTTCAAAATAGATGGAATATATGCTAATTTTTGATGATGTTTGTGGTGCTGATTTTCATTTATTTCTTCACTCATTTATCTGTTCATTCATTCACCTATTTCATTATTTGTCTGGTTTTTGGTTTTGGTGACTTGTACTTTGGAATTGCTTTCAGAGAGAGTTTATGAGATAAGCAACAAGGTACTGAATATTTATAAATGTTCAAGTTTCGTTGTGTGTTCCAATGGAACTGGGAACCAGAGACATGTTTGGTTTTCTTGTTGATGTGGTGTCTTTTGTTTGTTTTCTACTAAGGACAACTTCAATTTCTTACTTAATCAATTTAATTTTTAAATTACCAATAGATCTCAGAATCATTTTAACCATGGTTTTCTGAATGCTATTACTTAATATTTCTTCCCTTTTTTCTGTCTTTCAGTTGAGTCCTAATAAAAGTCAAACAGTCCATAAGCAAGCAGTTTTTTTAAAAGTGCCTAGGTAGTAGGCAGGAATTGTTCTAGTAAGAACTGCGGAATCAAATGCAGCTCCTTACTTGGCATTGATAATAGAAAAGTTATGGGTTATCCATGGTAGACATAGAATTTACTAGATATTTAAGCCAGGTGTATTGTACAAATATATTGATTAATATGGGTCTGTTGAATTAAATTTAATATTTTAATGTAGTAGTTAAAGAATAGATGTGTTACCTCTCCTCTTGGAGTAGACATATTGGATAAAAATATGCATATAAAACATAATTGCTGCTACTATTTATTTACCATAAATTTATTTAATGTAAATTATTTAGTAAAGTAATTATTTAGTAAAGTCATTTATTTAAGGA
This sequence comes from Bettongia penicillata ogilbyi, assembly GCA_023548195.1. Classification (NCBI taxonomy): domain Eukaryota; kingdom Metazoa; phylum Chordata; class Mammalia; order Diprotodontia; family Potoroidae; genus Bettongia; species Bettongia penicillata. Next base: position 6,152,520 of record JAJHZJ010000021.1, read on the forward strand.
AAATGTATTTACTTTAAATAAATTATTTATTTACTTGTGGTATCACTACCTAAACCAAAGAAAGAGGATGAATAGATCAATTGATAAGTATTTGTTAATGATTACTATGTACCAGGCATTGTCCTAAATATAAATTCAAGAGTAAGAGAACCCCTGACTTCAAAGAGCTTACGTTGTCCTGGGGAGGTGGTGGTGGACATGTTATGTTCAAAAATAGGTAAATGCTTGACTACATCAAGTAAATACAGTGGTTTGGGAAAGGTGGAAATAATAAAGGGAAGAATCAGGAAAGACTTCTTGAAGAAAATGTCACTTACAGTGAGTCCTTATGGTAGCTAACTATTCCAAGTAGAGGAGGTGAGAAGAAAGGATGCAAAAACACAGAGATGGAAGACTGAATAGGGAAAACTGAATAGAGAATATAGCACGAGAGAAGGAGATTTGTCCTCAGAACAGAAAGATGGAAAGAAGCCAAATTGTGAAGACCTTCAAATGCTAAAAAAGAGGAACTTGTGTTTTGTCCAAAGGCAATAGGGAACCAAGGGAACTTCTGGAGCAAGAGAGTTGCATGGTCAGGTCTGCATATTTATAATATTATTTTGGATGTGTGGAGGTTGGATTAGCTAAAAGAAATATTGGATGCAGAGAGACCAGTTAAGAGACTTTAATAATGGTCTGATCGAAAGGTAATGAGTCTTTACCTTAGGTTGATGGCTTTTTGAGTAGAGACAAAAGGACAAATGTGAAAGATATCGAGGAGATAGAACACAATAGACAAGAGTTTATAGTTGTTTGGATTTTGCAAAGGTGATGGGAGTGAAGAGCTCAGGAGGACACCTAAGTTGGGATGGTGACCTTAAGATAAGTACGTTAGGAGGAAAGGCAAGATTAAGGGTAAAGATAATATGTTCTTTTTTTTTTTTTTTAACATATTTGTATATTAAATGAGTATGTATCTACTTAAGGTTAGCCCATGAGAGGGTAGACAGAAACCTCAGAGACAATGGCATGAAATTGCCATCTTCATGTGGCAGAACAGATCTGGGTAGACGATGAGGTCACTTCTACCTAGCCATCTGGCAGCTTCCTATATTAGCTAGGGATTCTGGCTAAGTAGGTACTAAGCTCTGTGATTTGGTTATTGCTTCAACGACTCTTGAGTGCCCTCTAAATTTAAAGCCCTCTACATTCAGTGCCCTAGGGCAGAGCTCTGGTCAGCACACTAGTGATTATATCTCTGATTGCATTATTGGACTTCGCAAAAGGAGAAGTCAGTTATATTCAGCAGGTTTGTTTTCTACATAGAAAGATTGATATTCAAAGTGTTCTACCTTGTGGAGTTTTATGAGTAGAAATCAAGAAAAATGAGCCGTCTTTTAGAATAGTACTTTTAGACAGCAAACAAGAGTCGAAATTTCACTATAATGATTATACTTAACTATATGGGATATAACACTGGTCAACAAATTTAGGTCAAGTAGCGTTCTTTCTGTGGTGCATCAGCAGGAATGGACTAGGTTTACTTGTCATACTGTGAAGCAAGGAGAAAGGATAGTTTATCAGTACCAGGTTAGCATTCCTGGCATAGTCGCTTTCCCACAAGTGATGGAAATGAAGTACAAGATCTTAAGACTCCATGTCTATTCTGTTATTGGGTTAGCAAAGTCAGCTTTGATCTTTGATACCATACAAGAAAATGTCCTTTGAATTTAAGGAATCAAACTACTGCAGCTGGATGAGACAACAATTTCAAAAGCTTTTGTGGACAGTCTGGTGAAAGACAGCTCTGTACCTTTTCATATGAGCCTTTCACACTGTGTGACATTCTCAGCACTTCCTTTCTTTCTTTTCCCCCCAGCACATGCCACAGTAAAATTACAAGTATAGCAGTCCACCATCTGGCAAGATTCATTCCCCCACAAAAGTGAGATGGGACAATTTATAATTCTTTCTATTTTTTCTTATGCTCTACGTTGGGGCTATTCAGTGGAAAGTGCCTTAATTACAGCTTAATCTTATCACATACACACACACACACACACACACACACACACACACACATACACAAAGGGTCCTATGAAATTTAAATTCTTGATTTTTTCAAGGTTTAATGAGTCATCTTGATCTGAGATTAAGTCAGGATTGGTGAATTTTTCATATGATCATGTGATGTAAAAATTGAAGTGATCCTGTAATGGGAGTTAAGAATCTTCCCCAACCATTAATAGGCCTCAGATGGAGCTATTAAGGGAAGCTTGATTAGGGGAGGCTTGTTTTGTGTAAAGGCCCACACCTTTTTCTAGTCTCTAAAGAGGCACTGGGTTACAAGAGTTGTTCCCTCTGGTTCCGAAAAGTGAATATATACTCTGAGGTGAGGGTTTGCTTTGGGGGCTCAAATCATTGGAAGAGTGTTTGTGTGATTAGACCAGAGAAGACTCTGGGTAGCCACTAACAACCCCCGTCCCTTTGAAAACCCAGATGTTGCTGCTTCTCTCTCTGGTAATGATATGTGTATTGTCTATGGTCAGACAATTAGAAGCTCTGTTTTTTGGTCTTTATTTCTCTGTTTGTATTTTCTCTGAAGTATAGGGTGCTGACTTTTTCTCCTGAACTAAGTGAATGATATATGTGCTTGATTAAAGTAAGGTTGTTTACCCCTTTTAAGGTTGCTTTCCTTAGAAAAGCAGATCTAAGAATCTATGCTGTGGGCCCTCCTGTGTACGCCAGAGTCCTTGTTGCTCCAGTACAGGTTGTTGATTTTCCTGGTCTCTAGCTTTCCTTTTTGCTTAGCTCTAGCTTTCTTTTCTCTGAAAAATTTCTGAGCATTTCATGGCTCATTAGTTTATTTTCTAGGGTCTAAGCAGGCAAAAGGGAGAACATATGAAACTAACATGTATCCATTTCATGCATTGACTGAAATGCACAGTCATATATACAGAAATATTTGAGAGTTTTTGCAGGCTAACTGCAGTCGCATCAAGACAAGTTTCTGCTACATCTGTATGATAAAGTCAGGTTTAAAAATTAAATAATCAGAATCATTGAAAGTAATTTTCTTCAATATTTTAACATGAATTAATGTCAGATTTACATATTTTTATCTTAATTTCTCCCTTAAATTAGACTTTGAATTTTAGGAAATGCATATAAAGATGTTACCACTATGTTGAAAAACTGAAAATCAATCCTATAGTAGATAGTATGATTTCAAATCATCTCAGTTAAAATGTATAATTTTTATAGGGGATACTTTACCTTTTCCAGACATTTGTTTGCTCTTAGCTGAGAACAGAAAAGGAGATCGATAGCTAGACTAAAAATCTAGTTATTGGTCAATTTCCCTTTACACATACACATGCACACTATGTCTTCTTATAGACACATATATGCATGTCTACATCTACATACATCTGTATACACATAGACCTACATAATAACTACATATGTACACATATATGTATGTATTTATAAATGATATCCTCTCAAGGAACTCATATATGGAGACCTAAATGGAGTGTCTCAGAAATTTTATCAGCCCCAAATCCTGTTTCACAAAATGAAGATTATATTTTTGTCCTATTTTTTTTTAAAGAAATGTTGCAAATCCAAAGGCAACAGAAGAGAAAGGAGAAACTAGGTATCATAGGAGTGATAGCAATGGTTCATTTATAGATAGCATTTTCTTTACAGCATCCATCTAAGGCTCTATTGCAAGTGATATCATTAGCATTTTATTGATTGATAGAAAACTTAATATATCTTCCCTAGATCCCAAGGCAGACATGGCACTTGTACCCATATCTCTTGACACTATCTCCTACTCCCTTACCTACATGACATGGGATATTTACAAACTTGACCAAATAAAACACTGATTTCCTTTGAGTGAGCAGACATTGTACTAGATACTGGAAATTTAAAAAAAAGTATCAGTTCCTGGCCTCAAGCATTTTATATTCTATTGAATGTATTAAAGTGTTTTTAACTTAACAAAACCGCACTTTTCTTATGTTCATGATTTCATATATATGTACTACAATTGATTGATTTGGCCAAAATATGAGGTCTGAATTTACTGCCTTATAAAGAAAAGCAGAGAAGATACCAAAAAATTCTAAAACCATTTATGAATATATTTCCTCTTTCACTGTCTAGGAAGTAAACAGGATGATTTATGATATGAAGCTGTGAATCTGATGTTTTTCTGACATGGACTGGATGGTGCTGTCAGCTGGAGGCAAGGACTTTTCAAAAGCATCTTATTTTTTATACCCTGTTAAAGACATGGTGGAAAATATTTTAGACTGAATAATATAGCTCTCTTTCATGTCACCCACTTCAACCTTCACCTCAGCAACACAAGTACTGATGAAGGAAAAAGAAATGTTGGTCGCTGAACTGGGTTGCAAGTTTCCAATGCATGATTTTTGGGTTCTCCCAAATCAGCTCAGAAGAATTCTCTTGGTTAATACAGAAAATGTTTTCATGGTATGTGTTCGTCCTTCACTGCCCAACAAGACCATGCCATCAGAGAAATAATGGCATGACTTGCACTTGACTTTGAGTGAGGGAGGGCTGTGCAGGTCACCAGCTTTACTTCTCCTCCAGAGTCATCTGAATCCAGTGACCAGATATTCATCAGGATGACTGGAGATGAGCCAAGATGAGGCAGTTGGGGTTAAGTGACTTACCCAAGGTCACACAGCTAGTGAGTGTCAAGTGTCTGAGGTGAGATTTGAACTCAGGTCCTCCTGACTCCTGCACTGGTGCTTTATACCTTGTGGAAGTAGAAATAGCAAGATACAACAACTGGTCATATAGGTAGGGTACATGGAGTGAGAAGCTGAAAATAATGCCAAGATTATGAACTATAAAGATGGTACCTTCAGTAGCAACAGGGAAATATGGATGTAAGGTAGGCTTGAGGGGGAAAAATTGAATTTGAGATGTTCAGTAGGCAATTTGTGATGCAGGACTGAACCTAGATGGAGTGAGTGGGCTTGTATACACATATCGGGAGTCATCTCCATGGAGATCATGAGTAAACCCCAGTTTCAGACCCTTAGCCCTCTGATTGGAGCTAGGATCTCTTCCACTGTACCATACCACTATCCATAATGGTAGGGAGATGGAATGTGTTAGTGATTAATCAGAATATAGCCTGTCTCCTTTTCATCTTGCAGATCAATCAGTCATCAAGGGCGTTGTGTATGCCTGGCCCTCAGCTAGGCACTCTGGGAGGTGGTGAAGGAGTCTGTACCCTCCACCTGATGTCTCCAGTACACATTGAATTCCTTCCTTCTCTAAACTCCACAAGCACTTACAGTGTGTACCACACACTCTGGCATTAATGATACTATCTTGTGTTGTTTTTTTTTTTTCCTCAAGGCAATTTTAAACCAAGTGTGGGCAGGGTTGACACACTCTTGTGGTCTTCACAGAGATTAACACAGACAGGATAGGTCACTCACATTAAGTGCTCAAGTAAATCTTTCTTGAATGAACCTGAACCCTTGACTCTCAGCATGAACCAACTCAGTCTTGTAAAGCAGTAACCAGAACCTCTGGGTCAAGGCATCTTCCCCTCCTAGAGGGATAGAAAGGGCAGTGAATCAAGTCTCTCTGTCCTTGTTACAAAATGTCCTGGGCCCAAGAGACCTGGGAGATATGCTCCAGGCAGCAAAGACAAAGGAATCTGTGTCTCAATGCGGTGTACAGTCCTGTAAAGACTCTATATTGTCATCATACTCTTACAGTAATGATGGTGGGAGTGAGAATGTCTAGCTTTACGGGTGAGCCCAAATGATAGGGTTAATGTAATGGTCAGAGCATAGATGTTGGAGTCACAGGAGCACAGCTAAAATTTCAAATGTGCGATCTGTGCCTCTCTGCAAAACCTTTCACAATTTTGCGTCCATTTCATATCTGTAAAAGGAGGCAGATGGATTTCTAATGTTTTTTCCAGCTCTGACACTATGATCCTATAATGTAAGATGCCCATTTTGGCAATCTTCAGGATAGAAAAGAAATACTTGGAACTGGAAAAAAACAATATTTGGTATCAAATAATGAAACATATCCTCTTCTTCTCTGAAAGGCAGAGAATAAGGAAGGCATATCGTTGCCCGAATTGTCAGACATGGTTTCCATATCAGTTTTCTTTACCTGTTTTTCTTTGCTACAAAGGAAAGTTCATTTATGGGGTAGAAGACGGAATATATGTAGATAGGAGACTGATACTGCAAACAAAGGTTATTATAAAAAATTAAGTACTTGATCTGGAAACTATCCTTCACTACACTGGGGAGGGATATTTTAAATTAAATATTTTAAAGAAATGGTTACTTTTAGCGATTTTGTGGATATTTAGGACACTGTTCCCTTGCTTTAGATTTCTAATTTAGTCCTTACCAAAATATGTGAAAATATGGGGTAATAATATAATATCCTGGAAATTATTATTATTATTTTTGAATCCTCTGGGGCTTTGTCAAGAATGATAGCAGCTGACAACTACAGAGAGTGGTCAGGATTTGGGCCTTAAATCTCAACAGAGATTTTTTCACAGAGATTTTTTCACGTAATACATTTTCACATAATATATTCTAGCTCTGGTTGGCTATCGAAGTCAAGAATCCAGGTCAAATCTTAGAAACACCAAGAATATGGAAAAAACAACTGAAGACATCATAAGATTTGAAACTGGGAGAGGTTTCAAAAAACATTAACCCAGACCTCATTACAAATGACATAGTGATACTAGCAAGCTGCAGGATAGGAATTCATACTTGAGCTTACTGACTCCCGATACTGTGTTCTGTTGACTACAGGATTAATTAATCACTCCTTGCCTAATTCAAACATTGCCCTCTCAGAGGTTCAGAATCCAAATGGCATCTTTTTTTAGGTGCTATTTTTTTTTTTCTTTAATTTAGTCACAATGAACCTCTTCTTGAGAGAATGAGGTGGGGGGGAGGGAGATCAGCCTGTAAAAGGCGATGTAGTGACGGCAGATTAAATATTCATCTGCCCTGAGCTAGGATCCCTGGAGAGAACCATTTGAGGAATCCATTGCTCTTCAGAGGAGGAAAAAAAGACAGAGGAAAGGGAAGCTGGAAAGGGGAAAAATTCTAAATATAATGACAGAGATATTTGCCTAGCCAATTTCTACTAGGTCTAGAGAGAGGCTAAAAAATGTAGCTAATTTTATGACCTATCTTGAGCTTGTTACAGTTGTGTTAGGTGTCAGAACTTTATAACTCGAATAAGTGTTTCAGAAACCACAGGAGCATATAAGGAATGTATGTCCAAATGGGCAAAGCACTACCAGGAAAACAAAGCATTCAGCCACAGTGGATCCTGAGATACGAACCCATGAATTTATGTGAGGTTAACTTCGGTGGCGTGTATAAACTTCAGCTGTATTATTTTGATGAAGATGGAATATCCTTTAGTTCACATGGTGCCAAAAAGTGATTGGCCTTCCTGAAATGGCTATAAAGAATTCCAGGAACCCCAGTAATTGTTTTCACATGAAATTTTAATTAACACACATTTATATAGCACTTCAAGGTTTCCAGTGCTTTAAAATCTGGAAAGTGCTTTATATACAGTATCTCATTTGAACCTCTCCACAATTTATTAAATTAAGTGGCCCAATTGTTTGGTTCCGATTTGCAATGGAATGTAGCTCTACCAATGCAGACGGGAGAGCGTTCTCTAGGTTAGGATCTTGAAGAGTTATTGGGGACATAGAGAATTTATACGGCTTACCCAGAGTCACAAAGCTTGTGTTTTACAGGATTTGAAACCAGATCTTTCTGGACTCCACATACTGTTCTACTCCATTCACTGTTTTACACTCTTTCCTTAACACACACACAGACACACACACACACACACACACACACACCTTTACATACAAACACATTCTTCCTCACAGTTTTTTATCACCAGAATCATCACCAATTATAAGGATACTTATATGAAAATAAGCATTTTAATAAGACAGTGTATGTATTTGAAAACACTTTCAGGCCAATAGCTCATATTTATATTGTGTTTTAGCCTAGACAAAACACTTTGCATTCATTAATTTCTTAAGTTTCACCACAACCCTAGGAAATAGGTGCTGATATTACCTCCATTCTACAGATAAAGAAACTGAAGTGCAAAGAGTTTAAATGATTCTTCCACAGTCAGAGCTAGTTAAGTGTGTGAGGCAGAATTTTAATTTCATTTTTCCAGACGCCCCGTGCAACCCTCTGCCCTCTGCACAGCACCACCTCTAAATTTTGCTGCAATGACGGCTTCACTTTAGCTTAGTGAATAGGTTAACATATGTGATTTCAGCTCAATGTACTTAAAATGCAAACAAGAAAGGAGATATGTTCCAGAACCGGAGAAATTCTCTCTACATCCTAACTGCATAAGAACTAGACAATGAAATTATTGAGTACAACTCCCAATGGGACTTGAACAGATTGCAGTTGTTTTGTTTTGTTTTAATACATAAACAGCTCCCTCTAGCCCAAGCATCACAACTTTTGGATTTCAAGTTGGATGGGGGAGGTGGAGAAGAGAAAGAGAATTTAAATTAAAAGAGCTGAAGTAAATCTGTTTCTCCAATCAAGGTAACAGATTGGGTAAAAAGGTACTTAAATCTTCTAATAATTATATTATTGTTTCGTCATTTCAGTTGTGTCCTATTCTTCCTGCAAGGGTTTTCTTTGGAGAGATACTGTAATGGTTTGCCATTTCCTTCTCCCACTCATTTCACAGATGAGGAAACTGAGACAGGGTCAAACAGCTTGTCCAGAGTCACACAGTCTGAGGTCAGATTTGAACGCAGGTCTTCCTGACACCAAGCCCTGCACCACATCTACTGTACTACATAGCTGCTTTTCTTATAACATAGACTCTTCCATGTCAGTGGCATACAATTCTCCCTAGGGTTTATAGGACAGGAGAATCCACAGGATTCTCTCTAGATTGTATGTGTCCCTTGCCTGAGCACTAAGAACAGTTAGCAATCCAGCGCTGACACATCTCAGCACAAATTCCCCCCCAACTCTACTCCTGTTCTCAAAGGTTTAAATGACCTAGTTTAACTTTTATTTTCATTTGAAACTTTTATCAGAAAGCTGCTTCTTAGGGGCAGGGGAGTGATGGAGATGAAATGGCATGAGGAAGAAACGTTTTGCCAAAATTAAATTTACTTGAGGAAACTGAGCAGAGTGTATAAGAGCCTGTGTGATATGGGCCCCAAATCAAATCTGGTGAGAACCATCCACTTCAACTTCTCATGTTGACACTCCAGCTTTGCAGACCTTACTTCCATAATGTCTTATTTGGGGAAGTGAGCAAGTTAGGGAGAGGAGTGTTATAGAACTTTGGAAAGGCCCATAGTCTTGCCTGGCTTTATTTTGGAGGGGAAAAGACAAGGCATTTGGGGTTAAGTGACTTGCGCAAAGGTCACACAGCTAGTGTCAAGTGTGCGAGGCTGGATTTGAACTCAGGTCCTCCTACTTCCAGGGCCGATGCTCTGTTCATTGCACCACCTAACTGTCCTTGCCTGACTTTTTGAACAATGGTATATGCTCCACTCCTGGGGCAACAAAGTACTCAAACACTCCTCAGACTATTTTGTGAATTCCGAAGATCAAACCCTATCACCTCACATCACTGCTGGCTCCTTGCTGCTTCTGTGTTAGAGCTGTGGCCTTCTCATGGCTATGCTCACATTTCTTTAGCTATTTGCTTTGCATCCAGTGGTATTCTAGGAGTTAAGATGCAGGGCATCCTACTGAATTAAGCTTTCGCAGCTCCTTTTGTGGGTTGGGCCACTGTACCATAAAGCTTTTACCCCCCTTTGCCTTGTAAACATCCGCAGGATGGAACAGCTTGAACAATAGCTAGCCAACTCTTCTCCCACTGCTGCAAATCTACTCCCCAACTCTATCCTCTCCATGGGGGAATGGAGGTGTGGATGTGAAGAGAGGGGGCGAAACAACTTTTCCACTACAGTTTGCATGGAAGGCATCTGTTTATGTTTTCTGTAACCGGCCTGTTCATATCCAACATCGAGCTGCGTTCCTGCGGAGGTCGGCAGCTAATTCACCTTTTTTTTTTTTTCTCTTTCACATAACAAACCTGGCTTCTAAATAGCTTTAACATGCAGACAAATGACTCCCTCAATATCTTTCCCTATGATGCAGTAGGGAAAAGCATTCTTCTATTTGCCTATGATGGGTGCTCATATTATGATCAACGAGACAAATTATCAATCTTTTCCCTCTCATTCATCGTCGTTCAATTATAGCATGATTTAGGCTGCTGCCAGGAAAGCAAGCATTATGTTAATACAGCATAATATTAGTAGGCAAGATTTACTTTATGTAACTAGCAGCATTAGGGATGAATTTTCATTAAGAGCTCAAAAGTGCAAAGGCATATAGTCCTTTGTGCAATCTTGTAAGCACTGTTTAGAGGTTACTTGTAAGTAGTTCTCTGAGAATTCCGTTTGACCTGGTTCTCTGTTGATACTATTTCTCATATGGACACAGTGAATATGAGAATACCTTTCTATTTTGGAAAAAAATGTTAGATTTGAACGAAAATATATTTTATCTTTTTCATACCTAATTAACATGATGAAGGTACAATATACGTTTGTGTTTCTATACATTGTTCACATTTAATATGTATTCAGTGGTTTCTTGCTACAAAAGAATAAGACACCACAGTTATGATGATAATAACTCTAGCAAAAGACAGTCGTGCGCCACAGTGTTTAGAGTCCTGGTCCCAAAATCAGGAAGACTTAGGTTTAAACCTTACCATGGGCACCTACTAGTTATTTGACCCTGGACAAGTCATAAGCTCTTAGTGTCTCAAAGACAGACTGTAAATTGCAGAGATGGTCCTCATATCACTTGAGAAAATTCCTCACTTAGGAACTCCCTACTCGGATGAAGGCAGCTGGTGATACGCTGGATAGATTGCTGGGCCGAGAGTCATAAAGACCTCAGGTTAAATCTAGCCTCAGACACTTACTATCTGTGTGACCCTGGGCAAGTCACTTATACCTGCTTGACTCAGTTTCCTCATCTGTAAAATGATCTGGAGAAAGAAATGTCAAATCATTCTAGGATCTTTGCCAAGAAAACCTCAAATGGGGTCACAGAGAATTGGATATGACTGAACAAAAACATGGGTAAAATCACATGTTCAATTTAAAGAAAAGAAGTTTTAGCTTGTATTGAGTGTTGTTTTTCTTATCTCTTACTGTTCATACTTGGGTGAATAAATTTCAAAAGTGATTACTTTAAAAATGATACTTAATCAAGTTCAGGGCTTAAAGGGATTTTAGAGCAGGAAATAACATTAGAAACCATCAATCCCAGCCTTTACAGTTTATAGATGAGAACACTGAGACTCAGGAAATTTAAATGTCTTATTTTTGAATGAATGAATTTTTAAAAAGTACAAGTAAACAGGAATAAATTTAGATAATTACTAGCTTCAGTTGACAAGTCATTTCATTTCCCTGAATCCTAAGACATCTACATAGTACAGTGGATAGAGTGCTGCGCCTGGACTCAGAAAGACCTGAGTTCAAATCTAGCTTCAGATACTTAGGAGCCGTATGACCCTGGGCAAGTCACAGGTCTTCACACGTCTACCTCAATTTCTCAACTATAAAGTAGTCACAATTGTAACACCTACTTCTCAGGGCTTTTTAAAGTGCTTTCAGAGAGTGCCTGACCCACATAGGAATACAAGAAATGATTGTAACCTTCCTTCCTCATCTTCCTCATCTGTAGAATAAGTCGAAACATTAGAACCCTAGTCTTTAAACTCTAAACCCAATCTTCTTTTCATTATTCCATGCTATTTCAAAGCAAGAAATCATATTTTTCACTTTAAAGCAAATGTTCTTAAAGGCAATGGAGGAAATACCCCCAATTTTGTCTATTAAATATAAATTAAGAGTATGAAACATAACTCAGTGGTACATTTACCATAATACTTAGCTTCACAGTTGTATCATCAAATGATTATGAGGCTATTTATCCTTCCTTTCTACCCCTATATTCTGATATGAGCTTTGGCCATGATTCAGATAGTTAGGACATTAGTGACAGTTGCCAATCATTTCAAGTTCAAGCTATTTCTCTATGAAAGTGTGGACGGTGGTATACCAGTTTCATGGACAAAAGGGCATAGTTAAGTCCTGTGAGAAACAATAGCTTATTTTGATAGAACAGACTATGAGGTAGAAGATACGATGCAAGGTGATGAGGTAAAGGACTTGAACGTGGACTTGGCTGAAATCTCCACATTATGGAATTTTCACATAGTATGAAAGGCAAATGAATGCCATCATTTTGATGAAAAGTGGATGATGTAGCTAGGAATACAGGCAAAGGGAAAGTGAACAGTTTCATTCCCTTATAGCATTTATCGAAAGACTGGAATAATATGTGATATAGGAAACGATTAAAGGTGCCAATGAGAACTTGCTTACTATAGCCAACAACTAGCCAAAAACTTGGCATGCATGTCATGATCATTTACTTCTTATCCAGAAATTGTTCATCTTAATCTAAGAACACAAGATTACAGGATCAAAAAAAAAAAAAGAGCTAGCAGATGCTTGGGGGAAGTCTTGAATGACAATTCTTTAACTTTCTTCTCCATTGAACTGCTGTAATATATTTACCAAACCAATTACGGTGATTTGCTTTGGTATGACATAGACTACTTTGAATCCATAAACCAACTACTTCACAAATGTAACGTTGTGTTTTGGGTTTTTTTTTTTTTGTCAATTAATACCATACAGAAGTATATGGTGAATATTTGTTCTAGGGAAGGGGAGAAAAGCCCCAACAGTTGGTAGAAAGTTAAAAACCAGATTGTCCTATATTTGTAGTTGCTACAGCTTTGTTTCATGGTGTTGGAGATAGGTGCTCAATGTTTATCCTTTTCTAATTATATTCATTGTTTGACAACCAAATAATACAGATTTTTCCAAACACATTTTCTCAATTGTTACAATATTTGCAAGATATGTATATATATATATATATATATATATATATATATATATATATATATATATATATATCATCTCACCAATTTCAAAAGCAAGGGAGAATTTTGCATGGGAAGAAAAGGAGGAAAGAAAAGAGAAGGTTTCAGTAGCAAAATTAGAAAAACAAATCCTACTATCAAAATCCCTTTCTTCAATCTATGATCTACTCTGTGAGCTTCAGATTTCTTGTACAAAAATACTTTTTTGTTAACACCCCATATCAAAGGAATATCTCTGCCAAATAGCATTTGTAAAGAATATTAAAACTCTGAAAGGGAAGCATTACATAAAACATCATTTTGTAACCAGTATTCACTGTTTGCTCAACAGTATTTGAGTCTCCAGGAGACTATCTATGTTGCCCTCTACATATGGCTTGCCTATGTGTATTTTAAGATGACATGATGGGTAGACCTGCCTCCTTTTTCTGAGCCTTCCAAACTATTGTTTTTCTTCGATGATTTTGACTGATGAATATTTGAGTGGGTTTCCAGGCAGCACTAGGATTTTAGCGGGGCTTTTAATGAATAAGGAGGCAAGGAAGTATGATTAAATGAATAGGGTTCCGGACACAAGAGCTAAGAGGCCATCATTTCTGCCATTTTTTAACAATGTGATGTGGTATTCATTTTTTCTCATCAATAAAATGAGAAGACATCTGCTTTTTTTACCAGTGGGATTTCCTATACCAATGAAATCATAGATGTTTTCCAAAAAGTTACATAAAAAGAAAAGGTTGTGTTAGATGATCTCAAAAGAACAAGTAATTTCTAAAAGTGCATGGTTCTACGTAGATATATAAAAACATAGTCTAGATTTGGGAAACCTTGTGGGAAAAGTAAAGAGAACTGAAAGAAAGAGACTTAGTATTAAGTTCACGGTAGAGGAGGAGTGGTAAATAAGGAAGAAATTAGATAAGTTACATAAGCAGGGGTAGGCGCTATTACAGGAAACAGAAAACCAATGGGACTGATTTGCATTTGTTCAAAAAGTTAAAACAGCATTAAGGGAATCCCAGCATATAAGATAATTTACTTTATAGGTTCATATTAATTTGTCTTCTTGTCCCATTTTTCTGCACAAAGCTCTGTACTCTATTGCTAATGCATATTTTAACCCAGAGCATTCCCCACCATATCAAATCTGATCTACCCTATTTACGTTCATAATCTGACTCCATTATTTCTATCAAACATATTTCTCCTATTCCTTAATGCGAATCCTCCATTCTATTTAGGTCCCTTATCATCTTCAAACCTCGTGTTGTTCTGTGTCTTTCTGCAATGATCACTTTGTACCAGAAGCTTACAAGATCACTAGGGAAATAATTATTATTTTAATATTAATAGTTGATGAATGATATTAATAAATATTATCATTACTCACATAATATGATAATTATTTCCCTACTGGTGTTGCAAACTTCGGATAAGCGTGACCCATTGCCTTATTCTTATCATAGATCTGGAGTTTGGGGTATTTTAGAAATAATCTATCCTACAAAAGCTTTCATTTTACAGATTAAGATATTGAGTTCTTGGTGGAAAAATGGCCAGGCCCAATTCTTGTGTGTCCCTTTCTTCACAGTGCACAGCAGAATACTAGGCGATATAATAAGCACCTGGCTGCCATTTATTGATTATTCAGTTGATTTTTATGAAAGAAAGCAAAAGATCCACGCAGAATATTGCCTTCAGTCTTAAAAATTAATGACTAATATTAACTTTGATTCATTTCAGTAATTTCTTAAGTCCCAAGTACTTCATTAGATAAAAAGAGAGAAAGGCAACATATAACAAAATTGAAATAAAAAAAGCAACTCCTTCCTTTAGAAGTGAAAAGGGAATCCTCCTACAGCCTGTCTCCAGTCAAGTTTCCTGTATCACTGCAATTTTTCATCTGCTCTGTATTGCAAGCAAGCTGAACGAGTGGAAGTATCCCCTTCCTTCCACCTTTTCTTTCAGTGCTCTCCTCTTCTATGTCTGTTCCTAGTGCCAGCTGTACCATAACTATCCGGGGGTGGGGAACTTGAGGCCTTGAGGCCGCAGGTGGCCCTCTAGGTCCTCAAGTGCAGCCCTTTGATTGAATCCAAACTGCACAGAAAAAATCCCCTTAATAAAAGGATTTGTTCTGTAATACTTGGGACTCAGTCAAAAGGCCACACCCAAGGACCTAAAAGGCCACAGGTTGCCCACCCCTGGATAATACTATCCCATATAGTGTTATATGTATGTATACATACACACATGTGTTTATGTATGTATCTATGTATATACACTACATAGTATAAACAATATATGCACATATGTGTATATACACATACACTATATACTATTCCATAATTAGATTGGACTGTTCCTTTTTCCTCTTTCTTTACTAATGGAAATTCTTCCAATCCTTCAAAACTCAGTTAATACAGTCTTCCTTCGTGAACTCTTATCTCACCCAATCAAAAGTAACTATATCCTCAGTTTTTCAGATCAGTGTGGATCTCCCTCTTTTTTGCATTTATCAAATTCAAATTTGTGTGATCATTATTTCTGTACATGTTTTGTCTCCCTATGTAAGCTCCTTGAGAGTAGAGACTGTCATTTTAAAAACTGTATATCAGAAACTTAGCACACAGCCCTTATCTGCATACTGAATCAATGTTTGTTATCAAATTCAATGAAATTATATTAAAGCCAAGGAATTAAGATAAATTTGTGCATAGAAGTAAAGTAGTGTGTAAAGAGAGGAAAATAAATGTTCTTGATGATGTTTGACCTATAATGTGACTAAACATTTTGAGATAATTTTAGCTATTTATAAACACACACATATTTATGCACACAGACACATATATACATTTATATAATTAACAAGGAAACCATAATGACTAAAAAACCAAATAAACCCATAAAATAAATAAGTTACTATACATCTGGTGGAAATTCTGAAATACTCTGTGTGTACACTCGCACGCGTGTGTGTACAGCTATTTAGTCATTTTTCAGTCACTTCAGACTCCTTATGACTCCATTTGGAGTTTTCTTGGCAAAGATACTGGAATGGTTTGCCATTTCCTTCTCCGGCTCATTTTACAGATGAAGAGCGGAGGCAAACAGGGTTACATGACTGCTACTAAGTGTCTGAGGCTGGATTTGAACTCATCTTCCCGAATTCAAGTCCTGCACTCTATCCACTGTGCCACCGAGTTCTGCGTGTGCCTATGTATGTATGCACACATACACACACACACACACACACACACACATATCCCTTTTAGTTTACTTTGGGAATAACGTCTTCATAGGATCTCTTTCTCTGATGTGTCACCAATTAAAAAACTTGCTTTCTCAGAAGTAAAAGATAAAAAGTATGAGTTTGCAAAAAAAAAAAAAAAAAAGCCAAAATAAAGGAGGCATGAATAGATACTAGTTTGTTTAGGAAAAAATAGATCTCAGGTTTTAGGGATCTGCAAGTGGCAGATGAGACAATGATGTGGCAAACATGAGCCCAATTAAGAAATGCCTTGTCCACATTGAGTAAAATATTTCTTCTACTGTACTCTGTCCTGGTCAGGCCATATCTAGAGTACTGTGTTTACTTCAAGTAGCCATATTATAGAAATCACTCTTAAAAATGACAGTGTCCAAAGGGAGATGGATGAACAGAATAGATAGAATGCCGAGCATGGCACATGAAGATCAATTGAAAGACCTGGGCATGTTGACTCTATGAAAGAAAAGTCTTCCAAGGGACATGATTGCTTCCTTATAGCATTTGAAACACTCCCATATGGAAAAAAGATTAAGTTTGTCCTGCTTAGCCCTGGGGAGCAGGACTAAAAATGATGGATTGATGTTTTAGAGAGATAGATTTTAGCTAAATAGGACAATTTTCCTTGCAATTGGAGCTATTAGAAGTGAGAGGGGCTGTACTGCCAGTGAGAATAGTGGGGTCCCCTTTACTGGACATCTTCTAGGCTGATATTGCAGAGGACATTTCTACTCAGTTATGGGGGTGAAATACATTAATTCTGGGATCCCTTCCTAATTCGAGTCAGTAATTATACGTGAAACTCATTAACTGAAATACATTAGTAGCTTTCTTATTATTTGTCAAGAAACTTGAGCATCTTTTCTGTGATTAAATTTTCAGTGTTTTCAGTCAAACATCAGGGAAAATAATGAAATCCAAAGCTGAAATAATCCTAGTGGAAATGATTGCTTAGTTTGTATCATGAATAGAGATTCTTCTGATAACAACAGGTAGTGACAGTGAAATGAGTAGATAAAAGTTTATTGTGTAGTATATCAAAGGAAGTGAATATTGTTTAACTTAGACTTAATTTCCCAAGACTTTACGATGGAAATAGAATTTTCCATTTGGTCACTTTTACTATGCATGCTTTTTTGTAATATTGATTAATTTTCCCAACTTAATCACCCAGTATTGGCTCTGTGAGTTGTTTTTATTGTCTAGGAGCATGGAGAATTTTTTCAAAGGGATTTAAAATTAATTGCATCAGTTATTCTGCACAAACCCCTTATGAGATTTGTGATTAGTATTGTCACATAGATGTTGTAAGTGAGAACTTAATTTTCTTTTCTTTTTTTTAACCCGAGTTCCCACAGAAAGTCAGTGACAGATGTAGCATTTGAGAATTTAGAAATATAATTTATATCTCTATCTACTAAACCTTATTTCTTTTATTTAGGACTGATGTTATGCTTAGAGAAGATGTTCATTCATGCAGTTGACACATTTTAAAAAATATTAGCTATTTTAATGTAATTGGTTTCCTTTGCAACATTATGTATTTTATACTTTTAAAGCATCATTCTGAGATGAGGTCTATCAGTTTCATCAGATTGCCAACAAGGTTCATAACACATACACACACACACACACACACACATACACACACATGGTTACAAACCCCAGTATCTCAAGGCTGGCAGCTTGAGTGTTTGGAAGGCTTTAGGGAAAAGGTGAATGTATAGGATGGTGTGATGAATATCAACCATTTACAACTACCTGAAGTTGGTCATGCCGCTATTTGTTATTTTAGAAGGTATTATTAATATCATCTTCATTGTCTATTTTTGGTAGCATCATTTTTTTCTGCTTTATAGTGTATGTATTTCACAGGTTATATCATTACACTAAGATGTGATTGGGGATACAGAAAATTATATTAGGTGTTCAAATCTCAATTACTAGAAAAGGCTGTTTTTGACAGTGCTACTGTAGGAAGGTATTTTAGGTGTCAGAAGACTCCACAAGTATCGATTCACAGGATGCAATTCACTCACTACGCAGATACAACCATGCTTCACAGAGTTAGAGAAATAAGAACACATATTATGGACTAAGAAGTATAGGATAGAAAGCATGGCATAATGGACAGAGAACTAACCCCATAGCCACTATTCAAGTCCTATCTCTGATGTGATCCTATGTGAACCTGGGCAAGTCACTTCCTCGGAGATCTAGGCAATTTTCTAAGACTATAATTTGCAGGTAAGATGCTGACCTATGTTGGGTAGACACACAGAGCTTACTCATCTGGGAAACCCCCTCCACCAAGAAATCACCAGTCCTTATAGAAAGCATATGGATTTTCCAGATCAATAAAATATGCAGATCCATTAAAAGGGCTTCTATGTATTAAAGTTTTCACTCTTAAAATATCCTTGACACAAACACAGAAACATTACTATAAACAGCATAGAAGTAGGTAACAAACCAGAAGGTTTCTTAGGTCAAGGAGAGTACAACTTTGAAGGGTGCTAAATGGCCTTCCAGAAAATTAGTAGATTAGTAGAATAGTGAATTCAGTTATAATTCAGCACTTCTTATATCAGTCATTACCTGTCTCGATAAAGTTCTGTATGGACTACATGAGAGAGTATCATCAACTGGCATATAGCTTTTGTGTGAGGAGAACAGGGACAAATCTCGTATCCTTATTGCAAAGGGAAAGATTCAAGTCAGCTACCACTTTTTCCTCATATGTAGGTCATTATAAGATATCCTAATAATGTGGCTAAAACATGTTTCGCCCAATCCACTTTTCACTAAAATGAAATCCTGGATACTAGGAATACGCAGAAAAATATATTCATATATATACTTCACACACCCATACCTAGACACACACAGAAAGATAGATATAGATATATGTATATACAGTGTATACACTTAGAAATAGTTATTCCTTTTATTGTAATTGTAGGAGAAACCATGGAAAAATGTATTTTTCTAACCATATACCAATGGTAATCAAGTACTGTTAGTTTGGGGCAGCAATTGATATACGTGTGTGTATATATATGCATATATGAAATTAAGATTATATATAAGAAAATTAATGTTAGAATTGTGTGGTTTTGAGTATTATGGGTTTATGAGTTCATAAGATCTTTGATTTCAAGAAACCACACATAGTACAGCCTCTTCATTTTACATATTAGAGAACTGTGGTCCAGAGAGATCATGTGACATGTTACAAATGGTGAAATCTGGGATTTGAATTCAAATTATATACCAACTTCAGCACCCTTCCACTGAATGCTTTGCATTGTTAGTTTCAACTCTGATATCAACATCAATTCCAAGAGAAATGTAGTCAATACCATTGAATTTAGAGTTCTCAGAAGTGTAAAATGTCACCTGAAATTATACAATGCTTAAATTTGAAATATTACCAGATTTACTTCACAATTGGGTACAGATTTTCATGAATCCTTCAAGAGATATGTGGTCTTCAAAGAAATCATTTATGTTCTTGGCTCAAATTGTATATTTGCTTGAAACTTGACAGGTTTTGTTTATTCTCATATAAAGATAACATCTTGCATGTTAGTCTTAGGGAAATTTTTATGCTTGCATTATAGATAGGGAAGGGGAAGGAAAGTAGAACATCCAAAGTAAAATGTGTGTGCGTATGTGTGGATGTAGATGTAGATATATATGTATATATGTACATATATTTACATATATACATATATAAGATGATCCTACATTAGAAAACTTAAATGTAGAATTGAAACAATTATTTAGAAAATTTAATGATAATTTGTTGGCAATTAGATAGATACTTCAGACAAAAGCTATAGATCATAATTCTCCCTGAGTTTTATTTAAATGGGTATGATCTGGACCTTCTAATAGGTAATATAAGGATCTTATATGACTAAGGAATTTTAATTTATAGTTATTTTTGTTTATTTTGGTGGAAATCTATTTTCTCTAAACTTATTCAAAATCTTTTACCTTACAATTTGAGGGTGAAAAAAGTTGTAATGCTTCAGAAGATCATTTTAGAGGAATTTGCTAGTTGTATAAAAATCAAAGCTTGACCAAAAATGAATATTTCATTAACATACTTTAACTTTAGGAAAATCCAGTTTAACAAATGCTCTAAACGTCTACTATGTGCAGGGCAAAAGTAGGTCATTATAATGGATAGAACACTAGTCTTAGAGATAGGAAGACTGTTTCAAACCCAAATCACAAATAATTATGTGTCTGTAGGCAAGTTCCTTAACTTTTCCATATCCCAGAAAACTTTCAAAGATAAAAAGTGGCTGATCATAATTGATGGAGGGAGTTACTACACATGGATATTCTGAAATAGATTAAATCACAGATTTGGGGAAAACAAACTGCAAGACATTCTGTTAGTTGTTTGGAATTGCATGGCAAAATGAACAATAGTCTTGACATTCACTGTCATTAGAATTTATAATTGTTAGTATTTTGGGGGTGTGGACAGAAGGGAGGAGAATGGAAGGCTAAGGGTTCAGTATAAGAGAAATACTTTGATGTTTTCTAAATTTCAAACAATATGTTTCTTTTTAGATGTTTAGTTATTAATTATCTGCTCTACTTCACACGGTCGTTGACATACATCTTCTTGATTGGGACACCGAAATTCATGATGTGTCAGAAAAAGACATTATAGTCATTTTGCAAATAAAGAAACAGAGTCAAAGACTTGAAATACCTTGTCCAGGTTCACACGGATAGATAGTGGTACAATTAATACTCAAATCTAGTTAACTGAATTTAGTTTTAGCCAATGGGACATTTAATTTGGTCTATTACTATCATGCATAGTTATGCCGAATAAAAGTCTTACATAAAGTGCAGATCAAAGGAGAATTCCATATTTGGGGCAAGGTTTCCCAGATATTTCTGTTTGCAATCTGATTTTTCTCTATGATTCAATATCAATGTGATTTTAAATCGTGGGATACAATCAACTTAGAATAATCAAAATTGTGGTCACTCAAAGCCAAAAGCAGCCTCCAGTACATTGTCAATAATGACTTTCGCTCAATCCGCTGCACCACCTAACTGCCCAACTAGGGTAAGGAACAAGGGTGAGTAGAAATGTAGATGAGATTGTAACGAGATTAAGAGATAGCAGATGGGCAGCCTGACTACTATTTAAAAAAAAAAGAAAAGAAAAACTGTTTTGGAAACTTTGTGGAAAGGTTTCAGAAAAACATTGTTTAAAATCACACCTGATAAGAAGGCATGAGTAGTTTTAAATCTCTACCAGTAGTGCAAGGTAATAGTTTCACTGGCAATTCAAACAAACTCTTTTAATGTTACTCACTTGGTTCTATGGCTCCAGGGCTGAACTCATAATGATACTTTAAAAAAGTAGTCTTATCAAAGGACCATAATATTGAATTTAAAGGAGTAAGATCTTTCTCATTATTAGCTCCTCTCCAAGGTAATTCTACATTCATATTTCAGAGAGATGCTGAAGAATTCAGTTAAAATTTGCAACACTTAATATGGTCCAAAATATTTAGTTGGACCCAAGAGAATGTACCATTATATGACATCTAATAAAGGATGAAAATAGATAGTAGGAACAAGTTATGGTCTTTGACAGGAGGATGGAAGAGTTGGAGGAGACACCGAAGGTCATGAAAATTCAGAAGAAATGAACAGGACTTGATACTGGAGGAGTAGGAACAAAAGGGTAGGCCAATTGCTGGCCAGAACGTTGAACTTGACCTTGGAAATGTTGTGAGTAGATGTCAGTGTCTTCCGTTATTTTTAATCTGGGCAGGAAGGGTCACTCTGTTCTGACTGTTTTGATGTGGACCAGTACAGAAATTATCCCCAGGGAAGCAAGCTATCCAATCAACCTTTCTGCCCACGTGGATGATGGAGCAAAACACCAGACTGGGCAGACTTACTGTTCAAGCTATGTATTTTCCTCCTGTGTCACCTAACCTAAAATATATCATCCTGCTTCTTTTCATTATCATCACCCTAGTTGACACTCTCCATTTCTGTGCTTTTGTCTGTTTCATTTTGTGTGTGTGTGATATTTTCATTAGGTGATGCAGTAGTATCACCAGAACTGGGATGCACATCTTCTTTATCAACTATCACCTCTGACCTCTTATTCCCTGGTGACAGGGTCCCTCTCGTGCATTTAAATTTCTTATCAAATTTCCTGGCAGCAGATCTATGGGCTGGGGTAATAGAGTTTCTTCAGCAAGAGGCGTATGATGACAGTCTTTGCCTATAACCCAGAGCCTAAGAATTTCTTTAAAAGGTATTTTTCTGCTAAGTACAGCCCCCTGCTTTCAGTATAGTATCCACGTGAGAATTCTTTTTTATTCTAGTATTTTAGTTTCTAAAAACACTATATAATAATACCTTGCCTTATCTTTGCAATTTTATTTCCATTCTTTTCCTTATGGGATCTTGGATACTTTTGCCTTCTACTCGGAGTATCGTTGAGCCATGACAGTTGTGAATGAATTAATATTCCATAAAACTGATTTATTAGTGACTCATATTTGTTGCTGTTCAGAATTCGATACTGATTTATACCTATCTAAGCCTTCTAAAAATGCAAATCTTAGTTATAGAATGGATTAATTTAATACTAGTTACTATTTATATAGTACTTATGATGTGCTAGGCACTGTGCTACTGCTTTAAAATTATTGCATCATTTAATCCTTACAGTCTCCATGGGAGGTAAGTACTATCATTATCCTCACTTTACAGATGAGGGAACTTAAACAAACAAGGTAAAATGACTTGCCCAGGGTCACACAGCTATTAACTCTATGAGGCTGGATTTAAGCTCAGGTTTTTCTCACTCCAGATTTGGTGCTCTTTCCACTGTTTCACTCTTCCTGAAAGTTTAAAACGAATCATTATTTTACTTGTTTTTCCAGACTATAGCTAAGGGATTTGGATGGGAATAGTGCAGAGGGATAAATATCAGAATTTTTTTTTTTAATTCTTCCACCTTCATTTTGGGTTTTATTCTTGTGATTGATAATGGAACCAAAGCAAATATATTCTCTCTGTATAAATATTTTGTCAATCAATAACCTAAGAGACATGGCATTACAACTATCTTCTTTCTTGCTTTGGTGACCCACTTTCCAAACTGAAAATATTTTCTAACAATGTCATCAAAGATTCTGAAGGTATTAAACAATGTTAAGTAGATCAAATTAATGTTTCTAGTTTTTTGAAATTAGAAATCGAAAAAAGAAAATACAATCTTTCTTCAAAAAACCCTATCTATCTGCTTAAATATATCTAATCCTACATCACATTTCTTGAGTAGATTACAAGCAATCTGAAGTAAAGGGAGCAAGAGTGACAATTTCAATGTGAAAAGATTTCTCGTTCAGATAACAAAATGTTATCTAAACATTTGATACAAACATATATACCTATGTGCCTTATGCATAAGCAGTTTGCAAGCCAAGAAATAACCAGCATGAGCTTAAAATAGAAAGCATTCTGAATTAAAGAATAGATTTAAATAAAACTTGAGGAGAGGAATTCTTTAGGTATGGATTTCTTTTCTTCAAAACCTCAGTGTCATTGGATGCTTTGAGGCAATCTTCATGATTCTCATGACCTTTTACTTTTTTAAAACTTTGAGTCTACAACACTGCTTAAAAATGTGTTCTCTTTTTAAATAATTGAAAATGTTTTTACAAAGTACGCTGATGTATAAAGTAAGAAGTGAAAAAATAGCCATTTAAAAAGAATTGCCAAAATAATGACTTCCAGAAATTAGAAGAGAGACCAGCTGTAACAGACTGAAGAACAGAATGTAAACCTTGCTATGGCTTTTAATGATACCTTACATTTCTGCTCTCTTACATTCTTCTTTCATATTTATGGGTTTTCAGACTCATTTTGCTATGAGTTCTATCACTTCTAACATTTAAATGATCCCATTGATTTGTTAAAAAGATGCAGCAATCTAATTGAAAAAAATGGTCTTCTCTGAATAGAAATATACCCTTACTTTTTAAAAAAGCATTTTAGATGTTCTAAAAGATTAAAAAAAACCCAAATAAACCAATAAATGAACAATACACGAAGCCACTGCTAAATGTTTTCAGACTAACAGATCACTTAGGAAAGTGCAGAAAAAAGAGAATTGGGGAATTACATTTACTTGAGCATGAAATTATTTAGGTTTTCTTTTTCCCCTCACTTCTTCCTAGCTAACAATTATAATCCAGAGTTCAAGGTATTGGAGAAAGATTTTCTTTCTCAGGCTTTACTCTAAACCATCAAATTGCTGCCATTCACAGGAGCAAAATTTAACAATTTTTCTTTTCTATGAAGTTAATTCAAAGTTTCAAGTTAGCTATTTAATTCATACAACAACCATTTTTGCTTTTGCAAAAAAAAAGTAAAAAAAGTAAATTTACAAAAGTAAATTGAGGGAAGCATTGAAAGACAGTGGTTATTGTGCAAAAGTCTGAGGGTTTTAGTGACTTTCAAGTCTAAGATGAGTTAGCAGCATTTGTGGCCACCTTAAAAAAGTAATACAATTTTTTGCTGTGTTAAGAGGAGACATAACTTCTAAGAATAGGGAGAGGATATCTCTTTTGTGATCTACCCTCATCAAGCCTCAACTGGAGAATTATGTCCAATTTTGGGCTACACAATTTAAGAAGGGGAGGCCACTGTTAAGGTAAATGGCCTTGAATCTAAATCCTATGAGGATTATTTAAAGGAAATGGACATATTTCATCTGAATAATAGAAGAGTTAGGGGAGAGGGGGGCATCAGAGCTCTCTTCATGTGGAGAGATTAGGTTTGACTTGCCTTCAGAGTTCATTCTGTATTGCATGTTTTCTCTATATAGATGCACATCCATATAGACACAGATATAGTATATATAGATATGGATACATAATCCAACCCTGGAAGACAGACATTCATCTACTGCGCATATTTACTTTTAAATGGAGGGGCAACTAGGTGGTGCAGTGGACAGAGCATGAGTGCAGGAGTCAGGAGGACCTGAGTTCAAATCTCACCTCAGACACTTGACACTCACTAGATGTGTGACCTTGGGCAAGTCACTTAACCCCAACTGCCTCATCCTGGCTCGTCTCCAGTCATCCTGATGAATATCTAGTCACTGGATTCAGATGGCTCTGGAGGAGAAGCGAGGCTGGTGTTCTGCACAGCCCTCCCTCACTCAAAACAAAGTCAGGTGCAAGTCATGTCATCATTTCTCTGATGGCATGGTCTTTGACAGTGAAGGACAGACACACACACTTTTAAATGGACTCCATATAAATTTATATATATGTAGAAATATGTATATATGTGTAGATATGTGCAAATAAGAGAAACATAGCTATAGTAGATCCAAGGCAGGAGTAAATAATGAATCCCATCTTCTTCTTTCACTGTTTGGCTCTTACAGTCTTCTAGAATTTACAAAGAGCTGCGATTCTCAAGTCAAGCAAGACATGAGAACTGACCACAGAAAGAGCAGATTAGGAAGGTAGAGCATTTCAAGGCTTTACTGGGTTGGCATCCAATGGACATCTGTTCAAAACTGATGTCACAAAACTGATGACACAAAAAAGTACCAAGATAGCAACATAAGGAAGCAGATAAGAGATTTCTCTCTCTCTTGGAATTGTGACATTTATGGCTGATATTACAATGCTAAGTTTTCTACAGAGCAAATAGATATTAGAAGAGGAAAGGGATAGTGGATAGAATACTAGACTGAATCCAGATCTGAATTCAAATACAACTCCTGATACTACTAGTTATGCTATCATAATCACCTTGGACAAATCAGCACTCAGTTACCATATCAGCAAAACAAACAGATTAGCTGTGATTTAACTTAGAATATCACTTTATGCTATGTTTTAAACTTGTCAGAGATGAAAGATTTTATTATTAGTTTCATACATATTTAATTGGTACTATTTCATGTATCCCCAGGGAACATTTTTAAAGTAATTGTGTATTTTTTTAACATCTCCTAAATTTTTCCCTATATCCTTCTCCCAGAAGCCTATAAGAAGACTAAATCCTTTACAACAAAGAATTTTATGGTGATATTTTTAAAATGAAAGAATAAGAAAATAACAATTGATTTTTAAGTGAATTTCATCTTACATACGATGAGTTTGTTTCTCCTCCTTTGTGGTTTGAATTTCTTTATCAGTGTTTAGTTTGAGATAATTTGAATTTATATTACGTTATTTACTATAGATATGAGAATACAGCTCCATTGAAGTTGTTTGATGTATGTTTTCTATATTGATTGTAGAAGCCTTTGTAGCCTACTATAGCCTATAGCTTTTTAAGATAGTCTAATGCCTCAGGCATCTTACATATCTGTATTCCCTCTCCCTTCAATTTCACTGCACCAAGTTTGGCTAGTTGAGTATTTTTGGAATGCGATGTGAGCAGACATCTGTTGAAAAGTGCACATTCCAAAAGTTGGGGAATAGTGATAAAAAAAAAACAATTGATGGACTGATTCAATTCTGATTCTTTAAAAATCATGCTCCTTTAAATATTTTTGTATGTATAATGGGCTCCAAAATGTGGAGCTCTTTTAAAAAAGGAAAAAAAAGTCTGATCTAAAATCACCTGTGTTGGCGTGTTTTCAAAAATCTGATTTAGTGCCACACAAAGCAGATCAAATCTGTAATGCAATAACCAGCCTGTTTGATCCTCCACAGTCTG
Organism: Bettongia penicillata ogilbyi; assembly: GCA_023548195.1. NCBI lineage: Eukaryota > Metazoa > Chordata > Mammalia > Diprotodontia > Potoroidae > Bettongia > Bettongia penicillata. The sequence goes on from JAJHZJ010000021.1 coordinate 6,179,635, forward strand.
CAATGCAGACTTTTCCTTCAGGATCAACCTTATTAGTGGCTTGTCATCACAGTCACTGTAGGCATATGTATAGAGAGGAACATTTTCTCTGTGTTAAAAGGAGGCAGACAATTTTAGGAAGAGGTTGGCTTGGTAACAGCCGTTCACCTTCTAAGGAACTGCTGCCCCCTGAGGAGAAGGAGCAGGTAGAAAGTGATATAGGAAAGTCTCCAAAAGCTTCTTGGAGCACCTATCATAACCCCAAAAAGGCAAAATAAAACAAAACAACACAAAACATATTTTACTTGATACATTCAAATATGCTTATACAGAAGAGAATCATGCTTCTCTTTCAAAAAGTATCAGAAGACACACAAGGTAGGGTTCAGAGATGAGAGGAACAGGATGTCTCAGTGGACAGAGCCAGCCTTAGCATCAGAAAGAGGTGTAACTAGACCCTATCTCTGACACATCCTAGTTGTGTGACCCTGGGCAAGTCATCTCATCACTGGTATCAACGGTCCATAGACCTTACACGTCCCCAGTTATTTACCTATTTTCTCCCTTAGAATGTAAATTCCAGAGGATGTGGAAGTTTGGGGATTTGGGTTTTTGTTTTTTTGCTTTTTTGCTTTTCTTTGAATTCCCAGCACTAAGCAAATGCTAAATAAATGTTTGTGAACTTATTGTATGAAGTCACATCACTGAGAACTATGTATGGCTTTTTACTTGAAATCCGTCTTTCTCACAGAATCCCAGATTTTTTTTTCAGCTTTTGTTGCAAAGCAGAACCAGCTACATCCTGGATGAGCCTAGAGTTTGGGGTGCGATTGCTCCTGTCCCGTGCTTTCACTAACCAGAGTCTCTGGATACTTAGGGAAGCAACAGGTTTGGGGAGAAAGAAGGGTTTGGGGGCTAGCTTATGCTTTAAACAGATATAATGTTATAAAAGTTACATTTATAATAAAATTTTATGTATGCATATGTACACATACACACATGCATGTGTGTACCTATGTGCATATGCACACAAATACATGCATGTGCCTATGTATCCATACATATGTGTGTACACACACATTTTTATCACACAGACTGTGCTTTGAGGTGTTCATGTGAAAATAATAGCAACCGGGACCGATAGCCTCCCCCTCTTACCGTTTCTCTCACTCAATTCTCAGACTTCTTGGGAGAAGACTCTTGGTGACCCTTCTTTTTTTTACTACTCTCTGCTTTTGATGTTTGTTCTTCAAACAGGATAATAATAATAGTGCTCATTAATAACATGATAAACCCAGGTGATAACTCTCATTTGCATGTAAGATTTGTCTTGCTAAGGCTTAAAATGTACTCTGTATTTTACCCTAAAAGACACTTCAGCAATCCAAGTTATCCTAAAGAAATTTCTAGATTGATGATCAGCGTCTAGATCTAATGGCTATCTTGGAGGTCTTAGAAGTAATAATATCCTCAGTAATTCATTCATGAATTTGGGAAATACTTCTGCATCCCTTTTTGCTTTTGAACCAATCAGTTCCTCACTCACCGTAATGGTCAGGGCACTGCTTATCTCTAAATCCCCAGCAGGAAACCATTCATCTCTGGGGTGCATCAAGACCTGGGGGATGGAATAAAATGCTAGTTTAATGGGCATTTGGAATTCATAAGCAATAATTAGTGACAGACATATCATGGTTGAGTCTAATTGGAAAGAACAAAACCAGATAAAAAAAAAATGATCGATGGGTTGTTATTGCAGTAAACAAATCAAATCAACTGTATAGAGCCCCTACTAGTTATCCATCAATGAAGTGGTTAAGGTGCCTGAAAAATGTTGGTTGAATTGAGGAGGGAAGAACAGTGGGGGAAAGGAAGGAGGTCAATTCAGTTGTATGCACACAACCATGAAAATTTTATGCAGCATTTGCAACTTTTCAGCATACAGAAAATATAGGTGGTGAAGGATGAGAAAAAACCAAAACTGACTCCAAATCTAATTACATATTGGTTCTGCTGAAAATGCTTTTTCTAGAGCTTCAGTCAACATATCATGAGCCATCTGGATTCAGACTTTCTTCTGCTTTTGTGCTCCTGTGATCATCATTTCAGTTTGTCACTATATAATCATGAGTCATTAATATGGTGCCAGAGCACCATGATTAAAAAGCAGGAGGTGAATGTTTACAATTCTCTAATGACATATTTGTGTGCCTTCAGAAAGCATGCAGAAACAGAGATATATGTGTGTATTGGGTGTGTGTGTGTGTGTGTGTGTGTGTGTGTGTGTGTGTGTGTGTGTAGTTTGGAGAATATTACATTCTTAGACAAAGTATGAAGTATGAGAAATGATCATGAATAAAGAGAAAAAAAGAGTAATTGTTTTTATCTTGTGTGCTCCTAAAGAGTAAAAAATGATGAAAAAGGACTAGATTTTTAAAAGAATACCTCAAAGACAAGAGAACTTGAATTCTTAGACCTTGGAAAACCCATGTCTCTCTTTAGAATTTCACTCTTAGCTCTAGAATTTTGGTTTTATACTACTCTGTATATTTCCCTAATAACTGAATCCCTCATTATGAGACCTTCAGACTTCTGGTCTTGACTTTTCTGAATTCATTGAGCAACAGGATCATAAGAGCTGGAAGGGACCTTAAAAGTCACTTAATTTAACCCCCTCCCTTTTAATAGATGAAGAAATTGACTGAAATATGTTAAGAGATTTGCCCAAAGTCATGCAAGTAGTTTTGGAAGAGGGATTTGAACCCAAGCCCTCCGACTCCAGATTTCATTCTATCATATTTATCATATTTTCTCTATCATACTCTATGAAATTCAGATATTTGTTGTATTTGATCCCTAATACTATTTCCTTATCATACAGTCAGACGTTGGCATCTACTTTCTTTTTAATTGAGATAAATTACCCCATTCTATCTCTCCCTTTCTCCTCCCAATATAGTCTTCTCTCATTCCTTAATTTTATGGTTTTAGACATCATCCCTTCATATTCAACTCACCCTGTTCCATCCATCCATCCATCCATCCATCCATCCATCCATCCATCCATCCATCTATCTATCTATCTATCTATCTATCTATCTATCTGTCTGTCTGTCTGTCTGTCTATTTTCCTCTGACTATCCTAATACTGAGAAAGGTCTCATGAGTTACAAATATCATCTTTCCATGTAGGAATGTAAACAGTTCAACTTTAATAAGTTTTTTATGATTTCTCTTTTCTGTTTACATTTTCATGCTTCTCTTGATTCTTCTATTTGAAAGTCAGATTTTCTATTCAACTCTGATTTTTTCATCAAGAATGCTTGAAAATCCTCTATTTCATTGAATGTCCATTTTTTTCCTGAAGTATTATATTCAGTTTTGCTGGGTAGATGATTCTTGGTTTTCATCCCAGTTCCTCTGACCTGTGGAATGTCAAATTACAAGGCCTTCCATCCCTTAATATAGGAGCTACTAGATCTTGTGTTATCCTGATTGTATTTTCACAATACTCGAATTGTTTCTTTTTGGATGCTTACAATATTTTCTCTTTGACCCAGCAGCTCTGGAATTTGGCTACAATATGCCTAGAAGTTTTCTTTTCTTTCCATAGGTGATCCATAGATTCTTTCAATTTCTATTTTACCATCTGATTCTAGAATTATCAGGGCAGATTTCCTGGATAATTACTTGAAAGATAATGTCTAGGCTCTATTTTGATCATGGTTTTCAGATAGTTCAATAATTTTAAAATTATCTCTCCTGAATTTATTTTCAAGGTCAGTGGTGTATTTTCAATGAGCTTTTTTAAATTGTGTTCTATTTTCTTCATTTTTTGGGTTCTGTTTTATAATTTCTTGATGTCTCATAAAGTCATTAGGTTCCATTTGCTCCATTCTAATTTTTAAGGAATTATTTTCTTCAGTGAGCTTTTGGACCTTCTTTTCCATTTGGTCAATACTGCTTTTTAAGGCATTCTTCTCTTCATTGGCTTTTTGAACTTCTTTTGCCATTTAAATTGGTCTATTTTTAAGTATTTTTTTGGGGGGAAATCTCCTTTAGCAAGCTGTTGACTTGTTTTTCATGAGTTTCTTCTATCACCCTCATTTCTCTTCCCAATTTTTCGTCTACTTCTCTTACTTGATTTTCAAAATTCTTTTGAGCTCCTCCATGGCCTGCATTCATTTCATATTCCTCTTGGAGGTTTTTGATGTAGGAGCTTTGACTCTGCTGTCCTCCTCTGGCTGTATGCCTTGATCTTCCTTTTCATTAAAGTGAGATTTTATATTCTGATTTCTTTTGCGAAGCTTACTTATCTCCCAAGCCAAACATCTGACTTTTTAACTCTTTGTCAGGGTATGACTCTGCTTCCAGTGGGAATGGGGCTGAGGGTGGGTATACTGTCCCAGACTTCAGATATTTTGTATCAGCCAATTAATTCTCCACCATCTGTGGGCACAGAGTTCTGGTAGCAGCCTCTGCTGCTGCTGTTGCCACCACACCTCCCACCACCACCACCTGAGGCTGGCCCTGGAAGCAGCCAGATCATGAACTCTCCTTTCACTCAAGTCCTAGAGAGTTTTCCCACTGACCTTTTGGCATTTGTGATTTAGAAATCTGGAAACTGCCACAGTTGCCAATGATTCAGTCCCCTGAGTCTTGCTCTGACTCATCTATGAGGGTAGGGCTCATGCAGAACTAAGCTCCCCTTCCTGTCAGCTGTGAAAGACACTTTCTGTCAACTTTCCAGGCTGTCTTGGGCTAGGGAATTGTTTTACTGTGCCATTTTGTGAGTTCTGTAGCTTTAGATATTGTTTAGAGTCATTTTTTGGAGGTATTTGGAGGACTTTGGGGGAGAACTCAGGGAAGTCCCTGCTTTTATTCTGCCATATTGGCTCTACCCCCTCTCTAACCTCTCTTTTCTGCCTAAACTCCTGCTACTATGCACTAAAAATAACTTAATCTGATACTTAAATGGACTCATCTGTTTGTGTGGCACATAATAGGTGCTTAATAAATATTTGTTGATTGGTCTATATGATATCTCCAGCAGAGAAGATCATATTAATCTGTAGAATTTCCATTTTTATCCATGTTTTTCCTTAAAATATCTATAGGGAACCTATCCAAATGAATTAAATATAACAAAGAGCTCTTACGTATCAACTCTATGCAAATTACTATTCTAGATTTAGGTGGAGGGAATGGTAAGATGAACTGAACCTTCTCCAACTTTCTTTTCCAGTGAGGAGAATTACTGTCACTGAAAAATGTAGATTAAAAGAATTTCCTTGTAGTACTGAATAATAAAGTAACTTATCTACAGTCAATATTATGTCAGAGACTGGTTGCAAACCTAGGTCTTCCAGACTCCAAGACCTGCTGCTCTCTATGTGATGGTCTGTTTCTTAAATTATAATAATCCTTTTTCTCAAGGAGTTTATATTCTTCTAAGTGAGTGTGTGTGTGTGTATGTGTGCATGTGTGACAGGTACACAATAATATAGAATATTAAGTAGAGTTTTAGGAGGACAAAAAAGAAATCTGTCATTGGCATTTGAAGAAAAATGCACAACTAGGAGACACAGTGGATAGAGTTCTGGGCCTGGAAAGATTCATGTTTCTGAATTGAAATCTAGCCTCAGAAGCTTACCAGCTGTATGACCCTAGGTAAGTCACTTTACTCTATTTTCTCAGTTTCTTCATCCATAAAATGAGCTGGCAATTGAAATGGTGAACCATTAGAGTATCTTTGCCAAGAAGTGGAGTTGTAGAATCTGACACAACTGAAAATGACTGGACAATAAAACAAAGAAAAAATAAAAAGAACACTTTCAGTTAGGGAAGGAGGGAGCATTAGGGAAGATTTCTTTTCCATTCATATGTATTTTTTATGTTTTTTATGACATTTCTTAAGGGAAAGTAAATTGTTGGCAATATACTGATTTGGTTTAAGTTATTTTATTAAGTTCCTCGAATTTCTCTATTTCATCCTCTACAACAGATAAAATTGAATGGCCTGCAGGGGTGGTCTGTTTGTTCATGCCCATTGGAAAGATTGTAAATTGAAATAACTAACCATGGATTAATGCTTATTTTTCACTTTGGAGTCACAATAAAGCTATCTCTAGCAATAGCATACATACATATATATATATATATATATATATATATATATATATATATATATATATATATATATATAAGGAACTAGATTGAGAGTCATGTATTTGGATTGCAACTTTGCCACTTACTACTTGTGTGATATTGCTTAATATAATTCATTTCTTTAAGCCTCAGCTGCCTCAAAATGAAGAGCTTTGATTAGACACTAAGATCCTATCTAGTTATAAAGATATGAACTTTTCTTGTATTGTGTCTTTTTTTGAGTTGCATTCATTTGTTGAGAAAATGAAAATACACTCATCTTTATGTTATGTCTACACAACTCCCAAACAGACAGATGAAGAAAAGAAATTTCGTCGGAATGATTATTTGTCCTTATATAGGCCCATACGTACACTGAAATGGTTTGTTTGAAAGAATTCAATCATTTTGTTTTATTTTAATGACTTAACTGGTCAATTCAAAATGATCACCTCAGTCATATAAATTATTATATCCAGAGCTCAAGGGTTTTCTAGGAATTACCTTTACAACGTAGGCTTATTTATTGACATATGGCACCTCAGATATGGGATAGAGATTCACATGCACCAGGAATTTTTTACAAGGCTCTTCTCCATCCAATTATAAATGCTTCTTTGGCTGATGAATTAGAGAGCTAAATATCTTTCCAACAATAGCATAAAAGCTAGACTTTTGTGAGACGGATTATTGTTGAAAAAAGGTACACTGGATTTGGGGTGGAGACCTGGGATTAAATCCTGACTCCATGTCTTTTAACCTGTATGACCCTAAGCAAGTCATGGGCAAGAAGTAAAGGCTGGGTTAACTAATCTCTCAGGTGGTCCCTTCCAACTTTAAATCCTATGACAAACTCAATGAAAAGTGAGCTCTTTTTCCAATAGTAATGACAGATGGAAGATTTTCTTCTACCCTGAAGAGTCTGAAAAGGAGATTTTATATAATTATTACTAAAAATAATAATACATTCTATTTGATATGCTTTACTTTCTCACATTGTCTTGTATTCTATTATATTCTCATATCAAATGAACAATATACACTCTTCACTAACTGCAAACTCTGGGACTTTATTGTTATAGAATATAAATGAACACCTATCTGTTCTCAATATTTGCTCCTTTGATTTATCAGTTATGATGATACCTTTTTAATGAATAAACTGCTAATCAAGTAATTGGAACCAGTAGTAAATTCAGAGAATAAGTTGAGTTGATATGTTGACAGGATCAATATTTTTTTTTATTTTATTTTATCTGTATATGCACTTATTGCTTTGCTTTTTAATTATTTTGACATTGCATGAGCATGGTTAAATATGCTAATCTTGGTTCTATACCCAGACTTGAGAGATGATTTCTTCCCCCAATTCATTCTGAATCATTAGAATGCAACTGAAAAACCTCTTTCTGAAGCTCCATTTCTTTGGCCAGTTTGACATCAAAAGCACCTACATACTCACAAGTGATTGGTTAGTAGCTAGTTAGTGTTTATTTTATAATCCCTGTTATTCTGTTCCTTTCATTAGTATGAAAAAGATACCATAGTTATTAAACTAAGGAAAGATGATGTCTCTTTGGTCTTGAAACCAAAAATTTTACAGGTGCCAAAATATTTATAGCACCTCCCCTTGCGGTGGCCAAGAACTGGAAATCAAGGGGATTCCCATCAAGTGGGAAATGGTTGAACAAGTTGTGGTATATGAATGTAATGGAATACTAATGTGCTATAAGAAATGATGAACAGGAAGACTTCAGAGATGCCTGGAGGGACTTATATGAGCTGATGCTGAGTGAAAGGACCAGAACCAGGAGATCATTTTACACAGTAACAATCACAGTGTGCGAGGAATTTTTCTGATAGACTTAGCCCATCAGAGCATTGCAAGGACCTAAAACATTCCCAAAGGACTCGAGGCAAAATGCCATACACATCCAGAGAAAGAACTATGGAATTAGAATGCAGAATAAAGCAGAATATTTTCTCTTTTGTTATGTTTTGTTTTGTTTGGGTTTTTCTCATGATTTCTCCAATTCATTTTGATTCTTCTATGCAACATGACTAATGTGAAAATGTATTTAATAAGAATGTATTGTATAACCCATATAAGATTGCATACATTAATAAGAATGTATGTGTAAAACCCATATAAGATTACAAGGGGGAAAGAGGAGGAGAAAATCTAAGATTTATGGAAGTGATTATAGAAAACTGAAAACAAATAAATTCATTAATAATAATTAAAGAGAAAAACAAAATAAACCAAAAAGAAACTGTGAATTTTCTTGCTTCTCCATTTACTGAGCTGCCAAAAGTGGCCAAATGCAGCATGTGAATAGCACTAGTATTAAAATTTCATGATTGCCTTTTCAACAATCAAAAAATCTTTGGTCATTAAATTATTTCGTGAAAAATTGTTTGGCTCTCAATTTCCATATCTTAAAACGATGGCATTTGGCAAGGTAGTTTATAAGATATCTTTCATCTTTAATATTTTATAGTTTTGCAATCATCATTGTGTGCATGTCTATATATGTAAAAGAAAGATGACCTGATCCATTAAATAAATAAAGAAAAAAGTTGCTCTGACTGGAAGATGTCTGTGCTATTAAGATATATTTTAAAATTTACTTTGAACAACCTCACTACTGTCTTTCCTAATATATCCTAATTCATGTCAGTTTGATGTTTCTGACAGTCAGGTAAGTAATTTTCTTTAGATTTAGTTTTAGATACATATACTATAATTTTATGAATCTTTTCAAAGTGCATTTATAATCTAGAAGTGGTGACTTAAACTCTGTATCAGTAGATGACTGAAACCAAGTCCATTCATTTTTAAAAAAGAGAAATATCAAATCCATTTTTACATTTTTTTTCTCTTGAGATTCATTAAAAACCATGTTATAAAACAAAAGAAATCCTAAATGTTTCTTCCTCCCCCAAATAGATTTTACTCTATTGTCCCGGTCCTTTCTTCCTATATTATTATCATGATAAATCCTCAAAACATCTGCAACAATGTGCTATAATAGGGACACTGGGAAGTTAGCTGTTAAAATTACATTCATTTAGTTAGATTTTTTTTATTTTTTATTTTGCTTTTGTTTTGTAATTTAGGGGTTTAAACCATTTTCCCAACATTCTCTCGGGACTCTCCTTTACTTAAGAGCTCCCTGCACAATACTACCTTTGTGGTAACTCATGAACACATGAACACTAAGAAAAACATTAATATAACAAATCATATATAGCTCTGTTCATTTTTGAAAGATGGAATTGTGTTGGTAAAACTTTTTTGTTGCTGTTAAGCTCAGGAAGGCCCTGATTTGCTAAACCTGTTATAAATAACAGATGTTAGATTATTCAGGCAGCAGCTCTGTATTTCTGCAAAGAATCTACTACTTTTAGGATCGCTGAAGACTTATTTGGTATTGAATTGGCTTTTTTACTGAATGCTATTTGATTGTGGCCAATGTGACTGTTCTCCTTTGTATTTCAGTTTATGATTATACTTTTATAAATATGTGTGTAACTGCTATCAGGTTATTTTTTCACATTTCAGCTCTCCAGGTTTTCTTTATTAGTTATCCTTCTGAATAGTATATCATTTAAAAGTGTCTTATGAGATGAATTTACCATAAGTTGTTTGCTAATAAGTGTTGATCTTTAGATGCAAGAATCATATTCAAGAAAGTTAGGATTGTATTACATTCATTTATAAGTACACAAGGATATGAAAAAAAGGACGACAGACCATACAGTAAGCCATTTAAAAAAATATGACTAAGTAGGCATACAAAACCAAATGTAACCATGTAGATTTCAGAGATTCCCCACCTCAAATGCCCTTTAATGGTCTTCATATTTTAATATGCAATCTCAAAGAAGTATTCATAACATAAATAAAGCATTTAATAAAACATTTATTGAATGCTTTTTTTCCAGGCTACTCAAAGCATCTCCCAGACCAGATCATATTAAGCATCTCACTATTTCTCTTGTGTAGGTGATGAACCATATCTAAATTATAAATGAAAAAGCCTTTAGATTTATAACAGCATATTTCATGCTTAGTAACTCCTGGGACATGTAGTCCTGAACATTACAGAAGTCTAGGATTAGCTAGCAGATGTTACATGACATTATTACTATAGATTATGTCCTCTCATGTAAAAAAAAAACAAACTTCTAAATGATTAACTCAGGATCGATCCAGAAAATTTAATCAACTATGGTACATAGCAGAGCTATCTAAAATTAGGGTAGAGTTAATTGATCTGGCACCAGAATAGCAGAAAATATATGTGTGTGTATATACATATACATATACATATACACACACATATAGACTGAGATCTTCTACAACCACAAAACCATGCAAGAAACCATGATATGTGACCATCATATCATTTTCTCTATTCAGGTTGTCAGTTTGCTTCCTCTACCAAGTCCACTTCAGCAGAAAAACGACACCAAAAAAAACATCCTTGGAGCCTTGGATTGTGTCAGGGTGCTCAGTTGCCAATAATTCAGTCAAAAGGGCCAGCTGGATCATTAGATAGACTCAGACTAAAATATCTAACAATTTGACTATGTTGTACTACATTTAAAAAAAAAGGATAAGTAGATACTACAGCATGTAGATGTCAGAATGATATTCAGCAGTTGGCGGGTTCTTAGTTGAATATTCAGCCTAATTGTGAGATCAGTAATGTGAACAGGTTGGAAAGGAATCCAAAAATCCCAAATATCATTAAGTGATTGGGAAATAAGACTTCTGATGAAAGCTCCAATGCATGTTTCAACATGGAGAAAAGGAGATCGATGGAAGGGTAATTTAATTATGTCTTTCAGTGTCTAGTGGGCTTTCATGCTGACCAGTTATTCTTCAGTTGTAGCAAGTATGGAACAAATAAACTGAGAAAACACGAGTACATGGAATTTGTATCCCTTATAAAGAAAAATGTCTTAGCTGTGAACACTTTTAAACAACAAAATGAGAATAAATAGAACAGATTTTTCTTCTGCTAGTTCTAAAAATATAACACATCCCATCTCCTTGGTATAGTTTAAGCATCATTCTATCTGAAGTTATGGAGAACAGCAGAAATCCTCTAAGACCTAAGCCCTGAGCTGGACATCAAAAAACTTTAGCCATAGTACCATCATTGACACTAATGTTGAGAACTTGGGCTAGACTTCCTAACATCACAGTTTTCTCAGCTGTGAAATGACAGGATTGACCATTCATTGAGGTCTTTTCTAGCTCTAGAACTTATGATTCTAATTTTGAAAGGCATTGTGAGGCTTAGAAATGGGTGATTACATTTCTTCAGTTTCCTTCTCTACTGTTCTGTCCCTAACGCTTTTCATAGAAAGAACATAATTGTCCTTTGAAAGCCTAGTGGATTAAGTACTTCATTGTTGAAAGAATCACTAGAATATATCAATACCATATTGATAATATATATACCAATAATACCAACAATACACACAGACACACACACACCCCTCTTTTACTGACTACATAGTGAATACTTGCCAGTTACCTGAAAGAATTCAAACTGGTAATTAGGTATAACAGTACTTTAGAATGTCATTTTTTCTGTGATCTCATTCATGTAGGCAGATCTTCTGTACCCCACCTTCTTTTGGCAGAGATACAAAACATAGGTTATACCTCCAGTAATGAAGATCATAGCTCTTCCATGCCTGCCCAGAACATCTCATTCTGTGCATGACTTCCCATAAACTCAACACAGAGGATTCATTGAACACCCTGGAGGCCTTTCTTGAACTCGTTTTACATTGCGACAATACAGTGGAGCACACGGGCTATCCATGTGTGTGACGGGATTCCTTCATTCTTGCTACATAACAAAGACATCTTCTCTTTCAGTTATGAATAACGCATGATACTTTGAACCACTTTTCCTTTATAATCCCCTGTTTGCAATGTGTTGCAGCCTACTTAACATCCGCTGTATGTCATTTCATTGCCTTAGAGTGATCTTTAACTGTAATTCATCAGAAACTGTAGTATTCCATGACTCACAGTTGTACAGTATCACCAGAAAAATACAGAGAAAAGGAGAAAAAAATTAATTCGGTGATTTTAGTTACTTAAATGGGAATGAATGAAAAAATTGGTTCATATATGTAAGAATTCTGAGTTTTGGTACTGTAACTTTGAAGGTCAAAGAGTCCAATCCATTCATTTCACAGATGAGGAAAATGAGATCCAGTAAGGTTAAGTGATTTGTCCAAAGTTACATAGGTATCAGATGGTAGATTCCATTATATCTAGCCTTTTCGACAAACTGTCCTGGATAGGATTCAAACTCAGTACTTCTGATTCTAAAGACAGTAGTCTTTCCTTTGCACTAGCTAATGCTAAAAATCAGTAGTTAGTTTATTTAAAGTCTTAGAAGATTTTTCAAGTCTCCTCTCTCATGAAATAATTATGGTTCAAATTAGCAGCTGTATCTCTTGTGAGAGATTTGAACTGATGGTAAGAGGTCCAATTTTGATTTAAATAATTTGAATTACAAGTGCAAGCCCTTATGAATTCACTGCCATGTGAGATATCACTGAAATGCATGTTGAAGTGTTAAGAGAATTTAGCAGGGCCTTTGCAATATAGTGGCATATTTTAAAAATCAAAATATTTAAGTTGCAATACATATTAATGAATGCAAACACAAGTTGCTCCCTCAGCATACCCTGGTCTATATCATTTGCTGAATTAAACATGTGCAATTTCCTAAATAATAGCTTATAGCAGAAAAGAGAATTTAGATTGTACACGTGACTGAACTTGTAAATGTAGTGTGACATCTATTCATTTCAGTAGAAGTGCTACTTAGAGTATTTAAACTCAGTTTGAGGAAAAAACACGAGTTAGAATGGAAGAATCTTATAATGGCAAAATAAATGGGAGTGGGAGGGAGTATATATTTCTTTCTGTCACATTCAGATTGCTCTCCTAGCTAGACAAGTTTCTTTCTACACTGGAGGAAAAAGATCTGCTAAAGGTATCACTTATAATTTTGGGTAAATCAAAGATTGGTAATTCCTAACCTGGCAAGGATCAGTAGATGGCTCAGCATCCCCTAGAAGGATAAACTGTGTATACTGAAATAGTGTATATTGTAGTGTATATATGAAATAGAATATTGTAGTGTATATACAAGTAGTGTATATACAAGTAGTGTATATATATATATATATATATATATATATATATATATATATATATATAGTAGAACATGTGAGCCATATGTTTTCACAAGAGTGATGATTGTGTTCTGTTCCTGAAGATACTGGGACTTCTAGACATCCTTGGAACTCAGGCAATTGACTTGTATCTTTGGCAGTTGACTGGCGTTCCCTGAAGCATGTGTGTGTGTAAAAAGGTCTCTCACCAGAGTAGCATAGGTTGTCCAAAAATCTAGATGTAATTCTGTATGCAGGCTTGTACATTTAGAACATAGAAGTTTCATTTCTTGTCCTTAATTTTTAATTCTTCACACACATACTCTTTGCCTCTGCTATGGGAATTGAGTCCTTCACAGAATAGGACTGAAGTGTTAATAAGTTCTTCATGCAATTTCCTTTCAAAATACTTGTAGTCATAGAAATGTACCATGGGGATCCAGCACATTGAAGAAGTTGTTGACAAATTTAGAAAATCAAGAAACAAACCTTTATTATTCAAACATTCCATTTTATACAACTATTGATGCATCCTGCTTAAGTGTCTTTTCTTTTACCTGAAGCTGTAACAGGTTTAAGTAGAAAGCTTAGAATATATTCCGAATTAGTGGTGGGGAATATATTTATTCCTTGGCATTTCTTATTAGCTAGGCATAATTACCTCAATGTGAACTGGGCTGTGGAACCCATGATTTTCCCAGCGATGATGGATGACAAGATGTTATCTCAAACTGTGAGATGGGAGGTAATTCAGTTTTCGCAGAACATTTATCTAACGTTAATTGAATTAATCTTAGGAATATGTGGCATATCTTGTTTAAGATATTATATGCGCACTGTTTTTATATTTTAAGAAACTACTTCTTCATGCATTATATCTTCAGTTGTTTCTTCTTTGTGCCTAGATTTCACTGTTGTAAGTGGCCACTTGTAGAATTCAGTCCCTAGTGAGTCTGTTTATTAGTACCATTTGTTGCAATAATTGCCTTCATTTTCTAAAATGTGTCACAGACACTATATATAATAGTCAAGACGCACTATTAAAATTGCTTTGCAAATCTGACAAAAGGCACCTACTTCATAAAACAAATTGAAAACATTTGAACAGACTTAATTTGAATTCATTTGGTAATATACTTTGTCCAAAATAAAAAGACCTTTAGGGTGTGCTATTAGAGGATTAAAAGGGAAATCTAGAAATCAGGTAAGTGCCCAGGTGCACAAATGTTTTTTGCTAATGATAAAAGAAATGAAAAAAAAGTGGGATTAGGAATTTAAGAAAAATTTATCTCAGACTCAGACACTCAAAAAACAGAATGGACCTTTGGTCAAGGTCAGTCAATCAATTTATTCCCTTGCCTTAAAGCAATGTTTCAATAGCTTCTTTATAATGTAATTCTAACTTGTACCTGTTCCTTAGTAATTATGTGAAATGAAAAGGAGAGGAATTCTTCTAATATCTTTTATTTTCATTTACCTGCTGCCTAAAAATTTTATGGATTTCCTGTTCTGCATGCAAAAAGGAGCTAAGCAACTACTCATAGAGCGTTTAGTGAAATACCTTACCTAGTCTTCCATTTATTGACATGTTCTATTCTGTCAAAAATTGTGATATCTGAAGATCCATTATTTTAAAAAAAATCTAAACAGAATATGTTATTTGAATGACCCTTGATCTATATTTAGCAAAAAAAAAAAAAAGTCTTTTTGACAGAGAATGACCTGCTGCATTTTAAACAGTTTGATTAAAATAAATTGCATCAAAGCCCTAAGTCATTTTTAAGGTTTTTATTTTTAAAGAACTAGTTGATTTACAGAAATCAGCAGCAGTCATTTTAACAGTTCATATGGTCATATGTGTGTTGCTCAACTAAAAAGAAACCTAACGTCCTTTATATAATATAATTTATCACGAAGGACAGGCTTATAAGTGTTCCGGATTCAGGGCTAATACAATAGTAACAGAAGAAACAACTTGCTTTGATTTATAAAATTGCTGTTTTGCTGCTATGGACTCCTCCTGTTTGTTTGGGAGTAATAGGCCTGCAGTTGTTTATTCTTTTTCCTATTTCAAAACAATTATGATTCCAATTAGTATTCCTTCTTTCAATGATTAAACATTCTAAACACTGATGGAGTAACACAGTTGCCATGTGTGAAAAAACATTAAAATGTTCTATGTCAAAGAATTGTTAAAGAAATCAGGTACAGAATTTGCATCTAGTCTTCCCCTCTAGACAGAGCACAGCTTGCATTTGCCTATCACTTTCAAGCTCTAGATCAAAGTGCTTTCAGAATGACTGCACAGAATCAAACAGGTGACCTTGGGGAAATAAGTTGTTTTCCTTTTGCCAGGCCTTGACCTCATAGCTCCATTAGAAAGCACCCGGATTTGGCTCAATAATGCCCTCTACTGGATTTTTTCTGCCATCTCCTCTTTTTCCACTAGATTTTTCACCAACCAGCTGGTGAAATAGAAGGTAGTGCCCTTCTAGTCTTTCTTTCTTTTATTATTTTTAAATTAAATATTTGCTGCTATGCCCCAGAGGGGAAAAATAAACATAAAATTAATTTCACAGAATATTAGGAGTCTTAATAGTAATATCTAGTGGCATCACCAGGAAACTGTCCTTTTCTGATTTTTCTTCCTTATCTATCCCAATCCTTTCTTCAGATGTCTCCACAGTGCAAGTATTCTTTTGGTTTTTTTTATCACTTTCCCTGAAAGCAAAATCTAAATCTTATCTTCACATTGCCACATCCCACAGTCCATATCCTTGGGTAAGATAATAAATGGTTTGGCATCACGAGGTTCAGATACAGTGCATGTGCAATTCAGAGAAATTAACAAATTGACAGTTTCATATTATTTCTTGCCTTGATTTAAACATAAGTATCTTAGGTCATTTGTCCATGTTCCTATTGTACAGCATTTATGAGAAAACTTGACTAGGTGATAACTTTTCATCCTTATAGAAGGGCTCAATCTTATCCATAAATGTATCATATGAAACTTTTACAAATATTTTGTTAAAAGGTAGGTATTAATTTCTGTGATCTTACAGTTTAGCAACCCTGTAAAAGACATGAAATGAGGCTAATCTGGCACATCAAGTGCAGATGAAACAGACAAGTGATTGATTTTTTTTCATTTTTCAACTAGTGTTTTGACCTAGATCTAGCATTTCAATACTGAAAAATGGAAAGACTATTTTTACCAAGATTTGTTTTGCTTTGTGGCAATATATTTTGGAGCTTGACATGAGTGATCTTAAGGAAATCCTTAGCCGGGAGTTAAGGAAAGAGGACAATTGTCTAAGCAAATAGATGGACATGCCATACAAAAGCAGACATAACAATAAGGGCCACGGAAGCACTCTGTATTCTTCATGTTTTGACAGTAATAATAGAAGATTATTGTTTTGAAACTTGATGTCCTAGGTGTGTGGGCACACGCGGGCACGCACACACACACGCACAAGCACACATATACGTCAGACTGCAACAGACAGAAAAATTTTACAATATAACACTGCATTATCTATCCCTCCCTTAATGGCAATTTTCCTAATTGAAAATGCAATAGCTATAAACTGAACTAAGTTAAAAGCCTTCTGCATTCACAGAGGGACTGTGGAACCTGACTCAGTGAACTATTGTCACATGGGGAGAAATGGGAACAAAAGTCCGATCTTCACAGTATACTCAATTTTCCATTATTGATGCCTGAAAAATTATCATGAAAACCCTTATTATTGTTAATGGAAATTCTGTGTGTAAATTCTCAGCATGCTGATGGGGGAATTGAATCTGTTAATATTCATCTCTTCTGAAATTCATACTTCAAGCTAGTATGCCATTAAGTACCACAGTGAGAGGATTAACAGTTATTAGCGAAGGATCAGAAATCAGTTCCCAGAAAAAAAAAATATTAGAATCTTTTAAACTCTCTCATCAAAATCATCTGCAACTTTCTGGACAAATATATATTTACATTCATAATGCATCCCTTCTTTAATCAAAAATCTTCAATGGCCTCCTCCCTATTAATTATAGGATGAAGTATGAACTCCTTGATCTAGTATTCAGCATCCTTCACAATCTGGTCCCAACCCATCTTTTCAGGCTCCCACCTACCAGCCAGCCACCAACTCCTGGGAAGATGACTATGTTGTTTCAATTCCTGCATGAATGCATCTAGGGTCAAATCACTGCATCATTCCCCATCCTCCATACCGACTCAATTTAATTATTTTTACTAGAAAATTTTAGCTTAATAAAAGCATAAGTTTCTAGTTACAGAAGCACTCTATTCTGCTCCATTAAATGAATCCTGCATTCTACTGAATTATCCATTGTAAGCTCCCTCTTCTCTCCAGTTTTCAAATCATTTCATATTCATAATACATTCTCTTCTCCTTTGCTCCATTTTCAGAAAAAAGTTTGTTTTTTTCTTCTCCTTTCAAGTCAAAACTCTCTACTTATGCTCCTACTCCCCTGTTGGCTGAGCCCGCTGACTATTCCCCTCTATCTAATCTTCAATATTTCTTTATCCAATGAGTCATTCTTTGCTGTCTACCAACACTCCAATCTACACACATTCACACACACACACTGCACATTATTCTATAGCCCTTTAATATTACATTCCTTCTACATGTCTCATCCCTTCACAAATATCTCAAAAAAATTATCTATATTCACTGCAACTCCCTTTTCTTTCTTACAAATATTCTCATTGCCTCTATTTGTTAATATCCCCACATGTTTCTCAAACCTTTCTGATTCAGCTTCTGACCTCAACATTGACTGAATGTGCCCTTTCCAAGGTCACCAATGATTATTTTATTGCTAAATTCAGTGACTTTTTCTCCCTTGACTTCTTTCTTGTCTAGACTGTAATGATCAATACTGGTGTCCACCCCTCATCCTGGATATTATTGCCGGGCTAGGTTTTCACAATGCCACTCTCTTCTGGGTCTTTCTCTTCCTACTTTCTAAAACACATATCAGTAAAATAAAGACATATACATAATTGTTTAATTGTTCAACCTTCTGAAAACCTGAATTTTGTATTTTTTACATTGTTATCAGATGGCTTTGATTTCTTTTCTTTCTTTCTTTTAAGCAATCAAGATTAAGTGACTTGCCCAGGTTCACCACCTAGCTGCCCCATACTTGTGATTTCTTGATCATACAGTTGAATCTGTAAGATAAGCAATTTATCTGAGACTTGAGTAATTCCTGTTAGCATTTTGTGTTCTATTAAAAATATAAATTATTATCAAAATTCTTATGATTAATATTAACCAAATATTATTTTTAAAGTTTACATTTTGGAGCAAGATTTTAAACAAAATTAATACCTAGAGTCATTTAGTCAACAAACATTTATTAAATGTTCCAGACACTGTTCTAAGTGTTGGGGATATGAAGAAAGGTAAAATTTTGCCCATGCTTCCAAGGAATTCTCAGAATAATTGGTTAAATAACCCACAAACAACTATGAACCAAAAAAAATAAAAGGCTATAAGTAGGATAAATCAGAAATAAGGACCAAAAGGAAGGTGTACTTAGTATCTTTGTTATTAATCCTTAACTTTTCCTTGATAATGTCCTAGAATCTTTAGTTGTAATCAAAATTCATTTTCAGAATGACTCAATGCAAAAACAAAACAAAAAAAAAAACAGATAAAAACACTTTAAACTATTTATCTTTTATTATCACGCAGTCTTTCTCTATTTCATTTTCAGCACCAGGGATGTGGATAGCAAAATTTTTGCATGAAATATGAGTGAAGTGTCAGAACTTGGAATTCTAAGATGTGAATAAAAGTATTGATTAGGCCACACTTTGATTTCCACATTTATTAAACACCTGCCATGGATAGAGCATTGCTGACCCCTGAGGAAGGCAGTATAAGGGAGAGTTATTCTATTTTGAGAAGATTCAGACTTCTAAAATCAGTAGAACAATCTGGAGTTGGGAATCCCTGCATCTACATGCCCAGAAGGACAAAGAGTAAAAAGGCCAGATCGTATGTCAGGAAATAGGACTATAGCATTCAAGTGTTACAATATAACAGTTGGTGTTACAGGTGCTAGCAACAAAGCGAACCTTGAGGCAAACTCTTTTTCCTGCTTGTTTTACTGCCTACTATGGTAGGCATCAGTCTCTCAGAAAAACCACTTGGAGCCCAGATTTAGAGGGCGTATTAAAGCAGAAAATGTGAGGGTAGATTAAGTTATAGACAAGCCTGGAGAATTAAAACTAGAGAAAAGGAATCAATCAGTCGATAAACATGTATTTGTTAAGCACTTGGATTAAGACCTGACATTTACAGAATATTTCATTGCTCATAAAGTCTTTTAGATCATCTCAGTTGATCTTTCACAGCTTCTAAGGAGGGTAAGAAGAATATTAGCATGGTATCATGCTAATGTACATACATTGTACACTGGACACTGGAAACACATTTGAACCTCAACAATCAAAAAGATGATTGAGGTTCAAATCTCATCTCTGATGCTTACTAGCTATGTGATCCTTGGGCAACTCATTTAGTCTCTCTGGGCCTCAGTTTACTCATCTATAAAATGTAGGGATTAGATAGATTCCTTCTAAATTCTCTTCCAGCTAAAGGATTTTGATCCAAATTTGCTTTTTTAAAGCTCCATGGGTCTCAGAGTCCCTGATTTCTTACACTCAATAGCCAACCAGGCTCAAATATAACTTCCTCAGTTTAGTCCTTAAAACTTTCAGATTACTCCCCTTACATATTCTGTGTCCCATCCACCTTGGCCTATTTGCATTTCCCCAAATGTGCTTTTCCATTTCTTGTTTATGTCCCTTTGCATGTCTCTTTCTTCGTGGTAACACTTCTTTCAAGACTCAGGTCAAGGGTCACCTCCCATAGAATGCCTTTCCTCATGTTCATATTTGTGAGGTCTCTTCCTCAAAGGAGTATGTATATATTTATCTGATTACATTTTGTAACCCAACCCACTCAGTAGAAGGTAAGCTTCTTGAGGGGGAGGGTCTGGTTTTCATTTTGAATTTGAATCCCTACCACCTAATACTTTACCTTGTATATCATAGGATCTTAATAAATATTTGTTGCATGTTATTGGCTATGCTGGCAGCTTGTTGCTCCCGCAAGTTTAAAGAGTTATCTTATTTGCTTTTCACCAATTAGCAGGAGTTATTTCCTTTCTGTGATAGGAGAAAAATGCCCAAGTGGTACAAGACAAGCAATCAAGACTTAAGATACTATAGTACAGCCGAGACTGTAGAACAGGGGTCAGTCTGGAAAAGAGCCAGATCCCACAAAGTCAGGGAAAAAAAACAACATTTTACAGTTAGGGACAAAGACATAGGTTATAACACAGCAGGAAAATCAGTGTAGGAATGGGGAAGGTGGTGATGAAGGTAGGGGGTGTGTTAATTATACAAGATGGCTGGTCAAAAGATTAGGTGAGCACTCTGTTACTAAAATATAGGTAGAAACTAGATACAGGGTGGGCGAAATGTCAATTCTTCAAGGAGTAAAGGATTAAGTATCTGAGCAGGAAGTCTAGATAGAAAAGGATCAGAATGAAAGAAAGTAAATACTCAGCCGCAGACAAAAAAAACACAGAGAAATTTGCAACGTCTTTGCCCTTCCACTTCCTGAGGAAAGTGGGAGGGTAGGGTATCAGGAAGGCACTGGTACAAAGTTATACACCATGTTTGACAGATCCTGATACAGAGCCAGTTAATCAACTTCATCTACCCAAAGCTGGCAAGTTCTAATAGTGCAAAGTAGCCTATTTCTCATTCCTTCTTGGTCCAAAGACTTTGATACACAGTAGAAAATGTAGAAGTTCATGCACGTTGCCTCCCATGTCTGAGCAATGGCATGATCTAGGGTCTCAGAGAGAAGCTGCCTCCATTAAAGCACCATATCTTATATATGACACAGAACATTTTTGAAAAAAAAATAACCAGGCCTTAGAATAGATACTATAATAATAATCTTTAATCAACACTTTACACACCCATATACCAATGAAAACAGCTTTCTAATTAGCTGTGTTGGGTTGAGTAAAATAGCTTTGGAGTTAATGAATTAGGTAAAGAGTTGTTTTTTGAGGGGGGGGATTGTTTTGGGGTTTGTTTTTTTTGTAATGAACATTGGCTATGTTTATACAATAAAAAGCATTCAAATATTTCTAAGTATCTGGAGAATTAATTCCACATACACAAAACCTCTGAGAGACTTTCACATTTTTATCCTGTAGATACAATGAAGCTAATTGGTTTGTAAAGCTGCTTTGTCTCTTAAGTAACATCCCACACGGTAATGCAGCCTTTCTCCCAGGGATATTTTAAAAATAGAGTTCTATTGATTTGTTTTGCTTTGGTTGGTTTGAGAGTTTTTTGAATCTCTTAGATTTTCCCATGTGTCCCTCCTTTTTCTCCTACTTTTCCTCTCCCCCTTTCCAGAGATTAATCCCTTTTAATAAAAAAAAAAATTTAAAAAAAAGAGGAGTCAAAATCCTCCAAACGAATTAATATACCACCACTCCCCAAACTTCCCCCCAAAAGAACTCCCAAACCTGTACGTGTATGTGTGTGTTTGAGGGGATATCTTCCCAGATCTCTTCTTTGGGGTTATACTTATTCTTTGTAATTTTGGGACATTAATTTTGAATTGTTTAGTGGTTATTGTCCATTCTATTTACATTCTTGTAGTCATCGTATATATTGCTTTCCTGGTTCTGCTTACTTAAGTTTGGATCAATTTTTTGTAGGTCTTTTCATACCTATTATCTTTTCTTATAACATAATGACATTCCATTAATTCATGTACCATAATTTTCATAGCTGTTCTAGTGGATGAGGATCTAAACCCCCTCCTTCCCCCAAAGAGTGCTGCTATAAATATTTTGAAATATTTACAGCCTTTCTTTTTGTCAATGACATCCTCAGGGAATGTACATAGGAGTGGCTTCCCCAAGTGGTGAAAGGGGAAGCAATCTATCCAATCATCTTGCGACTCATCAGAGGAAAAGTACTATATGAGCCCAAAACATTGCTATTAATATCTTCATCATTTTATATATTTGTGCATTTTTGTTCTCGTTTTATTTTCAGATTTGTGAGTTAAGGGCTCAATTTTCCTCTCTGACTGTGGTTTTCCCTTTCTCCACCCTCTTGTGGAACACACTTAGCATTCTTTATTTAGAATCAGGAATCACCCTATCACTATATGATACAGTACATGAGTTGATGGTTAGCAACATGAAAGTTTCCAGTTAAATGACTGCTACTGAAAGCAATTCAGTGTAACAATGCACTTGTGAAAAAAAAAACTTATCCAAGAAGCCCATCAAATATATCCCCCTAAAAATTCCCAGTCTAAGAACATGGTATCCATATTTTTTCTTCCTTAGCGTTCTCGAATCTTAACTTTTTGAGGTCTTTAAGGCTAAGATTTCTACCTACCTATATATATATATATATATATATATATAGTGTGTGTGTGTGAATATACATACTTAGAGTGTCCAAAAAAGTCTTAGCATAAACTGAAACTTTAATGATTTTAAGCTGCACCAAAATTTTGTTAAGCTATTAAACCTTTAAACTGTACACACAAACACACACACATACACACATACTATATATATACAGGTAGTAGAAATCTTAGCCTTATAGACCTCAAAAAGTTAAGATTGGAGAACACCAAGAAAGAAAAAATATGGATACCATGTTCTTAGGCTGGGAATTTTTAAACTAGAACCTACCTGGTTCTAGTTTCACCTCAAAAATAAACACATCTTCTTCCTCCCCAACATGCCCTGCAAAAGTGTTGGAGAAAGTGGAAGTATTAAAATAAAAGGATCTAATTATATTGCTGGAATGAACCTTAAAGCTCAGACCCTAAAACACCTTCACTTTATAGATAAAGAACGGAGGCCCAGAAGATTTACCAAAAGTCACGAAGGTAGTGGATGATAGAGCCAGGATTAAATTACATACTGTTTTGCCTCTAAATCTAGCTATATACTACAACATATTGTGCCCTTAGTATTTTAAAATGAAAATTTGGGGTTTGTTGGTAATTTTTTTGTCTTTGGTATTTAAGTATAAAAAACAATTCCAGAATTAATTACATAGTTGCCTGAATGTTTTATTTTTATAGCCTGTTACTACCCTCCTCCCTGCATTTAAGTCAGATATTCTTAGAGCGTGTATGTGCATGTGTGTGTATGTGTATGTGTGTGTGTTTTATGTGACAATTAAAGTTTCCTTGAAAATATCTTTAAAACTTTTTGTAGTAGTTTGTAGCATTTTAGGTGAAAAAATGTGGCACCATGGAAAAAGTATCATATCTAGAATTGAGAGCCTCAGTTCTAATCTTGGTCACTTAACCACTGAGTCTATTCCCTCATCTTTTAAATAAAAGATTTAGACAACAAGATTTCTAGGGTGCCTTGATGTTTTAAGTTCCATTCCTATACTACTGGAAGATTTCAAAATTCTCTCCCTTGTCATTTGAGGTTGTAAGCAGAAAGGGGTTGGGAATGAGAAATAAGACCTGCACCAGGCTGTGCTTGTCTGCATGTCAACCCAAAAATGTTTTAGAAGGTGGAAAATGTGCTTGCCCATTTTCTAAGTACCTCCAAAACATTCAGGTTCTAATAGCCTTAGAAAAATTTTCCACTTGAAAACATAGGAAATATTTGATTTTTTTTCTTAGAAATTTACATCTTAACTTGAGTTTGCCAAAATATTTGTAACGCAATGCTGGAGTCTAAATAAGATTTGCTTGCTGTTCAATGGGAGAATGCTAAAGATTAACATGATAAAAATCAATAGATTTATTGAACTTTCCCATTTTTTAAAATTCCCATTTGACCAGATAAAATGCAGACTACATTGCTGTGAACATACTTATTTAATTAAAATGTAGTCCTTGGTTTTTAATTTCAATGGCCGTAAACCTCATTAAGGCCTAGAGCCTTGCAGAGGGTAGGAGTAGCAAACTGGGAATTTTGAATATAAGTGATTCTTTACTGAATATTTTAAGTTAGTGGCACACTATTCTGATTGTATAGACTGACAAGTATATAAAATGTTAGAACTTGTTGGGAACAGGGATCATTTTGCACAGATGTCCCCTCTAGAGCAGACATTGCCAGCTTAGGAGAAGACACAATTTGTATACAACTATTAACAAATAGCTATAGATCAGCTTTAATGAAAATTCAGCTAGCAAAGAGTTAATAATGCCATGCAAACATAGCTGTATTCATGGCAAATATATTCTCTAAGAATTTCTTTTAAACTAGCATTTAAAAATAAAACTCTTCTTTAAATGGACTGGGGTATCACACTATTAAAAAAATGTTGTAGATCCTTTGGTAAATTGAAGAAATATTTTGGCAAGTTAATAAGTACTCCACATTTTATCTCTTAAAAAAAATAGACTCAAACATCAGGTACCTTATACCACATAATAGAAGGGCTGGTTTTGGAAGAAGCTTTTGTTCTGATTCTACTTCTGACATTTGGAGCAGCTAGGTGGTGCAGTGGATAGAACACCAATGCAGGAGTCAGGAAGACCAGAGTTCAAATCTCCCCTCAGACACTTGACACTCACTAGCTGTGTGACCTTGGGCAAGTCACTTAACCCCAATTGCCTCATCCTGGGTCATCTCCAGTCATCCTGATGAATATCTGGTCACTGGATTCAGATGGCTCTGGAAGAGAAGTGAGGCTGGTGATCTGCACAGCCTTTCTTCACTCAAAACAAAGTCAAGTGCAAGTCATGTCATTATTTCTATGATGGTATGGTCTTCTGCGGCAACAAAGGCTGAACATACACTTCTGACATTTATTACTATGTAGTTATTGTTAAATTGCTCGACCTCCCCAGGCCTTAGTTTCCCTACCTGTTAGAAAAGAAAAAAAAGAAAAATTTATAATGGTACCCACTTTACCTCACATAGCTGTTGTCAGGAAAGTGCTTGGTAAGCCTTAAAGTTCTTTATATGGTATGTACACGATAAGTACCTATACACAGTTTGCTGAATTTAGATTCAGAAAACCAGGGTTCCAATTCCAGCTCTGCCCTTTACTTCTTAGGGGACTGTTGGGCAAGTTACTTCATCTCCCTGGATCTCAGGATTTTTATTTGTAAAATAAGGGAATTGAATCCTTTGGTGTTTTAGATCCTTTATAGGTTTTCATCATCCACACCTTTGTGGGGGCATATAAAAGAAAAATGAAAATAATAATAGTAACAAATACCATTTTTATAACTCTTACTATGTGTTAGGAACAGGACAAAGCACTTTACAGATATGATCTCATTTACTCTTAACAAAAAGCCTGAGAAGTAGATATTATTATTTTACAGTTGTCACAAATAGGTTAAGTGACTGGCCCAGGGTCTGAAAGTTAATAAATGTCTGAGACTGGAAAACCAGGATAAGATTTTCCTGACTTTAGGACCAGCGCCCCCTTCACTGGGCCACCTAGTAGTCTCTATTTTAAGATAGTTTCTCATCTTTGAGAGTGCTAACAATCTTGAAGAGAAACTGTCCCCTGAAAATAAGTAGAGATCAAGACAGTGTAAGATAAAGTGCTAAAGCCTGTGGTTCAGATAATAAGTGAAGTATAAGTCTAGAGAAATAAATTACTTCGGGAATGCATTTCAAGCAGTAGCAATTCATTGAGTATCCATGATTCCAGGATGATACTCTGGGAACTTTTACAATAGGCATTAACATATTGTCTTCCCCTTTAAATTATGAGATCCTTGAAAGCAGGAACTGTCTTTTACATGTTTTTGTATTCCTAGCACTTTGACACACAGTAGGTGCTGAATAAAGCCTTACTGACTTATGAGCGTACACACTTAAAAGCTAATGTATGCATTATTATTCTGAAATAAGGAACAGAATGCTTGGGTAAAAGCAGCAGGATGTCTACTCATTTTAGCGTTTCTTTCAACCTAAATATTGAATTTCAAGGAGGACTTCTATCCTCTTTTTGTCAAAAACTAGAAGGAGAGAGGGGGTCAGTTCTGTTATTCTCCTGGAATACTGCATGACTTCAAGGAATGGGGGCAAATTTTGCTGTTCAATAATTAATATATAATAAATAAATGTATTCTAAGATATATTTTGCAAGTGGTATGCTATTTTGCTGTAAGAGTAATTCTTTGCATATATGTTCTGATGGCACTTAATACTTGGGGCAATTGTGCTTCCTTTATTGAAAATAACCTGGGCAAATTGACCGGATTTTTAAAATTATGACTTCCTAGCAGATTATCATTATTCACATTTAATAAAAATCAGACATTGAAATCGAAGGCTTTCTTATGAAAGCATTTAATAGATGGGACTGGAGGAAGATGTACTTGGAGTTATAAAGCTATTTTACTTAGGTAGTGTCAAGTGTTATAAACACGGCAAATTCGCATTGGAAATAGCAGTCAGAAACATATTTTAAACTTTAGCATAGACAAAATTATACTTGACCAAGAAAAATATTTTTAATCCCGCTTAATGGAACCAGGAAGCCTTGCTTCAGACACACACTGATTGTGGGATCCTTGCAAGTTACTTAACTTATTAGTAGTTTAGGCAAGACTACAGATTACTGCAAAAGTGCCAATCTGCATCAATAAAAGGGGAAAAATACTTTTCCTTTATAAAATAGTAGTCTGGACATGGTAGAGATTCAGCAAATTCTTGCTGTATAGAATTGAATTGGAGAAATGTGAATGCTTAAAAGGTATGTTAGGAATTAACATTGCACTTGATTTGAATGTCTCTTCTTTCTTTAGGAACCCTTTCAATTTCTTATCTATCTTCATCCTCACTCTATTGCAGACTCCTCCACAAGTTTACACAGTATGATGAAAAACAGAGCAAAACAAAATACTAGAGGTTCTCATTTATGCCAGTGACAATTTAGAACTCATGCAATATTTTTCTTATGCCTTTAACAAGAGTTTTTTTCATACAATTGTCTGGTTTTCAAAAAGGCAGCAACTGAAAATTATGTTTACCAAGGATTACCAAAACGATGCAATGGCTATATACATTTCTCTAGAGTACTAGGCCTATTTTAATGTACTTTTCCCACCCAGCATAGCCAGGAATATGGAGTCATTTTATGTTGCAGCATTTGCTTTGTAAAAATGAGATGGAGAATGAAGCTAATGGAATTTTCCACAAGGATAAGAATTTTTCATTTGAAAAACAATGAACACATATTTCTCCAAAATAATTGTAGATTACTCTGGTTTTACTAACTTCAGTAATCTTGCTTGATTGATGCTTCATTTAAAATTTTCAGACTAGAACAGATGCTTATACCTGTTTGATGATGATGCTGATGTCAATGATGAAGGCATTGAGAAGGTGTAACTTGCATTTGACCTATGAGTGGCCCTAAATTGTTTTAGGGAAATGCAATTATTTCTGGATAGTAAAATAATTGGTAATGTCATTAAAGAGTAAATAAATTTCATTCATTGATAATTCCACAGTCTTCCAAGAGCAGCAGAGGGAACAGTTTTGATTAGAGTGAGATTTTTGAGGCTGCCTAAAAAAATGTTTTCATATGAATTATAAAAACCACTCATGAAAGGAATGGAGAAATCATTTTTTCTGTGATTCTCTAAGTGTTAAAGGGGAATATTATAATTGTAGCTCTACTAGTTATTATGAAATACATTGAGATTTAGGGGGCTTCTAGAAAGACTCAGGCATTTCCCTTTATTCAGTACAGAAGGTTATTCAATGCAAATTTCTTTTGAAAAAGAACTAGACAACAGGAACAAAGTAGTTTAAAGTTGTATCACCAAGGCAATATTCCCAACACTGAGGGTGACTATGAATATGCTAGTGTAGTTCTGAATCACAAAGTCTAATAGACTCTCCATATAGAAAGCAGGAGAAAAAACATTTATTCAGACACCAGAAAGCCAAATCCCAATCCCAGAAAGTCAAATCTGTCATAGTAACCAAGAAGTCAGTACACACTAGCGTTGCAGGGGACAAAGACATTCCCATATCTCCTCACCCACCCCTTCCCACAATTATTCGGGGTCTTAGCGTTTGCTTGCCAATGTCCTCTCCTCCTTACACCCTAACTGCTCTCGCCCACTTCCTCCCAGTTCCTCACCTTTCCTATTCCACCTGTTCAGCAAACTTCTTTACCACATGTGACTTGGGCTTCCATGTGAAAGATCTTCCCATTTAAATTACCATTACAAAAGTGAACACACAAATCATCCCTAGAAAAGTATGATACTTTCATGTTGGAAGGTTAAGGTTAAGGTCTAAAATCTGGTTTGAAGGATCTAAGTTAAAGAAATCAATAGATAACGCTTTCCCTATCTATCTAATGCCTTTGGTTGTCTATACCCTCTACCCACAAACTATTTTGAGGGCAGGGTACCATCAGGTTTCAGTAATAGCTGGAATGTTCCAAATTGATGTTGATTAGCATTTAGGTTTAGCCTTCTTTGTTAGCACACTTAGCATACATTTAATTCTATTCACTTTTGGGTATGTGTTTAATGATCTATAAAACACATAGAGAAGTCAGTCCATAAAACACAACTGAACAGTTTGTGATGTGTCTCAATTTGGGGTACCACTCTGCTCAATGGACTCTAGCTGAGCAATTCAATGTAATAACTGCTCCGTGGGAGCTATTTAGTAACTTTTTTGAATTGTGATTTAGAATGATGCTTGGGTTCTGAAGCTAAATTTGCAAGAGACATTTGCATGAGTGAACCAAAATGAATGCTTAAAGGTATATCAAATAGATTGTGCGGTGTCTTCTGCCATCTCATGCATTCTGTACTCTTACCTTGTTGTAAGACTCATGAAACTGTAATATGAGTCACCAGTCAGGTTTTGTTTTTCTTTGTCTTTTTTTTTTACTAAAGAGTAAAGGGAAATGCCATAATTATTGATAAGCATGTGGCCACGATAACTCCTTTTTTTTTTTTTATTCTTCTACCCTGATTGAAAGAAGTGAGTCATTCTCATGCTTTTCCAGAAAATGATGTCAATTTACTGGACATATTTTTTAAAGTAGCAAACTACTGCAAATACAAGTGTGTGTGTGTGTGTGTGTGTGTGTGTGTGTGTTTGGGGGGGGGCGTCATAAGAGCTTGTATTTTCATGCCAGATTCTCAGAGAATGTTAGCATTATTTCATTGCACTCATTTGGAAAGGTGAGAAATAGAGAAGACTCTTTAGTGGAAGATGGCCAAGGTAAATGAATCTAAAGAGATAACTAATAGCAAGAAAGGCAATGGTAGGGGCATGAAGGAGAGAGGAGTGTTGAAGAAATGTAATATTCATGGCTGGGAATATGGCATATGTGCTAAGAAAGAGGGGTTTAAAGGATCTGAATTATAAAGAATGCTATATTTACAAGGAGGTATTATGAAAGTGGCAAATCAAAAATGTACCAATCAGTTTAATATGGGGGTATGGGAGGGAAAGTTAGACTGCCTTTTTTGTTTTGACACAGTTTGTATTGATTTCTCATACATTTAATCTCACTTGATCTCAGACTATGTTATTAATTGCCTGACTTTATCATTAAGAGTAGAATCTTGAGAATGTATAAAAGGTAAACAATAAAGTAATATAATTTGCTTGTAATAATGTATGAGAAGAGTGCCTAAGGGAAATACAAGCTTGGCTAGCTCCAATCACATGGAAGTAATAATACTATAACAAGTCAGCATGAGGTGAGATCTTGATAATGCCTGAGCCACAGGCTAAGGACAAATTCTCACATCTGTGTCTATCCAAAATTATAGCTTCAGGCACAGATCTTACTCTTGTAGTTGCAAAGAAAAAGGTCAGTAAACTTTTTTAATCCTGGAAAAGGGGATATTGGTGAATATTTGCCAATAGATAACCCTATTTTATGGGGTTAGAAATACTAGCATAGAAGAGAATGCATTTATTTTATTTAAACACACACACACAGCTACCACAAACTATATAATTGATTCCTTTATAGCGATCTCTGTCTAAATGTCTTTAGTCTCAGCATAGATTCTGCTCATCAGAGGCAATTGGGTGAATGTATTTGTTAACACCTGGGTGGTAGTTCTTCTAATAGGAATTCATATATTATGTGGTGCTGGATAAGGATAGACTTAGGAAAGAAGTTCAGTTGTTATTTACAAATCCTGCTTTGCACACGAACAAAGTTAGTAGTGACTGGTGGACGCTTCTATATCTACAAAATATTTAAATTGGATTAATTGTATTTCTAAGGTCCCTTCTAACACTAAAATACTGTGATGCTATGAAAAGTTCCCTTTCTAACATTTAGCACAATTAGAGTCTAGGGAAAATATTCTTCTGTACAAAAACAACATAAGAGGCTACTTAAGTGCATATTCACTGTCACTTTATGAAACTTATTCAGGGGTCCATATGCCTGTATTGATTAACTCTGAATCACTACTTACTGAAACACCTTTCAACAGTCTTCTAAAAGCCCTGGTGAACTTACAGTGTTCTCAAGTTATAGGGAGATAAGGGAAATAAGGGACAAAAGTTATGTTTCCCATTGAAACTGGAATCTAACACAACACACAAAAAATTTACCATACCAATTTGCTATTTTACCCAACTGCCAACAAAGGAATTGGTCTAACCACTAGATAATAAGAGAGTAATAAATGAGATTTAAATTGATTAATTTTCTCAAGTAGACTTGTTCTTAACTTTGAAGCCCTAAATGTCATTTGTATCCTATTAAGATAACACTAGAGAGTTAACACTATGACCTGTAGCATCATCTAGTTTCATTGTATTTGAAATCATTTCCACCTGCCCTTTAAAAAAAAGTATTGATCTTGATGTCTTCCCAATGCCGAAATAACTGATTGGTAGTAGACTGAGCACTCAAATGGTTGTTTAGTGGAATTGACTGCTTGTCCTGAGTTTGGTATTTGATGCAATACGATAAAATCATTTGATTTGGTTCTGACAATTACATGTAAATAGCTCTGGTGGAAAGTATACTAGGAAGTGTAAAGAAAAAGATAAGGAAGTATAAAATTCCATAAGGTAAACAATGGAAACTCAAACACACATCTACAGTTAACTAACTGATAATTACTACGTACCCACGTGGATTAAAAGGAAGTATAAACCAGATTACCTGCCCTCTGGGATCATATAGCTTAGTTAAGGAAACAAAACACAGATAAGTGAAAAGTGAAACAGGACAAAGGAAAAATGACTCTTGAATACAACATGATACAAAATGTTGCGAAACAAACGAATGATAAAGAGAGTTATTATCTAGGAGTTCCAAGAAGGAAGAAGTCATTGAAGGGGAGGCATTGGTAGCAGTACTTTTTGTTGCAGAACAACAACTGGAAATAAAGTGGATGCCCATGTACTAGAAAATGGCCTGATTGTGATGAATATAAAGGTATATGAATATGCCACTTATGGATATGTGGTATATGAATAATAATAAAAATATGAATATCTTGTCATGAGAAATGCAAAGAATTTGGAGAAATGAGAAAATCTATTTAACCTGATGCAAAGAAGTAAACACAACCAAAAGCACAGTAGTGACCATGGTGATGTATAGGAAAATAATGCTGAAAGGCATAACAATTCATATTAATGCAGTGAGCAATCTTGATTACAGAGGACTGATGAAAGAACAAGCTTTGGTTCTCTAGAGAGGTTTGAGACTGTAACTACAGAATGATGTATATATACATGGTGAAACACTCAGTGAGTCATCAAGTTTAGCTTAATAATACTTTGTTAATATAAAGGATGTTTGAAGGAAGGGAAAACAATTTTTAAAAATACCAAAAACACAGATTTATTAAAATAGGAAGGAAAATAGAGAGGATGGAAGGAAGAAAGGAAGGAAGGAAGGAAGGAAGGAAGGAAGGGAGGAAGGAAGGAAGGAAAGAAAGAAGGGATGGAGGGAGGGAGGAAGGAGAAAAGGAAGGAGGAAAGGAGAGAAGGAAGGAAGACAACAGACAAGGTAGAGCTAAACTAGTAAGGGAGGTGTTAGAGTCAGAGGCCCTGGGTTTAAATCCCAGTGTTAAACTTGAAGGGATCACAATCTATCTGATCCTTGATTTCCTCAATTGTTACTTGAGGAGAATGAACTGGAATATTTCTAAGATCACTTCTAGGCCTTAATGATGAAGTAATGTATTCCTGAAAGTGTTAAAACTTTAACTAAAGGTTGTTGTGAGAATCGAAAGGAAAAGATGTTTAAAAGAGATATTTTGAATAAAGCTTCAGTGAGACAGTGATAAGATTAAGCAATTGAAAATACTCCAAGGTTACTGTCCAAATACCTGCTGTAATAAGAAAACAGAGAAAAATATGTATAATAAGGACATTTTTGGCTATGAAAAACTGGAGTTTCTTTTGACAATTTTTTTTGTCTAATGCACTAGAATTTAAACTTGTGTTTTAAATTG
This sequence comes from Bettongia penicillata ogilbyi, assembly GCA_023548195.1. Lineage (NCBI taxonomy): Eukaryota > Metazoa > Chordata > Mammalia > Diprotodontia > Potoroidae > Bettongia > Bettongia penicillata. The sequence continues at coordinate 6,212,493 of JAJHZJ010000021.1, forward strand.
CAAAATAGAGGACTGCGAACTTGGAGGACTTTAAAGGGAATAATTAGGGCTTTCATAGAGAGAGGGAAAAAAAAAGCTTTAAATGAAAATTTCCCTACTTATTATTGTGATACTAAGGTTTGTAACTTAAACATGAGTAAAATGTATAATTGTTGTAATTTTAGAATGCTGAAGAGATTTATTTAAATTTTAAATTATTTGTAGATTTTTATATATCTGTGGTGAGTTTACATATACTTTAGAATGCTGTAATGCAGATGTTCACGGCTACAAGAAGAAAAGTGGTGAACTTGTAATCTCACTGGTTTAAGTGGTGAGAAAACTCTCTCTCCCCTTGCAGGTTGGCATCGCCTCTGTAACTTACTGTTTCTTATCCTAGACTCCAGATGCTTGTGGTTTATTTATTTGTTCTATTTTGATAACTATTTCAACATAATTTTTTCTTCACAATCCTAGGTATTTTGTGTTTGGTATTTTAAAATATTATGAAAAGGGATTATAGGCTTTGTCAGACTGTCAAAAGAGTTGATGAAACAAAATAAAAGTTTAAAAAAGTCAGTCTTAATTGATATGTATTATGGATATCATATTTCTTGCCATCTCAATGGGTGAGAAAGAGGGAGAGAATTGAGGATGGAAAATAAAAATAGAAAAAGAAATTCTAAGACAATATAATGTAGAGAAGGAAGGAAGGAAGAAAGGAAGGAAAGAAGGTAAAAGAAAGAATTCTTATCTTAGTTGCTTAGAGAGTGGTTTTTACTGTGTCTAGTAGGTGTTGAGAGAGTTTTGCACCCAGGTGTTTCTATCCACTGCAGACTGTTGTTCAGTTGTGTCTGATTCTTTATGATGCCATTTGGGGTTTTTTTTTTTGACAAAGATACTGGAGTGGTTGGACATTTTCCTCTCCAGTTCATTTTACAGGTGAGGAAATTGGTAAGTGGCTGAGGTCAGATGTGAACTCAGGAAGATTAGTCTTGCTGACTTTGACCCTGACACTCTATTCTCTATACCTCTTAGCTTCCCATCCTCTACAAATATCTAAACTTCAAAAAAAAAAAACCTCAGGGATCCTTCACTTTACAGAAGTTAATGGCTCAGGATTGCTCTACATGATACTTCCCCAGTGCATTCAAATGTTTAATACATTACAGCTCATTGAAACATAGGCTTGTGGGTAGAACAACCTAAAAAGTTCAGTTATGAGAATCAGCTGAAGATCAATAAAAAATGAAGTTAACCCATTTCTGCCATGTTTTATTTTCATTTCTTTTTTTAATTAATTTATTTTTAGTTTTCAACATTCATTTTTACAAGATTTCAAGTTCCAAATTTTCTTCCCATCTCTTCCCTCCCCCATCCCAAAACACCCTGTATTCTGATTACCCCTTCCCCCAATCAGCTCTCCCTTCTATCACACCCCTCCCTTCCCTCATCCCCATCTTCTCTCTTTTTTGTAGGATAAGATAGATTTTTATACCCCATTACCTGTATTTTTTTGTTTCCCAGTTCCATACAAAAACAATTCTCAACATTCATTCCTTAAACTTTGAGTTCCAACTTCTCTCCCTTCCTCCCTCACCACCCACCCCCACTGAGAAGACAAGTAATTCAATATAGGCTATATATGTGTAGTTTTGCTAAAGACTTCCATAATAGTCATGTGAAAGACTAACTATATTTCCCTCCATCCTATCCTACCCCCCCATTTATTCTATTCTCTCTTTAGACCTTGTCCCTCCCCAAAAGTGTTTGTTTCTAATTACTCACTCCTCCCATTTGCCCTCCCTTCTATCATCCTCCACCCCATTTATTCTCTCCTTCCCTACTTTCCTGTAGTGTAAGATAGATTTTCATACCAAATTGAGTGTGCCTATTATTCCATCCTTAAGCCAAATATGATGAGAGTAAGCTGCACTTTCCCCCTCTCACCTCTCCCCTTTTTTCCTCCACTGAAAAAGTTTTTTCTTGCCTCTTTTATGAAAGATAATTTGCCCCATTCCATTTCTTCCTTTCTCTTCCCAATATATTCCTCTCTCACCCCTTAATTCTACTTTTTTATGTATTATTCCTTCCTATTCAACTCACCCTGTGCCCTCTGTTTATGTGTGTGTGTGTGTGTGTGTGTGTGTGTGTGTAATCCCTCCAAGTAACCAAATACTGAGAAAAAAGTTTCAATAGTTACAAATATTATCTTTCCATGTAGGAATGTAAACAGTTTAGCTTTAATAAGTCCCTTATGAATTCTCTTTCCTGTTTACCTTTTCATGCTTCCCTTGATTCTTGTGTTTGAAAGTCAAATTTTCTATTCAGCTCTGGTCTTTTTGTCAAGGATGCTTGAAAGTCCTCTATTTCATCGAATGACCATTTTTCTCCCTGAAGTATTATATTCAGTTTTGCTGAGTAGGTGATTTTTGGTTTTAATCCTAGTTCCTTTGACTTCTGTAATAACATATTCCAAGCCCTTTGATCCCTTAATGTAGCAGCTGCTAGATCTTGTGTTCTTGTGATTGTATTTCCACAATATTCAAATTGTTTCTTTCTGGTTGCTTGCAATATTTTCTCCTTGTCCTGGGAGTTTTGGATTTGGCTACAATATTTCTAGGAGTTTCTCTTTTCTGATCTCTTTCAGGAGCTGATTGGTGGATTCTTTCAGTATTTCCTTTACCCTCTGGTTCTAGAATATCAGGACAGTTTTCCTTGATAATTGCATGAAAGATGATGTGTAGGTTCTTTTTTTGATCATGGCTTTCAGGTAGTGCCATCATTTTTAAATTGTCTCTCCTAGGTCTATTTTCCAGGTGAGTTGTTTTTCCACTGAGATATTTCACATTGTCTTCTATGTTTTCATTCTTTTGGTTTTGTTTTGTAATTTCTTGGTTTCTCATTAAGTCAATAACTTCCATCTGCTCCATTCTAATTTTTAAAGAACTGTTTTTGTCAGTGAGCTTTTGAACCTCCTTTTCCATTTGACTAATTCTGCTTTTTAAAGCATTATTCTCCTCATTGGCTTTTTTGGGTCTCTTTTGCCATTTGAGTTAGTCTATTTTTAAAGGTATCATTTTCTCCAACATTTTTGGGGTCTCCTTTAGCACACTACTGATTTGCTTTTCATGTTTTCCTTGAATCCCTCTCATTTCTCCTCACAATTTTTCCTCCACTTCTCTTACTTGATTTTCAAAATCTTTTTTGAGCTCTTCCATGGCCTGAGACCATCGCATATTTATTTATTTTTTTCCATTGCATATTTATTTTGGAGGGTTTGGATGCATAAACCTTGACTTTTATGTCTTCCTCTGATGGTATGCATTATTCTTCCTCATCTCAAAGGATGGAAGAAAATACCTGTTCACCAAGAAAGTAACCTTCTGTAGTCTTATCTTTTTCCCTGTTCTTGGGCATTTTCCCAGCCAGTTACTTGAATTTTGAGTCCTCTGTTAAATGGAGGGTTTACTCTAGGGCCTTGTAAGTTCTCAGTTTCTCCAAGATGGCACTTGGAGGCAGAGGAGTTTGTTCCTCTCCTGACCTGTGCTCTGGTCTGGGAACTAACACAAGCTTTTCTGCCCAGGATCTGGAAGTACAATTCCCTCTCCAGAGCCTCCACCAGTTCCAGCAGCCAGAACTCCTCCTTATCCCACTGCCACTCAGAACTGAGATGCAGATCAGCAGCTCAATTCCTCCAGGGGTTTTAGGCCAAGGGCTCCAAAAGTAGATGCTGTTGCTGCTGCCACCTGGGGTTAGCAGAGGACCCTGCTCCCTTCTCACCCACCTTTCTCACTGACCTTTGAAGCTATCTCTGGTATTTGTGGGTTGAGGGATCTGTGAACCGCAGTTGCTGTTGGTGGTACCCTGAAGCCTACTCCAGTCCTGTCCATGCCATGCCATGTGGCCAAGGCTGGGCTATGCTCCACCCTGAGACCAGTGTGATAGACCTTTCCTGTTGGCCTTCCAGGCTGCCTTAGGTTGGAAATCTCTTTCACTCTTTCATTTTGAAGCTTCTGCTTCTCTACAATTTGTTTAGAGTCACTTTTTACAGGTATTTTATGGGCTGTGGGGGTAAAGCTCCTACAGGTCTTCCTTCCACTCTGCCATCTTGGATCTCCACCCCCCCCCATTTCTGCCATTTTGATGTAACTCTAAATAACCCTAAATAATTTTACATTATATGAAGTTGATTTATTCCCCATTTATTTAAGACAAGTCTATTTTCAAAAACAAGGCATGCTTTTGCAGCCATAAAGATTTTATTTAATCTAGCTTAAGTTTTGCTCTTCAACTCATTAAAATTGAAATAGTTTCACCCCACAATTATATTTGGAATATTCATAGTTACAATTAATTTTCTTTACATATAGATATGCAAAAAAAAATCTCAATCATGTTTGATGGATAGTAGCAGCAGCAAGATATAGCCCTCTATTTCTTTATACATGCTTCATACTATCCTATAATCATATTCATGATTGGGTTAGTTCTCATTTGTAGAAAACAGTCATGAAGTATATAGTGTTGGGAAACATACCAGGTACAAACATTATGAAGTCAGATGATCTTTTGCTATGTGTAGGGAGATTTGAGAAGGGGTGGGGGCTTGAAGATTAGGGTGATACAACTGTTTATTATCTAAAAATAACAGGAGAAAGTTTAAAATGTGTTACTCATTTGCATGGGTAATTAATACACTTTTTCACCAGCCATATGCATAGCATAATGTAAATTTGCTCATTATGTCTATAGTTTTCTATTCCTATGAATGTGTGGCAAATTCTAATGCTTTTGTATGAACATTTTGTAAATGCTTTTTTTAGGAGATTAAGATAGATTGGTCATATTGAGTACCAGGGACAATCAGTGGACACAGCCTTTGTGCACCATTGGCATTCTCTCAGTGTCAAGAACCCTAGAAAGGCTCTCAAGAAATTGAATAGACTCTCCTGACATTGAGTTCATGTAGGAATAGGATTGAAAGTTGCAAAAAATGAATGTGGATTTGCATCTATCAGTGGAGAGAATATCCACATCAAAGATCCATTGGGGTAATGGATTATATTTTATAATAAATGAAGCAAATTACCATGAATTTAAATATCATCCAATCAGTCAAAATTTGAGACCTGACAGGTTGTTTTGCTGTGTCACCCAAACAACTGATGAAAAATTGGGTCAAACATATTATGACTCCACCATTGACTGAACTTTTGAATGAATTGGCTGGATATTTGCATAGATCCTGAAAGAGTGGGTAAATAGTTTATTAAAATTGCATAAGAAAGTTGTGTTGTCACCTCTGCACCAGTGACTAGACAGAAAATAAAATAATTGCTGAACTAGGAGTGAGATATGTTAGGTTCTAGTTTTGAGTCCCCAACAAATGTTTGATATTACTGTAGAAGACTCACTTAAACACCTTAAGCCTGAATTTCCCCCAACTGTAAGGAATGCATCCTGACTACTTCCATGGGTTATTGTGAGAATCAAATGAGATAATGGGTATGAAAATGTTATGAAAAATACAAACCTATGTAAATATTCTAGCAATAATTAGAAGAATGATGGAATAATGAGGGGCAGTCTTATGAATTTAATTGAGATCTGGCCTGAGTTTGGCCACATGGTCTTTTGATTCTGGGAGAAGCATTTAAGCTATCAGAGCCCAAGACTGTAAATTGAAGAAGATCCCTTCTGCTTTTTTGAGGGTGTTCTCCCATGCTAATGACCTTGGACAAATAATTTAAACTCTCAGTAATCCTAGATAAGTAACCCTTTTTGGAACAGTTGGTGATCTGTTGTAGTAAATGGAGTTTACTTCCTAGGAGTTTCCCTTTACTATGAAATTCACATATCCAGTCTACTCATTCCCTGGATCCCCCTGTCCCCCCAAACCTCCAGCTAGAAGACAATCAGGAAAAGGCAGTAAAAATAATAAAGGGATAATTGAAGGATTTGGAAACATGAATATTGAAGAGGAAAAGACATAGCCAATGTGTTATAGCCATTTCCAAACATCTGATGTATGATTATATGGAATTGAGGGCAAACTTGTTTATGCTTGATTCTCAGAAGATCCAGTTAGGATCAAGGGTAAGAAGTTAGAGGGAAACATTTCATTCAGCATAAGCAAAGCTTCATTAAAATTAAAAATCGTCCCACAAAAAATTGTGCTCTTTTGAGAAGCAGTGAATTCAGTTTCATCGGAGATCTTCAATTAGCCATGCTTACTATGGATATCCTAAATAGTGTTGATACCTTAGGATGTAGAAAATGAAATATGATGCTTTGATATTGCCCTAATTTGAGTGTTGTTAGCTATAAAACGCCTTATTATGCCCAGTTGTTTTAGTATGAACAAAATTTGTTAGATTGATCTATTTCTGTATTCTTTGTCATCCTTATTGGAATAGTCTTTGCTTAATAAATGCTTCTTCTTTTTAATGAATAATTGAATTTGGATGACATGTCTTAGAATATTCCTTTCCCTTCCCTTACACCTCCCCCTGCCTCCCACCAGATTTAGTATATGCTTTCCACTTTAGGAAAAACTCCAGAAGAGTTAAAAATCATTCTTCTTGATTGTGGAAAATTGGTCATTTATCCAGGGGTGTAATTAGAAAGTGAAAGGGGGATTGCAGTCACTGAGTTACAGCACCAAATAGAAGATGAGAGGAAGCATAGGAATTGAGTAGTTACTGTAAGTAGAACTTCCACAAGCTTTTACGAAAACAAACTAAGTGGAAAAGCACCAGGCACATTCATTCATGCTAAACTAACTATATACATGCTGTTCAATCATTTTTCAGTTGTCTTATTCTTTGTTACTCCATTTGGGTTTTTTTGTTTGTTTTTGGTAAGTAGTTTGCATTTTCTTATCCGATTTATCTTACAGATGAGAAAACTAAGGCAAACAGGGTTGACTGACTTGCCCAGAGTCAAACATCTATATTTGAACTCAGGATGATGAATCTTCCTGATTCCAGGCCAGCCTTTCTATCCACTGTGCCACTTACTTACACATGCCCTCTAATGCTAGAATGAAAAACATTATTTCCTTGGCTCAACATGTGTAAGAAGCTGGAAGGCATTCGTATCCCACTCTTTATTAGAGGATGTAACCCTGGCCTCTTGTGTGTCATTTAATAGCTTCTTTGCCTCCTTCATGTAAGATATACCTGGTCATACCTGTTTCCTCTGATGATCCTTATTAGGCTTCCGTCTGTCTGTTCTGATCTCTTGACCAGTGTCACACTAGTCTGTGGCTTATCCTCCTCACAGATACCCCTTGGAGTCTTTCAGTTAGTATACTCGATCTTCACATTTCTCTGACCAAGGAACAATTAATGAATCAAATATTTAATAAGAGCCTACTGCATGCTCAATGCTAGATGCTTGAGCTGGAAGTGCAAACATGAACCAGTCCCCATTGTCTAGGAGTCTACATTTTGATGTCCAATCCTCCTACACCATCTGCTTGCATCTCTTATATGCTTGAACAACTTTGAACTATCTTCCTTGTTACCTCCTCTAAAAAGCCTCTCATAACAGTGTCTACACTAAGACAATTGACGTTCTTCACAAGTTCTTTAAGTGAAAACAAAGGAAATTTCAGCAACATGTGGATCAGAAGTCTTGACTTAGTTTACTAGATAATAGCCAAACACTAGTTCAATGATAATGATAGATTGAAGGAGAGATTGAAGAACAGAGAAAGTGGTGACATGCTTAGAGCCATAAAGCGAATGCTAAGAGTGATGCTGAAAGAGAGCAGGAAACCTCAATGGTTAGCGCCAAAGGAGAGTAGAATTGTGAGAATACAAGAAGGAAAGGAAGGACGGAAAAAGGGAAAGAGGGAGAGGAAGAAAAAGAGAGGAGAAAAGGAGAGGGAGGTAGGGAGAGAAAGAGGGAGAGAGAGAGAGAGAGAGAGAGAGAGAGAGAGAGAGAGAGAGAACAAACACAAATGTGTGGCTAGTGTCACCATGACAAAATTACAGGTTTCTATTAACCATCTTGTAAGGAGGCAAACTAAGTATAGTAGAAAGTGTCTTGAAGTCAAGGAACTTTGGTTTAGATCTAGTTCTACAATGTATTAACTGAATGATTCTGGGCTAGTCATTTAACAATTCAGGCTCTCAATTTCCTCATCTCTCAAGTTTTGATCACTTTATCCTCCTGAGAATCATTATCCCCCTCCTCCTTATTTTTCTTCCTCACCTTCTCCCCTCCCCTTTCTTCTTACCACCTCCCTCTCCATCTCTTTTTCCTCATTCTTTGTTTCCTCTTTATTTTCCTTTTCCATCTCCTTCCTTTTCATCTCTCTCCTTTTCCTTCTCCTCCTTTTCCTTCCCCCTCCCCTTCTCTCTATTCTCCTCCTTCCCCTCTTCCTTCCCTTCCTTCTCCATCTTCCCCTCCTCTTCCTTTCCTCCTCCCCTTCTTTTCTTTCCCTCCTCCCTTTTCTCCCCTTCTTCCTTGTTTCCCTTACTCTCCCTCTCCCTTCTCTTCCTTTTTCTTCTCATCAGACTAGTCTCAAAGAGGATGCCTCCTTAACAGAGACATCCAAAGTAGTAAGAATCAAATCAATGTTTTTTATCTAATTATATTTAAATCATTTTCATTAGTCTTCATGTGAACAAAAAGCTCCAAATAGTCTCAGCCTAAGCAGTTTCTTGTCCAGCAATCTCTAATGAGTCCAACCCACTGTTTGCATGTATCAACATGAGAACTTCTTTCCCCACCACACGCTAATTTATCCTTTCTTTCCATCCTTCTTTCATTGAAAAAATGTTTACTAAGTTATATTAAGAATGTAACACTAGTTAGATACAAAGAACTACAGGAGACTCTTTTGCCCTCTAGGAGCTTTTACAGTCTCATTTTTATACTAATAGCATCATGATGGAGTGGAAAGGACTCTGGGTATGGAGCCAGGAGAAGCAGTTTGTATTTGGCACTTACTAGTTGAGTAACATGAGTAAGCCTCTTAAGCACTCTGTACCTCATTTTCCTCATCTGTAAGTTGGTAATAATGCTACTAATTCTATCCTACAGAATTATGAGGAATGTATTATATAAACATTTATTTTTATAATTACTATTAGGAGACATTTGGAAAGGCAAGATTTCCCTTTTTCTTAGCATTCCCTCTTAGTGTCCTTTCTATAAATATTTTCATTTCTAATTCTTCAGTATGGATGTCATATGTAAGAGGTTTTCTATAAATAATTATTGTTTTGCCAATATCATTTTCAATGTCATGTTCCATGGATTTGGGAAACCCAATTATCTAAAAATTTAATGTGGGTGAATTTTCCTGAAGAGTGAAGTTTAGATTTGGTGAAATTCTTTTCTTTCACTTTTTTAAGCTTATAGATGTAAACTATTTCTCCATAATATTAAATAACTGGAGTGAAATCCAGAGACTTAAGTGTCATAAAAACATTTAGACATTATGGATTCTCACTGTGGAGAAAATCACGATCATTGGAATTTACTTCTGATTTGTTGGAATTTGCTGTCTGATTAATTGCATTGGTTTACTCTTTTATGTCCTCCAAATGATAAATTTAATTTATCCAGTATGGTACTCTGGTGGAGGGGGGAAAGCACAAACAACAGACTTTTAGTTAGAAGACTACAACTTAAATGTCTGCTTCTTATTGGCTAGATGGCAATGGGCAAGATTTTCCCACAAAAAAAAAGCATTTAATGAAATTATATAATAAGAAAAGTAGCAATAAGAGATATTCAAATAAACCTGTGGCATATTCTGCCACAAAAACACACTATAGCATCAAAGGGAAAAGCAGACACACAAAGAAAATAGACAGGAAAAGTTAAGGCCTAAGGAACAATAGTGACCCTGAAACATTCATTGAGGGTCAGTATACTCCATAGCCACAACTATCTTCTAGAAACGCTATTCCATCGCTCTCAATGGGCCTACTTCCATCTAGTGTTCCATGGCATTGTGGACAAGTTCTCCCTCTGCTAGCCATGTTGGAAGAGCATTTTTAGGGTCTCTGCATCTCAATCAATGAGAACATTTATAGGATAAGGATTACATATACCTTATTTATCAGGACTATTGGTGAGAATCAAATGGAATAACATGAAATGTCCTCTATAACTCTCAAGAACTATATAAACTTTATTGTTATATCTGCAAAAGTTACTTCAAAATTTGAACCCTCTCTTTATTCTCAAAACCTGCATAATTCATAAATCGTTCTCTCCTACGCAGCAGGTGGCACCGTGAATAGACACTGGACCTGGAGTTTGGAAGACTCATCTTCGTGAGCTCACATCTCACTCCTGATATCAAGAAATTACTTGTTCAATCCTTCTTGGTCCAATCATAATATTTCTCCAGAAAATATGGACAATATTTATTCTGAACAGCTTTGTATTTGCATGTATTATTTTATTTTCCACATGTATAGATACTATAAAAGGTATACTAGCCAATGCAAGGACATTAGCCATGGGTAAGTGTCAAAGATAGATTACAAAGATGAAACTGAAGAGACAGCCAATACACCTTTGGGATAGCCATAAGGAAAAAAAAAATCAGAAATGCCTAATGCCTAGCTTCTCAAAGCTGGAATCTGTTTTACAGAGGCATATCTTCTCATCTAACATAACTATGACAGAAACTCTTTAAAAATTTTATGGGGACTCCTGGGACACACTTCAGGGTTACTAAAACCTTCAGTAAAAGCAGTTTATGTAAAGAACAGTGTCCAGTGTTTCTGCCAGAAAAGCTATTTTCCACAATACTTCTTGTAAAGAATGAAACTGCTGATCTATGAGACTTCTGTGTGTTTAGAACAGTTTACTGCCAATCACAATAATAAAATATCTCCCTGGAACACTTTTTAATAACTGGTGAAACATGTATAATTCTCTCTCACATTCACATAATTTCATTTTCTTAGAAAAACTCCAGCCCATTCATTGTGTGAGCAAATATTTAAAATCAAGAAACTGAATTATTTTTCAGAATTATGGGGAGGCTGGTCACATGATTATTTTTGCTTTGGAAGCTTTTTTTTCCAAAAGTAATGCTCAGTTTATGTTTGACCCAAAATACCCTATAGCATTCATCTCTTTTTACTAGAATTGTGAAATTAGATTCATAGATTTTGAAATGGGAGGGACATTGGAAATCATCTGGTCTAAGATTTCATTTTACTGATGAGAAAACTGAAACCCAGGGTGGGGAAGTACCTTACTGTAATAAAGAAAGTTAGAGGTAGGGGAGAACAAGAAGTGACCATGTAATGAGATCATAGAATTCATAATTGAAAGGGACTTTGTAGATGAACCAGTCCAGTTTTCTGATTTTACAGATGAAAAAAATTGAGGCCAAGACAGGCTAATTGGACTGCCTTTTGTTTTTTAACATGCCCAAAGAGTATAGCTATTAAAGTTTTCTGAGTTTTTTTAAAATATATACATATAATATATATAGTGTCATATATATGTATACATAGCATCACATATATATATATGTAGAGCGTCATGAAAAACAACACTTTTCTAAAAAAAAATTGCCATCTTTTCTCCTATTCTCCCTGGTCTCCATAAGAACTGAAAAACAAACTACAGAGTGTGAGGAAATAGCAGACAGGGGGACAGATAATTAGAAACACACACTACAATTCCAAGAAAGGCAGGAGAAAGGTTGTCCTGAAGATGTGATGAAGCCAGGTACTAGGTGGTGAGATATGTCACCCTCTTATCTTTTTTGACTTGTGAAGAGATTAGTCCCACAAGATGGTTTCCCTGAAGAGGTCTCTACTGTGTACTTTCTGTGACTTCTTTCTTTCCACTTTATTGGCTGCAGTGACACTGACAGAGACGTGACAGGACATTCTTTCGTTGCCTTCCATTACTGGGCTTACTCATATGTGCTCTTCTACATACTTTGATTTTTTTTATTTTGAGAAAAGCTAAATGATGACTTTTACCTCTTTAAAATAATGTGCCAATATTGAAATTTCAAAATAAATAATACTGAGAAGTTAATTGTTTTGGTTTGGGTTTTGAATTTAGGAATGAAAAATACAAGATAGTCATAGTGTTATTAAATCTCTACTAACCTCTCAGGGAGTTCCTAACATGTAAGATCTTCTACATGAAGTCTTTACTGATCTTTCCAGCAGCTTGCACGTTCTGCTACTCATAGGACCTTATATTTGTGGTAGCAAAATATTATCACCCTAAGATGACTCCCTCCTTTGATTTATCAAGACGAGAAAAAGAGGTGGAAAAGTGGGCATTTAATTGCTTAAATAATGTTCCAAACTTAAGAAAAGCAGACACTCAATAAAGCAAGGGAAGACCTGGAATCAAATGCTGTCTAATACTTACTGACTGTGTAATGTACAGGCAATTCACTTAATCTGAGCTACAGTTTCCACAACTATTAAATAGCACCTGTAGTCCATCCTTCACAGATTTGTTGTGAAAATCAAATGAGAGAGTATGTAAAATATTTTGGAGCTTCATAATGTGATCTTGGTATAATTATTATTATCACTATTTAATGTGCAATCATCAGATATTTAATAATAAGTTAAAAAAAACCCAATAATACATAGATGAAAACTGAAGCTAGATCTTGTAACTAGAAATTATTTGTTGGAGGGCAATTTCTGCCATTTAATCTCTTTTGTTTTCTATATTGTATTTGTATTCAGGGCTACACAAAGTACACACCAACCAGTGGGAAGTTAGTAAATATTGTCGGATGAATTAAACATGGAATATGAACATTCATCATTCCATTATATATCAAATGTAAAATCTGATAAGTAGGTCTCTTCCATTGAATTGTTTAATTGTGTTTTTTTGAGAGAATGCAAGGAAATAGAGTAGATTTATGTATATAAATATAGAGATATATGTATAATTGCACATGCGTAATATAATTATTTTTTAAGGTTTATAAAGCACTTCATCTCATTTGAGCCTCAAAACAACCCTGTGAGGTATCATTTACCCCTTTGAAAGATGAGGAAATCAAAGCTCACAGTAGTTAAGTGATCTGTCAATATCCACACAGTTAGAAACTGTCAGAGACATGATTTGACCCCAAGTTTTTGTAACTCAAGGTACATTATTCTATCCACAAAGTCCATAATATTGATTTATCCTCTAGAAAGTTGAATATTTTAACCCAATCATGAATTTAAGAAATATGTAACATATCAGCTTTAAATATTCAAATAATTGCCTACTAGTTTCATTCTATGTTCTAAAATCATGTAAATAAAGCCAAAGTGAAAACAAGATACAGAGTGAAATTAACTAGGGAATAAGAAACTAGCGCTGAGGGAGTTAACTAAAATAGCAAATTCCAGCCACTGATTGTGTACTTTATAATTGGAAGCATTACTTTTTGAAAAAAAAAAAACAAACCTGACATTCAGGAATGCTACATTTTAAATTACAGTTTAAGGTTTCCACATGAACTCTGTAACCCTAAAAGCATCTGCATTACCAAATAAACAAGCCCTGTTTTTGTCAGTTAGTTACAGGTTATAATTTTATTTTGTTCTTGTGAATAATGCAGTGGTTCTAGCCAAGATATAGAATTTGTGTCTACCCTTCAACTTTGTTTACATAAATTTGTTTTGTTCTCTCATGGCTGAAATTTTATTTTAAATGGTGCTATTGCCTCTGTTGATATAATGAGCAAAGCCACAAAGTACCTAGGTAAATAATAGAAGAGTTGTATTTTGAACATTTAGTTCCTCTATACTCATTCTGGAAAATGATTGTCAATATATTTCCCCCTCTCTTTTATGTTTATGTAATGATAGAAATGAGATCCACTTTGGGTTAGCCTATAGGTATCAGCCTCTCTATAACCTGCTCTCTTCTTTTTCTATGACACATAGCCTTCCTCATTTCACCCACTGTTTCATACTTGGGTTCTTCTGTGTTCATATTGATGACTCCTCAGAATTTAAATCCAGTTCTTCTTTTTTCTAAATTCAATAATCTTTCTGTCTTACTATGTGTCCTTTTCCTGGAAAATAATTAGGTGCTAGAGTGTTTCCTTTTCTACTTTGGTATTGCCAATGTAGGAGTATTTTGTAAAATTTATTTGACCCAATGTATGTGATATTAATTGGCATTAATTCTGTGCATTTACCTATATTATTTTTGGAAAGAATAATATGTTTGCATGTATATATGTATGCATGCATGCATGAATGCACAGTCTGTACTTCTTAATAATAGGTAAGATGGCATTGAAGATAACAGAACAGTTAAATATCTGAGTTAGATACAGTATAAGAACATAATGCTGATTTGAGTGTAGACCTAGGAAGGTAGTGGGGCGCAATAATAGGAGATGCGAAACCAGTATTTCACTTACCAAGCATGACTCCCAGACCTTTTGCAATGCTTTCTATATTTGAGTTAAATTGATGTCATTCATGGCTGATTCTCCATGACCCCATTTGGGTGAGAGATACTGGAGTGATTTGCCATTCAGCTCATTTTACAGATGTAGAACTGAGGAAAATAGCGTTAAGTGACTTGCCCAGGGTCACAAAGCCATTTAACTATCTGAGGCCAGATTTGAACTCAGGAAGATAAGTCTTCCTAGTTCCCAACCCAGTAGTGGTCCACTGCCCAGCCCAGCTGCCCCAATTTAATAATACTATAATAAAAATAAAAGAACTCCAAGAAACTAGAAAAAATGAGATGGCATCTAGTGATGTAACCAGTAAGTATATAAAATAATTGTCTTACCATATTCTATCCATCTCTTTTGTGGTGATTATAATAGACAATATATTGTCTCAGAAGACAGAGCTAATGGAAGAAATGATAAACCAGGTCTAGGAAGAGATATATACACTCCAGAAGTCAGAAATTACAGTAGAAGACTCAAAGGGTATGTGGTCTTTTATAAAATATGCAATGCATCTCAATGTTGTATCACCTTATTGATGCATTATCTCATGCAGATCTATAATACGATTTCTGGGAAGACATTTACCATCAGCTTGGATGACAAACAGAGCAAACGGGTCTCTAAAAAGAAAAAAGGGCATGTTGTAAACAGCAGTTTGGGGTGTGCAGAAATGCTCTGTCATTTTTTCTTCTACTTCTCGGGCCTTTTCTGCTGACAGCTGGCTGACTGTCATTTAAAGCTGTGACAGTGAATGGGATAGAGACAGTTCACAAAGGGAGCTCTTTAAGAGTACTAAAGGACATGAAGAAGTCACCGCAACACACAAGCTGCTTTTTCTTGATAATAAAGACTATTTACTACCTACGTGACTTAGGGTAGGTCATGTCTCCTTCCTCCCCAGAACTGCTGAGCCTCATTTTCTCTCACCACAGAAGCTTTATTATATCCCCATCTCTTTTACACAGTTTGGAGATCCTTAGGGTTAGGTGGCATACAATGAAATCCAGAAGGGCATGACTAATGTCTCAATGGCCACCCAAGGTCTAGTTGTGTGTGTAGTGAACTCAATTCAGTAACAAACCATTCTTAAGTGCCTTAATTGGAGACAAATATGACTTAAGTCCTTTGTCCTAAAATAAGATATTTTTAGTCAACAAGCATTTATTAAGCATTTTTCATGTTCCATGAACTACGCTAAGCATTAGAGATACAAAGATAGGGGAGAAAGGATGTCATTTGCTCAGATTCTAAAGGGGGAGATAACAGAAATAACTGCATATAAACAATAGGACTTGTATGAAAGGTAAGTTTGAAATGAGGCTTAACAGAAGCATGGGAAACAAGTAGGCAGAGATGAAGAGGAAAAGCATGCTGGTCATGGGAAATAGCTGGGGCAAAGGCATGGAGGTAAGAGATGAAGTGTCATGTGTGAGGCAAATAGGCTATTATAGCAGGATTATTGATTAGGCACAGGAAAGTAGAGGAGATCAAGACTTGAAAGATAGGAAGGGATCAGGTTGTGATGAAGTCTTTATAACCGCTTGCTAATTTTGTTTGGTCGTTTCAGTTATACTCAATTCTTTGTGACCCTGTTTGGGATTTTCTTGGCAAAGATACTGCAGTGGTTTGCCATTTCCTTCTCCAATTCATTTTACATAAGAGGAAACTGAGGCAAACAGGCTTAAATGACTTACTCCAGGTCACATAACTAGTAAATATTTGAGGCTAGATTTGACCTCAGGAAGATGAGACTTCCTGACATCAGACCCCAACACTCTATCCATTGCAGTGCCACCTAACTGTCCTTTATGTCTGATCTTGGAGGTAAATAAAAGCCACTGGATTTCATTGAGTAGGGGAAGTAATATGATTATACTTGTACTTTAGGAATTATTGTAGAATGTTAAAGCTGGAAAGAACTTTAAGGATCATAAGTAGCCAAATATAATATTTTCCTTTTTGTCTAGACCTGCAATTTTATCAGTATGATGGAACAACTTCTACCAACCAACTCTAACTTCAAGTTACTTTGAGAAAAGGCGGGTTAAGAGACATATGCCAGGGATGGAATTTGAAGTCAAGTCAAGAAACATTTACTAAATGTTTATTATGTTTCAGACATTAGGATGAACTGCAGGGATGTGACAACAAAACAAAATAAAACAAAATTGTTGCTCTCAAGGAGCTCAGTTTAATAGGGGACATGACAGGCAAGGAACCATATACAAACAAGATATATAGAGGATGAGTTCGAGATAATTTCAGAGGGAAGGCACTAAAATTAGAGGGGGCTTGAACACAGATTTCTACTACACTAATCTGTTACATGCTCCTATTTAAAGCAGCATAGTGTCGTGGATGAAGGCAGCTGGGTACCATAATGAGTAGAATCCTGGGTCTGAAGTCAAGAAGATTCATTTTTTGCATTCAGATGTGGCCTTAGACATTTACTAGCTGTGTGACCCTGGGCAAATCACTTAATCCTATTTGCCTCAGTTTCTTCTACTATAAAATGAGTTGGAGAGGGAAATGACAAACTGCTCCAGTATCTTTGCCAAGAAAACTGCAAATGGGGTCATGACTGAAACATGGCTGAAACAAATGGTCAACACAATGTAGTGGATAGAGTAACCATGATGGAGCCAGAAAATTTAAATTTTGCCTCCTACTTAGTTATGTGACTCCAGACAACTCATTTGGTCTTGATATCAATGTTGTCTTCATTTTTGACAGGGGATTTAGTTATGTTTGAAAATATTCACTATCAAGATATTGTTTTGTCTTGCTTCACTACAAGTAGGATCCAGTTCACTCCCTATTACCACTGCCACTACTCCAGACAAGTGATTATACTCCAGAGTTTAGAAAGCTCTTCTTTATTCTATCAGAAAAAAAAGCATGATAGGATGCTATTTTGTACAAATTTTTAGAGCACTACAAGGTAATAAATAAAATGTGACTATCAGTCATAGCCAGGAAATATTTGGAATAATTTCCCTAGCATATTCTATCATCTCTCTGGCAATGAATTATAATATTCAGTAACTTGTAGGATTTTCAAGATCCTTTGCAAAGTATTTGTATATTCATTATTTTATTCCAATTTGGGAGATTATATAGAATCTGTGAATGGTTTAAATATTAACTGTGTTATAATTATTTGGGTTAGTCAGCTTATTTTCATTATAAATATTGCAGAAGCAAGGACATAGTTCCTGAATGTATTCTAAAACTTTTTCTGTCCTGTACTATTCTGTTCTCTGAGTATAGTAGCAGGTCCTGCCAAAAAGGAGGGTGGGATTGGGGAGAATGAGTACTGATAGTATAGTGAGTATGGTATTAGAAGCTTTAGGAAGAGACTTATAACAGAAAGTCAAATGTTTATTATTAACAATTTCATCTCTAATTAGGTGTTATTTTTAGAAGGCAAATTTGTTTTTGGAGTGTTTACATAAAAGACTCCCAAAAACCAGAAACTATTGCCTTTGGAGATTTCTCTAGCACACCATGTTTGTGGCAGAATAGTGACTGCAAAAATACGATCTCTTGAATTGAATTCAATAAACCTGTTGTGCTCCCTTTCAGAAAGACCAGAGTTTATCACTCTAATCCAAGTTACATTTGAACAGCTCTGTAATGGATTCCACCATCACAATATGAGAGACAGTCTTGGACTAAAATTACCTTAATAGAATGGAATTTTTGACAGTCATTCCATTTCTGAAAACAAACATCCATCATTTCAAAGACATATCTGTAATTCTCTAGCAAGGGAAGGATATTTTGCTATAAATATTTTCCTCTTTTCCTATTAAAGCTCATGACTTTTTCTTTATAAATTCTAAAAGTTTAAGGTCAAATTGTAGTTTTATAAACAATACCTTAATGTTCACCTTCCAGCACCAGAGAAGTAGAAATAATAATCATTGTGGTAGTAATACTATAATATATTACATGTCAAAAATATGTAATATGCTATAATTATTCATGATAAAAGCAAGCCACCTAGTAGAGAAGATCAAAAGCATATGAGAACAGGATGAGGTACATATCATTTCCACTGTCCTATTTGCTACTGAACTTATACCAACGACAACTTTAGTAAGCTTACAGAAGATAAGTCTGTATCCTAAAATGTTTTTTCAACTGCAAAACAAAAAATCTTTCAGCCACTTAAACAATAATTGGTATAGTATTAAATTTAAAACAGGTAATATTGGAATTGAAGCTTGTCCAAAGACTAGTCTATATAGACTGTATCAAAAAGAGATCCCAAGAATGACTTGATGGAGATGATGATGATGACAATGAGGATGAGGAGGATGATGGTGTTGATGAGGATGAAGACTACTTTGCTCTTAGTTGGTATGGTCCTGTGATTCTACCAGTGTAGGCAGGTATCATTGATACACATCAATTAGTTTGTCATTTATAGACAGTTTAATCATCTTCCACATAATCATAGAAGTATGTTTATGTCAGAAGAAAAACTTGAACTCTTTTCTTCCTGAGTCCAAATCTACTATCCACTGTGCCATATGATCTATTAATATTTATATTTATATAGCATTTTATTTATACAGTTATTTATATACCTTCAATGATTTTATTTACACAACAATGCTGTGCAAAATGTAATGAGGGTAGCTATTCCCATTGTACAGAAGAGAAGATTAAAGAAACCCAATTTGACTTTTGTTTTGTTTTGTTTTTGTTTCATTGTCTTTGTTTTTGTTTTTATTTTTTTTTGCAAGGAGGATTCTCTGTCGCGATTTGACCTGGACTAGTCAGAATGTCAGAATATTTTAAAAAATGAAGAAAGGCTCTTTTGGTAGGATATTTTCTTCCCATTAAAATGAAACCTACATGTTCATTTAATGCTTTGATTAGAATGGCTACCTTCTAGTAACAGAAAAACTTCCAAGGCTAATTAGAATTTAATATTTCCTTTTCCTACCTATTAATTTAAAAGAGTGTGACAAGTAGCATTACTAAAGATTTTTATAAATTTAGTCAATGAGTGAATCTATTAATTTCAATGAATATTTGAAAAACAGGGGAGGGGCAATCATAAAAAACATGGAGAACCTGTTCCCCTTTTCCTACTCAAAGTTATTGCCACAAAAACTTGTCTTTTAAAGTAGTGGGCATTTTTTTCCTCTTTTTACTGCCATTCAATATAAATTTGAAATTTTAAAATACTGCGAGGAGTTCAGAGGCATAGGGGTATCACTGGAATTCTTAGCAGAATTAATAACTCCAGTTTAGAGTCTACCTATTCTGTTGAGTCTTTAAATTAAAATTTTTCAGCCTGCACCTAAGGGTGCTTAATGAATATTATCTTCAATTCTTAGGATCTGTGGGAAGGGGACACAGTTAACAAGGGTCCAGTCACCTGGTGAGAATGAGGGATAACCAGTAAATGAATATGTTGGATAACTTGTGTATCCCATGTTGTTTTCCACAAGGGACTTTTTTGAGTAGCATGGATGAGGGTCACATGTGTTGCATTTGGATCCGCATCATTGGAGGGAATATTCCCACTGATGATAACACAGATACATTGAAAGGTTAAGGTATCAGTCCTTAACTTTTACCAATTGTTTATGCTGTAGCATAATCATGGCAGAATATTAGAATGTTGGAGTTTGGTGATTATTTAGGTTATCCTCCTTAATTTCAATAATTTAATTTGGAGCTCTTTTTTTCTTCATTCAGATGTTTCTTGACAAAGTTCCCAATAAGTAGTAAAAAATCGTAAAGCTGTCATCAGAAGGTAGAACAAACCAGATATTTCACAAACAGGATAATCAGTTTGGGGCTTTGTGAATTGTCTACTACGACAGTGAAAAACTAAATGTATTTTGCATTTCATTGACCATATTGTTTCCTCAGAGAGGTCATATACTACTATATTGTAAGCTTATAAAATATCATAATTTTAATTCTAAGTTGGCATAAATGTGAGAAGTGGAAAAGTGTATCCAATATGTCACTCTCACAGTCAAACCAAATTGAACTATTGAATATATTGCTAAGCTGATACAGTATTTTTGCTGTATAATTTATGATTCAATAAGAACAAGATGTGATGTAGGGAAGAAAGACTCATGCAGATAAAAATAGAAACAATGGGATTCATGGGAAAATATACACAAAAATTTGAGTCAGCTATAATATTTTCAGTTTTGAAGTTTTGTGTATGAGTAAATCCAAGTTGGTTTGTTTTTTTAAATATATTTCTACTTGCAAACTTTACTGCTAACACAACTAAAATAAGTGAATCACTAAATCATTCAGTCAGAAAATATGTGTTTTTTACTTAATGACTTCTATATCTAAGTCACTGTATTATATGCTATGCGGGGGTGGCGGGGGCTTTAGGCAGGCAATAAGTAAAGAATGATACAAAACTAAGTTTTTGATATAATTTTAACCAACATGACAATGAATATGTTGTGAAAGATATTTCCTATTCCCTCAGTTAACTAGATCTACAATACTCTTTGAGTCCATGTTGTTGAAGAGAAAAATCTTTGTAAAAAAAACTGCCTAGGTGTTATGAAAAGCAGGGGAAGGGAAGGAAAATAAAAGAATAAATTAAAATTTTCAGAAAATTAAAAACTTCTACCAGATTAAATTGAATTGTCCTTGGGCATGTGTATTATTATTTGCATGATGTAATACTAAACAATAAGAATACAGAAAATGGTGAAGAATCTACATGTACGTAAGTACTTTTAAATTGTGAGAAAAGATGAGATTTATGGACTCAAAGGAAGTTGCTTGTGGATGAAGCTGGGAAACAATTTCTAATTTAATAAAGAAAAATATTCATATGAGACATATGAATAAGCTAACAGAGGGCAATTATAACCATGATGAAATTAATCATTTCAGAGAAGAAACAGAGTTATAATGCATTTTCATTGCAAGAAATTGCTCCTTTTAATGTTCCTTAATGCTCTTTGTCTTTTAAAGTATTGGTGTTAATCAAATAAAAATAGTGTAACTAAACTATATATAAAGATCCCTATGGAGCAAATATTGCCTAAGAAAATCACCTACTAACATTATGTATGTTGTATTGTATTTTTATTTGTTTTGTAAAATATTTCCCAATTACATTTTAATCTGTTTCTGGTCACACTGAGAAATGTTGGTTATATCATATGTTTCATGTCTCTGCTTTAGATTGTGAATTCATTGAAGGTAGAGATTATCTTTTTGTCTTTCTTTGTAGCCCTTACAATGGTGTGTGGCACATGGTTGGCAATTAATAAATGCTAGCTGACTGGCCAAATGGTTAATTTATGGAAAAAGCTACAAGTCTCTGTTGCTTACTTACCCTGTTGAAAGTACTATCCCAGAATATTTTGGAGATAAACATGAAAGCATACTTCTGATTTATGTATGATTTTGAATCAGAAAGAGGAGTTATTACTTGACAACTTTTTTTTCCATTAGAAATAAATTATGACTTTGTGGACAGAGTCCAGATGGCAGAGCTCTCCCAACATTCCCCTCCAATCAACATTAAAATAGCCCCTCAAATTAAATTCCAGAGTGACAGAGCCAACAAAAGGTCAGTGAGACATCCTTCTAGTCCCAGACAGCATAGTTTGGAAAGTGATATTGGGGAGTGGGCTAACCTGAAGCCCAAATGGATAAAATGCCAATTTTAAGAATACATAGTGGCAAAAGTAGGATCGGTAGCTTCAGAAACTCTCAAGTTAGAGTTGGCAAAAGGACCTGGCAATTGGTCAGAAAGAGACTACATGGGACATCTGTACTAACACTGGACTTGGTAACTCCACTTCTGGGTAATAGGTCAAGGTCAGGGAGGAGAATTTCTGGTCAAGAGGGAGCTAGAGTTCTGAGGGGCAACTATCTGGCACCTCAATTGTCTATACCTACTTCTGTGTCATAGCCCAAGGATGAGGAAAAGCCCTGTCATTACAAGGGGAGTGAAAGATTTGAGGGAATAAGGATGGTGAGGAAATAGTGTTGTTTCCTGGTCCAAAGAAAGAGTAACCCTGAGGAGAACTATCTACTGCAATTCCAAGGGATCAGGGGCCCTTCCTGAGTAAGGAAGGCAATTAGTAGTTTGGCAAAAGAGAATCAAAATTACTGAATAAAACAGAAATGGACAAATGGAAAAAGAAGCACAAAAATTCACTGATGAAAATAATTACTTAAAAAATTAGAATTGAGCAAGTGGAAGTTAATGATTCAGTGAAACATCAAGACAATAAAACAAAGACAAAATAATGAAAAATAGTAGAAAATGTGACATATCATTGGAAGACCTATTGACCTGGAAAATGGATTTAGGAGAGATAATTTAAGAATGATTAGGTTACCGGAAAGTCATGATCAGAGAAAGACCCCATACATCATAATTAAAGAAATAGTCAAGGAAAACTTTCTCAATTACCTTGAACCAGAAGGAAAAATAAAAATCGAAAGAATTCACTGATTGTCTCCTGTGGAAGAGCCCAAAATTTAAATTTCCAGGAATATTGCAGTCAAATTACAGGGCTCCCTAGTCAAAGAGAAAATACTTCAAGCAGCAAGAAAGAACCCATTCTGATAATATCATGGTATACTTAGAGAACCCTAGAGAATCACCTAAAATGAGTTGAAATAATTAACAACTTTAGCAAAGTTGCAGGATATAAAATAAACCCACACAAATCATCAGCATTTTTACATGCTATCAAACAATTAGCAGGAAGGAATAGAAAGATACATTTCATTTAAAATAATGGCAGACAATATAAAATACTTTGGAGTCTAATTGCCAAGATGAACCAAGAAATTTTATGAACATAATTATGAAACACTTTTTACACAAATGAAAAAGATTTTTAAAATGGAGAAACGTTAATTGCTCATGGATGGTCTCAACTGATATAATAAAAATGCAATTCTAAGTTAATTTGCTTTTTCAGTAACCAAATCAAACTACAAAAAATTATTATATAGAGCTAGAAATAATTGGTAACAAAATTCATCAGGAAGAACAAAAGATCAAGAATACAAGGAAACCAATAAACAAAAACCTGAAAGAAGGCAACCTAGCACTTCTAGATTTCAAACTCTATTACAAAGAAGTAATCGACCAAGCAATCTAGCTAAAAAATTGAAAGCTGGATCTGTAGAATCTGCATCTGTGGAATAGGTTACATAGGCAATACACGGTGGTAAACAACTCTAGCAATCTAGTGTTTGATAAATACAAAGATCCAAGCTTTCAGGGTAAGAACTCAACATTTGACAAAAGTTGCTAGGAATATTGAAAAGCAGCTTGGCAGAAACTAGGAATACACCAACGTCTTACACATTATACCATGATAAGATCAAAATGGATAGATGATTTGGACATAAAGGTTGATATTATATGTAAACTAGGGAAAAATGTAAAAATGCACCTATCTAATCTGTGGATAAAGGAAGAGTTTATGATCAAATGAGAGAGAATTATGGGATGTAAAATAGGTAATTTTGATTATATGAAATTAAAAAGTTTTGCCTAAACAGAACTATTGAAGCCAAAATTCAAAGGAAATAAGGAAATTTGGGGGAAATTTTACAGCAGATTTCTCTGATATGTCTTCATTTCTCAAATGCATAGGCAACTGAATTAAATTTATAAAAATAAGAGCCATAGCCCAGCAGATAAATGATCAAAGGATATGAACAGGCAGTTTTCAGAAAAAATAAATTTAAGCTATCAATAGTCACACAAATTATGTTCTAAATCATTCTGATTAGAGAAATACAGCTTAAAGCAACTCTGAGATACCACCTCTCACCTATCATTTTGGCTAACAGAACAGAAAAGGAAGTGACAATTGCTGCAGGAAATGTGGAAAAATCAAGACACATTATGCACTGTTGGTGGAGTTGTGAACTAGTCCAACCATTCTGGAGAAAATGTGGAACTATGCCCAAAAGACCATAAAAGTATGCATAGCATTAAACTCAGCTGTACCACTATGACATATGAATCACAAAAAAAGATCAAAGAAAAGGGAAAGGGACCTATTTGTACAAATTTTTTTGTAACCAGGAGGAGGAGGAGGAGGAGGAGGAGAAGGAGAAGGAGAAGAAGAAGAAAATGAAGAAAGAGAGAGTGCAGAAATAGTATGTTTCAGTCTGCATTCAGACTCTACAATTCCTTTTCTGGATGTGGATAACATTTTCCATCATGAGTCTTGGAATTATCTTAGGTCATTGCTGAGAACTAAGTCTGTGAAACTCAGTCATGACATAATGTGACTGCTACTGAGTACAATGTCCTCCTGGTTCTGCTCACTTCACTCAGCATCAGTTCGTGTAAGACTATCTAGGTTTTCCTGAAGTCTGTCCATTCATCATTTTTTAATGGAACAATAATGTTCCATTCCCCAATTGAGAGACCTGAATTGCCAAAAATTCAAACACACAATTTTTAATAGATATTCCATACTGAAAACTCCTACCTCCAATCTATATGGAATGAAAAGCTCTCAAAACATGGGAGAATCCAAAATCATGTGGAAACAGGAAAAAGTACATCTTATCCTCTAAATTCAATCTAGCATTAGAGTTGTCCCAAAGATGCTTTCAGCAGGCCTAGATCACATTACTTTTAATCAATAATAAAAATCATTTTATTCATCTACACAATATTCCACTGAGCATTAAACACATGAGAACAATTTTCAATTATAGTGACTGATCTCTAGACCATTTGTATCTGAATCCTATGCAACAGAATGAATGAAGCAACTGAGACTCAGCCTTTACGTGACCCATAGCCATTCATTTAAAAAATGTTGAAGGTGGTAAACCGAGTCACAGGGAAGTGAGGTGATTTATTCAGTCATACAGTCAATTACTAATGAACTGAGCCTGGAAACCAGGTCTCCTTACTATTAGATCTTTCTACACTGCCTCTGTTCCTTTTCCTTTAACATTCTACAATGCTGTCACCATGATAACCTATTTCTGTATAATGTTAAAGAAATTTGGAGGGTGATTTATTTTTGATTAATGTTAACTTCTCAAGTAGCATAGCAATACATATTCATGCATCTCTACATATGTGTATACGTTAAATGTTCTGTTATTTATAATCAAAGCCTAGTTCTTAAATACATCTTTCAAAAGAACTAGAATTCAAAACATATATTAAGGATGATTTAGATTTGGCAGAGAGATTCTTCACTACTTTCTATAAATAAATGCATATTCTTCTTTTCCTTGCCACTCCTTACAGAACACGGATGCTAATTTTAAACAGTACTACACTAATTGGAGTCTGTCAATAAAATCACATAATCACATACCTGCAGCTTCACTTTTCCTCCATTAGTTTTGTCACAAAATGTTTGGAGCCTTTATTTCAATTAGCCTTTGTTCAACTCTCCATATAGAATTGATGATATAAGAAATGTCTTGTATAGTGTTCATTGCATCTAGAAAACAGAGTTTATGCTTGAATCTTGGTATAAAAACACTGGTTAAAGACATTAAAGGCAACATTTAATTCTGTCTAAAAAATTAATAAGAAATCCTATCATGAAGATGTGCATGCATGAGACAAAAAATTAGTTGTAAGTTTTCATAAAATGGAAATTACCATTTAGTTTGTTTTATTGATTTTGGTGGGACATTGGGCATCCAGTGCTTGGCGTTTCATAATTCTAAGGATCTAAAGAGTAAATATTTGGCAAAACAAAGAATTTTAGATACAAATAACCTATATTGTCAAAAATAGATCATAATTAAGAGATAAATGAGAGATAGAAACAGACAGACAAATGGAAATAAATGTGGCCACTACTGTAGTGGATACAATGCTAGATTTGGCATGGTCTGAGTTCCTTCATATACTAATCATTTCACCATTGGTAAATCTTTGAACTCCCCAGAGTCCCTTTTCCTCATTTGTAAAGTAAAAACAATAATACTTGTCCTATGTCATCGTTATGAGCAAATAAGATAATAGGTGTATGTGATTTAGACAATATAAAGAACTTAGATAAATGCAGGTATTAATGAATCAAAGAAGAAAAGAAGTGAGGTAGGGAGGGAAGAAAGAAAATGCACAGAAATATACAGTGGAGACATTTCTGAACAATAGTCTACACAGTATGTGACATATGTACTTATAAATGTTTAGTTTTTGATGCAAATAGTACAATATGCTTTAATATTATTTAAAGAAAATTAATTGATAGCTAGTTTCTCTGACTCTCTCTATGACCTTCCTAATTTGCAGGCAAATTCTATAATGACAAGACATTGATAATACTCAAAATATCCCAGACCTAAAATAATCCAGGTCATATTGACATGACTTGCTTCTTTAAAAGACCAGTATCAGTCTCATTGTTTTATGAGTTTTTCTATCAAGTCACATGCAGAATAATTCGAAATATTAAATTAAGAGGTGTGCATGTTGAGAAGATGATCAATAAACATCTACTAAATTCCTGGTATGTTCCAGGCACTGTGCTAAGCCCTGAGGATACAAAAGGAGGGAAAAACAATCCTTGTCCTCATAATCTAATGGGTGAGACAATATACAAATGAATATATACAAAGCAAGCTCTATAAAGGACAAAAAGGAAATAGTTAACAGAAAGAAGTCACCAGAATGAAGGAGGTTTGTGAAAGTCATCCAATAGGAGGTGAGAGATTTAAGTTAGGATTTAAAGGAAGCCAGGGAAGTCGGTAGGCAGAGCTGAGGTGGGAAAATATTGTAGGCAAAGGATCAACCTGAAAAAATGCCTGGATCTGAGAGGTGGAGTGTCTTGTTCATGGAACATCCAGGAGGCCCGTGTCCTTGGGCTGGAGAGTATGTGTTGGGGAGTACAGTTTAAGAAGTGTGGAAAGGTAGTAGCAGCATAAGTTATGAAGGATTTTGCTTGCCAAATAGAACATTTCATATCTGCTCCTAAAAGCTACTGAAGTTTACTGAGTAGGAAGCTGATGTAGCCAGACCTGTGCTTTAGGAAAATTACATTAGCAACTGAATCATACCACTAACTGGCTGAATGAATTGAAGTGGGGAGAGACTTGAGGCAGACAGACCCATCAACAGACTATTGCATTAGTCTAGGCATGAGGTGATGAGAGTCTCCAACAGAGTGGTGGCAATATTGAAGAAAAAGGGTTATGTAAGAGAGATGCTGCAAAAGTGAAACTGACAGACTTTTGCAACAGACTAGAAATGGGGCTGAGGTCAGTGAAAGATAATGAGGACTTGAATAGGACACCTTGGTCAGGAGCTTCCAGGACTGGAAGGATGGTGCTATCTTCCATGGTAATAAAGAAAGTAGGCATTAACTGCTGGCATTGGGGGGTGATTATGGGAAAATATAATTAGTTCTGTTTGGGACATGTTGAGTTTAAAATTTATCCTGGACCTCCAATTTGACATGTCTGAAAGACAGTTGGAGATGTGAAATTGGAGGTCAACAGAGAGATTGGGGAAGGATAGATAGATTTGTAAATCAGTAGCATAGCAATGGTAATTAAATCCGTGGCTATTGATGATATGACCAAAAGAAGGAGAAGAGACAAGAACCCATGATAGAATCCTATGGATAGCTATACCTAGAGAGCATGATTTGGATGAGATCCAACAAAGTAAATTAAGAAGGATTGGTGGGATAGGAGGAGAACCAGGAGAAAGTGGTGTCCTGAAAGCCTAGAGAAAATTAGGGAGAAGAGGGGAATAAACAGTGCTAAAGATTGAAGACAGATGAGGAGAATGAGATTTGAAAAAAAAAGACCATTGAGATGTGTTAACTAAGGAGATGACTGATGATATTGGAGAGAGTAGTGGAATGATAAGATCAGAAGTCAGACTGTGAGACGTTAATAAGACACAGAGGGGAGAAAGTGGAGGCACCTATACTAGCTGGATTTTTTGAGGAGGTTAGCTATAAAAAGCAGAAGGGACATAGGATGATAATGGGGGTAGAACAATGAAGTGAAATTTTCTTTGAGGATAGGGGTAGACATGAGCATGTTTGTGCTTCTGCTTGCCCTTAGTTCTTGAAGAGGAGCATAACATCAGGAAAGTGATGCCCTGAACTGCAAATGAATAGGATTTAGGGGAAGGAATGCTGTGCACAGTTGCCAGCCTTGCTTTCTCCTCCAGAGTCATCCCAGTCCAGTGGCAAGATATAGACGAAGATGACCAGACATGGTCCCCAGGCATGTTGTAGGCAGCACAGAAAGGAGCCACTATACAAAGAGAGATTGAAAATGAGCAATAAACTGAGGATCACAGGAGAACAATCTATTGTCACTCAAGCAGGTAGAGGGGTCAGTACTGGTCCAGATTAAGGTCACCTCCTTATGTGAGACAGAGGTGAAGGAAAGGAAATAGAAGGAAGCACCTGAGTGATGGGAGATGAAGAATAGAAGAGGGAGTTCATGGCAAAGGTCCTCATTTTTTTTCCCTCTGAAATTTAAGAGAAAGTTAGTTGAGAAAATCAGTGAAGGGAAAACCTCAAACCAAGGATGTTTGAGGAGAAATAAAAAGATTTGGAAGAGCTACTATAGAGAGTAAGAGAATGAGTTATTAAGACAGGTATACAAGGATTGCCTAGCAGTAGAGAGGACCCAGTTGACATTATATAGCATAAATTTGCAGTTGACCTAATTGAAACGGTTGAGTGATTTTTGTCCACTTTACTTTAGGAGTCACATCTTTTAAGGCAGCCACTGGTAGGAGAGATGAAAGTCTAAAGCTTGGCAGGGTGTAATCAACAAAATGATAAGAAGATTAGGTATTCAGTATAGGCAAATGTAGAGTTCAATTGGTTTAGCAAGGGATCAAGATGGGGAAAAGAGGAGACACTAGTGTAGGGAACAGATCCCCTGGAAAGATTTGATGGTGTCAAAGGATTAAAGGTCACAGTGTGGACAAAAAATAGAGTTTTGGAAGGAAGACATTAGGGAGAGATGAAAAGTCAAAAGCTTATGATTGATAAGGAGACTAGAATTTTTAAACATGGAGGTGGTATATTGAAGTATTTTTCAGTGTATAATTTAAGACAAATGCTTTTAAGTGGCAAAATTGCAAATGGTCTTGTAAACAAATGTACTTAAATAATTTAAAAATCTTCAGCCAATTCTATTTTCTTTCTATAGACATGGATTATCCAAAAGAATGTTACCAAATGGTCATTAAGAATTCTGTTTTTGCACTTACATGTAAGTATAAGGCTATGTTAACTCTTTTGACATTCACTACTCCTTGGACGCTAATGCAGTCATTGTCTAAGCAAAAGTGAGGTACCCCAGATTCAGTTCAAGATACAATAGAGGGGAAACTGCCATGGATTTAGGGGCAGGTTACATGGTTCATATGCCATGCAGGAAACATGAATGAGTCAGCACAAAATGTTTCCTCTCAGAAAATACAAGAGAAGGAAAAAATACATATTTGGGAAAAAAACACTAAGACGCTTTATCCCTTTTGTTTTCAAATTCTTAAAAGATGTTTAAAAAGTAATTTACCTAGACCTCTCTCCCTTCTTTACAGAGGTAGGAGAAGGAAGCACAGGAAGTGTGGAACATAGTACACAATTTCAAACTTTATTTAAATGTTAGTTTTGCTGATGTGCCATTTTTCTCTTTCTTTTTTTGTTATTTTCACAATGCATGACTTTTTGGATGGGGAGAGAGGGAAGATATACCCAGTAATTAAGATGATGTAGCAAAATGCATCAATGCATATAAACCATTTAGAGAAATTTGGGAAGATTTTCATAAACCGATACTAAATGAAGTAAGCAGATCAGAAAAGCATCATACACAATGCATAAAGTAATGTAAAAAAAGAGCACCAAAATGATCCTGAGTATTTAGTAATTGCTGCAACTAGTCATGCCCATAGAGAAGAGAGTAAAGAAATGTATTTCCCTCTTTTCTGGATAGAGGTGGGGCTGAAGGGCATACTGTAATATATGTATGTATGTTATAATGTTGGACCCATGATCAGGCTTTGTCATTATGTAGATTTGTTTGGAAATATAGATATTTCTTCATTATAAGGGAGAGCTCATGAGAGGGGAGTCTATCTATCTAGAAATGATTATGAAGTAATAAAAAAGGGCATCAATAAACATTAAAAGAAAAAGAAAAATAAACTAAAATTTTCAGCAAAGGAAAATTCCTAGTGTACCACCTGTTCACAATACACAAAGTTCCAGTTGCATGATGACTTTTCTAGGTTTACAGTTTGCACTTTATTCAAATGCTATGCTGCTAATATATTTTAAATATGTATATTTAGTGAGAAAATAGGAGAGCCCTCCAGTGGTTAATTCAGTAATAGCTCAAAATTTCTCTGGCTGTTAATTAACTGAAATTATATTTGTCAAATATTTATTTGGTCCTTTATTTTACATAAATTTCCCTTAAATAATGATGATACTTTAACCTTAGGATGAGAAATATATGTATATTTATATCTAGATATAACAATATCTTTATTCTATATCTATTTATTATATACATACATATATATTCTATCAAATATCATTATAGGACAATAGATCTAGATTTAGAAGAGATTTCAAAATCCAACTAGTTAACCTAAACTTTTGTGGATGAAGAAACCAAGGCTCACAAAGTTAAGCAGTTTGCCCCCAGTTGTACAAGAGACAAGTTTTGGATCCAGGACCTCTGAAGCAATGATCAGTGCTTTTGCCACTACATGGAATATGCACCATTTGAAAGATTTTATTTCTTTGAATTCACATGGGATGTGTTTGCATGCACAACACACACACACACACACACACACACTCATACAATATATGCTTATGTTTAAATTACATTAATGTTTTCTCCATCACCTTTCAAGTCTAAACAATCAGCAAAACAATAAATCCCACCCAGATGTGTAGTTTTTGCCAAATTTCTAGGTGCTCTCAAATTGAAAATTTAACTATAAGCTCTCCTAAACCTGCATATGTTAAGCGTCAACATTATGTAAGCTTATGCATAAGCATAAGTGGGTTCTAGAACATCCCTGTTATATGTATATGTGTATATATACGCATATATGTATATATATTCATTTTTATATAATTTTTTTCTTCAGAGAGAGCAATAGATATTTCAGCAATGGATAATCGACAAATAACTTCTCAACATAGAAATTATAAAATAAACTATTTTGGTTTTTAAATAATGATGGAAAATAATAATAACAACAGGCACATAGTCCTTCAGGTAGCTTACGGCTTTTCATGTGTCAGTGCTGTGTAAACTTGTTTGAGGGAGGTAAGGCTTGGTTAAAATGGGACCATAACTGTCTTATCTGGGGTTTATTTAGTTTCCATGTTTTGAAAATCATGCTCTTTTTCAGTGGCTTTATAGTAAAATGAGAGGGAGAGAGTAAAAGAACTAGAAAAAAAATGACAGGAAAGCAAACATATGGGGTTTTACTGTTGTTCTTGTCTTGGTTTTGGGGGAAAGGGGAGGTGGGTGGAAGAAAGAAAGGAGGGAAAGAAGGAAAGAGGGAGGTAGAGAGGGAAAGAGGGAGGGAGAAAGGAAGGGAAGAGGAAGAAAGGAAGGTGTGAGGGACAAAGGAAGGAAGGAGGGAGGAAGGAGAAAAGATGGAAAGGGAAAGAGGAAAAGAAAGAAGAAAGGAAAGAAGAGGAAGGAAGAAAAAGTTGGGAGTGAGGGAGGAAAGAGGGAAGGAGGGGAAAAAGGGAGGGAGGGAAAGAGGGAGGGAGAAAGGAAGGAGGGAGGGAGGGGAAAAGACAGAATGGGAAAAAGGAAAAGAAGGAAGAAAGGAAAAAAGAGGGAGGAAGGAAGAAAGAAAGGTGGGAGGGAGGAAGGAAGTAAAAAAGGAAGGAAGGAAGGAAGGAAGGAAGGAAGGAAGGAAGGAAGGAAGGAAGGAAGGAAGGAAGGAAGGAAGGAAGGAAGGAAGGAAGGAAGGAAGGTTTGTTAAATGCTTCTGGTCAGATAAATTATGCATGATCACATTTGATAGTACAACACAGAAAGCAAATAATCTTACTCCTTAATGACTTGCCAAACCTGTACAAAGCTGAAGTAAGGGCTTCTAGCCAGCCAAGTGATTCTCAAGAGCAGTTCCTGCTGTGATTTCCAGTTATTCACTGCATCTTTTCTGGAACAGAAAAAAATAGAAGGTCCTCTGAAGAGGAACTTCCCATCTGAATAGTGGATATCTTGTAATAGGAGTAACTGTCTGCTTTTGTGTGTGTAGTCAGAATTAATAGAGTGATTTCCCTTAATTACTGAGAAATCAAGCTTCACAGAGTATGGTGATTATTTAACTGACCATGAAAGTGCAATGTTTATAAAACCTTTATTTGTAAATGAAATACAAAGTCTTTAGAATAAAAATGATATGGTAGGTGGTAGAAAACCCCTTAAGGTGAAATAGAAGAGTTTGTCTAAATTGTGTGGATGATTATTTCAATTCTCCTAGAGACAAAAGATATATTTTGATTTCATTTTCACATATCCAGCACTTACCATTGCACAAAAAGGACTTAATACATGTTTACAAAATTAGTTTCTGCTTCTCACTAATCAGTTTTTGCTCCTATTCAATTAGCCAATTGTCATGTTAAAGTCAATATGAGTGTTTTAATATAAAAACACTTGCTTCCTACATGTCTTCAGAAACTATATAAAATAAGAGTAAGTTATTGTCTGAAAATACTTGCATCCTATAGACTGCTCTTGGTCTCATCAGTAAATATACAAAACAGTAGGTCAAAGCAGTTATTTAGATTATTTGGATTCCCCAAATTCAAAAAACTTCAATGATCTGGATATCCAGTAAAAATGTATTTTGGCATTATTGATCCAGATGTACATGTCACT
Source organism: Bettongia penicillata ogilbyi (assembly GCA_023548195.1). Classification (NCBI taxonomy): domain Eukaryota; kingdom Metazoa; phylum Chordata; class Mammalia; order Diprotodontia; family Potoroidae; genus Bettongia; species Bettongia penicillata. The sequence continues at coordinate 6,245,794 of JAJHZJ010000021.1, forward strand.
TAAGCTTACCACTTTACTTGGAAGCATTAGTGATTAGTGCCTCAGACAATGTCTCCATTACCTGTAAATTAAAAGACAGATATTTTGACAAAAGGCTGAGAGATATAAAAATAAAAAATGCCCATTAATGAGTTTATTTTTTTGATTGACTCCCTCCCCTTACCTCACTGTCCAATCCCATCTACAAAATTGGGACCTCCCTAATAAAAATTAAAAAACAGTTAAACAAAATTAAGATTTCTGGACTTTCTTCTGACAATGCATGTAAACTTCTCACCTAGTAGTGCCCCACTTCTCTACCTAAAGGAAGGCGATATATTTCATTTTTCGTTCTTGGGGACCATTACTGGCTTTTTAAATATTCACAAATCAGCTTCCTTTGAGTGTTCTTTTTTTTTTCTGGTACAAGATGTGTGTGTGTGTGTGTGTGTGTGTGTGTGTGTACGCGCGCGCACACGCGCATGTTATTTGGTGTAAAGAATGGAACATTTGTAATAAAATAATTAAATTTTTATTTTATGTATATCGTGTATACTGGTAATAACACTTGGAAAACTGAGACAAATAATGCAGTAGTGACTTATTAAATAATAATAATAAATATTTTCCATAGCTATTGGTAAAAATTGGATAAAGATTTAAATTGAACAATTTAGATGAAATGAAATCAACATAGATGGCATATAAAGTTGAGTGGAATCTTTGATTAAAATTATAGACTATTCCCAGTAGAAAATACTTTATAGCTGTGATATTATTAACATGTAATGTTCTTCAATCCACATTAAATTTAGTTAAGAACATAAATTATGAATTTAAACAATTTGCTTGTCAGTGAACCCCTTTAAAACATTCTTGCATTTCTTATTTAAAAAACTACATTTTAGACAATTCATTAAAAAAAATTGATGAAAATTGTGCCTCTATTTTAGAGATTTCATTTTTTAAAAAATCCTTTAGTGATATTTGCAAACCAGTGGTACAGATTTAGAGCAATACTTATTTCCCTAAATGAGGTCTGAAAAATTAAGTGGTTGAAAAGATGTTCCGGATGTTATTCAAAGCTGAGACTAGAACATGAGGTTCTCTTGTATGAAGGCACACACATGTGACATAAAAAAATATTCCATTTGAAAGGCAAGCTGGAAATTACCTTGAGCAACATGAAAATCATATTATCTGTTGATATCCAGAAAAATGCCAAACTTATTTTAGTTAATTATCTTTTCCATTTTCTGTATTCTTGTGATCATATCTTATCAATGCCTTTTTGAGTGACTCTTTTCTTTTTGTCAATGTAAAAATGGTAAAGGGTCCCCCAGACATTTTCTGTGATAGAAAGAAAGATATAAGGGCCACAGTGCCTGGAATGAAAACCTATTAACTATAATAAATGACTAGTGGCCTAAGTTTCTAATTGAGGCTAACAAAGCAGCAAGAGCTCAATTAGTACATCCACTTGACATTCTGCTGGGGAAGGAAAAAAAAATACATAAAAGGAGCTGGTCTAATGAGAAAGAGAACAGAAGAAAAAAACTATGGTCAAATGCACCTGCCAGGCTAGGGCTCAGGTCTTTGCCTTAAATGGAGTATGATGAGCTACAGAAGCAGCCATTAGAAGTGTCAGATGATTTATGCGGCAGTGACCAGAGCATGAATCCTGGCTGTTCTTAAATGAAATGTCTTACACTGAGGATGTGTCAGATTCCTATTACCAAGGCAGCAGCTTTTCATGGATTATAGAATAGGAAATCAATAGTTAGGGGGCAAGGAACATGTTCATTTTCCGGAGAATGCATGTCTTATTATCTGTGTGATATTTGCATGGTCTCAGATTTCTAGGTTAAGAAGGATCTGTTCGGAACGTGGAATGTGGAGCCCCTAAAGGCACGATAAATGTAACAACAGCCCAATAGATTGCCTGGTCATTTAATGGAGAGTCAGGTTTTCTGTCAAGGCAAGTCTCTACAATCAAGCTCATCTAGCCTAAGTGGCTTTAGAAGCAGTCAAGTCTAGAGGAGACAAAAAAATTTAAGCCTATGACAAATTAGAACAGATGTGCTACATATATTTTGTTTGTGTGCACAATTCATACTGTTCTCTCTAAAAAAAAAGCAAGAAGCTTTTAGAACTAAAGTAAGGGCTGGTAATAACAAAGGATGAAAGTATACTTTCCTCTATCAATAAGGCCCTCATCTATAAAGCTATTTTAATTCTTTTGTTGCTGGCTACTTTCAGAATTGCTTTTTTTTCCCTTTAAGCTTTATGTGTAGGTTTAAAAATGTAAGGCTTTATGGAAATTGGCCTCTTAGGTTTACAAGGAAGGGCTTATCCTATCTTCTGACTTTCAAACAGCTTTCCTGCAGAGAAAATATATGTTCAAAGGGACGGCTTCATTAAGTTCTCACTGGCATACTAAAAATAAACTTTTTTTAAAATGGTAAATAAATCTAAAAAAGAACAAGAATTTCCGTTAAATTGTGACTTCCATTATAAGCTTTTCTAATAATAATCATAAGGAAAAATCAGAAATCCATTTCATTTTAATGATATAGGGGAGTGATAAATTACTATGAGGGAATCAAGCTGGTATAATACTTAATCTCTCAAGGTGCTCATTTCCTTTCATGTCTTTTTAAAAATCACTTCTAAATCCCATATGCCAAGGGAAATTATAATATATTTTCCATGTAATTAAAACTTTCCAGAGTCCATTTGGCTTTGTAAGGCACACTACCCAGTCAATTACTTAGAAAATACTTCTACCTATTATGAAAAATCAAATTTTCATTGTCTCCATCAGTTTTTTGGTTTAATCTATCATTTTTGAAATGTTCATTAGCTTAAAATATTTTCTAATTGGTGAGCTGTGAAAGTGAACTGATGTTCTCAGAACTGAACTTGTGCCTCAAAACATGTCACATACGTGAAAAAGAGTGAATTCAACTCTAGAAATGCTTTACTTCATTTCAGGTAATAATGGTGTTGTGGAAAAAGTACTGGATTTTGAATAAAATGACCTCAGTTCAAATCTGAACTTTCATACTTATAACCTGTATGATTTGGGACAAGATAACTAAACACAGAGAAGGCCTCAGTTTTCTCATCTGTAAAATAGAGGGTTAAACCACTTCATCTCTCAGATTACTTCAAGTTATAAATTTATAATGCTATGACAAATGGGCAATATGTCCACCCAGGAGCCTCATTATAATGACTAGCTAAGCTCAGAATTCAGTATCTCATAAATTCCTTTTGAATCCTATCTAGCAGGACTTAATTACAGGAAGTACAAGTACTTTAGAAAAAGTTCCACAGATTACTAAAGGTGACATTATAAGAAGGCTCCAGTGGATTCGCTTGATTTTAACAATTAGCAAAGAATTAATTCTCTTTGGGGAATGCATTAACACTTTTTAATCCAAAATAATCTAACAAATTATGTTTCCCTAGGGAATTAAATAACATTAATACTTTATAATGGAAATTTTGCTGTATTTGTGAGTCAGTTCCCAATACAATTAATTAGGCAGGTTCTCTATTCATTGCTAATATCCAATTTCAATGTCAAGGCTAAACAAGGTAAACAATAGCACATTAATATTCTACACACAGCAAAATGTCAAGGATGGGATTGTGCAGTCACCAGTCTCATTTTCTCCTCCACAGCCAGTAGGACAAACTGCCTCACTGGGGACCCAGCTGGTCACTTTCATGTGGGTAGTGTAGCTCCTTCTTCCCTTCCCTTCCTTTACTTGCTGTGCTCTGCCCTGCCCTTTCCTCTTTCCTCTCCCTCTGTCTATATAGGTTTTAATACCTTTACCTGTGGGTGTTCTGTCCAAAGGAAAGTAAATTTTGATCACTAAAACCCTGCAAGATACCTTGGAGTTTAGGGATAAATTTCTTTCTTAAGTACCAAGCCTTAAACCCAAATCACTCTGACTTTCCTTGGTTGATCAACAAATAGGTACCAACCCAACCCCTAACTGGTCTTTGTGTGGGCCGTGATGACTGAGTGAATGAAAATAGCACCTGTTTCTGTTTTTGGTCAGAAACCCTGAGGGTCTTCCTGTCCCAGATTGGTTGTTTTGTTTGGTTTTGTTTTTAATTGACTAGGTAGAAGAGACCATTCCTTGCCTCATTTCTTACTTAGTCTTAATCTCTGAATAGGCATTGCCTCAGTCAAACTGAAACCTGGGAAAGGTCTTAGCTAAGAAAGGACAAAGTTTCCCACTGCATCAGAGGCCATCTCCAGTTTTCTTGATCCGTATTTTGTCCCTGGATCCAGATGGCTTAGAAGAGAAAGTAAAGCTGGTGACTTCGCACAGCTCTCCCTCACTTGAATCCAATCTAGTTACAAGTCGTGGCATCTTCTTAATGCTATGGTCCTCTTTGAGAACAAAGGAAAAAAAAAAACCAAGATGAGAAAATCATTGACCAACTCAGATACAAGTCCTCTACAAATTATCAGAAAAGAAATTGCTTATGAATGTTGAGGGATTTATCCAAGGAAACACAATTAGTAAATGCCAACAAGAAGATATAAAGTCAATTTTTCTTCCTGACTCAGATTCTACTGAGTTTGTCTACTTCATCTAGTAAACTACCTGTGATCTTATACTCTCCATATACAGTATTTTAGAATAAGTATTTGAATATTCAGGTAGTTCAGAGAATAACTATAAGAAAGGAATGGCTCCCAGAATAAAAAGATTCCTCCTGGCGTGATCAGATCACATCAGGATTATAGAGTTCAGTTCCAGATGTCAGTTAATGAAATGGAGAACATCCAGGGGAAGGGGGAGACAACAAAGCTGATAGAAGTCAATATCATATAAGGAACTACGGATGTCTAATCTAAAGAAGACAAGATACAGAGGAGAAATAATCATTGTGATGATGTATGTGAAAGATTATTGGGTAGGAAATGGATTGAACTTTTCCATATAGTCCCTATAGTCCCAGAGGGCAAAAGGACCAGAAGCAAAGGATGGAATTTGCAAAGATATATATTTAAGTTTAATATCAGAAGAAAACAGCAACAAAAACTTGTTAACAGTAAGAACTTTATGAAGGTGGAGTGGACTGCATCTGGAGATAGCAGGTTCTCCCTAACTGGAGTTTTTCAAGAGATGGCTGCCTTACCACTTGTGAAGTATATATAGAGGGTGATATCTTTCAATGACTGCTAAGGTCCCTTCCAGCTCTAAAAATCTGTGATTTTGAGTTTGGTGCTTTCAAAATTTGTTTTTCTGCATGCATCATTCATGTACTAAGTTGACTATATCATTCCAAGACAACCTGTCAGTTCCCTGAAAATAATCAGTCAAAAGAGTTATTTGGTGTCAGGTTGCAAAAAAAAAAAATGACTGTTTGATTTTGTTTCCTTTTCAACAGTTTTTGTTGGTGACAATGTATGTGCAGCCTTAGAAAGTACTCCCACTGAAAGTATGCTTTTTGGAAAATAGAAGATCCTGCCTGACTGATAGAAACAAGTCTGATGAGGGAATAGAGAGAATTAATCATTGGAACAAGAAGGCAATAGTTTTTTTTTCCCTTTATAAACTTTCAGGACTAGCCTTTAAAAAGGTAATATTCACACATGTGTGCATTTATGCATATAACCATCACCCATGTAAATTGCAACTTTCATGCCTGATTTGACTATTTCACAGGTTATTATAGATAAAAAAAATTTCATCATCTCATAGTCAACACTCTTCTCTAGTATTGAGCTTCATTAAAGTCACCTAGGTTGATCTTTAGATAAAAGAACTTTCATTCTTCATTGAGCCAATTTTAATATGGATTCAATTCAGCAGCCATTTATTTAAAAAAAAATAAAAAAAAACTATTATGTGTAAAGGAGAGTAATAGAGTGGAATTGTGGGTAGAATGCCAATCTTAGAGTCAGAAATGTCTGAATTCAAATATTTTATCTGATATTAATAGTTACATCACCGTGGTCAAGTTGCTTGACTTCTTAGAGCATCAGGATGCTCTCTGATTAAAAATGTTAGGCATATTGTAGTTTAAGCCTATAAAGAGAATTCACACATGGAAAAAGGAATTCAAATCCTTAATGTAATGTCCTATTTTCAAGAGTCTGTACTAAGCAGCTGCAATTAAAAAAAAACCAACATACATAGTCCTTGCTTCATAAAACAAACATTATTCTAATATGACAAAGTTACGAATGAGATTGAGGTTAATGAAGTGTTCTAAGAAAAATGGACAGAGACAGAAGGAGAGAGAGGAGGAGAGAGAGAGAGAGAGAGAGAGAGAGAGAGAGAGAGAGAGAGAGAGAGAGAGAGAGAGAGAGAGAGAGAGAGAGAGAGAGAGAGAAAGAGAGATCTAGGAAGCTTTCATGGAAGAAACACTTAAGTTGAGCCTTGAAGAAAGACCAGAATTTCAATAAAGATAATGAAGTAGTGATGGACCTACAACACAGGTCTGACTATATCACTCTCCTGCTCAAGGAAAACCTGGGGATTTCTACTGACTCTAGAATAGGATGCCAACTCTTTTGTTTGGCATTTAAGGTCTTTTTTTCCAGGCTGATCAAACGTCACTCTACGTTTCAACCTATTGAAACTGTTGGCTGTTCCCCATAAACAATATTCTATCTCATCTCTCCATACATTGTGTCCTGACTCCATGCTTTCATAAAGCTGTCTTCTATGACCATAATGTTCTCCCTTCTCATCTGTACCTTTTGTAATCCCAAGCTGTCTTCAAGGCCCAAACTATTACATCCTTGAAGAAGTCTTTTCTGAATCCTCTTTGAAACAAACAAACAAAAAACTTTTTTGTCTACTCCCAGTGAGCTCCTTGTGAACAGGGTTGATGGTTTGTTTGTTTGATATTTTTGTCTTTGTAGTCCCAAGGTAACTATTACAGACTAGGTGCTTAATAAATATTTGTTCATGGGTTGAATGCATTATAGGAATGGAAAATATCCTGCTGGAAGCCTTTCCCAATTAGTAAAACATCTCAAAGCTTAACTCAGCTGTAATAGTCTTCAACACTGGGTCAACTCCAATTTCAAGTCATGAAAGGACAAAAGATGGAGATTCCACTACTATATCATATATAAGACATAAATTGCTTTAGCTTTTTACAGCCTTGAAAATTAAGGTAGAAAATGTGCTGTTTATTTTTAATTATTTTTGTTTCATTAAATAATTCCAAGTTACATGTAATTTTTTAAAATCATTTTTAAATAATTGAGCTCCAAATCTTCTCCCTCCCACCTTCAGAAGGTAAGCACTTTGATTTTGATTATACGTGACAAATCATAAAAAGCATATTTCCATACCAGCCATGTTACAAAAGAAAATACAAATAAAATAAAACAACAGAAATAAAGTTAAAAAATGTTTCAATTTGCATTCAAAATTCATTCGTTCTCTTTGGAGGTGGGTAGCATTTTTCATCAGGGGTGCTTTGGAATTGCCTTTGGTCATTGTCTTCATCAGGGTAGTTAATTCTTTCACAGCTGGTCATTCTTACAATATTGCTCTTACTGTGTACAATGTTCTCCTGGTTCTGCTCATTTTACTTGCATGAATTGGTATATTTTCTCAGGTTTGACTAAAACCATCCTGCTCATCATTTCTTATTACAAAATATTATTCCATCACAATCATATACTACAATTTGTTTAGCCATTCACCAATTGTTGGGCATACCATTAATTTCCAGTTCTTAGCCACCACAAAGGAACTGATATATATTTATAAATTGGTCCTTCCCTTTTTGTTAATCTCTTAAAGATATTGACCAAGTAGTAGTATTATTGGGTTAAAGGGTATACATGGTTTTAGAGTCCTTTAGGTTCCTTCCAAATTGTTCTCCAGAATGGTTGACTAGTTCACAGTTCCAACAATGCATTACTGTTCCAATTTTTCCACATTCCTTCCAGCATGTCATTTTCCTTTTCTGTCATGTTAGCCACTGTGATAGGTATGAGGTGGTATCTCAAAGTTATTTTAATATGTATTTCTCTTAGCAATAGTAATTGAGAACATTTTTATGTGACTATTGGCAGTTTAGATTTCTCCTTCAGAAAACTGCTTGTTCATATATCCTTTAACTATTTGTCTAGTGAGCAATAGCTCTTACTTTTGCAAATTTAGTTCAGTTCCCTATTATATTTGAGAAATGGGGCCTTATCAGAGAAATTTATCACAAAAATGTTTTCCTGGTTTCTGTTTTTCCCTCTAATTTTGGCTACATTAGTTTTGTTGATGCAAAAACTTTTAAATTTTATGTAATTAAAACTATTTTAGTTCCTGTAATCTCCTCTATCTCTTGTTTTGTCACAAGCTCTTCCCTTATCAAGAAATCCAACAGGTACATTTTTCCATGGTCCCCTAATTAACTTATGATATCAACGTTTCTGTCTAAATCATTAATCCATTTGACTTTATCTTGGGATGAGGTGTGAGATGTTGGTTTATCCCTAGGTTCAGTTGAAGTGCTTTTTTTTCCTAGCAACTTTTGTTAAATGGTGAGTTCTTGTCCCAAAGGCTTAGCTCTTTGGGTTTATCAAATACTAGATTTTAGATATAAATTTTCCTGTAAGAACTGCTTTGGCTAATTCCCATAAATTTTAGAATGTTATCTCATTGTTATTCTCTTTAATGAAATTATTTATTGTTTCTATGATTTCTTCTTTGACTCATTCATTTTTTAGTTTAGATTAGTTTTCAGTTAACCTTAATCTGTGCCTCTTTGGCCTTTTATTAAATGTAATTTTCATTGCATTATGATATGAAAAGGGTTCATTTAATATTTCTTGTTTTCTGCATTGGGTTATGAGGTTTTCTATGCCCTAAGGCATGATCAAGTATTGTGAAGATGATATATACAGCTGAGAAAAAGATATATATCTTTTTATTGACATTCATTTTTCTGTAGATTTTTATCATACCTATATTTTTAAAGAATGTATTCATCTCCTTGAATTCTTTCTTATTTATTTTATGGTTAGATTTATCTAGCTCTGATAGGGGATGGTTGAGGTCTCCTTTTACTATTGTCTATTTCCTCTTGTAATTAATTTAATATTTCCTTGAAGAATTTGGATGCTGTCATTTGGTGCATCTATGCTTAGTATTGATATTATTTCATTGTCTAGGGTTCCTTTTAGCAAGGTGTCATTTCCTTGCTTATCCCATTTAATTAGGTTTATTCTTGCTTTGGTTTGCCTGATATCATAATTACTGTCCCTCCTTTTTATTATTTTACTTCAGCTGATGCATAATAGAGTCTGCTTCACCCACTTATTTTAACTCTGTGTGTGTCTCTTTCTTTTTATATGTGTTTTTTGTAAACAACATATTGTTGCGTTCTGGTTTCCTATATGTTCTGTTATCATTTCTGTTTATAGGTGAGTTTATCCCATTCACATCGACAATTTTGAGTACTATCTGTGCATTTCCCTATATCCAGTTTTCTTCTATTTATTCTTCTCTTTATCCTCTTTTTCCTCTACAGTCTGTTTTGTACTTGACCACTGGCTTCTTTTGTCACCCCTCTTTATCTTATCCCCTTTACTTTTACTTCCCTGCTTTTTAAGACAGACTTCTATTATGAATTATTTATGTATATATAGTTTTCCTCTTTGAACCAATTTAGATTTGAGTGGCATTGAAGCTTTGCCTACCATCTTTCACCTTTTCCTTTCTCTATAAAAACTCTTCCTTGCATGCCTCTTTTATGTAAGATAATTTCCCCCATTCTTTTTTCTCTGTTCCCTTCTCCCAAGAAATCTCTCTTTCTTGCCTATCTATTTTTGAGGCCCTTATGAGTCCTCTTTTATGTTTACCTTTTTATGCTTCTCTTGAATCTTATACTTGAAAGTCAAGTTTTCTATTCAACTGTTGTCTTTTCATCGAGATTACTTAAAAATCCTCTCTTTTATTAAATATTCATTTTTTCCTTTAAGGAATATGGTCAGTATTGCTGCATAGGTTATTTTTGGATGTAATCTCAGTTCTTTTGACTTTAAGAATATCATATCCCATGCCCTCCACAGCTTTAACATGGCAGCTGCTAAATTTTGGGTGGTCCTGACTGTGGCTTTACAATATCTGAATGCTTTCTTCCAGAACGCTATTTTCTCTTTGACATGGGATCTGTAGAATTTGGCTATAATATTCCTGGAAGCTTTCATTTGGACCTCTCTTTCAGGCAGTGATTGATGGATTCTTTCAGTTTTTATTTTACTATCTGGTTCTTGCATATTAAGGAAGTTTTCCTTAATGATTTCTTAAAGTGTGATGTCTACGTTCTTTTTCTGTTGCTTTCAGGTAATCCAGTAAGTCTTAAGTTATCACTCCTAGATCTATTTTCCAGATTAGTTTTTTTCCCCCAATAAGATATTTCATATTTCTTCTATTTTTTTTTCCTTTTTCACTTCCCTAATTCTTATTTTTGAGAAATTATTTTCTTCAGTGTGTTTTTGTGCTTCTGTTTTCATTTGGTTAATTTTACTTTTTGAGAACTCATTCTGATCAGCAAATATTTGTATTTCTTTTCTCATTTCACCAATTCTGGTTTTTAAGGCATTATTTTCTTCAGTATTGTTTGTGACTCTTTTACCAAAGTTTTGTCTTTTCATAATTTTCTTCTTTTGCTTTAATTTTTAAAGCATTTTTTCTCTACTGCTCTTTTATGTTTTTGAAGCTCAATTTTTGCTTTTCTAGGAATTCTTGTTGAGCTTGTATCCAATTCACATTTTTCTTTGAAGTTTTCTTGTATTCACTTTGACTTCAGCTTTTTTTATTCACTTTAGCTTTTTATGGTCAGGTTTGTGTTATTGTTGTTTGCTCATTTTTTCCACATTGTTTATTCAGAAATTTATGTTACTGGTGGGCTCTGTTTCCAGTATTAGAGATGAGGGAAGGACTCTGTTTCAAGCTTCAGGTTTTATCTCACTGCTGTTTTCAGAGCTTGTTCTGGGAGTTTAGAAGGTTTCAGAGCTTCCAAGGTGATGTGATTTGGGGAGATGTGTGGTAACTCTTTTCTTGGTCTTTTCTCTGGTCCTGTACTCAGGAAGGGACCTTGATCTTCTGTGGCTTCAGTTGATGCTGCTTCTCAGGGTACTTTTTCCCTTGGGACCAGATCTTTTGCTAATTAGTAGAGAGAGCAGTCAGAAGCAGAGCTATGAGAGAAGTCACCTTTAGCTGGCTAGAGGAACTTGCTTGTGGGGAGGCCTAACAGAAAGAATGTTTGTGATGTTGGTGGTCTGTCTGTTGATCTGTGTTAATTCCTCAGACAGAAGTCCTATCTGTTGGTCTGTGTTAATTTCTCAAACAGAAGCCCTGTCTGTTGATCTTTATGAGTGAATTGAGATGATGGTGCTAGGAATGTGTATAAATATCGTTATAGCCCTGTTAAGTTTTGTTTCTTAGAAATAGAAGCTTTGGGCAGAAGCCCCTGGAGCCTGCTGTCAGGCAGCAGCAGGAAGAGTTTGAAGTGGAACAGTTCCCATCAGCTGAGACACGGAGCAGGAGCAGAGAGTTGCAAGAGCAGGGAGTGGTCAATCCATAGAGGAAGAGCCATGGGACTTGGAAGTCAATCTTGAGTTAAGATGAGAGAGCACTTTATTTAGACATAGAATATTGATTAAAAAGATTGTTTTTACTATGACTAGGGGTGGATAGGGTAGTATTTTGAAAAAGGACTTTACTTGGGTATTTGATATTGATTAAGGATATTGCTATTGTTGTTATATATACATACAGACACAGACACACAGACATATGTGGTGTGTATGTATGTTTTACTTAAGGATGTTGCTAGGAATGTTATTTTTTACTTTATTAAACAATGTTTGTGGCTGAATAGAGTTCATTATACTATGTGATTGGACTCTCAAAATCATTCACTGAAACAGTCCTCAGGTGTGGCTGCCATGACCCAAAATAATATCTGAATCTCTGAGGGATTCAACTGCCTCTTGATCAAAAATTCTCCTCCATGTCCTTGATCTGTAACACACAAGTGGGCAAGGACATTGGTTGTTGTCTTTCATTCGTGAAGAGGACCAAAATGACATCAATGTCCTAGACAACAAAGGCAACACAGAAGTTGCCAAAGAGTTGCCCCTCAGGGATCCCACTCCTTCTTGTCCAAAAGATACGGTCCCTACCACTGAACTTAGACGTAGAAGTTGGTATAGGGTGACTATGGAATTGCAGTGAAATGAGCGGACCAGAAAAGCATTTTATATGGTAATGACAAAATAATTTTAAGAATAACTTTGAATGAATAAGATATTTTCACTATTATAAACACCCAAATTGACTATAAAGGTCATATGATGAAAGATGCAATTTGAATCCAGGGAAAGAACTAATAAATAGATGTATAGAATAAGTTTATATACGTATATATATATATATATATATATATATATATATATATGTATGTATATGGGTGTGTATGTATATACATACATAACATACACACATTATGTATATGTGTGTACATACATATATGTATACATGTATGTGTATATACATATATACACATTTATATGTGCATGTATATAAACACATATCATATGCATATCTATCTATCTATAGCTATAGATATAGATATAGATATGCATCTGTTTAATGTAATAAATGTAATCATCTCTAGTGTAGAGGGAGGGACAAAAAGTAAAAATAATTTGCACAAAAACTTTATTATATATTTAAAAGGAAGGGCAAGTTCTACATAATAGATTTGCAGTTTCAGGAGGAATCATCTTTTTTATTATATTATGTTATGGAAATGCTTATTCCTAAAATAAAATTAGGACTAAACTAAACGAAACCAAAGTTTAGCACTAAAAAAAATTAAGAAAAACAGTGAGTGGTTCTGCATCCAGTGCTAGCACAGGAATCCCCTATAATCTATTTCTGACCATTTGGTGGGTCCCCTCATCGTCTGTAATTTAAGAGCTCCTGAAGCTTCTGGTGCTTTTGCCACTACCATGTAGTCACACCTCTGGGGGTACTTCATCCACTTGAGCTCTGGATTAGAATCTGGCAGCATCACAGATCTCTCTCTTCCTGACCTCCAGTGCTGTAGTGGGCTAAAAGAACTTCTCATTCTCACCAATTTTTAGTTCTACCATTCCAAATTTCTGTTTGAGGCATTTTTCTCAAGTGATTTTGAGGGAAATGGCAGGAGAGCTTGGCTGAGTGCTTCTCTACTCCACCATCTTTGTACTTCTAACCTAGAAGTACAAAATGTGCTATTTATATAACATTTCTTGGTTATCTTTATGCACAACCCTCTCTCTAAAGCCTTAATTAATTTTTTTTCTTTTAAACACTTATTATTGATTCAACTAGTTCCTTCTTGAACTCTAAAGTCATTGGACATCAGAGCTGGGAGATTTCAGAGGTCCTATAAGCCAACCTCCTCATTTTATAGATGAAGCAAATGCAACCAAGAGAGGATAATTGAGTTACCTTAACTCACAAAAGGAGTAAGCCTTTAGACAGAATTTCACATTAGAGCCTTTGGATTCTAGAATTAGTGCTTTTTCCCACTGTACCACACTGCCTCCCAAATGCCTAATTGGTGAATTCAGTGATTATTATTTGATATGATCTCACTGTTAGTGTATTGTGGTATGCTCTTATATTACTACATTCTGTGTAATTGATCTCTGCTTAATGCAAGAAAATTTGGCACCCTCCTGAATCACCAGGGTCTTTCTGCTTAGTTTTAAAAAGGGAGTAGGAGAGGAGAATAGGTCCCTTTTATCAACTGAATTATGCTGTATTTAGTTATTTTAGGTGGCATTGCCTTTGGGAGAAGATGATTCGAATGCTGTGTCTACATAAAATTGCAAGTGGAGATATGTTAGGATCAAATTTTCTGATATTTGTCATGATCTGATATTTAAAGGCTAGGAAATGTGATACTCTAAGTGGCTGTTCCATAGCTGGCCAACCTGGCCAGTTTTTCAACATAAATACCTCAATGACTAAAGGAGGTAAAAAGAATTAGATTGAGGATACATGTGGAACAACCAAGAGTAACACAAGGAGGGGTATAGCTTCAATTATTATATATTATTCTTCTAGTTACTTCCTCCAATGATGCAAATAATAATCCATCTGTTCCTGTGCATCCTGTGGAACTCTTGTGCCTGTTTTCCCATAAACACTCCAGTGGGGGTCCTCCCAACATGTTTAAGGCTGCCTTTCAGTTCTCTATACATTAGATGAGTACTAGTCAAGCATCCAAGTCCTCTGTAAGTCATTTCTCGATGATACAAGAGACATAATACAGAGACATGAAAATGCTAATAATTTGGTATCTTTACATGAAGTTTTTGTCATGGCTTTACATCATAACCATTTTCTGGAGCAACCTTTACCTCCCCAGATGAAGAACCCCACTAGAATATAAGGGTCCTCAAGTACAACCCTATTTCAACCATAAAGTAGCTATGAAATATTGGTTAAATCATTTAAACTTGCTGGTTTCAATGTACTGATCAGTAAAATGGAGAAAATATGTGTGCTACCAATCTTAGTTATGAAGTAATTATATTCATAGATTTTAAGAAGGAAAGAACCAAAATAAGATGGAATTGACCCTCCTACTTAACCTCATTTTTTTACAGATGAGGAAAACGTAGTTATTTGACCCAGTTCCCCAAGATTTTCACACTGTACTTAAATTAATAATAATTCATGCATCAATAACACTTATATCTAAAACAATGCCCTCTCTTCCAACAATTTTGTAAGACAGGTAGTAAAAGTATAATTAACCTCCAAGTGTGGATACAAAACCCCAAAATGTCACTTATCTAAGAAATCCAAAGCTAGAAAGTCTAGGAGCCAGAATTCAAACCCAGGTCCCTAGACTTATTAAACTCAATCAACTGAGCCACACGTGGAAGGGAGAATGAAGAAAGTTTACTTAGCATCATGAAGGAGCTCAGAGGAGTTTTCACTAACATTATCTTTTCATTGTTCTGATCTGTTATATGCCACACACTAATGGAGAGAAGCAGTTGCACAGATAACCTACTTACATATTTTATTTTGGGATTTATATTAGCTAGTCATGCTTGAATTTTGATGTACTTGATGTGGTGAACATACATATTCCATTAATTCCAATTCAACAAAATTTATTAACCAGTGTTATATGGAAGGAACTTGTAAATAAAATGAATTAAGAAGTTTATTCTTGGGGTAGAACCAAGATAGTGGAGTAGAAGGATGCACCTCTAGAAGTTCTCCTCCCAAAACACATAAAATACCTGTAAAAAATGACTCTAAACAAATTCTAGTGCAGCAGAAGCCACAAAACGACAGAGTGAAAGAAATTTCTAGACCAAGGCAGCCTGGAAGGCCTACAGGAAGGGTCCGTGGCACTGGGAATGGAGCAGAATACAGCCCAACTTTGGACATGCCACAGCAAGGACAGTACTGGAGTGGGCTTCAAGGTGCCACCAGCAGCAGCTGCTGGTCCCAGATTCCTCAACTCACAAACATCAAAGACAGCTTCAAAGGTCAGTGAGAAAACTCTTTAACTTGGGTGAGAATTCAGAGGTCTACCCTAGGCCTCAGGTGATAGCACCTTCCATTGTTGGAGCCCAGGTCTAAAGACCTTGGGGAAATTGAAAAGCTGATCTGCACCTCAGCCCTGAATGATGGCCCTGGGGTGAGGAAGAGTGTTGATATGGTGGAGCTGATTGAGGCTTTGGAGAGGGAATTCTACCTGCAGAAAACAGTGTTTATAGTTGCTCCCAGACCAGAGTGTAGGTCAAGAGAGGAAGAACTGCTCTCCCTTGATTGTGCCACCTTGGAGGAATTGAGTACTTACAGAGCATACCCTCCTTTTTACAAAGAATTCAAAAGTCAAATAACTGACTGGGAAAACACCCCCCAAAAGGGAAGAAGAATAAGACAATAGAAGGTTACTTTCTTGGTGGGAAGGTATTTTCTTCCATGCTTTCAGAAGAGGAGAAACAATGCATACCATCAAAGGCAATCAAGACTTCTGTATCCAAAACCTCCAAAATAAATATGCAATGGCCTCAGGTAATGGAAGAGCTCAAAAAGGATTTTGAAAATCAAGTAAGAGAGGTGGAGGAAAAATTGGAAAGAGAAATGAGAGTAATGCAAGAAAAGCATGAAAAGTAAATAAACAACTTGCTAAAGGAGACCCCCCCGCAAAAAAAATTGCTGAATAAATTAACACCTTTAAAAACAGACTAACTCAAATGGCAAAAGAGACTCAAAAAGCTAATGAGGAGAAGAATGCTTTAAAAATCAGAATTAGCCCAATGGAAAAGGAAGTTTGAAAGCTCACTGAAGAAAATAGTTCTTTAAAAATTAGAATGGAGCAGATGGAAGCTAATGACTTTATGGGAAACCAAGAAATTGCAAAACAAAACAAAGCCAAAAGAATGAAAACATAGAAGACAATGTAAAATATCTCATTGGAAAAACAACTGATCTGGAAAATAGATCCAGGAGAGACAATTTAAAAATTATGGGACTACCTGAAAGCCATGATCAAAAAAAGAACCTACACATCATCTTTCATGAAATTATCAAGGAAAACGCCCTGATATTCTGGAAGCACAGGGTAAAATAAATATTGAAATAATTCACTGATTGCCTCCTAAGAGAGATCAGAAAAGAAAAACTGCTAGGAATGTTGTAGCCAAATTCCAGAGTTTCCAGGTCAAGGAGAAAATATTGCAAGCAGCCAGAAAGAAACAATTTGAATACTGTGGAAATATAATCAAGATAACACAGGATCTGACAGCTTCTACATTAAGGGATTGAATGGCTTGGAATATGATATTACAGAAGTCAAAGGAACTAGGATTAAAACCAAGAATTGCCTACCCAGAAAAACTGAGTATAATACATCAAGGGAAAAAAATGGTCATTAAGTGAAATAAAGGACTTTCAAGCATTCTTGATGAAAAGACCAGAGCTGAATAGAAAATTTGACTTTCAAACACAAGAATCAAGAGAAGCATGAAAAGGTTAACAAGAAAGAGTAATCCCAAGGGACTTACTAAAGTTGAACTGTTTACATTCCTACATGGAAAGATAGTATTTGTAATTCTTGAAACTTTTCCTGGTATTTGGGTAGTTGGAGGATTATACACATATACATAGAAACAGAGGGCACAGGGTGAGTTGAATAAGAAGAAATGATATCTAAAAACATAAAATTAAGGAGTAAGAGAGGAATATATTGGGAAGAGAAAGGGTAAAATGGAATGGAGCAAATTATCTCTCATATAAAAGGAAAAAAATAGCTTTTCCAATGGAGAGGAAAAGGGAGAGGTGAGAGGGAAAAAGTGATGCTTAGTCCCATCACATTTAAGGAACAAATAACATGCAAACCCAATTCAGTATGAAAATCTATTTTACACTACGGGAAAGAAGGGGAGAAGGGAATAAGTGGGGTGGGGGGGATGATAAAAGGGAGGGAAAATGAGAGGAGTGGGGCAATTAGAAATAAACACTTTTTTGGGGAGGGATAAGGTCAAAAGAGAGAATAGAATAAATGGAGGGGACAGATTAGGATGGAGGGAAATATAGGTAGTCTTTCACAACATGACTATTATGGAAGTCTTTAGCAAAACTACACATATATAACCTATATTGAAATGCTTGCCTTCTCAGTGGGAATGGGTGGAGATGGAAGAAGGGAGAGAAATTGGATCCCAAAGTTTTAGGAATTAATGTTGAGAATTTTTTTGCAGGTAACTGGGAAATAAGACATAGATGTAATGGGGTATAGAGATCTATCGTGCCCTACAAGAAAAGAGAGAAGGTGGGGACAAGGGAAGTGAAGGGAGTGATAGAAGGGAGGGTAGAATTGGGAAGGGATAATCAGAATGCATGGTGTTTTGATGTGGGGAAGAGGAGAGATGGAGAGAAAATCTGAAACCAAATCTTGTGAAAATGAATGCTGAAAACTAAAATAAATAAATTTTAAAAAATTAAATAAAATTTAAAAAAAAATTTTTGAGGCACTTGAAGTCTATCCTTCTTTTTCACCCTCTCACTCCATCTAGAATAGGTTTCTGATTCCCATTTGTTTTTCTAGCTTAGAGTTGGACTACATACTCCTGACTAAAGTACCAGCTCAAGCTGCTCTGCTCATTCTAATTTTTATGAAGGAAAAGTAAAGAAATGGTGACATTTTTTTTCACCACTCTTTCTTAGATCAAAGACAAGATTAAAGGAATTTTTTTAAAAGCTTTCATTCTGAGAAGAAACATGGCACCATGGGCACAGAGAGTGAAGATTATTTATTATATTCAGTTTTACAACTGAGGAAGAGAAGGGAATAGACATACACAAAAAAATGGCCATCTAAATTATTGCAATAAGAGATAGGGAATAGAGGGAATGGAGCCAAGACGACAGAGTAGAAGGACAGACTTTCTCTAGCTCTCCTCCCATAGCCTATAGAATACCTGTAAAAAATTAATCTAAACAAATTCTAGAGCAGCAGAAGACACAAAACGACAGAGTGAAAGAGATTTCCAGCCCAAGACATCCTGGGAGGCTGATGGGAAAGTTCTACTGCACCAGGCCAAGAGTGGAGAGCAGCCCAAGCTTGACAGTGCAGCACTGCATGGATAGGACTGGAACAGGCTTCATGGTGCAGAATCACAGGTAGCAGCTGCGGTTCCCAGATTTCTCAACCCATAAAGGCTAAAGACAGCTTCATAGGTCAGTAAGAAAACTCACCTGGGTGAGAGGTGAATTGGGTCTGGTCCCACCCCTCTCCCTAGGGCATCAGCAGCCTCCACTTTTGAAGCCCTCCACCTAAAGACCCTGGGGAAATTGAGCAGCTGATCTAGGTCTCAGTCCTGACTGGAAGTCCTGGGATTACGAGGAGTGCTGATATGGTGAAGCTGGCAGTGGCTATGCAGAGGGAACCCTACATGCAGTTCCAGGACAGAAAACAGTGCTTATGGTTACTCATAGACCAGAGTACAGGCCAGCAGAAGAGTGAACTCCTCTCCCTTGATTGTGCCATCTTGGAGAAACTGAAAACTTAACAGATCCCTAGAGTATAACCTCCACTTGACAAAGGACTCAAAAGTCAAGTAACTGACTGGGAAAATGCCTTAAAAAGGGAAAAAGATACAGCTATAGAAGGTTACTTTCTTGGTGAAAAGGTATTTTCTTCTATCCTTTTGAATGAGGAAGAACAAAGCATACCATCAGAAGAAGACATCAAAGACAAGGCTTCTGCATCCAAAACCTCCAAAATAAATATGCAGTGGTCTCAGGTCATGGAAGAGCTCAAAAAGGATTTTGAAAATCAAGTAAGAGAGGTGGAGGAAAAATTGGAAAGAGAAATGAGAGTGATGCAAGAAAACCTTGAAAAACAAGTCAACAGGAGACCCAAAGAAATGGTGCCAAAAATAACACCTTTAAAAATAGACAAACTCAAATGGCAAAAGAGGTTCAAAAAGCCAATGAGGAGAAGAATGCTTTAAAAAGCAGAATTAGTCAAATGGAAAAGGATGTTCAAAAGCTCACTGAAGAAAATAGTTCTTTAAAAATTATAATGGAACAGATGGAGGCTAATGATGTTATGAGAAACCAAGAAATTACAAAATGAAACCAAAAGGAGATAGGGAATAGCATCAAATTCAGATTCATTAACTATTCAATTTATTCATTTTAATTAAGAACTTTAAAGTAAGATTGATTATGAATACTTGAATTAGTTTCATGTATATATATGCATATATATGTATATATCTATCTATCTATCTATCTATCTATCTATCTATCTATCTATATATATATATATAATTAGCATGCTGACTTTTGTCATCATAGGCCAGTGTCTCCTTTTCATGCAAAACCTTGAAAAACTATTTCAGACAAATTATGGATCTGTGTTAAATGGCAGAAACTTATGCCATGGCAGATTTATAGACTGTGAAGTCACACATTTAGACCAAAAACTAAAACCCATAAGATTTCTCAGTTCATATTTTTAATATATTTGTTTTTATCCATTTTCATGTTGCCCTCATAGGTGTAGAGTTCTCAAGCACATTACTCTGCTATTCTAGCAATCATAATGACAAAATATTTTAAATTTATTTATAATGAATCAAATAATCTCATCTCAAAACATGAAGTATTTCTTTCACTTCAGCAAAGAAGACCTATATCATGACTACTTGCCTTCTCCAGTATCAGCATTATAATGAAGTATAGTGGTATTTTCTGTATATTATTTTCTCTTTATAACTTCCCATAGTGTTAAACTCAAAATAAATACTGAACAAGCACTAGGGACTGATAGTCTATTAAGTTACTTCTCATTTATAAGGAAACTATTAGTACCAGGAAGTTATGTTCTGAATTTCAGATATGAATACAGATTTTTTTAAAATTCAGATTTGACAAGCATTTTTTAATTGCTTGCTCTGAAAGAGTCACCTTGGTAAACACTAGTTCCAAATTAGATCAATGAGGAGCCAATTATAATAGTAATGATCCATTGTACTTCATGAAGTCACAAAATTTTGAGACTTGAAATGGAATAGCAACCACCCAGTCAACTCAATTTCCAATTCTGAAAGGCATCACCACTATAATATACTTGACAATCTTTATAGCCTCTATCTAAGGAGCTCAAAGAAAGTTAGTGATAAAACACAATAATAGTAATAATAGCTTTTTTTTTTAGCACTTTAAGGTTTGCAAAGCAATTTACAATTATTGTTATTTTACCCTTACAACAATCCTCAATGAAAAAGCTATTATTATACCTGTTTTTCAGATGAGGAAACCAAGGCACAGGGAGCTTAAGTGACTTTCCCAGAGTCAAATCAGTTCAATAAACACACACACACACACACACACACACACACACACACACACACACACACATATATATATATCAAGCACTTATTATATGCCAGTCACCCAGCAGTTGTGTGAGAAGAATTTTCAACTGAGGAGATTTCAAATCCAGTACCCTCCCTACTTTACCACCTATCAAAATGACCACTTTTTAAACAAGCTCATTCCACTTTTTGATACTTGTAATTGTCAGGAAGTTTTATTCTGTATTTTATTTCCCGACATCAAGTCTCTTTTTACACCTTTGCTAATTCCTCTTCCCTCTTCTTGTTGTGCCTTTTTCTGCCCACTTGAACAAATATAATCCTTCTGCCACTTTACAATCTTTCAAGTATCTGAACAAAGTTATCATGACCCACCTCGGTCTTCGTTTCTCCATGATAAACATCTCCCCAATTGCCTTCAATGGATCCTGATTTGCATGGGCTCAAGGTCCTTCATTATCCTTCTTAAATTACTTTAGAGTCCTCCAAGGCTCTTGGACATATCCTGTCTTATTTTATATTCACAGCCATCCTGTATGTTAGTGAGAGAAGATACTATCATCATGTTTTCAAAAAAGGTAAGCAAGTTGTAGAAAAGCTTAAATGACTTGCATATGGTCACAAAATTAGCAAATGGTCAGGGCATAACTTTAGTTTTCCTTTTTATCCAAAGTCCAATACAATTTCTATTGTACCATGCTGCAGGGAGGTGGGGGGGGGGGTGGACAGTAGGGTAGACAGATGTCTGTGTAGGAGAGCAAGAATGTAAAGATGAGTGGGTTATTCAAGAGGCCAAATGAAGCAAGATGTTAGAGCTGTGTGGAGATGAGCAAGGCATGACTACAAAGATATAAGATACATGGGGTTGGTGTTCAATAAAAATTTTTTGTACATGTTGAGAGGGAATTAGATACCTAAAAGTGCCTCTGGCTGTTGCCTCAGGGAAAGAATCAGCCATGGTTTAATGTTTTAGAGTTTGAAAGTTGCTTTAATTATATTTTAAGTGATCTATACCTATTCTTCACCAATTACCTCATATTTAAAAATCTTTTTTTTTGAGTCAAAGTTCAAAATTGATAGAAACTAATGAGAATTTGCTTTTGAGATACTCTCAAAGTTCGATTTTATTTTTGGATGCCCCTTTGCTCCCAAGGGCCAGAAAAATTCCCTAAGGACTTTTCTTTCCACATGTAACACATCTGCTACTTTGAGATTATTGGTAAATGGGGAACTAACAGTTATTTAGTTCCCCATTTACCAATAATCCCAAAGTAGCAGATCCCAGAATACAAACACAGCTCCAGAAATCTGAAATCAAATGTGTTTCTTTGGGGGGAAGAAACCTCCCCCGCATATTTCTTAAAGCTTTGCTTGGCAATACTAAATTTCACTCTCTCTGATATGAGTGCTGAATTTGTCAGAAGTAGGATTACAGCAATAATCATAAAGAAACTTTCTCATAGGCCCATTATGGATATTAATTCATAAGTCACACTGCAACATCTCCCTAATGGTAGAGGGCAAATGCTATCATCTCCATTTGCAGATCAACAGGGCAAGGTGCCTCAGACCATCAGAGATACAGCTCGGACCAGAACCCAGAGGGATTTGAATCTCAAGGTGTTCTCTCCTCCGAACTTGGCTGCCTTGCTGTCCTCCTTCATTATGATGCTCGGTGGGGAGGCTTGCCACAATTTTTCATGCTGTTCCATGCTTCACGTAAGCAGTGATGACGACTTGAGTCGCCATTCTTCACATCCTGGCACTTCAGGGACAAGTGAACACTGGTCCAGAGTAAAAGAAGCAGCCAGGAGACAGGAAGTAATGTACTAGGAAATTTAACAGAAGAAAGAATTACGTTACTATCTGAAGGATTGGAGACTGGACTCATCTACTGGCAGCAGATTAAAGGAATGGGTGTAGTTGGGCTGTCTCTATCCATTTGTTGTCATTTACCATCTTCTGAACCTGTCAGTCTTCCCCCTGTGGTTTTGGTGTCCAATTTGGATAAAAAGTGCATTAGCCATGAATTTGCTTTGCTCTTATTCATCACAATTTCCAGCATAATGATTCAGACATGTTTATTACTGAAATTATTAAAATATATGATCTATAACCATTTTTTCTACATACCTTTCATTATCAAGGGTCCCGAAGCACTGACAAACATCATTGAATGAAATTGACGATACAAATAACAAAATACACTTGTTGACCCTGAAATGTACAAACTACTTAAGAGGGCAGAGCAATGCTACACTCTAATTTGGGACAGGAAGAACTTGATGAAATTGCAGGGAGAGTGGAAGCAGGCAGAATGTAATTATTAACTTGAAGAGAGGCCAGAACACCAAGATTAACATAGCACTGCTATTACAGAAAAAGATCGGCAGAACTTTCATGATGCCAAGTGGGTCTGACCTTAATTACACGCTCTACTTAGAGTATAGCAGAATGGTGACCCCAAGTTTTATAATAGAAACAATAGCCTATTTTTATGGAGCATATCACTTTCTCAAAACAATCCTGCGAGGTAGAGGGTTCTTAGGAGGTAGAGAGTGTACTAGTGTTACTACTCTCATTATACAGGTGGTGAAACTGCGACCCAGAGACGTAATGTAACTTGACTACATATAGAAAAATTGAGTGTGAATAGGCATCCTCTGATTTGCAGGCCAGTGATCTTTCAAATATTTAACTTTGCATATCAAGCGGCAAATATGTTGACATACTTAGTAGAGTCTCAAGCTAGATGCTAAGGAAGATACCTAAGAATGAAATTATCATATAATCCTATTCTCCTCCAGTCTCCTCCTCTCCCCTTTCCTCCTCTTCTCTGCCTCTCTCTGTCTCTATCTCTTTCTATCTTTCTCTGTCTCTATCTCTCTGTCTCTCTCTCTCTTTCCCCTCCTCCTTTTGACCCAATATGTGATATCCCATATAAGAAACTGCATGAAAGAATTTCCTCTGCCAATGTAGATATGCTAATTAGAATCCTTTAGAGTTGCCTTATCCTCTAATAGAATGTGACTCAGCCAAGGTCATACCACTTAGGTGTCAAAGCTAGTACTAGAACTCAGGTCTTTCTGAATCTGAGACAATTATGTTATCCAATATACCATTCTGTCATTCATTTCCATAGTATAGTACTTAATCATACACATATCTAGTTCATCACTCCAATCTGAAAGTGGATGACTTCTCTAATGAAGTATTTGTAGAAGGGGAGTATAGAAGTTATAGGATCATGACCATGGAAGAGGATAATATTGAGAGACATTAGAGATGTACACAAAGAATCAGGGTGCAGGATGGATCAGATGGAGAATGAAGAATGAGAGGATTATAGGTTGTATGAGGTGACCAGCATTGCAAAATATGATAGAGAGATTAAGACAAAAAAAAAGAAAGAAAAGAAAAAAAAAGAAAAAAAAGAGGGCTTTGGATTAGAGTAGGAGGATATTAGTGACTTTCAAGAAATCTACTTTAAAAGAGTGGTGTGGATTGAAGCCAAACTACTGGAAATTAAAGAGGAAATGAAGAGAGGAAATGATGGCAATAAGACTAGACGGCTTAGTCTTAAAATCCCATAACTAGATATTATGCTTGATTCATGATGTCTTTAAACTCTGGTAGCATGACTCAAATTTCTTCCATTATACACAGAAATCTTTATCAATTTTGAGTAAGAGAGATCAATCTTTGTTTTTTTTTAATGTGTTTCTTCTTAAGTGAATTTGATATATGCATATAGAAAAGGGTAATTTCCAGAAAGAAATATTTGAGATAAATTAAAATCTTGATCTAATAACAAGAGTAGCACATGCTCAGGAGAAACCTGGCCAAGTTGAAAGGTAATCGATCAGAAAATAAGCCAAGAGGAATTCAATAAACTCCATTTCCTTTTTATTAGAACCTTAAAAGTAGTATAGAGTTACAGAAGACTAAGCATCTTTGGTGAGGCATATAAATTTGTGCTTTGTAGTCCTAGTAAAGCAATGGGAACTGGAGAAGAGTTGATAGTGAATGTTAAGGAGATGTGATTAAAAATGTTCAATAACACTTTGCTGGCTAAGTATGTAGTAAATGACTGGATGAAAGAATAGAAGCAGAAAATTATAATATGGATGGAGCTCAAAGATGTTTTAGCCATCACAGAAGGTGACTTGATCATGGAAATTATGTCCACATTATAAACTTACAGCTTCAGCGATAGGGATATTTTTTAGGCCAGAGGCTACTTGTTATAGTAGGAGATATATATATGTGTGTGTGTGTGTGTGTGTGTGTGTGTGTGTGAGTGTGTGTATGTGTTTCCTGATGTCCAGATTGTCTAAAATATAGCATTGTGATAACAATGATATCCTTGTTATTGTCTGGGTACCTTCAAAGTAAAAAATTTGCTTCGTTTTTGCTTCTTATTCCTTGGCTCTTCCTGCCTTTCCACTCCCATCCATTATAATCTCAATTTGTTTATATTTTTTTGCTCTGGTCTTCAGATTTCTATGCAGGAGTAGACCTAAACAAAATAATTTATCTTCAGTGCTTAAAAAAAAAGAAAAAAATCTTTAATGCTTCTCCCCTCCCTTTACGGTTTTCATCTCTTCCATTAAGTCTCAGGGACCACATTAGCTTAGCTTTGATCATCTTGACATGACCTTTATATTGGAGTATTCAAAGTCGATGGGTCCATGTTTCCTTCGGCACTGCAATTTACCCATTTGGGGTACCAAGCCTACTGTGTTATCTAAGTGACCTACTAAGCAAATTCATATTCGCATGTTAATGGAAATTATTCCTCTGTATTTGGTGTGTTTATGGTGGCCATTTTAATTTGTATCTTAAGACTCAGACCTGGACTAGATAAGAAGTTTTATCAGCCTAGTCTAATAAACATTTATTAAGCACCTACAGTGTGACCAGTGTGACAGGCACTGGATGCAAAAAGGCAAAAGCAGTCCCAGTCCTAAAGGGGCTTACAATCTAATGGAAAAGATAATGTGTAAACAAATGTATAAAAAGTAAACTCTAAACAAGAAAAATAGGAAATAATAAGCAGAGAAAAGGCACTGAAATTAAAGGGGGTGGGGAAAGGCTTCCAGCAAGAGAAAAGATTTTAGTTGGGACTTAAAGCAAGCTAGGCAGGTCAGTAAACAGAGGGAAAGAACATTTCTGGCATGGATTACAGATGGAGAAATACGCAGAGCCAAGAGCTAGGCTGTCTAGTTAATGCAGCAGCAAGGAAGCTGGTGTCACTGAACGGCAGAATGCATGTGGAAGTCAGGTGTAAGAAGAACTGAAAGGTAGGATGGAGCTGGGTTGTGAAGGGCTCTGAATGTCAAACAGAGCATTTTCTATGCTCCTGGAGGCAGTAGGGAGCCATTTGGGTCTATGCTAAGAGAGAGGAGAATTGACTTAGGACTCAGAGGACCTGAATTCAAATCCAACATGTTTGACCTCAGGTAAGTCATTTAACCCTCTTCCCCATCTGAAATATGAGTAAATTAGATTCGATGAACTATAAGGTCCCTTCTACTACCCAGATCCTATGACATTTAGGTATTATTTTTAACACCCCTCCAGTCTCAAGTCGGCTGCAAATGTTAGTTCCAACCCTGAATAAATGTTAGTTCTGTGTGAAAGATGCACAGGCAAAACCTTTTTAGAGTAACTAGGAAAATATTTGTCATCTTCTGAGAAATTAGAACAAGGATGCTACCCAATAATAGAAAACATTAAAGCAGATACTTAGATAAGAGGCAAAATCAGTAATCAGGTAATATAAAGAGAATCGACTAGTTAGTCGTCGCTTCAGATTAACCATTCAATGCTATTTTTATTCTTAATTCTCTCATTCCCTCCCCTAATTTCTCCTTCATCCACAGAAAAGTCGAGAAGAATCAAGTACCTAAAAAATAGAGATAGTTTGCCCAAATGTGATTAAGCATGACAAATTCCCAGTCAATGGATGGAATAGCAGTGCCATTTAGGCAGTTCCCAGAAAGGTGAGAGGATCTGGGGTATTTCTCTTGCTACTCTGCTATCTTCAAGTATTTTAATCCCTGTTCTACACAGGAGTTATTGGATAGACTCTACATGAGGCCAGGAAGCAAAACCGTCATCACAGGAGTAAAAGTTACAAGGGAAAGAGATTCCACTTTAACATGACAAAATAATCTTCATAATAATTATTTCTATCTAGAAATTATTAATATGAGGCAAATCTTCCTGATTCTTGCTGTCTGGAAATGGAATAGATCATGTTGTGAGGTCAGTTCTCCCATGATATGAGGTGTCCTGGTACAGGCTGGATGACCATGTATTAAAAGGTGCTTTAAGGGGTTTCATATTTCACTACATATTGGAAGCAATCACTCCTGATACATCTTCCATATTTAGGATGTTGTCAGGTTACAAAATCAGTTCAACTGAAGGACCCCTTTAAGTCAAGAACCAGATAATTCTACTGTTGATAAAGAAAGAACCTAGAATAAGATACAAAGCATTATAACTTAGTAAGTATCTCTTTTAAGCAGGCAACATTTCTCACAGTTCTCTGACAACTGCAAAGATTTTCAGTGTTTTCCTTGCTAGCTTGGAAGTGGCTCAGCAGTCTCTAGGATTGTCTTGAATTTGTACTACAGTAAACCATTCTTTACTCTTAAGAGGATAGTGGTATGCAAAATGAAGAGGGAACTTTCAATCAACATTTATTAAGTGCCTACTATGTGCCAGGTATTATGTAAGCCCTGGGGAATACAAAAAAGGGAAAAAGGCAAAAGACTTCTCATCTTCAAACTCAAAATCTCACAACTGGGAAGGAGTAAGACACACTGATGAGTTATGAATCCATGTGAGTTTACATATACATAAGACAAGGTAATAATTCCACCTTGTCTTCTCCCTCTCAAAGAATGTTTTGCCCTAAACATATTCTCTTTATTAAAAAATATATATATAAACATAGAAAGTATTTCCCTTTATAGTAAAATGTGGTGTTTGTTTTTAATTTTGGTAATGACTTATTCTAAGTTGTTGAGTAAGTAAAATATTTAAACATTAGTCTTACAAAAGGCATATGCGCATTCCTTCCTAAACATGATTTTAGATTTGCCTTTATTATTTTGTTTCCTATATAACAGTTTAATTCAAGTGTCAAGATCACCTTCTTTCTAAGGATACTTAAGAGTTATACTGATTTTCCTCAGTTGTTAGTGATTTTGTTGTGTATGTGTGTGTGTACATGTAGGTGTGCTTATTTGTGTGTACATGTGGATGGAATGGAGTCAGAAAGACATATTTCTGAGTTCAAGTATGGCCTCAGACACTTAACTAACTGTGTAACCTTGCGTAAGTCACTTAACCTTGTCTGCTTTAGTTTGGGCATCTATAAAATGATCTAGAGAAGGGCATGACAAACCACTCCAGTATCTTTGACAAGAAAATCCCAAAGGGGCTCACAAACAGTCTGATATAACTGAAAAACAACAAGAATTGTAAGTTCCTAGAGGGCAGGGTCTAGTTCCCTTTTGTCTTCCAAACTCTAGTGCCTCTGGTACTTGGCATAGCATAGGCACTTAAATACTTGATGATTATTAATATCATAAAAACATCACTGGTTCTGGCTCTTCCTCTGAACTACTTCCTTGAGTTTGGGTAAAGTTCCATGTCTTTAAGTCTCAGGTATTCTGATCTGTAAAGTGATGAAGTTAAATATGTGGTCTGCCCTGTTCTAAATCTTATGTTAAGAGAGATACTTTCCCTATACCCTTTATTCCAAAAATAAATTTTACAACATTAGCCCACAGGGCAGGGGAGGGAGAAAACCACATTCTGAGAACTCCAAACAGTACATATTTTCATTAAAAGGTGGCTGCTGCTGAATCATTTCAGTCATGTCCAATGCTTTGTGACCCCGTTTAGGGTTTCCTTGGCAAAGATGCTGGGGTCATTTGCCATTTCTTTCTACAGCTCATTTGACAGATGAGGAAACTGAGGCAAACAGGTTTAAGTGTTAAGTTGCTGTAATAGTAACTATGAGAGTTTAAAGATCTTTCCCATCCATTAATGAGCCTGCCCATTAAGGAAAGTTTGATTAGAGGAGACCCACACTTTTTGTGAATTTTCTAATGAGGGACTGATTCTCAAGGGTGTGATGTGATGTGATGTGATGTGATGTGATGTGATGTGATGTGATGTGATGTGATGTGATGTGATGTGATGTGATGTGATGTGATGCCCTTTGGGTCTGAAAAATGTATAAATTATCTGAGGCGAGGTTTTACTTTGGGGTTTACTCATTGGAATTGTTTGTTTGGCCAGAAGAGACTCTGGGAAGCCACTAAGGAGCCACCCCCCCTGCCCTTTGAAAACCCAGATGTCAGTGCTTCTGGTAACTACATATGTATGGTCAGTCAGTTATCTGTCTGTTGATCTGTGATGTATGTATTGCTTATGGTCAGGCAGATGGAAGCCCTATCTGTTGATTTTTTTATTTCTCTGTACTTTCCCCAAAGTTCAGGGTGCTGACTCCCCAGAACTAAGTAAATGATGCATGTAATTGGTAGTTGCTTTCCCTTTAGAAAAGCATATCAAAGAACCTGTAATACCTGGTCCTCTTGTGTGTGTCAAGGTCCTTGCTTTTATACTTGCCTAGGGTCGTAGAGCTAATAATAGTCTGAAATCAGATCTGAACTCAGGAAGGTGAGTCTTCCTGGTTCCAGATCAGGCATCCTATCCACTGTGTCACCTAGCTGTCACAATAATAAAATAGCTTACATTTACACATAATTATATAGTTTATAAAGTGCTTTATATATACTATCTCATGTGGACTTTAAAAAACACGAGTTGAAGTATTATTATGTATATTGAACTGAGGTTCAGAGAGATTTAAATGACTTGCCCACGGTCACTTAGCTAGTAATTGACAAAGGTGCGTGCTCTTTCCCGGAAATGACATTTATACAATACACGTAATTCTATAACACACTTGCTTTATGTGTTGTATATGCTATATTGCTCATCTTAGATTGTTATCTCTATGAGGGCAGACATGTCTAAATTTACCCTTCTTTTTCTTACAACATCTAAAAGTGCAATAGTTTCATGCAGTTCATACATAGTGCAATGGAAACAAGAATGTTCTTGGAGTTGTAAGAACAGAGTTCATGTACCAATTCTGACAAATGAAACCCTGAACAAATTATTTAACTCCCTTGAGCCTCAGTTTTCTCATCTGCATATCATAGCAGATCTAGAGAGCTGACCTCAGAGTCAGGAATACCCAAATTCAAGTCATGCCTCTCATCCATATTGGCCATGTGACCCCGGGCATGTCACTTAATCTTTCACTGCCACAAGCAGATCTTTTAGAATTTGAGCTACAGAATGACAGATCTACATTTAAAGAGAATTTCCATATGGGTTCTCTTTGTGAATTACATCACAGTCTTTACCAGAAAAAGGGGATGGATGGTGGATAATATGGTTTGTTCTTCCTAGTGAGGGTTGTGAAGAAAGTGCTTTGTAAACATAATAGCGTTATATAAACGTTAGCTATTAGTAGTAGTAGCACCAGCTATATTTGCACATAATGTGTTAACATTAACATAAATAGTTAATGAATGAATGAATAATGGGTTAATCTCTCTCTTCTCCTATTGTGTCAACATTAACATTCATTCATATCTTTAGGGTTAAGTGCTGCTCAAAGCAAACCAAACAAACCCAAGGTCCATTCTGCAGAAACACATAACCCATACATTAGATAAATTATAGGCATGCACATATAGATATGCAAGAATTTGAAAACAATGAATTTAACAGATAAAAAGCCCCATTGTTTTTTCTTTCTCATATTTTGTAGAAGTTCTGTTTATTTGTTTGTTTTTCCCCAGAAACAGACAACAGCCTCTTAGTTCCCCTTTCATGAGAATGAATTCATGAAAGATTTAAGGGCTTTGGAAAGGGAGGTCCCTGTTAGAGGATTAAGTATTTTTATAATAATTGTATATTAGGAGAAGTGAAAGGCAAAGTGAAAGGAACGCAGCAATTTAACTTACTATTATTTATGACAGACAGATTTCAAAGGTCCAAGATCTTTAGTCAGAGGGCCTTGAAATGGAAAGTGTTAAGAGACCATGATGTAGAAAAACTGAGGAAGTTAGTGAAGATTCTTCAGAAGAGCTAGCATGTGGATAAAGTAACTACTTTTAAGACAACTTTAAGAAGGATGGCAAAGCCTTTCCTGTTTCTGATATCAGCACCTT
This sequence comes from Bettongia penicillata ogilbyi, assembly GCA_023548195.1. Classification (NCBI taxonomy): domain Eukaryota; kingdom Metazoa; phylum Chordata; class Mammalia; order Diprotodontia; family Potoroidae; genus Bettongia; species Bettongia penicillata. The sequence goes on from JAJHZJ010000021.1 coordinate 6,276,952, forward strand.
TTCCTCTGCTGACTGTGCCCAGCTCATTCTGTCCATATCTTGTTTATCCACTGATGTGGACAGGAAAAAATTTCAACACTTCATGAAGGGAATTGTATTGGAACTGAGACTTGATAGAAGGTGATGATGCTGAGAAGTGGAAGTGAGGAGGAAGTGTATCCTAGGCATGTGAAGCTAGATCTTGGGGAAGATTTGGAGATGGAACACAGAATGTTGACTGCAGAGAACAGCTAATCATCCATGTTGACTTCAATGCAGAGTGTAAAGATAAGCAATTTAAAATATCTGGAAAAGAAAGTGGGAGCCAGATGGCAGAGAAATGTAAATGTCAGGGTGGGGAGGTTATATTATATCCTGGAGACAAGAGAGAGCCATTGAAGAATTTTGAGGAGAAGAATGATGTGGTCAGAAAGGTACATTTCAGGAAGAGATGATCTATGCTACGGGGTAGAACAATGCTTTTCCTCACTGGAATCAAAAAGCGGTGAGGACGGAGCGTGGAAGGCTAAATCTATAATACCATGGCATTTGTCCTAAGTGAGGACAACAGCTGTTGCAACTATGGTCTACCAATTGCTAAGTCTGCAATTTGCCAACAGAAACTGTGGCTGATAGAAAAATGAGGATGATAAATTATCCAGTATACAAAGGAATCTAAGACTTAATTTTGAGGATGATTTGACATAGAAAAATAAGAAAATAAGATTAGTGATTCTTATTCTAGGCAGTTGAATGGTATTTTTATATAGCTAATTTATAGTGGACATGCAGCTGTTATTTCTCTAATTTTTATGTTTCGGAGTGCTGGGAGGAGGAGGGGAGAGTGTTGCAACTTGATCATATTTTAATATCTCTTTCTGGCTCCCTATCAATCTCTCATTTCACATGTAATTTTGAACTTCTTATGTAAGCTTTCTGATTAGGTACTGGCACCTACTTTTTTGTCCTAGTGGGGTTTTTCTGGGATCAATTTCAAACATCACAATTAGGGATTATTTAATTTGAAAGTTTCGCAAAAACCAGTTGGCAGGTTCCCCTAAAAAATTAAGTTGATGGGCACCAGATTATTAAACAATGAACATGGAAAAAAGGGCATCTTGTTTTTCTTAAACACTAATCCATCTATGGATTAATAAACTTTACAAAAAGACAGAATGTTCATGAGCATCCTCAAATTTCTATGAGGGATTTCATTATAACAAGGTTGCTTTGGTATCAGTTGCTTCCCTTAGATTCTATAACTGAATAAGATTAGAAAATGTGTTTTATTTCTAGCACTGTTGTTAACCAACTTTGTGACTTTGGTAAATTGTTGGATTTTACTTTCGGTACATATTTGTGAAGTGCTGACTTACCATGTTCCAGGCATGACAGTAAGGTATTGATATATACAGAAAGACAATAACATGGTCTGTTTTCAGAAGCTCTATTTTACATGCAGTAACTATGTAAATGCAAAATATATACAGTGTAAATGGTAGGTAATCTTAGAAGTTATTAATATTTTGTATCATAGACTCTTGACAGTTTGGTGAAGCTTATGGACCTTTTCCTAGAATAATATTTTTAAATGCAAAAATTAAAATACATAAGATCATAAAGGAAATGCATAATAACATATTTGTCAAATTTGACAAGTATGCCAAATACTTGAAATGCATTCATTGAATATATTAGATATATTATATTATTATTATATATTATATTATAGCCATGTTTTAATATGCTGTATGTAGTATGTAGATAGTATATGTATTACATATATACATATAGATATATATGTGTATATATGTATAAAAAGTTCACAAATTCCAGGTTAAAAAACCTTCGCTTAGAGAGTAGGGACCAAAAACAGATGTGGAGGCAGGAGGAGGAAGACAGTAAAAGGTCTCTTGTAGAAGGTGTGATATGAGTCGAGTCCTGAAGAAAACTAGAAAGACTAGGAAGGAATTAGAAGTGAGGAATGAAGAGGGAGAGCATTCCAGGCCTAGGGAACAGACATGGCAAATGAATCACTTGAGGAGACAGAGTGACACTTGTGAAGAGCATGGAGACTGGTATAGCTGGATCATGGAGTTCATGGAGCAGACTGAAAACTGGAAAGATAGGAAGGGCTAAACTGGGAAAGTTTTTAAATGCTAAACAGAAGGCTATATATATGGTCCTGGAGGCAATAGAAAACCACTGGCGTTTAGTGAGGAGGAATGGCGACAAAATTAAACCTACACTTTCGTGAAAATCATTCTGGCAGCTAAATAGAGGATGAACTGGAAAGGGAAGAGATTTGAGGCAGGGAAGCTTGTTTAATAGTTGATAAATGTCTAGAAGGGTTTACTGGATTCTTCATTTATAAAATTAAAAGGATTAGACCGAAAATGCTTTTTAAGGTCTTTTCTTTCTCTTAATGAATTTGGGAATCCTCAGGAAGTTATTTGCTTGATGAATTTTTCTTATGTTCATAAACTTTGGCAACCAACTGGTATAGAATTTAAGAAACAGAGAATGGTCTTAGACTCTAAGGTAACTAAGTCAAGTTTCCATAATCAGACTATGTTCTTAGTAAAATTTCCATTGCTCCTCGGCACTCGTTGGGGATATGCATAAGTTGTCAAGAAATGCATTTAGTAGTTTGCAAGAACATCGATGTTTATAAACGGAGTCAAATCTTGATTTATAAAAAGTTGATTATCTTGATCTTTTTGGTTCTTCTCTCTCTTCCTCGCCTGCCAACCTCTTGGTCATTCCATCTCTTGAGTACTTTCCCTTGAACTAGAGTCAGAAGAAGAGATGAAATTCTAATCAATCTACCTGCCTAGCTGAAGTTCACCCTCCAGCAATTTCTAGGCCAATGGAGCTGGTGCCAGAGGAACTTTGCTTCCAAATGGATATCACAAATGGCAGCACCTGTGTGAAATCAAGAAGCACATGTTCCATGTGTGTAGAGGTAATACTGGAGTGAACAGATGGGGCAGATACCGTGGAAACACAGCCATCAGTGTCACCCCATGAAAGGAACTGTTAAAATGAACTTGGTTTTAAAACCAATATATAAAAAGAACAGCAGCAGCCACAGTAGCAGCAAGAGCAAACACTTTTTTTTTTTATTAAATTGCCAGCAACTAGAACATAAATCTCCTCACTGGAATGGAAGCCAGAGGCAGGTAGGGGCTGCATCCTCCCTCTGACTTTGCATCTCTATAAACACCCAGCAGTGTTCTGACATAGCAAGTGCTTAACAAATATTTTTTGTAGAACTGAAGTGAATTAAAATTGTTCCTTGTGGAAACATGGCCGAGGAGTGAAATTGGATTCCACAAACTCATAGAGAGTAAAGAAGAAAACCAGAGTCAAATAATTAAAACAGTTTTACTATGTCAGCCTTAGAAAAGTAAGTAGCTCATGAGTAGAACATCAGCCCTGGAGTCAGGAGGATCTGAGTTCACATGTGGCTTCAGACATGACACTAGCTGTGTGATTTGGGGTAAGTCACTTAACCCCATTTGCCCCCTCCAAAAAAAGTAGCCACAATTCTATAGCTCTTTCTCTCACAACAATCCTATAAAAGGGTATTGAAAGCATTATTTCCATTTTTCAGATGAGTAAACTAAAGCTTAGAAAAGTGAAGTGATTTGTTGTAATAAAATAATATTCAGTGTCTTTGGAGTGTACAGTACTATACATAATTCCAACAGATTAGTGAATTTTTAATGAAGGGGATTGGGACAAAGAAGTCTTGAGAAGTCAGGAATCAAGACACTAGTCTCCTAGGCAACTAGAAAGCATTCCCAAGTTAAGGAGAGGGCAGTGGGGGGAAAATGAAATAGGCAAACATCAAGGACAAGTTTCAACTATAACCTTCTACATTCTGACCCTTTTACGTTCAGTCATTAAACAGTGTGAGAGAACCAACATCATCGCTCCCTCATGACTCACCTCCATTTGTCCTTTATTGATGCATTTCTGTTGTTAGATTCTTCCATTCACTTCTTTGTTTCCCCAACTTTCTCTTTGTGCTTCACCTCAACTTGATCTCTCCTTGACTGGTCATCTACCAGCTGTTAAATTGACTAACACATTATTTTTAGCTTGGAATTTTTTTCCTCTTTAGTCCAATTACAAGTAAATAAAAGCCAAGCAATCTTTGTGATGGAATGGTTACGTGTTCCATCTATTAGGTGTTTACTTCTTCATATTCAGTGTGCAGTAATTACAGATAGAATGCTTTAAATGCAGAAAATAAAACATCTAAGATTACAAAGGGAACTAATTTTAATGAAACAATTAGAAACATTAAAACACACATACACATAGACCCTAGTTTAAGAATCTTTGATCTAACAGAATATGGTTTACAGGAATTTTATGTTCACATTACATTAATCATCTCTAAAATATAAAAAAGCTGCCTTTCCATTTTCTCCTGAATGTTTACACACTTCAATTTTATAATTCAATCATATTATTTAGTGTATCCTGAATTTATTACTGAAAGGATCAGTGATTTCACACCCAGACTGTTCCAGTTCACTAGGTTTTCTAACTCATCTCACACAGTTTCATGTGTGATCACAAATTTAACCTTTAAAGTACATATTTATAAGTTGCTAAGATGTATACGTATAGTGTAGTAGGGTATGGTATGGATAGGGTATGACTATTTGACTCAGAAGCAGAAGACCTAGTTTTGGGTCTTGGTACTATCATTTTCTATATGTGTGGCCTTGGATAACTTCCTCTTAACTTAGTCATTTGTAAAATACACATAACTGCTTTACTCCTAGGACTGCTGTAGGAATTAAATAAGATAATATATGCAAATTCAATTCAAGGGATTTTTATTAAGTGCCTACTTTGTCCTAGGTCCTGATGTTACAAAGGCCAGATTATTAGTTCCTGCCTACCAGTTGCATATGTCTTACCGGAGATAAATAGCATATACACAGAAAATTAAAGTATTTAGTAACAGTAAATAATAATTAAAATACCAACTACTATTTTTATTATTTGTATTTATATTTATGTTTTCTTTCCTATCATTTGTAACTGAATTAATATGTCTTAGAAATTTAGGCATGAGATGTCTTATAAATTGTCTTCTCCACCAACCAGCTTTGCATTTGTGTTTCCATCTACATGTAGCATGTGGTAGCAAATGAGATAAGGTCTTATTATATCATGAAGTCAGGATGACTAAAAGGAAAGAATAGTCGAATTACTCGTAATGCCTCTACTCGGTGCATTCTTGCTAGAATTCATAGGCAGCTCAATAGCTGTCTTGTCTTTATGTTTCTATCACTATTCCTAATGACCCAGAGACCTTCAGTGCAGGCTGATGTGTCTGCTAGTCTGGCATTTGTTCCACAAAGCGTGGATGGAACAGTAACTAGTGACATTTGCTTTGGACTGAAAAAAGCCTATGTAAGAAGCATGTTATCAGAGTTCAGCAGCTGAGCAATTCTGTTTTCAGGAACCTTCTATGAAATCCTTTTCAGGTCCTCAAAGGTTCCCCCCACTCTTCGACTTCAGTTTTACTTTGTATATTTGTTCCCAGACAAAAAAGAAGAAAATGAGTCATGGAAGAAGAAATGCATACCTCTTAAAATCTGATTAAAAGTATATAAAGATCAAATCTTTATCTAGCCTGTAGAATCTTCTGGTCCTGAAAAGCCTTTCGCATATTCTCAGAGAAACAAGTCCAGTGACATGAACTTACCTTGTATAATTATCCCAACAGTCAAAAAGCTACACTAACATGCACACATGCGCACTTACACAGATTTATATATTGGTATGTCTCTACTGCTGTGCAGATATAGATATAGAGATATATGCATATATATGCACAGTGTTCCAAAAGTCTGTGTCCTTTCTGGTTGTTAAAAATTGCACCTAGACATATACTAGTGGAGGTCAGATGATGAATTCTATGTACTTGGGTAAACATTTATCTCAAAAATGTCATTGCCATGCTGAAATGGAGTCATTTTGCATTGTCTTTAAATTCTGTATTCCTTTTCTTAGGAGATATAGTTGAGGCTAACATCAGCTTCCAGTGGTCATTCCCTCTTCACATCACTCACCCTGGCACCATTCTTGCTGTCACTCAATTCAATGAAATTCAATTCAATTTAACAAGGATTTATCAAATGACTACTCTGTGTCAGACACTATTACTGGAAATACAAAGAAAAAAAGCAATACTGACCTCAATCACCTTTTTATTCCACTGCCAAGAAATGATATGTCCACAGGTAAATAAATACAAGCTATAGACCAAATAAACATAAAGTGATCAGAGGAGAGGATCATTAACATCTGGAAGAATCAGGAAAGATTGCTTGAAGGTTGTACTTGACCTTAGGGAGAGTGTGGGGTTAAGGTGCAGAAGTAAGGGAATGCATTTTAGACATGAGCGATAGACTAAGCAAAGATAAGGTGATGGCAATGAAATGGCATGTATGGGGAACGGCAAATAAGTGAGTGTGGCTGGATCGCAGAGGAGATTATGAGGAGTCATATTTAATCAGGCTGCAATGAGAATGAAATCAGATTGTGAAGACCTTGAAATGTCAGACATCAGATATTGTATTTTGTCCTAGAAATAATAGAGAGACAACGAAACCACTCAAGCTGGGGTGTCATGTGATCTAAACATGGTAATCAAACAATTGCTGAGCACCATCCATGTAGGAAGAACCATGCTAGACACCGAGGATAGGTTCAATTCAAAATGTTTTAATTCAACACATATTTATTGGGTGTCTACTATATCCAAGACACTAATATATACATATATATGTATATGTGAGCACAGAAATGTCATTGAGGAGTTTGCAATCTAATAGATAAGATGGTATGTACAAATAATTATAATATAATGTTGAAAGAGACATTCTATAATAGAGCTCTGGGAATACAAATGAGAGAATAATCTTTGGATGGGAAGATGAATTGTGTTTAGAATCAAGAACCTGAAAAAGTAAACGTGGACCATACTCTCTCCGCCGGGTTGATGGTTTTTACCCCTAGAATGCCCTCACTTAGAAGTTAAGAATGAATATGGTCAGTGAAGGTATTCCCCATTTACCTCATTTACCTTTGTCTCTTAGAATTCCTACATCTCTTCACAACTCAGGTCGAGTGTCATTTCCTATTAGAGCCCTTTCCTTATTCTTTCAGTACCATACCACTGCTCCCCTTCCCATAAATTACTTTGAATTGTCTGTGCTCATATATATTTTTTAATTTACCTATCAGTGTATATGCTAGTTAGAATATAATTTCCTTAAAAATAAAGCCCACTTCATTTTTTTTTTTAAATTTGGTCTCTCCAGTGCCTAGTCATATGTGCTTGTAAGCGTTTGTTGACTTTCATTCAGTTCACCGCCTTTTGTACAATAATTGGTAAAGGAGTTCAGAGGAGGGAGCAGTCACTGAATTCTAAGGGCAGTCCTGGAAGTTTTCATAGAGGATGTGGCACTCCCAATATTGGATGTAGAGAGTGGTCAATGTGGCTAGTGGATGTGGGAATTTCATGGGGGATAAAATTTGGAGAAGCAAGTAAATGAGAGGTCATATTTTCCGAAGTTCTTTAATGCCCATGGGATGAATTCAACTAAACTCAGTGAAAATCAATGAAATTGAACATTTATTAAGTGTTCCCTACGTGCAAAGCATTACTCAGATTGGGAAAACATTGCTTTTCATGAAACACTTTTATGGGAATTAAACTATTGACTGTGTGGAACAGACTAGATGAAACCAGAGAAATCATGGCCATGCTTCAAACTTGTTAGGGCTAATATTCTTAACTGAGGTCTCTTTCAACATAATTGGTTTTCTTTGAAATTCTATGTGTTTAATGCATTTCAAAACGATTCTGAGAAGGGGTCCCTGGGCTTCATTTGACTGCTAAAGTAGTCAGCAGCCAAAAAGAGTTAAGAATTTCTGTGTTAGGATATGAAGTGATGAGGTCTTGACTAGTAAGAGGGCTTTGGGAATGGAAAAGAGAAAGGAAACAAGATTTGATGACTTATTGAATATGAAAGGAGATGGGGACAAAAGACTGACCCCAACACTTCAAGCCAGAGTGACTACAAAAATGTTATGCTAGCATTGACAGAAATGGGACATTTTGGGGAAGGAGGAAGTTTGGGATAGATGAGGAGCTAAGTTTTACATACTTTAACTTTAAAAATCATTGCAAAATATCAAGGTTCTGCGTCCACTTGGCCTAAAGCTCCACAGAGAGACCAGATAAAGACCCAGCACTTATTTATTCTCTCTGCACATCTGATAGTATTCCGAATGATGACAACTTTTGACTCTCCTGTTCATCATGTTAGATCTTTTGTATAGGTTACTACCCATGTTTTTATTGACTCTCTATGAATAAGGAGTTTGTTTGGAATGGAAAATATTTTGTTTTCTATACAAACTATCCCCAGCAAAACACAAAAGGACAGATATCCATGTTCTTTTCAGGGAGTGTATTTTTCAGATGCCTCTGCCTAGTTATATTTACATTTGAAAAATAAAATTGGATATACTTTAGAAGAAAAGAGAATGGGCAGGAAAAATAAAATTGGATGTACTTTAGAAGGAAAGAGAATGGGCAGGGGGGATGGTTGGACAGAAAACCTCAAAAGTCGCAATCCTCTGGATTCAATGGTAACATACACAGGTTCTTATCCTCTAAATTCTCATCAGTGCATCAATATTCTAACCATCGAGGGAGAAATGGCTTCAACATGCAATTTTTTAATTGTGTAACTAAAATGATAATTACAATTTGTCCTTTGGGCACTTGAGGGCCTTCCCAAAGTGCATAATCATGCCATTTATGAGTAATAAAATGGAGGATACAGTAGGCAAGAAACTGAACATAATCTTATGATTTATTAATATGGTAATTGCTCATGTTATTACTTGTGTATGTCAATAATAGCATATATGTTAAGTTTAAATTACTTTATTCCTCTTCATTCTCTATAAGGGATTCTCAAAGAGTGCAAAAGGACACACAGATGCACACACTCACAGGATTTTCATTATGACAAAAATCACGGACATGAATTGGCCTTTGATTAAGTGCTCAGTTCTTTCTCAGAGAACTTTCAGAAAGATAAAACTGTTTATTTCTCCTAACTAAATTAAAGGAGGAGCTGAGGGAGAGGCTAAAACCTAATCCTAGGAACCTCTCTTAAGGAAACTGTTCTCACCTGAGAGAGGCAGTATCACATAAAATGAAATAGAAGAGAGGACTGCATTGTGTTTCTTTGTTGGAACAGCTCAAGGTAACATAATGGAAGCCATATCACCGATTAACCTCGTTACATCATTAGAGAATGACATATTGGATACCTTTTTTTTTCTGTCCAACTATTTCCAAGAAACCTCTTTCTTGTATTTCTGTCAAAAATTACAAAATTTCTTAAGTATAATTTTTATGTACCCCAATTTTACATGATAAAGAATGAGATTAAACCTAGGGCTCCTAACTACTTTTTGTTTTTTTCTAGGAAATCATGATATGAAAGATATAGTTGACAATAATACCAAAAAAAAAAAACCACATAGTTACCTCAAATCATAGAGAAGTTTGTGTTTTGCGAGATAAGAAAGGATGGCTATTTTGATCAGGAACATAAAAAATTAAATTCCATCCACTCTTGGCAAATTACACTGTTTATCATAATTTTATAACCTTCCATAGCATGTTTAAAATTAAACCTGATACAAATACCAGTTAGAGACAATGATGAAGGTACATTGGATAAAGCACTCGATCTGGAATGAGGGAAATTCTGATTTCAAATCTGAGTTCAGATTAAAATTAACTAGCTGTGCTGCTATTCAAGTCACTTATCCTCTTTCCACCTCAGTCTCCTCTTCTGTAAATTTAGGATAGCAATAGTATCTATTTCACATGGTGGTTGTGAGATAATATTTGTAAAGCACTTTGTAAATCCTAAATCACTATATAAATACTGGTTATTATGATCCATTGTTAAACAGAGAATTTAGGTATCCCTGCTTGAAGTGTGCTGAACTGATACTTAGCCTGGTAAAAACCTGTGGAGGATGGGGGAAATGTGACCAAAAAAAGAAAGTAAGGTAAAGAATTCTGCCTTAGAGTACAGTAAGGTGACTAGGATCTGACAGTTCTAAAGTGCAGGTCTGACTCTATCATCTTTCTATTCAGTAAACTTCAGACTTCTTATTGCCTCTGGGATCAAATTCAGAATCTTTTGCTTGACATTCAAAGCCCTTCATAACCTAGCAGCCCCACAACCACTACCACTTTCCATACTTTCTATTCCTTACTCTTTGATCCAGTGACAGTATCCTCCTGGCTCTTCCTCAGATAAGACACTCTGGACATTTTGTCCAGCTATGCCCCATGCCTAGAATGCTCTTTCTCCTTCTCTCTTATTACTGGCTTTCCTAACTTCCTTTAAGTTCCAACTAAAATCTCAATTTTTCAGAAAGTTTTTTTTCCAACCGATCTTACTTCTAGTGCCTTCCCTCTTTTAATTATTCCCTATTTTTCAAGCATATATCTTCCTTATATGTGTTTTCTCCTCCATTACATTGTAGGTTCCTTGAGGGCCAGGGTTATCTTTTGCCTTTTTTTCCCTTAGTATTAGCAAACTGCCTCTCACATATTTGCTTAATTAGATATCTATTGATTAAGTCTAATTAAGGGATTCTTCTCATCTCTGTGCCATGGGTTGCATTGGCAATCTAGTGAAGTTTAATGACATCCTCTCAACGTATGTTTTTAAATGCATAAAATAAAATACAGAGGATTACAAAGGAAACTATATTTTAAATACAGTTATCTAAAAAATAGTAAGAAAATCAACTTCTTGTCTTTATTGTAGAACATCAGCTGCCTTACCTTTACTGCTTTCAGGACTGGCTAAAGGTACAAAGGATATATATTAGTGAAACTTCTCTTTATTTAAGAGAAAATTGTCTCCAAAGTTTTTCACAAAACATAATTTATACCAGTATTATGCTCTCATTAGATCAGATTAACATTTAGCATGTGGGAGAGATTATATGGTCAAAGATTTAGAGCTAAGATGAAACTTTGATGTCATCTGCTCCAACCAATTCTACAAATAAATTGTAGCCCAGAGAGATTATTTTCCCATGGTTACTCATAATAATCAGACCTAACCAGTCATTTTCATTTTCAGAAACTAAATGAGAACAAACAAGAATAAGCTTTTGATTTCATGTATGTTTAACTTATCTCTGAATTTACAAATTTGTGCATAAAATGTGTTTCTATATTTTTATATACACATATATATATATATATATATATATATATATTACACAAACATGCATATGCATACATAGAGTGCTTTGTGGGTCTGTTGTCACTTTATTTTGCATTTCTCTGAACACAGATTAAATCAGATTGAGCCTGGGGATTTGGAGAGACATTTTTCAAAGAAATCCAAGGACACATCTGCATTACCTCATTTGGGCTTCAGAAACACTTTCATGAAGTTTCAATTGCTATTATTGAAGCTATGTTTATAAAATTCTCATTTTGAAGCTTTTCAATGTAGATTTAAGTTTAACTGGTAGGAAACACATTTTCCCAAATTGCACGTTTTGCCTCTAGCATCAATAGCGAATGAAGCATGTATGTTCCCTGGGTATTTTAGAGAATGTGATGGGGGCTCCACTGTAAAAAAATAAAAGCCTGTCCAGCTTCTTGTCCCATGAAAGATTATGATATAACTGTTATATATCCCAGCTATGTCTGCATGATGGGAATCAAATGCTTTGGGAAAGAATTAATTGGCACAAATCAGTCTGGGCATTGGTTTCTCAGTGTGGGAACAGGTTGTGCTCTGTAAAATGTTTCATCAAAATGTTTACTTCAAACTGGTGTGTTCCACAGTACAGATGGGATGTTTCCCAACAAAAGCCCATGACAGGTCTCAGGTCTGACTAATCTGTCTTACCTTTTCTACCTCTGTTGAAGGAGCCCATGTGGAAGGGTAAATGACATCTGGACTCGAACAATACAGTATGATGTGACAAATATGTAAGCCTTAGGTAACCAGAGAGAATCCAGGTCTTTTATGTCTCCTAGGATTAAAGTCTTGTTTTCTCTCAAAAATGATTGTTTAGTTAAAATCCCAAATATCACACAAGAGGGGCTTATTTGTGTGTTTTTGCTATTTTAGGTAGTAGATCTATGACTTTTCTCGAATACAGAACTCTTAGATAAGCAAACTCCCATCCCAATTCAGGTCAGCCCTTCTCAGCAACCTATATTCAGAGAATTGTCTGGGACAACTCACACAATAAATATGTATCATGGGTGAGACTTGAACCCAGAATTTAAATTTCATGGTTCTGAAATACTCATAAAATTACATAACAGCACAGACAAAATGTTTACATCCACAAAACTAAAAGCAAAACAAAGCAAAGCAAAATCAACTAATACAAGGTAATAAATGGGGTGGGAAGGCAATAGCAACTGTAGGGATTGGTAAAGACTTTATGAAGACAGTATGAACTGAGTCCAGGTACAAAAACCAAACAAAAAACCAAAACAGTCCCTTCCCTCAAGAAGCTTTCATTCATCTAGAAATTAATTTTCACTGGGAGCAAATGGAGGTATGAGAGAGTTATGGTCAAGGTCACGGACACATGAAAAAATAGGGATTAAGATTTTGCCTTGAATATCCTGGAATATATTATCTTTGTTTAATTTTTTTTTTCTGGCATGACTCACTTTTTTAAAACATATTTAAGAGGCAACTAAAAAATGAATAGTTTGTGTTAAAAGCACAGTCTAGTCTATTTGAATCTGACTATGTGTCACCTCGTGCTACATGGCTTCCCACTAGAGGTGCAACAGCATATAACAATCTACTGGAACACTGTATATGGAATATGTCATCAAAATATCGAAACATGTGCAGGAAAACATGGCATTTTCAAAATAGATACCTGTATCCACCAGCATCCTGTTGGCATTTGGTATAACAGATGGAATCATACAAAATGGAGCAACAAATTATAGATACCATGGTTAGCTGGTCACCCACATAATATTCAGGGGCATTTTTATATTTCTTGTTTTGTTTCATCCTCGTTTCATTTTCTTGCCAGAAATTGAATTTTGGTGTTTATTAATGAGTCAGCCAGTTCATTTCTGATTTGTTTTCCAAAAAAAAAAAAGAAAGAAAGAAAAGAAATTATAATTTATCTGGTTCCAAATCCCTCAAACATCTATTAATATAATATATTGCTGAATGGAGATGTGGGTATTTAGGTCCCATCAGTCTTGACTTGTTTTTCTCATCTTTTCCAAAACAGATTCATTAGAGAATAAATCTTACTTCGCTGATTTCAGATACAGGGCTCTTGCTGTGTTTTATGAGTTTATAACTGAAGACATGAACAGTACTGCTTCCAAATGGGTAATAAGGTCACTCACTTTTAGCACAGTTCTTTGATTCATTAACCTGAAAGTAACTGATGAAATATGAGCTTATTAGAGCTGGATTCTCTCTGTTTCTCCTTCCTAAGAACTGAACTGGAATTTTTAGAAATTCCGCTCACAACAGTATTTGCTATGCTCCTTAATCAGCCATGCGAGATGTCAGAAGAAGACTGTGCATTTTGAATGACAATTCTTTGGCAATAAAGACATTCTTCAATTTCAGCAGAACTCATATATCACGTTCAAAAAAAGCTTCTTTTTTTCATAAATTGACATAATATTCCATAGTGTAATAAAATAGCAGAAAAGAAAGGTCAACGAGAAAAATCACACACAAAAATTAAAAGAATATAAATTACATAGCTTTACACATAGAAATCATAAGGAATGTAATACTGACAATCTCATGTGAATGGAAAATATATATTATAGTAATGTAAAATTCCTACAACTTACCTATTCTGGACTCCTACCTCACTGAAAATGTTCCTATCTATCTTTACAAGAAGAAAGAGAACCCTAGACAGTAGAAAAATGATACAACTAAATAGAGCTATAAATCATTCATAAAATATTCCAAATACAAATTTCTATAAAAACCCATCTATGCAAGCTATGCAAGCTATTGCCATACCTAGCTAGATCCTAAAGAACAATGATAATATTGGGTGATACTACAATGATAATAATTGGAATATTTGCTATCATTTACGTAATGCTGTAAGGTTTGCGAAACACTTTACAAACATCTCATTTTATCTTCACAAGAACCCTCAGCAATAGGTACTGTTATCATTCTTCATTTTATAGATGGGTAGACAGAAAATAAATAGCTTGTCCTGAGTTACATAGCTAGTGTTTGAGCTCAGATTTGAGCTCGTCTCCTTGACTTTAGATGCAGAGCTTTCTCCATTGTACCACCTCACTTCACCAATTCTTCCCCTATATAAATATCACTTCATAGAAAAACAACTTTATAAAACAAAAGATAACAGAATTGAGAATGTGTGTTCTATGATTAGATATATTGGGCATAGAATTAGGAAGACTTAAGCTTGAATTCTGCCTCAAATATTTACTAATTTTTATGACTTTGACCAAGTCACTTTCCTTCTCTTGGGCCCATGTCCTGATCTGTAAAATAAAGGGACTGAAAATGATGATTTGCAAGATCCCCTTCAGCTATGTGTCCAATGACCTAATAGAACATAAGCCCCTTAAGAGTGAAGATTGACCCATTGTTTTTTATATTTCTAACTCTAGCACTTAGCAATGAGTTATTCAGACATGTGCTTGATCCATAGTAGATTGTTTGTAAATGTTCATTGATAGATGACCTCTCCTTTAAGATTCATATGCATTGGTTGCTGATTGATACAGTCAGGTTTTAGAGCTCCAAGGGACCTTAGAGATCATACATTTCAGTATTCTCATTTTGCAGATGAGGAAAGTGAGGTCTACAAAAGGTAGCTGTGTTGTACCAGGGTTTAACAAGTCGAATCACAATTCTCATATCCAAGTATTCCTATTCCAGTTTATTGGATTTGTAGTAACTACTGTTAACACCCAAACACAAATTGTGGGTAGCCAAGTGGCACAATGGATAGAGCACCAGCTCTGAAACCAGGAGGAGCTGAGTTCAATTCTAGCCTCAGACACTTATTAGTTTTGTGACCCTGGATAAGTCCCTTAATCAAAAATAAACAGCATCAGATCATCCTGTGGCATTCATATATTGTTTGAAATGGGTCAGCTACTAGCCAGAACTTTAAAGTCTCCATATTTCATAAAGACATACTTTGAAACTGTATTATATTTGTAAGAGGAGAAATTGACCTATACTTTACAAAATATCCATCTGTATTATAACACTGACAATTTCTTGTTGCCATTGACAGTTTTAAAAAATTATAACTGATTACCTTGGTCAGGGCTACTTTGAAAATATTGACTTCCTGAGAGAGGCTGGCAAAACATTAACTTCTCCCTGTCCTTCTTTTGCCTCCAACTTAACAAGCTAAGGTATAGGGAGGATATCCATGAGACTATCTAATCATCTAGATAATCTTAATTAAATTTGATTGGTTGAGCTATAACCTGTAATTGTCATTATATGAAACTCTCATCCCTGTTGAACTTTGAATGTCATAGCAATGGTTTTATCTGTTTTTTCTCTGTCCGACTTCCTTCCTCATGGAGGCCAATTAACAACAGTTTCGAAACCAGAGGTTAGAATTATGTCTTCAGTTTGAAAGGTTTGTCAGGTGCTTTTAAGCTGTATAGAATAAATCTTTGCTTGACTAGCAGGACCAACTTCCATGCGATAAGATAACTATAATTAAATTATATATCTATTGGATAAAAAAAAAAATTATACTTCAAGAGAAGAAATCCTTCAAAATTTAGGTAATGGGACACTATTCTATTATGGGCAGAAAAAAACAAACTTTTGCAGCAATTTGTCTACTAAAGTACTATTGAATACCTTTTAGAATATATCTGGCTATTGCAATATGGTGAGCTCTTAAAATCCTCCTATTCTTGGCTTCTTTCTCTCACTTAATGAAGAAACTCAGTACCTACCACTCTCTTTTCTTACATATTGAAAACTTCTCATTAAAAAGTTTTCTTCTGTCTCTGTCTGCCTTCCCATAATGCTCCCACATATACACCTGATTTGGTATAAACACAGGTTTTCCCCTAATCTACCCCTTCTCTTTTCCAGTTGCATTCCTTTCCTGTAATGCTTAATATTGCCATTATTTTGGTTTTAAGGCTCTCAAGTAGAATTCACAGCCTCAGTCACTCTTGCCTCTACTCAAGTCTCTGTATTTTCCAAAAAACAAGATAGCAAAAGTGAAATCTATACTCCATTAGTAAAATAATAGTTCAACTAGATGGTGGCAGATGGATTCATATCTTGAAAACTCCTCACATTCAACCTGGTTGTGTGTTTGATAGTTTGGTTTACAAGTATTTCAAAGAATCTAGAATCGTTTCATCTGAGTTTTCAAAGAGTCTGGTTCATGGTCACAAAAGGTATTTTCTAGGTTATTAAGCTTTAATTAAAGCACAAAGCTTATTTTTTTTCATATATTAGTTCATTCATTCAAGTACCAATTAAGTGACTAAGGTGTACTCAATCACCATCAGCCCTACAGGTACAGGAAGGATCTGTGATTTTGTAAGAATGAACACCTTTGGGGGTGCAGCATCTCATCAAATCAATATCCTAGCTGTGACTCAAAATTAGTCTGATGGAGTAGCCTGAGGCACATAAAAATCAAATCACTTTCCCAGAGTCACCCTACCAGTAGTATTAGAAGTAGGACTTCAATTCAGGTCTTTTTTATACCAAGCCTAGAATTGTATCTGCTATACTATAGTGTCCCAGTTATGATTACCTGGAAATTGTCACTTATATTGGCAAAGAAAAATTTCAGACTGTTAGGAAAAGTCAGAAAATTTATCAGTAGAAGAACTCTGCTTTTTTTCCCTCATTTGTTTGTTTAAATAAGAAAGAGACTTAGAAATAATGATATAAGAATGAAACAAGTCATGACATTTCACTTATTTGAAATAGCTACCTTAGGTAACTACAAAAGCAAACATGCAAATATCAAGATATTAAGAGGAGAAAGAATAATATTCTAAATTGGGCATGTTATCATGAAGACTCATTAGTGAAACTTGTTCTACTCATCCTAAAATGCCATAAGGTTTGTCCTCAAGGAAGAAGAGCCCAGATACCAAATTTTACTTTTATACTTTAGAAGTATGCTATAGAAGGGTGGGAGTTTTGTTCAAATAAAATCCTTAACAGACTTACATGAGTAGAATTAAATAAAAGAAAATAAAGCCTCTAGTTTAAAATGTGTGTGTGTGTGTGTGTGTGTGTGTGTGTGTGTGTGTGTGTGTGTGTGTATGAGAAAGAGAGAAAGAGAGAGAAGATGAGTTGTGGAAAGGGAGTAAAAAGATGGAAAGGAGGAAGGAAGGAAAGAAGGAAGGAAGGAAGGAAGGAAGGAAGGAAGGAAGGAAGGAAGGAAGGAAGGAAGGAAGGAAGGAAGGAAGGAAGGAAATTTGACAGGTTTTTGGCATGGTTGGATGTTTGGTTTAAATTTGCCAAATAATTTACAGTTCTTAGATACTGAGATCAACACACCGAAGTGACACCTTTCAGGGCAGTGAATATTAATTCAAATTATTACAGGTATGCTTTCTAGGTACCACACTGTGAGTATGTATGTGTGTGTGTGTGCGCACATGTGCGTGCCTGTGCAGAATGCACACCCCCACCCACCCCCACACACATACACAGAATGCTTATTTTCAACCTTTACAAGCTAAGCAAAACAGATTAATGTTTTCCTCTTGGAATTTATTGGCATCTGAAATTGTTTTAAAACTTTTCACTCTCTAGGAATAATTATCTGCTGCATATTTATAGTCATTAGTGAAATCACCCTAGTTTATCTTTATCACTTCCAATTCAACTAAAATTTGAGCATATACTGTGTAGGAGAGAAATTACAATTCTTGAAATCATGAAGACCTGGTTTCAAGTCCAGCCTTTAATTTAATAGTTAGTATTTATGTAGTTCTTTAAGATTTGCAAAATGATTTACAAATACATTACCCAAAAGTCTTGATATATTTTATGCTATGAAAGAATAATAATTGCTAATAACCAGTAACATTTAGATAGCACTTGCTATGTTTCAGATACTGTGATAAAAGCTTTGTAATAATTATCTCGTTTGATACAACACTGGGAGGTAGATGCTATCATTATCCTCTTTTTTACAGATGAGGAAACTAAGGGAAACAGAGGTTAAGTGACTTGCCTACAGTCACACACCTGCTGTCTGAGGTCAGATTTTGACTTAGTTCTTCCTGACTCCAGGTCCAAATCTCTATCCACTTTGCCACCCGGCTGCCTATGACGCCTAGCTGACACATAATTGCTGTATGAACACGAGCAAGGCATTTACTTCTCCAGCACCCCAGAGAGTTCTTTAAAACTCTGAGTTACAGATGAGTTGCCCATCTGTGGAGCTGCTACGTTCAGAGTTCCTCATACATATTCAGACTTCCTCTTCCCCTCCCCCAAGTTCTCCCTCTAAATGTTGAGTCACCATTTCAAGAGCTGTCCACTCTCTGAGGTACTTTGTTGTGTGACTAGAGTTGCTTCATGATCCCTGAGTCAAAGCAGATTCACAGTGGTGCCTGATAAAACTCCTACTACTGCTTGCCTCTTTATGTTTGCCTCTTAATTTGTACTGTAAATTTTAAACAAAAAGTAAACAAACCTTTCACCTTGAACAATACAAGCTTTGGGATAAAGCCTTTGTACAATAGTTACAATCTTTCTGATGTTTCCTTGAGGTCAAATCAACTCAGGCTGTTCCAACAAAATGCCAGATTAGCTGACCCCGATTCAGAGGAAAAACCCCCGAAGTGCATGGTGTTATGTGGCCAACACAACTACATTTTTGACCTTTCAAGCAGTTGTTTGGGAATCATTTCGAGCTTTATTATATCAACTGAGGATCTGAAGCTTTGCATTCTCCCTATGCTCTCACCATGTCTTTGCTTACATGTATGAAGAGACAGCATTTTAGAGCATCTTGTCAAGTTGTTTATCCTGTGCAACAGATGTTGGCCCATAATATGCAATTATCTTTAGGGGAGGTCATTCTTTTACACTTTTCTTGAACATTGTTTGGTAAGGTGATCATGACAGTATGTTTGTTATTTTGTTTGGTTTGTCTGTTCATATTGGATACGGAATGAAAGCAATTTAGCAGAGAACTGAGAGTCCTGCTGAATTTGGAAATCATTGACCCTGAATCCACGTCCTAGTTTTTCCACTTACTTCCTCTGGATCTCAATTTCCCCATCATAACATTACGAGCTTAGAATAGTTCACCTCGATGATCCTTAGTATCCCTAGATATATGATCCTATGCATTTCTTTATTTACTTCTCTAAGGGAAATCTAAGACATTTTTCCTCTAGTTGACACTTATGGTTAACAGAAAAGCAGAAAACATTCTTGAGTACTGAATTGCTTGTAATAAATTAAATCAGTGTGATGTTTCTGTACTGAATTGATTGGCAACCAATCCAGGGAAAACCAACCACTGAGTAGGAAGAGTGAGCGGGGAGTATCTTCTCTCTCTTTCGGGCATGTGGCCTGAGACTCTGTTATTTCTCCTGTTGACTCCCAGCAGGAAGGGGATAGAGTATAGGCCCAGCATGATGGTATGTGTTCCAATTCAATACCTGCTATACCTACTTAAAGAAATAACTGGAATATTTAAGAAAATTCTCATCATTAAAGATCTATGATTAATTTTAACTTTTAAAATTAGTAACTGAAAAATATAGGCTTTTAAAGTAAATTTTAAATGTTTTTGAAGTTGATTGCATCTTATGAAATGTAAACAAGCTTTAATACTTTTAATAGCATAGTCTCAGTTTAAAATTTTTTTAATATATTTTAATTCTGTGAGTGTGCTGCCTTGTTATCAATGTTGAGAGTCAATCAACACTCATTTAATAAGCACCTACTATGTGCCAGGCACTGTGCTCACCAGCTGGGATACACACAAAACAAATAAAATAATCCCCACCCTCAAAGAACTTATATTCTTCTAGGGGAGATGATAAGAACACATGTAAGAGAATATAGAAAAAATATTAAGAAAATAAATATGCAATAGACTAGGCAGGAAAACTATTAGCAGTTAGGGGAATCAAGAAAGAATTCATGGAGAATGTTGTGCTTGAAGGTCTTTAAGGAAGAAAAGAATTCTCAGAGATGGAGGGAAGGAGAAAATGGATTCCTAGCATTCTTGAAAGTATTTGAGACAATTACACACCTATGAGGACACATCATTAACACGGATATCTATTTTCTCATTTATTATCTATTTTAATTACTCTTTTATTTTTAAACTTAGAGTTCCAAATTCTCCCCTTCACTCCACCCCTCTCCTATCCATGAAGAAGGCAAGCAAAATTATATTGATTATACGTGTAAAATCATGAACAACATTTCCTTATTAGCAACATATTATTGGATTCTGGTTTCCATCCATTCTGCTCTTTGCTTCTGTTTTATGGGTGAACTCATCCCATTCATATTGACATTAATGATTATTAACTGTGTATTTCCTTCTTTGCTATTTTCTATTTACTCTCCTCTCTTTTTATTTTATCCCTTTTTAAAAGTTTGTTTTGATTCTGACCACTGCTTCCCTTAGTCTGTCCTCCCTTTTTTTATCTCCCACCCCATATCTCTTATCACTTTCTTTTTCCAGTACCCTATTGAAATAATATAGATTTCTTTATGCACCTGAATTTGTTTATATATTTTTTTCCTCTTTGAACCAATTCCAGTAAAAGTTAGCATGGCCCATCACCCCATCATTTTTCCCTCCCCTATAAAAGCACTTCCTTGCATCCCTCTTTTATGTGAGGAAAATTATCCTGATTCTACCTCGGTTTTCTTTTTCTCTTCTTTCTCAATAGCTTAACTTTATTAAGTCTCTTATGATTACTCTTCTATGTTTAATTTTTTTTTAATGTTTCTCTTTAGTGTTATGTTTGAAAGTCAAATTTTCTGTTCAACTCCGGTCTTTTTATCGGGAATGCTTGAAAATCCTCTATTTCATTATTTTTTTCCCTAGAAGGATTATGCTCAGTTTCACTGGTTAGGTTATTCTTGGGTATAATCCCAGCTTTTTTGCCTTCCAGAATATCATATTTTAAACCCTCTGCTTTTTTCACATGAAGGCTGCCAAATCTTGTGTGATCCTGGCTATTGCGCCACAATATTTGAATGGTTTCTTTCTGGCTGCTTGCAATATTTTCTCCTTGATAGCTCTGGAATTTGACTATAATATTACAGGAGTTTTCATTTTAGCATTTCCTTTTGGAAATGATTGATAATTCTTTTGATTTCTACTTTATCCTCTGGATCTAAGATATTAGGGCAGTTTTCCTTCATATTTTTTTAATATGATTTCTGGGTTCCTTTTTGTTTTTTAATCATGGCTCTCAGGCAGCCCAATAATTCTGACATTCTCTCTCCTCAATCTATTTTTTTAGGTCAGTTGTTTTTTTCTGATGAGATAGTCAATATTTCTTCTATTTTTTTTATTCTTTGACATTATTTTTATTGTTTCTTGATGTCCCATAATGTCGTTAGCTTCTTCTTGCCCAAGTCTAATTTTTAAGGAATGGTTTTTTTCATTGAGCTTTTTTGCCTCTTTTTCCATTTGACCAATTTTGCTTTTAAAGTTATATTCTTTAGTATTATTTGTATCTCTTTTACCAAGCTGTTAATTCCCTTTTCACAATTTTCTTGCATTATTTTCATTTCTTTGACCAATTTTATCTTTACCACGATTATCTCATTAACTCTTCTAGGAGCTCTTGTTGGAATTGAGTCTAATTAGCATTTTCCTAGAGACTTTCCTTGTACTTGTTTTCACGTTGTTGCCTTCTTCTAAATTTACTTTTTTGTCTTCCCTGGCACCATTGTAGCTTTTTATGATCAATGTTGTTTACCCTTTTTTTTCCCAGTCTATTTCTTAACTTTGAACTTCATGTTAAAGCTGGGCTCTGCTCACCTGGGGGTTGGGAGGCACTGTAGCAAGCTTTAGGCTTTTTCATGCTGTTATTTCTAGAGCTGGTTATGGGGGTCTACAAGTTTTCAGTGCTTTTAAGGTAGTGTGATCTGGGAGAGGTATGGCCACTTCTCTCCTGGTCTGCACTCTGGTCTTTAAGAAGAAAAGACCCTGCTCTTCTGTAGGCACAATTGCTAGTATTCTTTTTAGCCCTGAAACTGTGACCAGGGACCCTTCTCCTTTGAGACCAGCACAACAGCAACTCTCCACTCTGAACTGCAACCCAGTAATGTATATGGGCAGTAGTATTGCCAATCAGTGCCAGCAAAGTGTCTTCTGTAATCTCTTTCTGACCAGTTGTCTGACCTTACTGTCTCTGGACTGAGAGATTCCAAACTTGCTGTCACTGTTGAGCTGCTTCCTAAGCCACTGTGTGTGCTCTGGGATGACTCTGACCCTGATACCACAGACTCTTCCTACTGACCTCCTGAGTTGCCTTAGGTTAGAAAAATAGCACTCTGATCTTTTGTTTACTCTGTTGCTCTAAAACTTGTTTGAGGAGTTATTTCAAAGTTGTTAGGAGGGGAATGTTGGGGGAGTTCAACTTGGTTGCTACCTAGACTCTGACATCTTGGCTCTGCCCCCAGCATTTATTTAAAGTTGCCCAGGACTTCCCATACATTTTTTCATCTGCTTTAATAGTCCCCCATTTCCATATTTGTATTAAAATAGAACATACTTTCAGTATTGACACCCACAACACAATAATGAAGGTCCATCCTCTTTGGTTGTTTCCCTTTTTATTTTAATCTGAATGCCCACTTATGAGAATAGATCATGAATTCATAGTATTTCTTAATATTGCTTTGTCATCCTAAGCATTTGTGTTTCCTCTGAAATTTCTTTATTCCTACCTCCCTTTCTCATTCATATGTTTCTTTCTTTTAGTTCCAGCTTTCTACTATACATCATGCCACTTTTCTTCTATAAGAACTGTCAAATGTTGCATTCTATTTAGCCATCAAAATGGAATATCCAAATCAAGGTGGTTGACAATATGGTCTTCTTTGTTCTTTTTTATGGGAGGCAACATAGAACAATGGGAATAGTACTAAATTTAGAAAACTGGATTTGGATTCAAAGAACCTTGGTTCAAATTCTGTTTCTGCCATAATGCTATTTGTGTTATTATTATTTTTATTTATTATTACTGTTATTATTATATTAAATAACCCACTTAATCTTTGGGCCTCAGTTCATCTATAAAATTATAAGGGGAAGAACTAACTATTTCTAGAGGGCTTCTCAGTTTTAAATCTATTACCTGCCCAGAGAACTTTCAACTAGTTTTGCAACTATATACTTCTCTGGCCTTCAGACCCTGAATCTTGTTATGAATTCTTGGTATTTCATACTCCTATTATGGAACTTCATTTTTAAATTATTATTTAATATGTTTGAAAATTTCCTAACAAATTAATTTCTAAAAAATTCTTAATAAACTTTACTGGTCTTCAAGTCCATGAAGTAAATCCCTATGCTATGTGTCAGTGAAGTGATCATATAATCTCAGCACCCAGCTGAGATGGCAGCTCCTTATGAAGGCAGATCAATTATCTTTCTACCAAAAATACCTGTCATTTTTTGTAAGAAAGTATAAATTTATGTTGAACCAAAAGAGTCTCCTTAAAAATTCTACCTACTTAATTCTTGGTTCTCTCCCTCTAAATTTGTGATTAAAAATTTTTAAGTCTCTTCTAGTGGCATCTCTTAAAATTCATAAAAGTAGTGATCATGTTCTAGCTTCTTTTCTCCTCTATGCTAAAATCCCCATGGTCCTTAATAATTTTTCATATGACCCCTATTTTTCAAATCCCTTTACCATTCTGGTTGTGCTCTCACATTGACATTTTCTAATTTGTTACTGCCTCTTTCCTCTGAGTCAAATGAAGAATGTGAAAACTGCTCTGACCAGTACAGAGATCAATGAGATGATTATTTGCCATTTAATGACAAAGAAGCACATAATATCGTTAATATGGCAAATATCACAGAAATAGCAAAGCAACAAATATATGAGAAGGCATACATTACAGCATAGTGGAAAGAACATTGAAAAAAAGTTCTGATAGAACTAAAGACAGCTGGTTGGTACAAAGGATAGAACCCTAGGCCTAGAACCTGGACATTGGAATTCAAATGTGGCCTCAGATACTAGCTGTGTTACCGTGGGCAAGTCGCTTCACCTCTGACCAGTTTCCTCAACTGTAAAACGGGAATAGTGATAATAGCACCTACATCTAGCATAGTCCCTGTGATATAGGAGGTGTTTAATAAATGCCTGTTCCCCATCCTTCCTTCCTTCCTTCCTTCCTTCCTTCCTTCCTTCCTTCCTTCCTTCCTTCCTTCCTTCCTTCCTTCCTTCCTTCCTTCCTTCCTTCCTTCCTTCCTTCCTTCCTTCCTTCCTTCCTTCCTTCCTTCCTTCCTCCCTCCTTCCTTCCTTCCTTCCTTCCTTCCTTCCTTCCTTCCTTCCTTCCTTCCTTCCTTCCTTCCTTCCTTCCCTCCTTCCTTCCTTCCTTCCTTCCTCCCTCCTTCCTTCCTTCCTTCCTTCCTTCCTTCCTTCCCTCCCTCCCTCCCTCCTTCCTTCCTTCCTTCCTTCCCTCCCTCCCTCCCTCCTTCCTTCCTTCCTTCCTTCCCTCCCTCCCTCCCTCCTTCCTTCCTTCCTTCCTTCCCTCCCTCCCTCCCTCCTTCCTTCCTTCCTTCCTTCCCTCCCTCCCTCCCTCCTTCCTTCCCTCCCTCCCTCCTTCCTTCCCTCCTTCCTTCCTTCCTTCCTTCCTTCCTTCCTTCCTTCCTTCCTTCCTTCCTTCCTTCCTTCCTTCTTTCCTTCCTTCCTTTCTTCCTTCCTCACTCCTTTCCTTCCTCCCTCATTCCTTTCCTTCCTTTCTTCCTTCCCCTCTCCCTTTCTTCCTTCCTTCCTTTTCTCCTTTCTTCCTTCCTCCCTCCCTCTCTCCTTTTTCTCCCTCTGTGGTACAGAAGAAAATAACACTAGACAATCCTAATGCTAGTTCTGTGATCTTGGAGAAGTCATTTAGTAGTAAGTGCAGACATTTAAAAAGCACCTTAAGTTTCACAGCATTGTCTGCACAATCTTCTCACAAAAACCTCATGAGGTAGGGACTACATGCATATTATTCCCATTTTTTCAGGTAAACTGAGGCTTATTGAAGGTTAAGTGATGAATAAGTAAACAAGTAAGCAGAGAAATAGAATTTACATTTCCTGACTACAGCATGTGGCCTTTTAGATTTCTTACCTATAAAACGGATTAAACAGTATCTTCCCTCAATCTCACTCCCACTTTCCCACAGACTTATAGAGAGTATTAAGGGTCATCCTGTATTTGGCAATTTTAATGTTTTCATAACACTTTAAATTATCTCAATTGATTCTTATAATAACTATGCAGTAGGTGTTATCATCTCCATTTTCCAAGAAGGAAACTGAGTTTCAGAGAACTAAAGTGACCTGTCCAGAGCTGTGTGGCTTACGGTATCTGAAGCAGGGCTTGTACCTCAGCCCTCCCTACCCATTGCAGTTGAATGATGAGCCCTACCATTGGCAGAGATGGTCACACCAATATTCTAATTAGAATCTAAGGGACCTTTTCTGGTCCACAGACTTCTCCCTATGTACCCTTTTCTATCTATGGGGCTTCTAACAATTTCTGTGATACAGAGTTACCACTGACTGGCTCCAAGTTTCCTTTCCACTGTGATTTCACACTTCCTCCCTCACACATGCTACTCTGTCTCCAAACTCTCAATATGCCATAGTCTCCTTCTATACATTCATTCAGGTCTTTCCCCCATACCTGAAATGCATTTTCTCGTCATTCACACTTCCAAAACCTTTCTCCTCCTCTGAGGCTCGTTGGGTGCCATTTTCATAGTAAAGTCTTCACCTCTGATCTCCACCCCCTCAAATTTCCCTGAAATTTTTCTGTCTCTCTTGTTTGTTGGCATCACATTGTGTCTTGTAAATATGTACATCTGTGTGCATGTCTCTCCTGCACACACAAGGAGAATTTAAATTCCTTGAGAACAGGAGCTATAGCATTTTTCATTTTTGTATCCCCAGAAACTGGCTCAGGAGCTAGTCCATGGGAACCCATTATTAAATATTTGTTGAACTGAGTTGCATTGAATGAAAGCTCTTTGTAAATTGTCAGTAGCAGCACAAATATATTGAAGTTCAGAGAGGAATTATAAACTAGTTCCCTTCTGAAATGTATGCCTGTACAGAAATCTGCCAAGGTTTGTTTGTTTCATTGCTTTAATCACACTTGGGATTTCATTGTTGTAGGAAGGCCCCAGAGAGGAACTTTCCAATGCAAATCAGAGCCTTAGCTGCTATTTATAAACTGAGAGAATTGCCTGGGGCACTGAAGGAGTTAAGTAATTTACTCAAGGTCACTGAGCCAGTAATGTGCCTGAGGCAGGAACTTCTGACTTTGTGGCCAGCCCTCTATCCTATCTCCAGGTTGCCTCTCACTTCCTGATGATAAAACATGTATACATGAGCAGTTACACACAGGCAATTTCAATGAAATATGCACCCTTTAGTAACTAGTGTTTCTTTGTCATGGAAATTGTCACATTAGCGTAGCAGACAAGCCAGAATCTTTCTTAATTTGTTGGGGGAGGGCCCACTTCCCCATCCTTTTATGAGGGGAAAGAGTAAAGAAGGCAGGAGGTATAAGCATAATATGCTGCAGCAAACATAGTAGAAGAGAAAAAACTAACTTTCCCAGAATTCTGTGAGCCAAAGGTGCATGGCAGAAAGCATTTTGCAAGGGTATCTGGGAGGGGAAAAAAGGGGTTGCTGGGAAAAGAACCACAAAGCTAGAAAAAGAAGACCTTCCATGTTTTTGGCCAGCTTGGGGACAGATAGGCCCTGCTAAGCATGGTGCCATGCAGCTGTTGGATTCCAGGTGGCAACATCAGCAGCAGGGGCTAACAGCAGCAGCAGCAGCAGCCACAGCTGAGACAGATGGCAGCTCCTGGAACAGCAGCAGGGAAGAGCAGGTAGGCCAGAAAATAGAGGGACAGGACCTAGACTTGCCATAGGAGCAGTCACAGGGCACTGAGGTGGATGGCCCTTCTCCACTGGCTGATACAGACGTGCTCCTGGCCAGTGCACTGGGGCTCAAGCCCCATTTATGACAGCAACAGTTTTAAAATAAATGTATTTATTTTCAAAATATTTATTGGTTGGTAGCAGTTTTACTGACTTAAGTGCCTTCGAATTAAGTAAATTCACATTCTGAAAGGGATGGAGCAAGAACCTTTGGGTGGGGGCAAGAATTGAGCCTGATGGGATAATTAATAATTGATGTTTCCTTAATTCAGTTCAACTCAATTCAACAAGTATTTCCTAAGCATTCACTGTATACCAGGTTGTATAGCTAAGCACTGGAAATAGAATAGTAAAAACTAAATTGCTTCTACCCTCAAGGATCTTACATTCTACTTGGGTGGGAGGGTAGGGAGGCATACAACATCTAAATAAATAAGTAATGACCTGTATAGAATAAATAAAAACTGGAGGAATAAGAGAAGGCCTCTTGATGGCCCTTCAATACAGGGTTCTAGGAAGCTGAGGGAAGGAGAGAGGGAGTGCATTCCAGACCCGGGGATTGCAAAGGCACATAGGCAAGACTTGGAGTGATATGTACAAGTAATTATAAAAACAATGATTGTGGTTAATATGCAAACAGTCTGGAAAAATAGCCTAGATCTAGAATGTGGTGGATTCTAAATTCTAAACAGAGAAGTTAAGAGGCAACAGGTAGCCACTGAAGTCTTTTGGGTGTTACCATAAATTTCAGACATGGTCTGACCTGTGCTTTGAGAATATCAGTTTGGCTATGTTGTTTGGCAATGAGTGAGGGAGGACAGAGCCTAAATGTCAGGAGGATAATTAGTGGTTAACGTAGACATCCGAGTAAGAGGTGGAAGTTGTGTGATGAGAGAGAAAAGCTGCACTGGTAAATCATTGGATTAGAGGCAAAGAAGACACAGTCATGACAAACAGTCATGGTAGCTAGTAGAAGTTTCAATGTGGAAGGTGATACTTAAGCTGAGTTTTGAATAAAACAAGGGATTCTAAAGTAGGATTGTGAAAAGTAAGTAAAACCCAGACATCGGAAGGGGTATGGGGGGGCCCATCAATGAAAAGATATAGAGATGAGAAATGGAAGGTCCTCTTTGAGAAATAGCAAGAAAGTCAATCTAGCTGGACCACTGATTATAGGAAGGAGAATAATGTGCAAAGAGGTTGGAAAGGAAATTTGAGGAAAGATCATGAAGGAATTTATGAACCAAAGAGAGGAGATTCCATTGGGTTCTCAAGACATTAGGAAACCAGTGAGGTTTATTGAATGGGACAATGAGGTGGGCATCAGAGTGGATCACTCACATAGCACTTGAGCTAAGCCTTAAGAAAACTGGGAATTTAAGAGGCAGAGGTTTGGAGGAAGTGTGTTCTTCCTCCATACCCCTTTTTCTTTACAGGGGAACAGGCTGTGCAAAGGGAAGGAGAAAGGAGATGGAATGTTGTCTAGAAGGACCAACAAATACTTGAGTTTGACTGGAACTGATGCAGTTGAGAGTTGCTGGGAAGTCAGGGTACAGGGCCAGTCTGCCTGGAAAGAATTCAAGCACTTAAGCCCTTTCAGTCAAGGTAGCAAGGTTTATTGTAATGCCAATAATGAAGGCAAGATTTCTAAAGAATCTGCAACTTGGTGAGAATGAGACTGATATTTATGTACAAAAAAAAAAAGGACTGTGAGAAGATCTGGATGGGATTAAGGTATGGTAAATAGCCTGAGTGGGCCAGGTGCAACAGTGAAAGGAGTTAAGTGGTCTGGGGTGAGTCAAGAGCCACTGTGAAAAGACCATTGAGTGTCTAAGTGGGCTGGGCTGGACCAGATGCCTCAGGCAATATGCCAGTGATCTGGGCTGCTGAAATGCTTGGGAAAATTCATGGACTGGGCTGCTTTCAAACACATGGTCTTTTTCTTTTTTGGGGTTCAGGTCCATCACACCATCATTACCACTGTTCATGAAGAGAGGTAATGTACAATAAGCCTCAAAAAATATCACATGCTAGGTAGAAGTAAACTTTATAAATTAGGATATTTTATGCATATGGTAATATTCTTTATATCTTATAGTGAAATATGCATGTATGGACACTTTTTGTTTCATGTGGACCTGTTATTTCATCAATACATGGAATGTCCCACATAGAAATTTCTTACATTGATATGGATGGGGCAACTGGGCTGTAACTCGGAGCTTTTAAGAGCCATCTGAGCTAGTAAATACTAAATGATTTGGCCAGGGTCACACAGCTAGTATATGTTAGAACCAGCCTTTGAACCTGCTGACTCTCCCCATTACTCCTGGGTACATGTAATATGTATACACAAAATTCTATGGTGGATAATTTTTTTTAAATGTCTCTTCATTATCAGTTTCTCACACAGTGCTTTTCATCCTCTGAATCATTCTTTAAAGCTCTCATTGGACTGGGCCATCATTTTGTTTCTGTTTAGTTAATTGGAAATGATACTCATGTTATGAAACTATTTGATTAAAAATTAAAGTCAGGTTATTGGAAATGAATGTTTTCAGTTATCACCTCTCATGTAAACAAAGACCATATAATGAAAAGAACTCTAATTTTGTGTTCAAGCTAAGTTGTCTTTATATAGACATGCATGATATCTTCTCAGTACAAAAGCTAATTTAGATTATTTATGCCTAAAAAACCGTTGAATTTCAACCTTTTTTCATTTTTATTATTTCATTTGAACCTTACAACCTTCCTGAGAAATATGTAAGACAAATATTAATATACCTGTTTAATAAGCCAGGAAGCTTGATTTGCAGTGACAATAAAGCTAGCTGAATCTAGAACTTTAGGTTGCTTTTGTTTGTTTCTAACCAATGAATCATGAGCACAGTAAGACCCTAGAATGAATTAAAAAGATACAAAGTATTCTAGACTAGGAATGTGATAATAGAAAGAACTAGGTGGTGTGGCGGTTACCGTGCTGGGCCCAGAGTCAGGGCTCAGATCTGGCCTCAAACATCTACACTTACCTGAGTGACCCTAGGTCAGTCACTTAACCACTTTCTGCCTCAGTTTCAACTATAAATGGGGTTGATAATAGCACTTATCTCCCAGGGTTGTTGCAAAGATAAAATGAGGTAATATTTGTATAATGCTCAGCATGCAGTAAGCACTTAATATATGCTTGTTTCTTTTCTTTCTGATCTGCTTATACTTTGCCCCTATCACAATACATCTACAACACACTCTGCAATTCTGGGCAATATGCTTTAACAATAGTATTGATAAGTTGGAGGATAGATAGGGTAAGATAGAAGAGAGGAATTTGAGTTCATGCTATAGAAAGATCATTTGAAAGACTTGAAATTGTTTAGCCTGGAGAGAGAAAAAGTCAGGGAGGTCCTGACTGTCTTTGGATATTTGAATGGTTGCCATGAAAAAGAGGGGTTGGATTTGTTATCCTTGACCCCTGAAAATAGAATTTGGAATAATAAAGAGTGGTTACAGAGAAGCAAATTTAGGATTCAGGTAAGGAAAAATTTTTGAATAATTTCAACAATCCTAGGCATTGGAATGGGCTTCCTCAGCTGAAGCAGTGGGTTCTCTTTAAAAGGAGGTCTTTATGTCTAGGCTCAATAATTACTTCTTGTGGAGATAGGGTGGAGATAAAGTGATAGACTTATAATATCTAGATCCAGGAGGAAACTTGGGGGTTATCCAATCAGAGCCACTCATTTTAACATAGCTTCCTTGGGAAACTGCCCAAGGAAGCTATGTGATTTGTTCAATTCATATATGTAGCAATAGATAATGGTGGAATTGGAACACAGGACCTACTTCAAATCCAGTATTCTTTTCATTTTATCATGTGGTAGTAGAGGATATTAGCAGTGAAGTACATGTTAAACTAGATGACCTCTAGGATCCCTTGCAGCTCTATGTTTTCACTCTCATCCCTGTTGCTTTTTCCACATGTGTTTTGATGCGATGTAGCTTCAAAGAACTGATAAGTTTCTTAGTGGCCAAAGTTTTATGTATTCTCTCAGATATCTCCTGTCTTTTTCATGAGAAAAAAAAATAATCTTAAACTTCAAAGCTGAATCTTCAGTTCATAATTTTAAATGTTGCGTGAAAAATAAATAGCATGCTTTAATTAAATATTAAATTTAATTTAATTAAATATTTCATGGATGGATATCTGTGTCTAAATTAAAGAAGTCATATAATTGACTAAGAAGCCAGAAGGGAACTAAGGTCTCTCCTTTACTATAATAATCACAGTCATATCTAGGGTGGGTCATGTGATACCTTGTATCAATCAGTAAGTACCCCAACACACACAGGGGAACATGGTACTATAGGTCTTTGACTTGCTTCTCTAAAAGGAAAGGCAACTTTTGAGGGGTTAACTATCACTTTAGTCAAGCACAGATACCTGAGAAGATCTAAATAAAAATTTCAGAAAAATCAATAGACAGTGCTTCCAAGTCACCTGACCATTAACATGCATACATCTTTATCAGAGAGGGAAGCACCAACATCTGGGTTTTCAAAGCCAAGGGGCTCCTTAGTAGATTCCCACAGTCTTATTCTAGTACACCAAGCTTCTTCCAAAAACTAAGCACCAAAGTAAAACCTCACCCTCAGAGTATTTCTACACTTTTCAGAGTCAGAGGGCATGACCCTCTGACCTAATGCCTCAATAAAAACAAACCCAAAGGTTACTTGGGACTCTTCTACATTCTACAAAACAACTCCTCTAATCAAGCTTCGATGGGCAGGCCCATCCATGGGTGGGGAAGGTCTTCTTTAATCACATTCAAATAGAGGCATTATACTCTTGATTATACTAAAACAAAAACAGCTAAAGATCTTATTTTGCTTGGCCTTATATGCCTCAGAAAGTGAAATTGGTCAAGAAAATTCCCATGTTCTTTTTCTCTTTTCAAGATCTGAGTATAAACATATTAAAAATATTAAAAGTTTGTTTGGATTGTGATATTATGAACACTATAACGGAAATTAAGGGAAGGTATATTTTACAAACATGATTTTTGCTCTATGTCAACACAATATCCCACTGTAGAAATTTTTACTCACTTTTGTATAAATTCTACCTCTGTAGTATACCAACATTCTTAGCATACAACTAGCATCACACACCAGCATCAATAAGAAGGCAGTTTAAATTATGTAGACTGTGCATTTAAACATAAGCCCATGCTAATTTCCGCATTAATAAAATATTTCTCAAGTGGAACCAATTCTCAGAGTACTTAAATAAACCATATGGCATATGCACATTTTTGACTGGAAAATTCTGACAATGTAGTGTGAATTAGTATTCTTGTGTTTGAGCTCAGCTGAAATATGTCTGTGTCTTGATTACTTTGGGGGGAAAGAGTATTCTTCAATATAACATAAAATAGCTTCAGTGTCCACTGTCAACTGTTAGCTGATGATACTGTTTAATAGTAGATTTAGTCATTGTAGCCGCATTAATATTTTCTTATCAATGTCAGTTTCATCTTTTTTATTGCTGTTTTTGAGAAATGAAGTGGTTAATGGAGTCGTGCTCAAGAGTTTGGATTAGACTAAGCCCTAGAAATATGCTCTGCTTGTAACTTCATTGTTTTTTGTTCAGCCTTCATTGTAAGAGGACCAGCAGCATACTGAGATATCTTGACTGGCACTTGAATTGGCCTAAGTGAAGCAGAGCTACACAAAGTTTTCAGCCTAGTACTCAGCTCCACTCATCATAGTCCAGTGGCAAGAGAAAGGTCAGGATGACTAATCATGGCCCAAGATGCAGTGACCGTTTTTTCCTTTTTTTTTTTTTATTAATTTATTTTTTTTCAGTTTTGAATAATCACTTCCCAAGACAGCATGCATTCTTATATGGGCTCTACACATATATTATTATTAAACACATTTTCACATTAGTCATATTGCATGAAATTAAAATGAATGGCAAACCATGAGAAAAATGAAACAAAACAAAAACATAACAAAAGAGAAAATAGTGTAGTTCATTCTAAGTTCCAACTCTGTAGTTCTTTCTCTGGATGTGCTAGCATTTTGCATCAAGTCTTTTGGAAATGTTTTAGCTGTGAAGGGCTAAGTCTATCAGAAACAGTCCTTACACACTATGGCTGTTACTGGGTATAATGTTCTCCTGGTTCTGCTCATTTCACTCAGCATCAACCCATATAATTCCAGGTTTTTCTGAAGTCTGCCTGTTCATTTCTTATAGCAAAATAGTATTCCATTACATTCATATACCGCAACTTGTTTAGCCATTCCCCAACTGAGGGACATTCCCTCGATTTCTAGTTCTTGGCCACCACAAAAAGAGCTGCTATAAATATTTTTGTACTTGTGAGTCCTTTTCTCATCTTTATGATCTCTTTGGGATATATTCCTGGAAGTGATATTGCTCAGTCAAAGGATATGTACATTTTTATAGCCCTTTGGGCATAGTTAGGAATGGTTGGATCAGCTCACAGCTCCACCAACAATGAATTAGCATTTCAACTCTCCCACATCTTCTCCAACATTTATCATCTTCTTGTTTTGTCATGTTAGCCAATCTGATAGGTGTGATATGATACCTCAGAGTTGTTTTAATTTGCATCTCTCTAATCAATAGTGATTTAGAGTATTTTTTCATATAACTATAGCTATCTTTAGTTTCTTCCTCTGAAAACTTCCTGTTCATATTCTTTGACCATTTGTCAATTGGGAAATGGCTTGTATTCTTGTAAATTTGACTCAGTTCTTTATGTATTATATAAATGAAGCCTTTATCATGGACACTAGTTGTAAAAATTCTGTCCCAGTTTTCTGCTTCCTTCCTAATCTTGATTGTATTTGGGTTTGTTTGTGCAAAAAATTTTCAATTTAATGTAATCAAAATTATCTATTTTGCATTTCATGATGTTCTCTATCTGTTGGTCATACGTTTTTTCATTCTCCATAAAAATGACAAATAAACTATTCTTGCTCTTCAGGGACTATATGAAGACAATTGCAAAACACTTTTTGCACAAATAAAGTCAGTTCTAAGTATTTGGAAGAAACATCAGTTGCTCATGGGTAGGCCAAGCTAATATAATAAAAATGACAATTCCATCTACATTAATTTAGTTATTCATTGTCATACCAATCAAACTACCAGAAAATTATTTTCTAGAGCTAGAAAGAAATAATATCATAATTCATTTGGAAGAACAAAAGGTCCAGAATATCAAGGGAATTAATGAAAAGAAATGCTAAGGAAGGTGACCTAGCCCATACCAGATCTCAAATTGTATTATAAAGCAGCAATCATCAAAACCACTTGGTACTGTCTAAGAAATGGATGGGTAGATCAGTGGAATAGGTTAGGTACTCAAGACACAGTAGTCAATGATTATAGTAGTGTTCTGTTTGATAAA
The DNA here is from genome assembly GCA_023548195.1 of Bettongia penicillata ogilbyi. NCBI lineage: Eukaryota > Metazoa > Chordata > Mammalia > Diprotodontia > Potoroidae > Bettongia > Bettongia penicillata. The sequence continues at coordinate 6,311,649 of JAJHZJ010000021.1, forward strand.
CCCAAGGAACCAGCTTCTGGGATAAGAACTTAGTATATGACAAAAACTACTGGGAAAACTGGATAACAGTGTGGTAAAAACTGGACATAAACCAGTGCCTGATTTACTGTTCACCAGAATACAGTTCAAATGTGTACATGACCTAGTTATAAAGACTGATACTAAAGACTTTGGTCTTTCTAAATTAAGGTCTTTCCCAAGTCTCAGTTTGTCTGAAGCCACATCCATTCAATGACAAAGGGCTAGGTAAGAAATGAAATTTATGCAAGTCCATTTTCTAGAAAAACTATAATTGAATCACTTAAATGAATATATAAATGATATATAAAAATAACAAAATAAAACATTTATGGCATGATTTATACCTATATTAATCATGAAAGATTGATATGAATTCCTCTTGAACAGTTAATATTATAGTGTTATCATATTATAGTCCTCTTGAACAGTTAGTATTATAGTATCATATTATGGTATCATATTATATTATATGATAACTACAAAATTATTTGAAAACATAAAGGGCTAATTGATGCTAATATAAATACTAATAACATGGACATAACTAAGAACATAAAAATTGAATAAAAATAATTTTCCAAAGCATCTTATCTTACATTAATAGCCCTGTGGAAGGTCATTGATTCATTTGTTAAAGACTTGGTCAGGTGGAAGCTATCTCAGAAATATATACTATAGTTCTCTCCTTTTGCAGATAGAGAAATGAGGTGATGAGCTTTTCCTAACTTAGCTAGTGTGGTTAATCAACCAACATTTGTTGAGAGCTTCTCATGTGCCTGGCACATGTTCAAAGTCAAAAAATGAAATAATGCCCTCCTTTAAAGAATTTATTTTCTATTAAATGGCATTTATACATAGAAATAATTATAAAGTAAATGCAAGACAGTGGGTGGGTGTAGTGGTGGTTATGGTAGCAAGGAAGAGCAGAGCTGATTGTTTTTAGAAGAATAATGCAGAAAGTTCATAGATCTGCTCTCCTATGCCTGTATTAAAATATCCAGACATCTATGACAACTGTAACTATAGAAATAATTATTGAACAGTCATTTAAGTGCTGCATATGACATCAGATAGGTGTAAAAAAGTTACATTCACTTTTAGGTATTTGACGGTGTCACAGACGACATCCTGTGCAGACTCTGAACAGAAGAGTTTCCCATTAATGTTCAAGTTCTCCAAATTCTTTTGTTTATAAGATGGCATTGTGCTAATTGTATAAAGCTCTCAAAAAGGGACACAGACCTTCAGAGATAATTATAGCCACAGAAAAGAAATTGGTCTAAGAATTCACACTACATAGATGAAAAATAAAAATTACCCAGTGTGGAATACAAATGACTAAGTAGTTTACTGAGTTAGTCACTTACTGTGCAGCCATCTCAACCGGGTATGTTGATGAACAATGAATTAGACTTAGAAATGAGTATTAGGAAATTCAGTCTAGATTACATTTGTGAAATTTTATGCTATTACTTCTAAACTATTCATGCTGCCAAAGCCTCTCGTGTTCACATACCAGTTTTCTTCTACTGTGAACATATAAGTGAGAGCCTTGGAACCATCAATCTATAAATAAATGTTTTTAAGTGCCTACTATGTGCCAGGCATTGTGCTAAGTGCTGAGGATACAAAAAAGAACCAAAAGAGAGTCCTTGACATCAGGGTGCTTACAGTATAATAGAACAACGTGATTTGGGGTGAATAAACACAATTAGTAGTAATTCCCAAATCAAGGGAAAACTATATGGTGGTTATAAGCAGATGTCTATGTCATATCATCAGTGGTGACCTGCCCATAATAAATGTATTAGAGACAATATCAAGCCCATACATGACTAAGGAAAGGGGTAACCAATGGGAATCCCAACTGTAACGTTATTTATGATAGGGTCCAGATTTGTGATTTCATTGGTATAGAGTCCTTCCAGTGAGGAAATTTTATTTACCAAAGCATATTGACAATTGTTTTGCAATTGAGTATTTTAGATTCAGGAGAGATACTGGAACCTTAAAGAACTTTATTAGGATCAATTATTCTGTATGTGTTGGAATTGGGACTTCACCGTAAGATTTCCTAACATTAAAGTCAGCTCTCTCTCCATTATGCCAATGCTTGGCACATTGGTTGTGCTCAATAAATGTTTACTGAGTGATGCCACACTTTCTGAGCAAAATAGTAAAAGAACCACAAGAAAAACTTTAGTAGATTAAGTGGAAGATTTGTGGAAAGAGGTGAACATGAACTGTAACAGATTAAAAACCTAGAAATCTTTTTTTTAGTAGAAGTCACAGATCTATCATTGTACAAAATTCTCTCCCTATAAGAAAAACTGATTTATACAAAATTTTGTCTTTTCAGTTACTTCGTCACTAATGAAGTCAAAATATTTTGAAAATTACTATGAATAATGGTCATTTAGGGTTTTATTTTAGTTCAGTGCAAATGAATGATCATTAAATTTATTTTATATTGTCTTTATAAACAATTAAAATTTTCTGAGTTAACTTTACTCCAACTTTTGTTTAGTAAAGAGTTAGATACAATTATTTTGTTGCATGAAAGCCATGAAATCACAGAATAGCATACATAGTTTGGTGGGACTTTGAAAAGAAAAACTGAAAGATATTGCTGGTCCAAATTATGGAACCTAAGGTTTGATGGGGAGGTGGTTGCTATTGCTTCTATGAAAATTACCAGGAATAGATACTTCTACAATTCTTCTTGCCTTATTCTGTCTCCGTATAGACTGATTGAAAAGAGAAAAATGTGGACAAAATTTAGTTCTCAGCTGTTTTGACCAAAATTTGGGGTTTTGACAACCATTCAAATAGCCATAGATGTTGACAGAAGAACTGAGTTTTCCTTTGTTATTCATGGAAAAATCCTTTAAGATGGCATGAATCTGCATCCTAGCAGAAGATTCCAGCAAAGTTAAAACACAACAGTTAAAAGAACCATGGCTTCCCATCATTCCATGAAATCAATTTAAGAGATTTTTAAGAAGCCCTAAAAATCCAGTTATACTTCAACAGACTGAAAATAGATGAAACGTCTCCCCCACAATAAAAATTAAATTAAAATGAATATGAATATCTTCTTTTGTTACTTCTGACATTTAATTGACATGTATAATAAAATAGGTAATAATGCTTTAATAAAATCTTTCATTTGCATTGTGTCATTCATCCCAAAGTTAGGTTCTAAAGTAGTAAGATCCTTCAGTTATGCTCCCCAGGCATCTTAAAGAAGTAACTGCTAGAGACAAAATAGAGAAACAGTTTGGGGAGAGGAATAGTGGGGTACTGGGTATCTCTGTCTGCCACATGATAAAGCCATGCCTGGCTGAAAGCCATAAATGGAAAGAGACCATGTTTTAGTAGTACCTTACTTCTGTATCTGCCACACATTATAATTCATATTCCTGTTTCATATTTAAGATATGATTCATGGCATAGTCTTATGGTTGCCTTCATGATGACAACTGAATTTTAGATTTGTTCTGATGAAGTGTTTTGACACTTTTCAACAATCCACTTTAAGCACTGGCCTGTTTATTCATGCTTTTCCTCTTTCCAGATTCTTCTTAGTCACTTTAGTTTCTTTTAAAATTGGGAAATATTCACACATGCCCTGTGCCATACTAATTTACCAGTCAAATATAGCCATTGTAATTTCTCTCAAACTATATATTGGCTAGAGATAGTCATTAAAATAGACAAAGAAATGAGAGAAAAAAAGCTAACTGTACATGATGAGGGTATACTGGATACTCAGTTAATTCTAAATACTTCTATACAAAGTAAATAAAAGTTTGACAGATTCAAAGTGGATAATTAGAAGCATATTTAGCATATATTCTTAACTTTTGAGAATAAGATTATTACACTCTAGAGCAAAATTCACTCTCACACAGAACATATACCTAGATAAAACATCAATACAGAATGACTTTTCTTAGGTTCTTTCTGAATTCAATGAAAAAACTGGATTCATTACAAACACAATCATAATTCTGTTGCTTACTCTTCTAAAAAAATCACCTAATTTCCATAAGCTCTATGAGGGTAAGGATTGTGTCTTATCTGAATATTTTTTTGTTCTGTGTTCAGAAGCTTAATCAATGTTTATTGGAAGGATAGCTAGTATTTTTGTTGAATTAATGGCCAGTGAATAATAATTTTAAAAAATATTAGCTTGTGTCTATGAAAGAAAATGTGATGTAGTAAATGGAGAGACAGTTTTAAAGTAAGGAAGATGAAACATTAAAGAAGATGAAAGTTGTCCATGACCCATGCTGGCTGTGTGATCCTGGGCAAGTCGGTTTAACCTCTTAGTACCTCAGACAGCTCTCTGCGACTAAGTTATAGGAAGTCTGCATCTGTTGAAGGAGCTGTGAAGTTCGTCATGCCAAAGAAATATAGAGTCATAACAAAACCAATAGGTCTTTAGTACTATTTGCCTGATTTGAAATTTTCTTCCTCTCTTTATCTCTATGTTCTGCTAAGAATTTCAATGATCCTTTCTGTGTCTACTAATGCTTAGCACTGTATTTGACAAATAGTAGGAGCTTAATAAATGTTTATTGGTTGGTTAAAATGCTTATTGATTCTCCATTCTTTCTGAACTCTCAAGTTACTAACTGGTAAGTTAGTAAGCCATCAAGTTACTAACCTACCAGTTCAAAGTTATTAAACAGTTAAGATCAAGTTGATTCAATCAAAACTTCCTAATTAGGTTGGCATATAGGCACAGCAAAAAAGGAAAATGATCCCCAAAATAGGCAGCAGGCAAAGAGTAGACTAATTGAGTAATATACCTAGTAAATAATCAACCTTTGAATAATTAACAGCAGGTTGTACTTTTGCTAACCATTGTATGCCACCACCAGAGACAGACTCTGTTGATTTCAGAGCATGTCATATGATCTGCTATGAAAAGTATAGATAAAGTATTTAAAATAAGTGTTCATATAGAAATATCTGGCTTATTATATATATTGGTTGGATATCCAGCAGTAAGTTCTTTATTACTCAGGAAATCTTGGTGTGCCTCATTTACCCAAAGTCAAAGATAATTGTTAGGCTATTAGGAGTAAGTTCATAGTACTTTATAAACATCAACTTAAATATGGAACTAAAGCAATATATGGGTAGATGCCTAAATAAATACTTGCATATGTTATTTTAAAAACAATTCTGTACTCTAGGAAATATTATGATGATTATTTAGTAGGAAATAACAGAAACAAGATCATTGGAACTCTTGTGATGCTTTTTATGTGATTCAGAGAAGTGTCTGAACAAGCTCTTACAGAATCTAAGACTAGAAAATCTGAAAACGGTAGATCCGGTTCCTTCTACCCTTAGTTTTCCTGATCTCCTTCTTGAGGTACTAGAAATCATTAAATTACTCATTGGAGGGAACAGGAAGTTACTGAAAAATGCACAACTTAGACAGTCAACAAATTGGCCAGGCCACAGATGACTGAGAATTGATGTCTAATGCTGAAGAAATAGATAATACATGGTTCAAACAAAGGTCCAAAATATTTTGGCAATGAACTATTTGTTATTTTCTACCCTGAATAGTCTTGCCAAAATTTGAATTAAAATGGACTGCAGTCAAATCAGGCTAAGCAAAAATGTCTTCTAACCTTTGGTTAAGCTGATAATTTGTAATTTGTTTAAATGTCCTATTAAAAATATTAAAATGATCATGTTTGCTACTTTGGGAGTCTGATGAATAGGGTAACCTATTATATTTATTAGTGCCACAATGATGGAATATTAATTTTGTTGACTTCTTATATGCTCCCTCATGATGGCAATTAACTTGTTTAAAGACACATCTCTCTTTTTTTAATTATTCCTTCAAAACATGATTGATTCAATTTGTTACACAAACATAATGCCATCTAAGTGGTGCCAGATATATCCCATTCAGGAAAAAAAGAAGAACCAAAAGGAAATTTATTTTTTTCATTGCAGTCAAAATTGTACAGACAGAGAAATTTTGAATATTAAGTGTATATGCCAGAAATTGCTCAGGAAAGATTTGCCTATGTTGTTTTACCATTGCTGACATTTCTATCAACAGAGTCAACCTAGATGAAATAATGAAAGAAAACAGTTTGTCTTGGCTTCCTAACTTTGCCTACCGTGTCTGTCAGTCTTAAATACCCTATGCTCTGAAACTTTATTTTCCACTGCTCAGCATCTTAGGTAGAACTCCAAGCTGATGCTCAGAGTCTGTTCTTTCTGATGGACATACCACACAGCCCTCTGACAACTCTTTCCATGTTTCCTAAACCTTCTCTCCCCCAGAAAACAGAACTATTAAAAAAAAGACTTCCCATTGGCTAAAGAGACCGCAAACTTTTAGCTATTCTCTCTCTTTGTGCCTGAATTTAACAAGATCTGTTTGTCAAGGTTTCCTCTGCCCTTTGTAAACATCAACACTTGACGCCAAAAATGATTAATAATGCTGGTGTCACCTGCAGTGTGGGAGAAAGCTTTGTTGAGGCCTTGATGGTGACCTTTGATTGATTTGAATGAAGCAGCAATATCATGCTTATCACTTTTTCCGATGCAACAAAGATAAGACAGATCACTAACACAGTGGATGACAGAATCAGGATTGAAAAACATATTGACAGGCTAGAAAGATGAACTTGAGAAATACACCTAGACTTGCATAACTTGGTTAAAAAATCAGCTGCCTAAATACAAGATGGGGAAGAAATGATCAGCCAACAATTCCTATGAAATTTTTTCAAGGGTTCCAATGGCCTACATAATCTCTACGGGTATCAGTAGTATAATGTGGCAGCCAACTGAGATAATGGGATATTAAGTCACTTTGAGAAGCACAGTTTCCAGAGTGAGAGAAATGAGTCTTTGTTTCGGTTGCCCGAGTCAGAACATATGTGAAGTGTTGTATTCAGGTTTGCTTGCCAGATTTCAGGAAGAATATTTACTGTTTGAGTATCTCTTTAACAGGGCAACCAGGCTGGTAAGCAGGCTGGACAATATTTTATACAAGAATTGATTGGAGAAGTTTGAGAAACTTAGCCTAAAGAAGAGATTATTTAATAGGTACATGGTGGTCATCAGTTATTTGAAAGGATGTCATGTGTAACAGCGATTTGGCTTGTTTTCCTTAGTCAGATAAGAGGGAAAAACAAGGAAGCAATGGGTAGAATTTGCAGGTAATAATTTTAATCTTAACATGAAGGGGGTGAGGGAACCCTTTTGACAAGTAAAGTCGTCTCAAAGTAGGATTAACTTTATCATAAAGGATTGAGTTAACCATTATTAAGAGCATTCAAATAGAAGATGGTTGAATGTTTCTCAGGCAGGATATTGTGGGTGTTCTTGTTTAGGGACAGGTTAGACTAGATGACTAAATGTCTCTCAACTTTGATTTTCTGTTTTTAAGACAGGGGAAGATTTGATACAGATTATGTGACTTGTTAATGAACCGACAAACTAAACTGAGCTCAGATGGCTTACCAAAGTGTTACATCAACCACTAAGGCTCTCTTCTTGCCATCTTTCTCTGGAGAAATTGCCTACAATGGCCATTCCTCTCCATCCTACTTGAACTAACATCACTCTTTCAACTGCTAATTTCCTAAGTCATCATGCTTCTACTCACCTGTTCTCTTTCCCTTCATACACCCTTTGACATGCAGGTCTATTACGGTTGGAACAATACCTTATTTAGCTTAATATTTAGTTTCCAATAATGTATCCATGACAAACATTGAATATGGTACTTGGCTTATGTTTGCTGAATTTGTTGGCCCAAAGATACCAAAGGCATAAAAAAAGCTAGCTGGCCAAAGAAGAGGATTTCTAAAAATAGAAAGGGGACTTTTTTTTGTTTATTTTGTATTTTTACGCTCATTTTGTGCTTTTTGGTTTTTGACAGTCCATAAAGAAAAAAGAGTGTGTGTGTGTGCGTGCGTGTGTGCACGTGCACATGTGCATACATGCACTACAGCATACATACATTCTATACAATTGCTTCACTATATGGTAGTTGACCCTTAAGATTTTCTCAATCAATCAGTAAAACAAAAAAGCAAAAACAAAAACAGCACACACTTATTAAGCTCCCACTCTGGGCCAGGCACTGGGCAGAGTGCTAGGATTACAAAGATAAAATGAAACAATCCCTGCCTTCAAGGATCTTACATTCTATCATCAGAGCAAGAAGCTCATGATTGAAATGAGGCTTAAACGATTTTCTGATCCCTGTGGCAGTCACAGAAATGGGGAGATAGAATGGTCATTGGAGAACAGAACGAGAGTTCCTGGTATCTGAAAAAACGGTAATGTCAATCTAGGTATCTCTTTCAGTGCACAAAATGCTGGTTGGATAATAATCAGCTGCCATAGGAACAAAGAAATCAGTCAACAAAATACATCTGAAATGTATCTATGCCTGTCTTCCAGAAGCAAGGCAGCTAGGCTTGGAAAGAGTCTCAGACGTCATCTAGTTCAAACTTTGCTTAGAATATCAATTCTGTCTGCAAAATGTTTATTTTGAGAGGTCATTGATATATGTATGTGTTCATCCTTTGTTGCCAAAGAAGACCATGCCATCAGAGAAATGATGACATGACTTGCACTTGACTTGGTTTTGAGTGAGGGAGGGCTGTGCAAGTCACCACTCTCACTTCTCCTCCAGAGCCATCTGAATCCAGTGACCAGATATTCATGAGGATGACTGGAGATGACCCAGGATGAGGCAGTTGGGGTTAAGTGACCTGCCCAAGGTCACACAGCTAGTGAGTGTCAAGTGTCTGAGGGGAGATTTGAACTCAAGTCCTCCTGACTCCTGCTCTATTCACTGCACCACCTAGCTGCCCATGGTCATTGATATAAGTGAACTCTGGAATAACCATAATCAGAGCCCCTGCAATCATGAGGAATCAATTAAGTTGTTGAGTAAAGAGACTTGTGTAGCTGGGTCTCAGAGTTAGATTGACCAATGGGATTTGTATTAGGTTTTGTAATAGCTTTTATGAGTGAGCTGTGCAACTATAATATCTGAAGTACCTTGCATAGTATTTTGTACACAACAGGTGCTTAATAAATGAAAAGTCTGATACTTATTAAAACAATGGCCATTCTTTCAATTTTCACATCATTAGTGAAAAATTGTTAAGTTTCACAGAATTTGAGTTAAAAAAGACTTAAAATCATGTAATCTAACACATACCTACATGGAAATCCCTTCTACAACAACAGCAGAATACTTGTAACTAAATAAATGCTTTTTCAATGAGATTTCAGTGATAAAATATGAGCAGAATCAGAAATCCTATTTGTGAAATGGGGGCTTGGACTTGATGACCTCTAAGATTCCTGCCAGCTCTCTAAATCTGGGATCTGTGATTGATGAAATTAGTAAATGAATTCTCAACTCAATTAAATAGCATGATGTACCATGAGGCTGAATGAGTTATATGCTAATATAATAAAAGATAAACACGGAACGTGATGGTTTGTGATTTTAAGGTATTTATTGTCCTTGACTATTATCTAAGAGCAGATGGCAGGGCCTGCCAGGAAGGTTATTAGGGCCTTGTGAGTAAGGAGTGGGTGATGATAAATGGTTGGTAATTTCCCATAGTGTAACATCCATCCAGAAAGCTATGTTGTAATGAATCCTTGCTGGGCTAAAACATCTTTTGAGAAATTTTGTACAATATCCCATTTTTTTCTCTACAAAGGAAAAAAAGGATAGTAGAACTCTTTTTATCTATTAATTCTTCTTTGAAGGTAAAGTGATACTTTTTCTCACCCTATAAAATATCAGCTATGATCAAAGAGTAAAACGAAGTAACAATGTGAATTTGATATAGTTACACTGTCAACTGATTTATATGTGTCCATCTATGCTCATGTATATATGTGTGTGTGTGTGTGTGTGTGTGTGCAGTGCTGTTGTTTAATCATTTTTCAGTAGCATCTGACTCTGTGTCCCCATTTGTGGTTTTATTGGGAAAGATACTGGAATGGTTTGGCATTCCTTTTCCAGCTCATTTTCCAGTTGAAGAAACTGAAGCAAATAGGATTAAGTGACTTACACAAGGTCACACAGCTAGTAAGTGTGTGACGCTTAATGTGAATTAATGTCTTCCTGACTTCAGGTCCAGTGTTCTATCCACTGTGCAACCTAGCTGCTCTGTATGTCTGTGTGTGTGAAAATATATACATACATACATATGTGCATGTGTTTTGCAGTAGCATCATTTGTTTAACTCAATGTCTGCTAGAAAACATTAAAAATATATAGGTATATATATAAATATACATATCTATGTTTATATGCATACATATGTGTATAAATTACATGTAATCACAAATGCATGTATATATCTATCTTATAATATTAGCAATAGTACTTATCTAGATACGTCTTGGGCTTAACTTTTTGTCTACTTTTTTTATCCATTTAAACTATTGATATCTTAGTTGGTTTCTGTACCCAGGAGTTGGGTCATGTCTACACTTATCATGCTACAAAAAAAATTTTCAGAAATTGAACAAAAATGATCATTTTAAGCTACACACCTGTTAACTGTAGCAAATTATCCTATTCCTCAATGAAAAAATAGAATAACTTAAACTTCACCAATTTCTGTTTACATTTTACTTTTATTTAGCAATATTTAATATCATCATAAATAATGAGTATCATTTTGTACTTGACATTCTCGCAGGAGGCAATAATTCAAGAACTACTCATCTTCAACAACTTTCAGACTGTCATCTCCATTTGATGTACTGACCATTGCTTCTTGGTAGTTTCTACTAACAGTGCTTATATGAATTGATTAACTCTGACAGATGAATATGATTTCTTCAGCTGTACGATTTAGAAGAAAATAACTCATTTTCTTTAAGTAGTCATACCTTGACTCTTTCAGAGATTTTATAATGTGCTCCATATCTGTATTATAAATGGAACTTCTGTGCACATTTGATATCACAAATCATAGTTTGTATTTAATCACTAATGCAGTTCTGGCATATGGCTGATTTTCTCTTATTTGTAATTCATATTAATCTGGAATCTGCTTTGCTCAGTTGTCTTCATCCTTCTGACAGACACAATAGTTCCTGTTAGTGTTAGGAAGGGTAGTGTATATATTGGATAAATATGTGTAGTAAAACTTTTTTTTCCTTTGAGATTTGATAATATCACAATATTTAAGAGACAGCATGTATTTATTTGTTTCTTTTGTAAAATGATGTAAAATATGGGTAATTAAAATTATCATCATCATGGTAACTCTCTAACCATTCCTTCATCAGACTCTCTTGGATTATGTCTTCACTAATCATGCTTTCAAAATGGGCTTCTCCAAGGGTCCCAGTTACTAAAAAGTTGCATATCAGCAAAACAAACAACTTCTAGTTGAAAATCACTTCTATTTTATGGATGTAAGAATGGAATTATGCAATCTCAGAATTAGAAATGATTTTTGATGCCAGTTTGTCCTCTATCTGAGCCACATAATCCCATAATAATATGCTGAATAGGTGGTTGTCCAGGAAATCTCTAGTCAGTAACAAGAGATTTATTACTTCTCAAGGCATCCTATTACACTTTGGACAGTGCTCATCTCTTGAAAATCTTTCTTCTATTGAACAGATATCCATTTCTATGTAGTTTCCTCCAATTGAATTGAATTCTGCTTCTACTCTAATCCTTCTTCTACATGAAAAACCTTCAATTATTTAAAAGCAATTATAATTTTTTTGTTTATTTTTTCTTTCCACAGAAAGATAGACCCTGTTTTGGATTAGTGATAATAGGGCACTCAGGTGATTTGGACTTCCAAAGTGGTATTGCAATCTTTATCCTAGCTATTTATTTAAATAAAGAGACAGATAAGTAAATAGATGGAGACAGACAGAGGACAGAGAGAGAGACAGAGACAGAGACAGAGAGAGTTGAACTATTCCAGATGGACTTCTTTTTCCAGATTAATATCAAATCATTAATCAAAATTCTTTGGGTCCTATCATGAAGCAAATTTCTTTATTGACTTATCCATACTATTATCCAACCTGCGTCACTCCTTTTTATTCATAAAATGTCTTGTTAAATTTCTGATTGAAATGTTAATTTATATAAGATACACTTAAGATCATTTAAAACTATCTTTTCAACAGCTTCTAAAATTATGTAAGTAATAAAAAGTTAATATTTTCATAGTCTTTTATGGTTTGTAAGTTGCTTTGTATAAATAATAATAGGTTTAAAAAAAGAAGCTAGGTTCTCAGTTTTGTCTAGTTCTCTGCTAGAAGGACATGAACACTCAAAGGCCACCATAGGTTGAAAATAAGCACTTAGGCATCACCATGTACCAGAAGCATATCAACATTTAATCCAACCCTGATATGTTCCAGATCTCCAGTTGTGTATCTCCTTATTTTCTTATGTACAAACCTGGGGGAAAATCCAATTTAACTAACCTTGTAGAATGGGAAGGAGAAGGAGAGGAGAAAGTGAAATAAACACACCCCCTTTCATTGATGGAATCTGCCAACACTTCTAGTAATCCAAATGGTGGATGAGAAGAAAAGGTATATTAGAGAAAGAACAGCTACATACTATTTAACGTACAAAAATTAAGCGAGCATCTTCATGTTTCTCTGAAGTTTTCATTTCGCTTCCTTTTTAATGTGGAATACATACATTTGCTTGTGTTAATAAACGTCTTGTAGAGGCAGAGGGGTACCACAGAAGGACCTAAATCAGTAAACCTGTGTTCCCAGATCTAACTGTTTTGGACAAGTGATTTTATCTCTCTAGGCCTTGGTTTTCTCTTTTTTTTTAAAATGAGGAAATCAGGCAGGCCCTCTGAAATTCTAAGATTGTGAAAGTCCATTTTTGAAAAATTATTCTGTCTGCCTCTCTGAGAATTAGTGGGAGACATGACATATAGATCTGTATAGGTAAAATAATCTCTGGCTTGTTTTAAAGTATCACTGTCTCACTGATCAATGATCCAACATTTTATCCAGTTTAGGCTACAGACAGAAAACATGCATCATATAGTGAATGGAAGCTAAAAATTCTGCCCTTAAGGATGAAAATGATGTTGATTGCCCAGTATTTATTTACCTTGTTTTAATGGAGATGTTTGCATATGTTTGCTTTCTTCCGCATTTGACTATGAGGTTTTTGTTGTTTGTATTTTTTTCTCTACGCTTAGCACAATGCTTGGAACATAACAGGTGTTTCATAAGTGCTTCTTGATTGACATTTGAAGTGAAAGATACATAAAATAAATTTATTACTCATTAACATACATAATTCTAACATAAAATTTCTTAGTCTCCTAATTTGATTCAGGTAGCTTAAAGCACAAAAACATTCATTTTTAAATTACCTTCATTTCTTGCAAGCTTTTTTTCTCCTTTCTTGGTCTCCCACAGCTCTGGATTCTGAATTTCCTTTGTAGGTTTCATGTGTTTGGTGTTTATTTCAGCTCAGACCTCCGGATACTCACTCCACCTTAAGAAATTTCCAAATATCGACTCCTACAACAGAACAGGAAATTGGCCTCTAATGTAGACCTGGAAGCTCAAATCTTTTGACCCATTAAGACCTGGACTAAGACCCTCCCCTTTAAAACTGTTGATGATATGTTTTGTTCTTGCCAGAGGGAAAATGCATTATATATGGCCCTTCTTTTGCCTAAGAAATACATTTTGTGGTGATTATTTAAATGATAAAAGGCCAAGGTTTTAAGCTATCTGAATTAGACTGTACATGTATCTATTATTTAAGGGAAGAAATACATGTGCCAGTTACCACCCATTCAAATGCAAACCTCCCAGACTTCAGATGCAATTTCAGATGTGCATTTTCTTTAAAGTAAAGGCCCTATACACAGATATTATTTCAAGAATATTTTGTTTTTTTCCTCAGGCTAAATTTCAAGAACGCAAATAATTCTTTGTTGAATACTGTTACTAAGGTAACTTCCCTTCCCTATAGAATATTATTTTCATCATTTTTTCTTTGCAGATAAAGTGGTTACTTCCAATCAGTTCAAAACATTTTTTGAGCTTTGCTTCTGTTTGGAGCACTGTACAAGGCAATGTGGGGGTTACACAGTAAAGTAATATAAGGCAACAATACAAGAAATGTCACAAGGCAGTATGTAATTAAGTGCTACATGAGTGGTACAGACAATAAGTGTTATAGGAGTTCCTAAGAAGGAGTGGTCACTATGGGCTGGTGTTGTCAAGGAAACCTTCGTAAAGGAGGTAAGATTTGGGTAGGAGTTATAGAAGCAGGAAAAAAAAGGGGAAAGAACATTCAAAACCAGCACAATTGGAATGGTGAAAATGTGTTCTGCCTATTTGTAGGGACAATGAGTAGATGACAAGGTGTTTGCAGTGGGTGGAGAGATTTCAGGGGAGAAGTGGAAAGGTAGGTTAGGACCAGATTTTGCAGTCTCAAATGACAAACCAAGTTTAGGTTTTATATAGTCATTGGGAGTCATTGATAGTCTTTGAGCAGTAAAGTGACATGATAATTATCCTCTAGAAAAAAGACTCTAATAACAGTTTGTAGTGGAGCTTGAGATTCCAATTAGGAGGTTTTTGAGGCAATCAAAATGATGAGAGGTTGAAGTAGTAGAAAAGAAATGGAAAGGAAGCACCCAATATGAAAAACATTATGGAGGAAGAATCAAACATACCTGATTGCTTCTGAGGAAACTTTCATTTAACAGATATTTATATTTTATTTAGAATATCTGTAAAATTATGTATATTTTTGTAATTATACGTAATTAATATTTATCTCTGAAATAAATATTTGTCTATTAATTCATTCAATTTATTTATATTTTATTTCTTAGATATTTGTTTCCAAATGGGTAAGATTACAATTTTAAAGGGGCACCATAGACCACAACCATGTTCCTGACTGATTGCTCTGATATTCAGTTGCAGCCAGAATCTTACACAATGCTCTATACACAGTAGGTACTTAATAAATATTTATTTTTTATCGTAATAACTTCTCACAACTATCCTATTAATTAGAGATACAGTGTGGCACACATTGTTTAAAGTCCATTGGATTTAAGAATCAAAATCTGAGTTTGAATTCTACCTCTATTCCCGACTAACTGTGTGGCCATTAGTCTCTCTCTAAATCTGTTTTCCTATATACGAGGTAAGGAAAATAATATCTGTGGTACCTGGCTCAAAGCATTGGAGTGAAACTGAAATAAGATGATGAGAATTGCAAATTTCAAGCACCATGTGAATGTTAGTTTTTATTAAGCAAGCTGTTAATTACTGTCCCTATTTTAATCTATCAGTAATCATTTATTAAGGGACTACGATGTGTCAGGTATTATGCTGGGTAGATTTTTTTTTTAAATGAAGTAATCTGTGCCCTCAGAAAACTAATATTCTTTTAGGGTGTAAAACTACTTGTACATATATAAGTATATGCAAAATACATCCAAGTTTATTGGCCATAGGGGCAGCAATGAGGGGAATCAGGAAATGTCTCACTTAGGGATGGTTATTTAATTGGAACTTTAAGGGAAATCAGGTGGAGAGAGAGAGAGAGACAGACAGACAGACAGATAGACAGACAAGGAGAGAGACAGGGAGGGAGGAAGGGAGAAAGAGAAGGAGGGAGGGAGAGAGAGAACGAGGGAGGGAGGAAGAGACAGAAAGAGATGAGGAAGGAGGTCAGACAATTCAAAGGATCATAGGTGAGAGATGGATCTGTGTTTGCCCTTCCTTGCTGAAGAAGACTATGCAGTCAGAGAAATGATGTCATGTCATGTTATGTCATGTCATGATTGGGAAATGGATACCATTGCAGAGAGTCAAGAAAGCCATTTGGCTGGATCATAGTGCATTCAAGAGTAGACTCTATGATAAGTAATACATAAAAAGTAATGTATAATAATATTTTTACAGAGGACACTGAAACTCATAGAGATCAAGGACCATCTCTACGATCACTCAGCCAGTAAGGTGGCCTGTAACTATACTACATAAGGATGTAATGATTATTGCTGTTAAGGCTTATTGTTTTTATTTATTATAATTTCTATAGTCTAGAAAGAGATAAATTAATATTATATTCAAATACTCATGGTCCACATAATAGATTTCTACCATTAAGGGCTGGAGAACACTTAACATTCTAATCACATAAGGTAGAAATAGGGATAATGGGTCTCATTTCCCTGACTCCTGGGTCTCTCTACATACTGTTTTTATTTTCCTACTTCATTGATTTAATGACTTTTTTTTTGACATAAAAAAATAATTCTTGCAAGAGTATTGATTAGAAATAACACTGAAAATGATCTGGTCTTTCATGATACACAGTACAGGCTAAATATGAAAAGTAACACTTTTGGTTTAGTTCATTTACTTTTCTTAGTGGCCAAAGCTTTTTCCTTTGGTTTTATCTTGGCACAGCTTGGCCTGAGCACGTTCTTGCTGGCATCCTGTCTGTCTCTGTCTCTGTCTCTTCTCTGACCATTCAAATTGATTTTGTGAAGGTCATCCTCTCTTCTGTTTACTATTCTCTCTCTGTTTTCTTTTCTTTTGTTCCTCCAGACCTTTTTTGCCCTTTTTTCTTTTACTTTTGCATCAGCCTTAAGCTCCCTGTCCTCAGTTCTAAGGTCTTGTTGCTATTTTTTCTTTTTTAAAAAAGTGTTCAGCTACAATTCACTGAGAAGAAAATCAAATTCAATTCAATAAGCTTTTATTATATCTAGGAATCAAATATTTTCATTAAAAAATTAAAAATTTTATATTTATAAATTTGATGTGTAGCCTGTGCTGCCGAAATTAGTATAGGTGTATGTTTCCTATGATGCCATATGATTCAGTGCATAAATCCAATATATCTAAATGGGATGTATTGCTTTTTAAATCAATGAAATCAATTTAACTGAATCAATCAAATTTAATCAATAAAAGAAATACCAATATAAATTCAGTATAGTATGGTGAAAGAGTGCTGAATGCAGCTTCATGGGATCTGAATTCATACGTCTGTTCTGCTACTTACTCTCTATGTGACCTTGGGCAATTTACTTAATCTCTCTGAGCCTCAAATTTCTCACCTATAAAACTGGGAAATTGGATTTAAAAGACTTCTAAGATCCCTTACATGCTCTATATCTCATGATATATTGAGAGTTATATCCCTAGAAGAAAAACAAGGCATTTCCAATATTTTAGTAATTTGTTAATTTAAAATGTTTTTTTTGATTGACGGAGGATTGCCAATTCGCATTGTAAATGGGAACCAAAGCTCCTTTGATATCTCATTTTCAACTGGGGGTTATCCAAGTCTTTCTTAATGGAATGCTCATTGTGCTTAGAGTAAGGAAAACCTGATTTGACACTTGGCACTGCCCCTCATTGGTTATGAGATCTTGAGCAAATCAGTTCATTTTTGCTGGGTCTCACCTTAGAGATGAGGAGCGTATTTGTCTTATCTACCTTCACAGTGTTCTAAGACTCAAATGAAGTAATGTATATAAAAGTACTGTATAAATCAGAGAAGGCTGGTCGCAGACACTGAATCTGTACTTTGGTTGCTTTTAGGAGTTCCCAGGTAAGCAAATTCCCTGTACGATACAGGCCAGTACCTTTTCTGAAAGTAATAGTCTCAGTTGCTAGTATACCAAGAGATTGAGTGACTTGTCCAGCATTATACAGCTCTTCTATGTCAGAGGTAACATTTGAACTCAGGTCTTTGTGGCTTTGAGGCAGTTTTCTATCTACTATATTACATAAAGTGTTATAAAAATATGAACTCATATCATTAATACTATTCCAAGTGTAATCTTCCCTTTTGTGTTAATTTCTAATTTCTTAAGCTTGTAGTCTGTTTCCAGAATAAATTTACTAATCCTTAGGGCGTCTGTATGAGGAATGAATCACGTTATCTCCTTTTATGTTAATTAATGGCATTTAGTCAGCATCATCTTATTAGGTCCTTTACTAAAGCAGACACCACTCTGGAGGGTGGCAGATGTGGGGGCAGCTTTCTTTGCACATGCTTCCTTACTGGCAAGCTCAGTCATTCCTTGGGACCTGAAGCAAATTCATAGAGGCATACTTTGTTTTTAGCTAAAACACTTTTCAGTGTCAAGCCGTCTCTAGCCAACATTTAAAGGAGCTATTACACACAGCCAAGGTAATCAGTTACATAAATGCCATGGTTTCAGGTATATTTGAAGGTCCTAATCCACCCCCCAACATCCCACTCTAGACTCTTTGTACCAGGTGGTTTGATGGCCCACGTTTCAGTGCTGGAGTTTCAACTCTAACTTAAGGCTTTGATCTTTGTTATAATGTCAAAATCCCTTGGGGTGGGGTGGGGAAGGAAGAGCAGACACTACTCACCCAAAGCAAGGGGACGAGAAGAAAGCACAGAAGAAGGCAGGAATTCCAAAGAAAGCTTCTTCAACCATCGCCAGTCATTTCAGATTCTGTGTCAGAACATTATTAGCTACAGTTGAACTGACAGCACAATGTGTTTTAGACTAGAGATGTCAAACATGAGCTGGCAAAACTCCAGAGGATAGCCAGAACCAGATAAAAATATATTTGGGAAATATTTAGTAAAATAAATGAAACTACAGCATATCATAGATAATGTTCATTTGTGATTTTCTGAGTCATTCTACTGCTGAGATGGTACAGAGGAAAAGAATATATAGAGAGTTCATATGATGAATGATTTGACTCGTGTGTTTGTGTGTATAATTAGAGCCAATAATGAAGTACATTTCCTATTTCTAGAGAGAAAATATCATTGTGCAACAATATTCAGGAATATTGTTGTGTTATTCTGCAATCTCTGTTGTGGATGTGCTTGAAGACAAACTATAAAAAAGAAACCTAAAAATTTGGCGTGATCTATTACTTGAAGCCACTGAAAGGGTGGGGTGGGGATGATAACCACAAAATTCAAGTACCAGAAGACCTTAAGACAGCCATCCAGGATTGTTGATGGGCTGAGGACTCTTCTCTACAAGTATTTGGGCAGGGAAGCACTAGGATACTCCTGGACTTTTTTGTAGTGGCTGCATTGTTAGAGCAGAGCCTGGAGATGACATGCAGATGACTGGCCTGGAGAACATCCAAATTCTTTACTAGCTTACATCAGGAATGCCCCATATGCAGCGAAGGATTTTAATTGGAAATTCAAAGCAAAAATATGTAACTGGATTTATCTAAACAAGCAGCATCCTGTCCATTGATGTCTTGAAGGAGAGTGTCATGGTGTTCTTTGATAGCCAGGCTTGTCCAGTTAATATTTGTGTAGCATTCTGCTAGAGACCAAACTGGAGGGCTTTTGAGTGAGAGGAATAAGCAGTCTTATGAGGTGGCATTTTCAACAGAGAGTCATTCAACAAGAAATTGCAAAATAAAACAATTTTATTAACCATAGCCAAATGTAAACCGGTTTATTAGCAATGAAATGGTGGTGTCAGCAAAAAAAAAAAAAAAAAAAAAAAAGTAAAGCTTCTATACGTGTTCATGTCAGGAATATAACACGAAAAAAATTGTTGTAAGTCAGTCTTCTCCCAAATAGAATTCATGCAAGAATGTTGTAAGGTAGGTAAGCAGGGCATCATTTAACCATTTTCATAGTTAAGTAAACTGAGCCATGTTAAATGACTTTCCAAATGTCATGTAACAAACAGAATATATAGCAGAACTGTGATGCCTGTCTCCTGATTCCATGTTCTTTTTACTATACTTTTTGATAAGGAAAATAATTAGCAATTAAAAGGATACGTTGTTGTCATTGCTGTTTCTACTTTGTTCTTGACAAGGACCATGACATCAGGAAGATGATGCCATGACTTTCAAGTGGATTGGATTTAAGTGAGTTCAAAGTCACCAGCCTCACTTTCTCTTCCAGTGCCATCTGGGTCCAGTGGCAAGATATAGATCAGGATGACTGGAGATGGTCCATAGAAAGGGAAAGAAGATTCACAGCTCATATGGTATATAAAGAGCTAACACCATCCTCATGAAATGAAAATAAGTCAGAGAGTGGTGGAGAGGCTGCCACTGTGGGAAGTCTAATAGTTATGAAGATGGAATTGCTCAATGGAAACCTGCTTACATAATACCCTTAGTTCTTCTTTGGTTGACCACAAAGAGTCGAATAATATGGTTGGCTAGTGTGAGGAGGTGAAATAGAAAATGAGAAAGAAATGTCACAGCCACATTAAAAGAGGACAACTACAACAGTAGTTTTAGTTGCCAGAGCTTTTCAATAACACACGCGCAATTTGCCAGCATGGAAATACTCTGTGGGACTTAGACTATTCACTTAAAAGAGATAAATTGGAATCAAAGTGAATGTAGCCTCCGCTTCCAGGACACAGGGGTGCCATTTAGAAAATTACCTTTTAAAATGCACTAAGTGCTGCCCTAGGAGACTTTATTTGTCTCATATAAATGGGCTGCTTTGTTGTGGTTGTATGCTAGATCATACTTTGCTTCAGGTAGATCCAATGACATCATTTACCAGGAATTGTACTGTTTTTTGTTTTGTTTTTTTTTTTATCATCTCAGCTAGAATTTTCCTATCCCAAACCTGCTCATATCCTAGAAACCTTTTGTGATTTCATTTACTTGGGAAACTTCTTCTACCTAAGTGGTATATTAGTCATCAGGTCCTCTTAATTTCTACACTGGTGCTCTATCCACTGCACTACCTAGGTACTCCTCACCACTTGACACTCACTAGCTGTGTGACCTTGGGCAAGTCACTTAACCCCAACTGCCTCATCCTGGGTCATCTCCAGTTTTCCTGATGAATATCACTGGATTCAGATGGCTCTGGAGGAGAAGTAAGGCTGGTGACCTGCACAGCCCTCCCTCACTCAAAACAAAGTCAAGTGCAAGTCATGTCATCATTTCTCTGATGGCATGGTCTTCTTCGGCAATGAAGGATGAACACATATTAGTCATAGGGATGTGCCTAAAGCACCAAAGGAAAAAAAAGACTCTCAGGGTCACACAGTTACTAAAAAGTCAGAGGCTGCATTTGAATCTGGGCCTTTAACACTTTTTGACTTAGAGGCAAATTCCTGACCTATAGATTCATATACTGATAAACTTCATTAAACAAAAATTCTGAAGTGGGTTAAAAGACTATATGCTAAATTCATGGATGCTATGAAAAACAGAAGTCCAGTATATGTGTGTATAATATATTATATATAATGCATATAAATACACATATGTATATCTATGTCTATATACACACACACACACACATACTACATTGTTTTAGATTCTATAAATTAATTCATGAAAAATTATTATTCTCTGACTCTGGCTGGCAAAATCTATTCCCAAAGGCTTCAATCCTACTGCAGACTGTTGGATTCAGTTTTTCAGTTCAACAAACATTTAGTAAGTGCATGCTGTGACTGAGTCTACAAAACACAAAATAAATAAATAAATAAAAGACTGTCCCCCAGAAGCTTTCTTTCCAGTGAGGGAGAGGGAATGCAATATGTGCCCAACTAAGCAGATATAAACCATATACAGAAGGACTTCAAGAGGGAAATAGTGTTAATAACAAAAGTGGGGAGAAGGATCAAGAAAGACCTTCGAAGAAGGAGGTAATACCTGAACTGTGCATTTAAGAAATGCATTCTAGACATGGTCGACCAATACACAAGTAACCTCTAATAGACTGGTGTGACCAGAAGAATGGTACCTTGTACAGCCCTCCCTCACTCAAAACAAAGTCAAGTGCAGGTTGTGTCATCATTTCTCTGACGGCATCATCTTCTTCAAAAATGAAAGATGAACACAGTAGTAATAGTGATAATAGTGATGCTAATAAAATTTGATATTGCCTACTATGTGCCATGCAGTGTGCCATGGAAAATGCATGAGGAGAGTCATAAACTAAGATTGAAAAAGATAGATAGGAATCAGAAGGTGAAGCATTTTAAATGCTAGAGGGAGGATTTTATAGTTTATCCTTGAGAGGTATCAGATTAGGAGATGAAAGTCCCATGTTAGATTTGTGTTTTAGAAATGTCAATTTGCCAATGGTGTGAAGGATGGATTGACTTGGCAAGAGATTAGAGTCAAGGAGAACAGTTTATAAAGTATTAGAATAGCCCAGGGGACAGACGAAAAGGATTTAACAAGGCTAGTCTCAGATCATGTACATAAGAATTTGTTAGAACATTCCATCAAAAATCAGGGAATGTTAGAGTTAAAATTGAATTCAGAAATCATACAACCCAAGTCACCCACTTTCAAATGAAATAACCGAGGTCTGAACAGGGCAGTTGACTTGGCCAAGGTCACAGAAAGGATGAGAACATAGCCTCCATGCCTCAAAGACCAGAGGCTTTCTTCTTCCCCACCACACCTCCCTTTTGGGGTCCTTGATGAATTTCTGCTTGGTGGATGCTGCATTTTTGAGGCTCTCAGGTGAATTTCATTTCTGATTGGTAAGTGTGTGAATTATTCTACGACACTGGAGCACAGGCTATTTTCTAGCATGCACTGTTGGCTCCTTTCCCAGAGAGCCTCTTTTGTTAAATCCCTAATATTTCTTTTTTCTTTATTGTGATTCTTCACCCTTGTGTGTTTCCTTCAGTTTTCCCTCAGGGTTTGCTTTAGTTTTCTAGTTCTTTGTTTATTTTCATTTTGTGTGAAGTATTCACTTCATTAGATAGTTTTTGCCTTTTTCTTCCATATCTTTTTCTCTCCCTTCCACTTAAAATTTTCTGGTTTTATTTTCCCTGCATCCTCTTTTTTCTTGCTCCTTTATATTTTTAGTTGTTACCCTACCTTCCGTCTTCTCTCCTCCCGCCTGCTGCTTTCCTTTCCTTGTGTTCTGCCACTGCCTCTTCAATTTTAAATAAACTTTTTTTCCTGTTTCCCACTTCCTTTTTCATTTGCCTTTTTGATTTTTTACCTGACACATTTATCGTCACCATTCCAATATGGTGTCTCAATAGATTCTGTTTCTTTTTTCACCTTCTTTCTGTTCCCCCAACCCTTGACCAGTTAAACATGATTCTGTATAAAATGAAGACACGGGATAACATCTTCATTGTTATCTCCTTGCTTTTATCCTTAAGAGTAAGCCTGAAATGAAGCAAAAATAATAGTAATAAAAATAAATATAAAAGGACTGCATTAGATGGCATAGGTCAGAAGATTTCAACCCTGAATTTATTAAATTTTATTTAATATTCAGACAAGAGTTACAAACTGGGCATGATGTCACCCCCCACCCCCCACCGCCTTTATATCTGGAAGGTAACTAGCAATGTATTATTTGCTACAACTGAGAAAATAGCTTTCCTCTGAAATAGCCTTCTTATAATCTTCTCCTGGTTCTGGCTTACATCTAATGAAACAGCATAATTTCAGAATTTCTTCCATATTAATTTGGTATGACAAAAAGGAAACAGCAACCCCTTGTGGTACTGAGTAACTGACCCAAGATTAGCTGGTCCCTGTCAAGGGTGTATGAAATGCCACAAAGCTCTGTAGTATAAAGGTATGTCTTTCCAAAAAATAGAGGATATCCTTGTGGCCATGTGACAGCAGCTCCCATAGCCACCCACCCACACCCACATACATTTTCTGTTATCTTCTCTTAGCATCACTTACAATACTAATCAGAGAAGGGGTGGAAAAAGACAAGGAGATCTTCTCAATACCCACTTAAAAATGCACTTTAGCCAAGGCTGGCACCTAGACGACCTGGCAGTCAGGTGGGTTGTGTGTAATTTGTGGTCATATTGATCCTGAGGGTTTCCATGTGAGCTAAAGACACTCATCTCCTAATAAGTTATAGTTCCTAAAGTAGAAGTTCTCAGTGTGGTTTGTAGATTTCTGGAGGTCCTCAAGATCCTTTCAGGGGATCCATAAAGTCAAAACTATTGGCATACTAATACTAAGATATTTTAATTTCTAATATAGTAAGTATCAATAGATATAACTCAAATAAAAGCTCTTTGGGGCCCCTCAGTACTTTCAAAGATGATAATTACAATAACTAATATTTATATTTTGCTTGCTACATTCCAGTCACTGGAATATATATATATATAGTGCTAAGCACTATATACTTGTTATTTCATTGATCTTCATGGCAAGGCTGAGAAGTATTACTACCCCTATTTTACTATATATGACTGTTTTACTACATATTACTATTCCCAGGATGAGGAAACAAGTATAAAGGAGGGATCCTGGGTCTATAAAGTTAGAACTGCTGCCCTAAAAAATACATTTGCTAACCACTCTAAGAGATGGACATTTTTCATCATCCAACAATTCTGCTCTATAAATACGCCAAGCATATTCCCCTTTAGTATTTGAAGTGATGATTGAACTGGAAGGATCATACAGATTGAGTGCCTATTGTGTGCCAGGCACCATACTAAGTGCTAAGGGTACAGAGACAGAAATGCAAGAGTACTTGCCTTCTAGGAGATTATATTCTATCAAAGTAGATGTGTACATGTATAACATATATACATATATACATATATATATATATATATATAATTTATGTAAAATGAATACAAAGAGTTTGGAATGGATGGCATTGGTAGCTTGGGAGGTTAAGAGAAGTTTCATATGGAAGGTGGTGATTAAGCTGACTAGGAATTCCAAGAGGCAGAGGTGAGAACTTATGATTCCTGGAATGGGGACAACCAGTGCTAAGTCATAGAGAATAGATCAAACCTTTTATGTGGATAATAGCAAGTTGGTCAGTGTGAACTGATCACAAATTGCATTTCTACTGGAAGAATGGAAAGGTAGGAAGGCACTAAGTTGTGAAAAACATTCAAATAGCAAACAGGAGTTTATAGTTGTTTCTAGAGGTAAGAGGAAGGTACTTGAGCTTTGAGTAGGGAATGATATGTTCAGATCCGTATTTCAGGAAAATCACCATGATGGCTATGTGTAGGATAGATTGAAATGGTATTGAGAAACTTGAGATAGGAAGGTCAAGTAGGAGGCAACTGTAATTGCCCAAGAAGAAGTGATGTAGGTCTGAACTAGAGTGGTAGAGGATGAGTAAAAAGGAGAAGAAATATCTGAGAGATGTTGTGGATCCTGAAATAACAAGACTGACTACTTCATTAGATATGTGGAATGAGGAGCTGAGGCTGAGACCATGATTGAGAACCTGGCCAGGGACTGGATAGAGAGTAGCACCCTTGATGGTAACAGGGAAGTTCTGAAGAAGCATCTATGACCTTGGAGAAGTAACAACTCTCTGAGCCTAACTTCCTCATCTATGTAATGAGAATAACAAATAACACGTATCTCAGAGGAGTCTTTTGAGTATTAAATGAGATAATATATTAGATATGTTAAAATACATTAAATAATATGTGTGTATACACATGCACATACATCCATAAATATATTATACACACATATATATATGCACACACATATGTGTGTATATATACATATACATGCTTGCATACATATATATACATATATATATACACATATATATATGCTTCTCAGGGTAGCTGTGAAAATGAAATGAGATAATTATATAGTTGGGGGGGTGGAGAGAATTAGAGGTCTGGGGAGGTGATAACCTGGATATCTCTCTGGAAGCTCAAATTCAGCATATCCCAAACTAAATTTAACTAAACTTTCAGTTATCCAGACTTAAAACCTTGAGGTCTCCTCTAACCTCTTTCTCTCTCTGTCTCTCTCTCTGTTTCTCTCTGTCTCTGTCTCTCTGCCTCTGTCTCTCTCTCTGTCTCTCTCTCACACATCTACATACAATCAGCTACCAAGTCTTTTGAGTCTACCTTGAAATCTCTTACAGTTGTCCCCAATACTTCCTCTATATTACCATTTTCCTGTGGCTCTCAGTTTGTCTGCCTTGGATTACAGTAGTCTGATCCCCTTATTTTCTTCTTCTTCTTTTCTCTCTCTCTCTCTCCATATATATATATATATATGTATGTATAATGTATATATACACATATATGTATATACTTGCATATATGTGTATGTGTGTATGTATGTATTTGCAAAATATATCTTTCACAACTCTTTTATTTATTTATTTAACTTTTTACATTCATTTTCACAAAATTTTGGGTTCCAAATTTTCTCCCCATTTGTCCCCTCCCCCCATCCCAAAACGCCAAGCATTTTAATTGCCCCTTTCAGCGATCTGCCCTCTCTTCTAACACCTCTCCCTTCCCTTGTCTCCATCTTCTCTTTTGCCATCTGTAGGGCCAGATGACTTTCTGTACTCCAATACCTATATTTCTTATTTCTTAGTAGTAAGAATAATACTGGACAGTTGTTCCTACAACTTTGACTTCCAACTTCTCTTTATCCCTCCCTCTCCACCCATTCCCTTTGGGAAGCAAACAATTATCTTTCACAACTCTTAAAGCCATATCTCAGCTATGATGAAGATAATGTAATCATTTAAAAACTATAAAGAACTTTTTTTTACTACATCGTCTTAAATTAAGAAATACACATATGATTGAACCCCAAATGAGGAAACTGTAGCTATGAGAAAACTGAGACCCATAGACTTGAATCAAATCATGAAGAAAGCATCATGATGTGATTTGAATACAGATTATTTTACCTCCAAATCTAGTGTTCTTTCATAATGCAGTATTGCAGTGAATCTTTTACAAAGTCCTATTTCACCCCTATATAGTAAAGAAGTGACCTGTAAATGTATGGGTGGAGAATTAGCAGATTAATTCATCAGATGATATAATAGAGCTAATTGGAGCCATCAAAGTAATCATATGACCATTTTGTTGTATTGTACAGAGTGAAATGCGATGTGAATTATAAGATTGTTTCATAAGTAAACTCAAAATTATTGAGCATGGATTTATTCAAATCCTGAATTTCTTTCAATCCCTAGTATCCTCAGAATACAGCTCAGATGCCACTTCTTATGTGAAGCCTTTTCTGAACTCTCCAGTTATTAACATTTAGGACCTATTGACATTGCTATATATTAAGTCATATCTATTTGATATTTGCTTATCTGTGTATATATTGTGAACTTCTAGTAGACTGTCAACTTAATGACAAGTATTCTGTCTTCCTTCCTTTCCTTCTTTCTTTTTTCTTTCTTTCTCCTCCTCCCTCTCCCCTCCCTTCCCCCTGCCCTCCCCTCCCCTCCCCTCTCCTCTCCTCTCCTTTTTGTCTTTATTCCTCATATAATTAGTGCTGTGCCTTGCATACCATTGGTGATTAAAAAGCAATCTATCATCTATCTATCTATCTATCTATCTATCTATCTATCTATCTATCTATCTATCTATATCCTGTATATTTGTTATATTGAGTTGAACTAAATTAAAATTAGAAGATGAAGCAGAGGGAGAAGACCTGATGAATCTATGACAGTGGTAGGGAATCTGTGACCTTGAGGCCACATGTGGCCCTCTAGGTCCTCAAGTATGGCACTTTTACTGAGTTCAGACTTCACAGGACACTGATTTTTGATTTTCACTTTGGAAAACTAGAATAATATAGTTCATGTAAGTCAAAGAAGGAGAAATTAAAACAAACAAACAAACTAGGTTAGCCCAGGTCATTGTCATTTTCCAAAAGAGTAACTTTGGTAGGTAGGGTTCAAAGTGAGACAGGGCTCAGGAATGAAATCAAAATTTAGTCAAATATTACAAATATACGGATTTAATATGATTCTTATTTAAGCTAATTATATAGACCTGCTCCACCTTGTGGACATTCTGATTTGAATTTCCATACAGAATCCTATATTAAAGTTAGATAATATCTCAGAACTGAGTTACATGATTTTCACTAGGTTTTCTACAGAAAATATGATTCTTGTTTTGTATCTGGCCTTCAATCAACCTTGTCAAAAGGAAATAGAATCAGAATTCACTACTGCTGAGTTGTTTTATGAAATTTTACAGGCATGGTCTAGGTCAAAATATGGTTTTCTGATTATTTTGACATTTTACCTGTATCTTTTGAAGGTGCTCTGACTTGTAGTTTCCCAATTCTTCTTATACTCATAATATGGTACATTATCCATTTCTATCACTCAGTCACTTATCTACTACCTAAAGTCCAAAGCTCCAAAGTCTCTTGGCAGAACCAATTGTTTTAAGGCAAAGTAAGATCATAAAGGTAGTTAACTGGAAAAATCAAAGTAATCATGTTTTTTGCCAATAGGGATTTTCAAAATTAAAACAATTCTAATTTTTTGTTTGATTCTTTTTTTTAATATGCCATTTAAAGGAACTTAACTTTTTTGATGTACCAGATAACTCTTTAAGACCTAGAATTTTTGATTTCCATCAGTGGAAGGAGTGTACACCTCGGGAATTCATCACACTCATGAAAGTATAGATCATGAGAAAAATAAAGAAATCTAGAGGAAAGTGGGAGGGAGGAAGGAAGGAAGGAAGGAAGGAAGGAAGGAAGGAAGGAAGGAAGGAAGGAAGGAAGGAAAGAAGGAAGGAGGGAAGGAAAAAAGGAAGAAAGGACGGAAAATACAAAGAGGAGGAATAGAAGGGGAGACAGAGAGAGAGAGAGAGACAGAATTTTAAATGCTTGAGGCGTAAGTGCTAGAAGTAACTAGAAGTAATTTATGTGTCATTGTTGGTCTCTTTCTACTTTAAAGCTCTGCTTTCTCCCAATTTCACTTAACCCATTTTTTTCTCTTAATGTTTTCTAGGAGCTCTGGCTCCTAGAATCAATTTATTGATTTGTAAACAACTTTCAAAAAAATTGGAAAACATGATCCAGAATAACTAGAGTGTGTCAAATTCAGATCCATGATATATTCTATAGTCCTTAAGGGAAAAAAAAGGTATTTTATTTAAAAATTTTAATCCTTATAAACATTTAATTCCTGCTTTTTCTAAAGCAGTTATCTGTCTGACATATTCAGAATGGATTAATTTATGCTTTTTATTTAGGCCCGGATGGATAAAATAAATGAAATTAGAATTATATGAGTAAATATTATTTCAAACTCTCTAGTAGCAGGAAATAGCTTTATAACAAAATTATATAGCAGCTGTTTCTTCTGCCAGGGACCAGAATGGTACCATTTTTCCTCTGGCTCGCTTGCAGTAGGATAAGATTATTTTTTAACATTCTCTTCAAGTCTTTATTTGGCAAAGCTAAGAAAACTGAGGAACATTAGGGTTCATTGGATCATAGATTTAGAACAGGAAGGAACCTTGAGGTCAGTCTGCCAGACCTCTTATGTTATTGATAGATAGCTGTGGTCTGCAGACAGTTAGTGGTTAATGTAAGTAAGGTCTTGCAGATTGTCAGTGGCAGAGCTGAGATTCAAACCCAAGTCCTTTGAGGAGTTTTTTGAGAGAGATAAACAAATCATTTTGTAGCTGTGTTAGATTGACCTATTCAGATGTGAAATCATGAACTTTGTAGTTTTTTTTTAAGCTGTAATAACATAGGCATTTTGTTCTGTTTTGTTTTATTTGTTTTAGGCAGTTGTTACCATAGATTCCACTTGTCCAAAGTGAAAATTGAAATTAAAGTCAAATAGCTATTCCACTTCTAATATAACATGTTCCAAGTCATGGAATCCTATTATAAATAACAGCATTATTATTCATTTAGTAACTTACAAAGAATTTTTCTCAGAATAGCCTTATGATTTAAATAGTGCAAGTTACCTTATACTCATTTTACAGTGTAGGTGAATGAATCTGAGAGAATAATTTTCCAATAATCCCAGGGTTTGTGTTCTATGTGCGAAAGCTGGTATTCAAACCTTAGATCTTAGAATATAAACCAATCAAAATGTGCTTTGCTCTTTCTGATGCAGTGGGAATAACAGTGGTCCTGGAGTATGCTACTTGTATGACCTTAAGTCAGTCACTTTATTTCCCTAGGTCTCAGTTTCCTCATCTGTAAAAGGAGAGGAGGAAGGTGAACTAGATGAATTCTGAGGTCCCTTACCATCTATGATCTATGAGTTAATGGTTTTAAGTGGTTGACCTCTAGATCCAAGGAAAATAAGTTGGATATGCTTAAATTTGAGAGACCATGTTAGCTTATTTTGTATATTCAGTTTATGATATCAAACTGACAAACTTGAATAAATTTCATATTTGGATAATGGTTAGAGGATGATTCTTAGTGTCAGAAAAACCGTAATTGAATTCCTGACTCTGACACACATGCGACCATAAACAAGTATTTAACCACTTAGTATCCCCAGGCAACTTTCTCAGACTGTAAGTTGTAGAAGACTTGTTGATTTTCATTTATGGAGTCTTCCCATTTGAACTCTTATTGATAATGAATTTTTTGTTTTAATATAATCATGTGCCTCTGATTGGATAGTCTGATTAAAGAAGATCTTCTTCAGTCATTAATGGACCTGGGAAGATTTGTAGGAAGGCCCACATCTTTTGTTAATGAGGTGCTCATTCTCAAGGGTTGGGATGCCCTCTGGCTCTCAAAACCATGGAGGCTCTGAGGTGAGGTTTTACTTTGGGGCTTACTGATTGGAAGTGTTTGTTTTGGTCAGAGTTGACTCTGGCCACCTGCTAAGGATACCACCTTACTTTGAAAACCCAGATATTGGTGGTTTTCTCTCTGGTAACTATGTATGTATGTGATGGTCAGACAGTTGGATCTATCTGTTGATCTGTCATGTATGTATTGCTTATAGTTAGACAGTTGGAAGCCATGTCTGTTGATTTTGATTTCTCTGCCTTTTCTCTGAATTTCAGGGTGCTGACTCTGTCCTCTGAACTAAATCAGTGATAAATGTGCTTGATTAAAGTGATTGCTGACCCCTCAAAAATGCCTTTCCTTTCAGAAAAGTCAATCAAAGAACCTGTGATAGCAGGCTCCCCCTGTGTATGTCATGCTTACAGGTGTTACAGGAGTTCTCCACATGGATGAAATCACATATCCAAACTAAAAAACACAATAACAAAAATACAGGCTAGTGGATGTCCCTTTGGTGCTTCTATTACTAAATTTTGCCAAAACTGTCTAACTCAACATGAGATACAAGAATGATTTCATTTTAGTTCAATTGAATTCAATTTGACAAGTGTCAACTTGCTACCAGGAACTCCATACTAAGCACCGGCCCTACCCTCAAGGAGCTTACATCTACGGGCGAGAATCTTCAATTTGCATGTGACTAAACTAGCAATTTTAATGTTTTTACATTATATAAATACTCTTTACAAAATGGAATCCTAGTAGAACTTATGTGGAGCTGAGTAATGTCTCCTAATGGTGTCACTCAATTTGATTCCTCC
Source organism: Bettongia penicillata ogilbyi (assembly GCA_023548195.1). Taxonomy (NCBI): domain Eukaryota; kingdom Metazoa; phylum Chordata; class Mammalia; order Diprotodontia; family Potoroidae; genus Bettongia; species Bettongia penicillata. The sequence goes on from JAJHZJ010000021.1 coordinate 6,343,025, forward strand.
AGCATTCCCTGGTTTGGGAATCTCTTTGCTCTTCAGTTTACTACAGAATAAGAGGGGTGGGAGTTTATTTTACTAAAGTGAATCACAGTGGCTTTGAACAATAGCATTCATTTTGTAAGTCTCTGCAAGTTGAGCTAAAAAGGAATCTTGTCTGGGAACAGTTCTATAAATGTAATCATACAAAATTAGCCAATTCCTAATCTCTGTTTTCCAAAGGGAACAATGATATGACATATAGCAACATATTGGGAGAAAAATATCCTCTGAAGCCTGTATGTAAGACACAAAAGGAAATACCAATATTCTGTCTTGGATGCTCTGCTGATTTGCAGTGCCCTTGGGCAAGAAGCACAAGGCTCAATATCTGGAAGAGAATGAGTGTTCGACTCTGGTGAAAAATATATGGGTAGGAATCACTTTTTCAAGATCCTAATGGGAACATTTAGTTCACCAGACAAGTCTTTACTAAAAGTGATTCATTTCATCGCACTATTCAAATAATTTTCAGCCTGTTTGCTGAAGTTTCAGGGGTAATAGTTCAGAATAGAGAGAGTAACTTTGGAAAATCTGAAGACTCCTTATTGACATAACAAAATAAAATCTCCGTTCTTACTTAATGAAATTCAATGAATTATTGAATGCCCAAGCTAAGATATTCTTAACCCTGGGACCATATACATACCATAAGTGGATAATAGATGGATTTCAGGAGATCTGTGAACTTGGGGGAAAAAAAGTGTACTATAGTTCCACTAAATTCTAATTGAAACTTAAAATTTCCTTCAGTCACTTAAAAACATTTTGAGAAGTGCTCCATAAGCTTCACCAAATTTCTGAAGGGATTCATATACAATACAGGTTAAGAATTCCTGATGTAATTTAACCCCAGTAATTGACTCTACTTTGACAATATCTGTCATTCATCACCATTTCATTCACATTGCCACCACCCTAGTTCAGACCCTTATCACCTGCAACCTGGACTATGCTTTTTTTTCAAAACTCTAACCTTCCCATCCCCTCCCCTCCCCTCTCCCTCTCTGAGAAGGAAGACTATCAGATATAAGTTATACATGTGCAGTTATGCAAAACATTTCCATATCAGTCATTTTGTATAAGAAGACTTGAATAAAATAAAAAATGAAAAAGAGAAAGTGAAAAATAGTATGCTTCAGTCTGCATTCAAACAACATCAGTTTGTTATCTGGAGGACGTTAGTATGTGTCATTATTAGTCCTTTGGGATTGTCTTGGGTCATTACATTTCTGAGCGTACCTAAGTCATTCACAGTTCTTCACTGAACAGTATTACTGTTACTATGTACAACATCCTCCTGGTTCGATTCACTTCAGTATGCATCAGTTCATGTAAGTCTTTACAGGTTTTCCTGAAATCATTCTGCTTGTCGTTTCTTATAGCACAATAATAATCCATTTCAACTACATACCACAGTTTGTTTAGCCAGTCCCCAATAGAGGGGCATCCTTTGGATTTCCAATTCTTGGCCACCACAAAAAGAAGTGCTAAAATTTTGTGCAAATAAGTCATTTTCCCTCTTTTGGATGCTAGACTATTGCAATAGCTTCCTAATTGTTTTTCCCACAATCTTCAAATCATAAGTCTAGGTGCCCAGATATAACTATTACAAGTAGCCCAGTCTGGAGCTGATGACATACAGACATTAGATAGTATTCATTTGCACAACTGATTGCAGTAACCAGAGACCAGTGGAATGACTTCATTATCTTCTCATCATAAAAACTTATAAACATACATACTCTTAGCTTAAATGAAATTATATGTGCAAAGTTCTTTGTAAACCTTAATGATACAATATAACTATAATCTATTAATATTATTATTAAGTAATAAGGTTTTTTCTTAGTTCTTTTGCTGTATTTCAAGATGCATTTTAATATCATAGGATGCTCTACTTGGAATTAACAGGTCTCCGTTTTATTTAATTTCCTGTGCCGTTTGGAAAGAGTTCTTTCTGAGGTCTATCCTATATATAAATTGATGTTACTTTCTTCCTGAGAATGATCTGAAATTCTTTAAGCTGTGACTTTGCTTGATTCTAAAATGAAGTACTTGTACTACTAGGTGGTCTGTAAAATCAGTTCCACACCATGTCAGTGAAGCTATGATCCTTTGATTAGGTGTCCCATAAGAAATGAGGGTTGGTTCATTACTCTTCCTTCATAGATGACCCCCACTCCATGCTAGAACTTGAAATGAAGACCATATTATTGACATAAGGTCTTCGTGATGATTTTCAAACCATATTCCAATAAAAAAAATGTGATGGTGTAACATGTGAGTTCCCTCCTCATCCTTTCTCCATCTTTCCCAACTCGTAAATCCTTCCTTTTTTTCTTCCCTCGTTTCTGACAGTAGGAAGTCAGCTTATATTGCTTGTGTATCTTTTCTTGAGTTTATCTTCCATCCTCTTCCTTCCAATTCCTCCAGCACAGAGGGGTCATGTTTATTTTAAACTCTGTGGCCATCATTTAGTGAATACCTTACCTTCCTCTCTGCCATGAAACTCAATTTTCTTTTGTGTATTGTCTCCTCTAATTAGAAGCACATTCCATGACAGAAAGGTCTGTGTTCCTTTTCTATTTGTTCTCAGTACTTTGTGGAATGCTTGGCACACAGTCTTTAATACGTGCTTTCTACTCCATCCCTCACAATAAATAAATCTTTAATGGCAATGGTGTTGATATCAAATTGCATAATACTCATGCTACTGTTATTTTGGGGGGAATACAAAAGTAGAACATAAAAAAAAGCTTTATACTTATAATGCTATGATACAATGTGTAAGTCTATGTTTCTATATGTCATATAGTTATCATAATTCCTTAAATAGCAAGTATCAATAGGGAACAATCATTTATTAAGTACTCATGTACCAGTAATTACTTTACCAATATTACCTTCACAACAACCCTGGGAGTTGCTTCTATTGTTGTCCCTATTTTACACCTGAAGAAACTGAGGCAAATGGAGATTAAAAAACTTGTCCAATATCACCAAGCTAGTAAATGTCTGAGGCAAGATTTGAATTCAGACGGCCGTTATGCTTGGCCCAGTGCTCTATCCATGGCACCACTTACTAGAACTAATAACTGGTCATTGGTTGTTGTCCTTCCTCTTTAAAGAGGGCTAAAATGACATCACGATGATAAAGTGAAATTTCAGTGTGTCCAACTGTGACTGATCAGACCATTATGAGCTTGGAATGTTCTACCACAGATAGTCCATATTGAATATTTGGGGTCAATATCTCAAATTTGCACATCACGCATTTACTTTGTGCTGTCTCAATTCTGCTTTGCTCAAAGAGCACAGCACCCTTTCTGACGTGGCCATGCCATGCTGAGCAGTCCTGTACCTGTGTCTCCTATGTTGCACAATCAAATCCAAAGTTCTTGAGAGAGACCTTGAAAGTGTCCTTGTATCACTTCTTCTGACCACCATATGACCACCTGTCCCCACTAATAATAATACTAATGAGGAAAGAAAATAAATATTATTTTTCTTTGGAGGAGTCAGCATGACACACTGAAAACAGCTGACATTTAAGTCCATCCTTCCACTGTCACTGGTGTAATCTTGGAATTGTGACTTAACCTCTCTAAACTTCATCTTCTTCATCTATAAAGATAGGGAGTTGGACTATATTACATCCAAGGCCCTTCTACACATAGATATATGATCCTATGATCCTGACTTCAAATGTAGTGCTCTTTCCACTATATAGTGTCCACTCTTAAGACTTCCTGTAGTACCGAAATTCTGGTCACCTTAATCTTCCCTCTGCCAAGGTGACTTCAAGAAAGAGTATCTGCAATCAATTCCTTCAATTTAGAATTATATCTTTTATTCCCTTTCATGCTACATTATAGTCCTGAGAATTTTGCAAGACTTATTTTTGTTTGTCAGTTTTATACCTCGTTTAGACAAATGTGACTCAGCAAAGGTACATTTTAATTGCTTTTAAAGAAAATGTTTTCTAAAGATTTTCATGGAATCTGAAAAGATCAATAGGTTCTTAGTTGAAAGTGACTTGAGAAGAAATAGGAATAAAGTATGTTTGTTCAGCTTCTACAAAGCAAAACGGGTAACGCCATATTCCTTTTAAGAATCTAGCCTCCAGTCATGAAGCTACATTCAAAGAATAAATGTTCTATTCCTAAAACATTTTTTAAGAACTGTAATTATATAGTTTTACCTCTTCTGGGCGAAGGTAAACTCTTGTAAAATAAATTGTGAAAGTGAACGCATATCTCAGACAATTCCTGAGGATGAAATCTTGATTTATGCAGCATATGTGGTAACCATTGTGAATATTTTATTCTATTTCATATTTTAGCTGATTTTTCTTTTTAATCACTTGCTGGCAAGCAGGCAAATTCTAATCTGAAGGATGTATTAGACAATAATCAGATATTAATCGATGCTGTCTTACAAAATATCTTGAGCTTATATGGAAAAAATGAAATCTGACAAAAAAAAAAAAAGAAACTTTTCCCATGCCAGATGAAAACCATATTTTTCAAGCCTATTTTTTCTTTCATGATTCCAAATTATGATGAAATGTCTTCAAAAACAATCACCTAAACTCCTATCACACCAAAGATAGGCACTATTCAGCACTTGTTTGTAAATTAAAGGAAGGAAAATTTTATTAAAAGCTTACTACTTGTCAGGCACTTTGCTAGGAACAAATGTTTTTACATTAGATACTCACAGCAACCGTGGGAGGTATATGCCCCGCAAGGTGAACACCAAAATCTGTAAGAGATTTTTTATATGGAAAGATTTATGTTCAGGACTGTTTAGCTTAAATATATTTAAACAATATATTGTTTAAATATAAAAACATGAATCTCCAGTTTTAAGCATCCGAGATTTTAGCAGAGATAGCCTTCAGAAGTTTCTGTTTCTAAAATATTTCATTACCCACATTAAATTCAAAAGGTTTTCTAGAATTAGTTAGGCTCTTCCTTGGATTCCAGATGTACTGTCTCATCCCCAGCCTAACCTAAGAGCCTTTCCAAGTTGGCAGGACCAGCCAGAGTTTGTCTTCTGCTGAAACACCTTTGAGAGACACAGGTTTCCTCAAACCATGATGAGACACCCCAAGAAGATTTAGGTGGAGGTGGGTTTTATAACTCCCACAATTCTTTTTCACTTTTTGGCTATGATGCAGTATTTTATATGAATTTAACACAAATTTATTAAAATATTTTTGATTTAGAGTAGAGGGACTTTCTAGGTCTGTGGGTGCTACTTTTTGACTGAGTCCAAGTTTTACAGGACAAATCCTTTTATTAAGGGAATTTGTTCTGTGAAGTTTGGGTTCAGTCAAGTGGCAGCACCTGAGGACCTAGAGGGCCACATGTGGCCTTGGGGCCATAGGTTCCCCACCCCTGATTTAGAGTTGGGGACCGATTTAGTATGAGCTCATCTGTAGGCAGCCTTTATAATTCAGAACTGGGTGGGTTAGGGAAGGGAACTGGAAGGGAGATAGGTTTCTAAACAAACTAATAATTCTATTTTAAAAGGGGAAAGGATGACAAGGGAATGTTTAAACTCATTACAAGAGTGAATAATTTTCAAATATTTTTGTCATATGTATTTGCACATATACATAGTATTCTAATAACAAATCAGTTGTATACATTAATTGGTATAAATCTGTAGGTATAATGCTTAAGGATAAATTTTTAGAGACTAGTTTCCCTTGTTCTTGTGTTTGTCCTTCGTTTTCAAAGAGGACCATGACCTCAAGATGATGACATGACTTTCATTTGACTTCGATTTGAGTGAGGGAGGGCTGTGCAAGGTCACCAACCTCACCTTCTCCTGAGCCATCTGGGTCCAGTGGCACGATAGTAATCAGGATGACTGGAGATGCCCATCATGCAATGGGAGACCCTGGCCCTTTCAGGCTACGGTCCTATAGCATTCTCACTTTGAGTGAGATACACCCATTCAATCAGTTTCCCTTACTAAATAAATTTCAAAGTAATAAAATTCACTATCTTTAAAAATATTGTCTTTCCTCTAATTCAAATTGGCTTTCCTATCCCCACCCCCTGGAAAGAATTATTTACATCCTATTGTATAGCCAGGGATTCGAGCAGGAATCAGAATTCAGGCATAGGATGATAGGCTCATTGACTTGAAGCTGTAAAAGATCTTTCAAGCACTTAATATTTTTTGCTTAGCATTTGAAGCATTTGATTTTTAGTAGAGAAAACTGAGGTTCAGATATTAAGTGGCTTACCCAAAGTTATACAGATAGTAAGTGGCAGAGCTGCCTTCTCTCATTCCAAATAAAGCACAGCAACATGCTTTGTAATTTGAAGAAATCTGAGAAAAAGTTAAATCAGTGTCATCTTTATTAATTATCGACTGCAACATACTTTCAGGCCTATTGAAATTCCTCCTGAATAACTGAATATATATATATGTAGATATAGATATATATATATAGATAGATAGATGGATAGATAGATAGATATAGAAAGGTACAGATAGAGATATATAGACATAGATATACATATATAGATATATATTTTGAATTTTTTCTTTCATCAAACAAACTTTGAATAATCATTTACATGGACAGATCATCCATCTACTGCTTAGAAAGTGTGCCTCACTAAATAATTAAGCAATCTGTTAAAAGATCGATTGATTTCTTTGTTGAATGCCAAATGAGTTAATTTAAACATAGGGACAATCATTCATACTAAACCAAATGTTTTTTGTTTTTTGGGTTTTTTTGTGCCTGTGTTATTAGAACTAACTGGTTTAATTAGAGTTTCACTGGTTAGCGTGAGTTCAAAACCTCTTCCTAATAACCGTGTGTGTTTAAACATTTTCCAATGCACGGTACAACGTCTCCAGTCCTTCAGGGGAGCTGCTTGGCATTCTTCTTGTCTCACTTTTTAGTTACTTTCGTAGTTAGGTATTCCACACACCGCTTCAGCAGCATACAGCATCCTCGCCTGCCAGACCTGCCTGATTGTATATTCTGTTCAAGTAGAGACCTTCACTCGACTTCACCAATGGCAATATTTTTCATTATACTTTAACTCACTATGGAGCTGAAGGTATTGAGGGTGATGGAATGACTGAAGAACACCACATATACACTTTCAAAAGACTGGACAGCAGCTACAAACAGGGAGCTATCACTCTGGGCTTTGAGAATTCAAAAATCTGTTCTAAACTATGAAATTAAATGTTGTGGAAATGAAATAAAATGTTTAGTAATAATCATGTTATGCTTTGGTAACTCATTACCAGTCACTATATATACACACACACACATGCACACACATGCACACACACACACACTATAATACATATACTTCATATTATAGACAACAAGTTAGATAGAAAAAAGTTGAATAGCTTCAGGGATCACAGCATCACGTAGCTAAATAGAACTTTAGAGATGATTAACCCCAGTATCCCTCTCTCCCCCATTTTTCAGACAATGAAACTGAAACTCAGAGGGATGAGATGACTTATTCAAGGTCACACAATTGCTTAGTAGCAAAGCTAAGATTCAAACCCAGGCTACAACAAAAGATAAGAGATTGAAGCTTTGCCCTGAGGTGCCAAACACTTGCCTTCTTTCAGTAGGAAAACAGAATAAACCTCAGCGCCTCTTCAACAATAATGTTTTGCCTTTTTGTCCCCTCCTCTCTCTACCAAGGAAAAGAAAGAAATAAGCAATTATTAAACACCTACTATGTGCCAGCCACAAGACTAACCTCTTTACAAATATCTTCTTTGATCAACCTTGTAAGCTGGATGTCATGATTTTCCCAACTTTATAGCTGAGGAAACTGAGGATGACAAAGGTTGAGTGTCTTGCCCATAGGGTCACACAGGCAATAAATATCACTTTTTCTAGCTCCAGGCCCAGAGCTCTATCAACTGCACTGCCTAGTGACTGGCTTAGAGTCAAGGCTCATATGTGGAAGATGCAGGAGTTGTAACTGCTTACTCTATGGACAAACATCTTCAATTAAGGTCCTGTTCAAAACCAGTTCTAACTGACTTCTAATCTAGTGATTTCAGCTGTTCCCTTCTATTGGATGACTTACTGTATCTTTATTTTTTACCTTAATGCCCCCTCTTATTAAATGCCATGGTTTTATTTAGACATACACAGGAAATTTAACAAATAAATGGGTTACTGTTAGAGACTACCTTTCAAAGAAATGGTGGTGATTATTGGAATGGCCCTCTGAAAGCTTTCAGCATCCTCAGAATGGAGGTTTTCAAGTAAGAATTCAGAAGTTGCACCTTGTGTGTCTGTCACCTTTCTGATACCAGAGTCTGTTAATTCCCTACAGGCCTGGTATAAACTGATATCAGACACCTATCAGGTTCTTTCCACTACTCATAATGCCACTTTTATTTACACTCATTCTGCAGTTTAAATTAGCAAGGAGACACTATTTGCTGAAGATGGCTCACATAGTTTCCTAAGAGTTAATCGCTCATGCTTTCTAGGGATAAAATGAAAAATATAGTGGACGTGAAATTTGTTGTTGCTGTTCAGTTGTGACCAACTCTTTGTGACCTCATTTGGGGTTTTCTTGGCAAAGATACTGGATGTCATTTTCTTCCCTGGCTTGGTTTACAGTTGAGGAAACTGAGGCAAATAAGGTTGAGTGATTTGCCCAGGGTCAGCTAGTAAGTGTCTGAGACCAGATTTGAACTCCGGTTGTTCTGACTCCAGGCTTTATACACTATGCCACCTAGTTGGAATTAAGCCAAGGAAGACAGGCTCTTTAAACTGAGTGTTTTGATTTGTTTTTTAAATAGATGTGAATACTTTTCAACTAGACACTGCTTCAGTAGGGGGAAAGATGTCTGTAGGGGAGTTGACTATCTCCTTATTATCCAGTGATGCAGGAGTAATGGGAAGGTTTAGTTGTGTGGAGGGGAAAAGATAATAGCTCTAGCCTTTTGTCTCTTAATATGCTTCTGTAGTTCACATATTTAGAATAGAAAGGAAGCTCAGAGGTCATCTATTCCAGCCTCTTCATTTCAGAGATAAGAAAACTAAGCTTACAAAGAGATTAAGTAACTGGCCAAGTTAGTAAATGGGAGAGCCAGAATTTGAATTTAGCCTCTTGAATCCAGAATTGTAATTCTTGGAAACTACTGTTAGATATTGGATGGAATTGGTTAAGAAACCAAGGAAAAGAGAAGGATTATGTTCTAGTGGAACAGGTCATCTGGAATTAGAACAATCCTTTGAAGCTTACTACCTTTGTGACCATTCCCTGGACCTCATTTTCCTCATCTTTAAAATAATAGGACTGACCTAGGTTACCTTTGCAATTCCATCCAAGTTTATATCTATGATCCTATAAAAAATGCTACTTACGGGAGCCAAATGAGTGTTTTTAATTTGAGAGAGTTTAAAAAAAGATATCATTAGTATTTCACCAAGGTAGAAGACAGTGCAACCAGCTTTTTAACAAAGAACAATATTAAACAATAAAGGCACAAAGGAAAGCATGGCTGTGATAGATGCCCTGTAGGAGCTTGTCACGCATATTGTCTTTCACTAGTTTCTAATTTAGAAATAATTATTACAAGGAAACAAAGTACTTTTTTGCATGTGTTTTCAGGTTTTTCAATTCTCTGAATTCTCTGAGTTAGAACAAATACAAACCTCAAACTGTCATAATGCTCATTAAGAAGAAATATAGAGAATCCATGGAGACTACTTTTTATTTGACTTGAGGCTCTTATTATTTGCTTTTGATTTGTTTTTTTCTTGAAAAATTCAGGATAACTCTAGTTTTCTTCTCCTTCAACTTTTGATAACAGTTTCTCTTTCATATACTTTTTTTTTCATTAAAAGAGCATTTTCAGAGAAAGATAAGAAATCAAATGCTTCAGACATTGACAAATACTTAGCTTTATGAAGTCAAATTTTCTGAATTAAAAAAAAGGTTCCTGGGTACTGGTTAAACCATAGACATATTTTTATGCGACTGTAGATCTAAACTGGGTAGAAATTAAAATACTATTTTCTTGGACACAGAAAATCCCTGGAGGAATGAAAGGTAAGTCAAGGGGGTCCATTGAAGGGAATTTAATTTTAGGCAATGACCACTGTTTGGATATCACTCTGCTATGTCAAAAGAATTGTGTCCAGTGTAAGGATGGCAGCTCATTGATTATCTATAAAGTTCTTTGCTCTCATATATTGCCTGGTGAGAACAAGTCTCAGCCAGTCAATCAAAGCCTTTAGATCAAGTGTGAAAAATCCTTGGATGAACTGAAGTGATGCTGATAAGAAGAATATTTCAATTGGCTAGGGAAATTTGTTCATGCCCTGTAGGTCATCTACAAGATAGATAGAAGTTCAGTCAAGTTATCTGAGCATCTGATGCCAGAGATGGTTTTAATTACATGGCACTGAAGAGAAAGGATTGGAAACGTCTAAAACTGATCCAGAAAAAAGCTTCAGCCCAGGGACAAACCACAGCAGTAGAAAGAGAAAGTAGCGTCAACTTGGGGTAGAGAGAAACAAAGGAGTGCCATTATCCCTATAGGTACCTCAGAGTAGAGCATTTGCGCTAAAAGTCCATCAGTCAAGGAGCATTTCATGAGTGTTTACTCTATGCCAAACAGCATGATAAATAGTGGAGAAACAAAAGTAGCCTCTGTTCTCCAGGAGTTCACAGTCTGTTGAGGGAGACAACATGCAAACAACAATGTATATGCAAGATTTACGTAAGATAAGTTGCTGTGAGAAGGAATGTGTTAGCATTAATAGAGGAGGACAGGTGAAAGGAAAGGGTTCTCTTGCAGAAACTGAAGATTTAGCTAAGACTTGAAGGATGCTTAGAAAGTCAGGAGGTGGAGATAAGGAGGGAGAGAAAAGGTCTGCCTTGTTCCCTGTGCTTACTATTCCTGTGCTTATTATCTATCAATTTCTTTGTTTAGTCATATCCAATACTTCAGTTATCTGGGGTTTTCTTGGCAAAGATACTGGAATGCTTTGTCATTTCCTTCTCCAGCTCATTTTTTTCCAGTTGAGGAAACTGAGGCAAGCAGGGTTGTGATTTGCCAAGACTAGTCTTCCTGACTTCAGGTCTGATTCTCCTTCTACTGCATCAGCTACCTGCTCCTTTTATCAATCAACAGACCCTATTATATACTATGCTGCTTCTTTGCCCAAACATTTCCAATAAACTGAGTTTTGTCTCCACCACAAAGAGGTCAAGGTTTAAGCAGAGAGAGTATAAAGGTCAATTAAGGCAGAAAGCCAAACTAATGCATAAATATTCTGAATTGTCCTGAGGGATCTGAATGACTGTACTCCTAACTTTTCATCTAATACAAACTCCTTAAAGCAGCAAAGGAAAAGAAAGGAGCTGAGGGATTGTTACACTGCTTATAGGTAATAAGTGAGCTAATTATTATAATAGAAAGTTATACAGAGAACTTTTAGTCCTTGAATAAAGGATTGACCTCTGAGAGTGCTGGGTTTGACTTTGATCTAGGTATGTGACTTTGGGTAAGCCATACAACTAACCCTTCTTGCTCTCAGTTTCTTCATCTGTAAAATAATGGGATTGAACTGATTTGTTTCTAAGATTAAACTTCTAGGATTCTAAATGAATGTTTAAAAGTTCCCAATCAGCTAATCCCGAAGAACCTGATAATTTAGCATTATCATATAACATAACTCCAAACTGGATTCTTTGGTTTTCAATCATACCTGCTAAATTTCTTCAGCAAAGAGAGCTGCTTTCTATGCCATGTTCCTCCTTCACAAGAATGTGTGTTCATTTAATCATTAATCATGAGTTTTCATTGGCAATAAGTGTCTCCTAAAGTCTACCCTCCTGTAGGACCCAATGTATGCTGAAATAAAACATTAACAAGACATCATCACCAAGATAAAGAAATATGCTTCCATTCAATTCCTCTATAGAATGGTGAGGACTTTTTTTTTGTTTTTTGGAGTGAGATTGTTTTTTTAAATTTTTTAAAATTTATTTATTTAACTTTTTTACATTCATTTTCACAAAATTTTAGGTTCCAAAATTTCTCCCCATTTGTTCCCTCCCCCCACCCCAAAACACCGAGCATTCCAATTTCCCCTATCACCAATCTGCCCTCTCTTCTATCATCCCTCCCTTCCCTTGTCCCCATCTTCTCTTTCATCCTGTAGGGCCAGATAATTTTCTATACCCCATTAACTGTATTTCTTATTTCCTAGTACCAAGAACAATACTCAACAGTTGTTCCTAAAACTTTGAGTTCCAAATTCTCCCCATCTCTCCCTACCCACCCATTCCCTTTGAGAAGGCAGGCAATTCAATATAGGCCATATCTGCGTAGTTTTGCAAATGACTTCCATAATAGTCATGTTGTGTAAAACTAACTATATTTCCCTCCATCCTATCCTGCCCCTCATTGCTTCTATTCTCTCTTTTGATCCTGTCCCTCCCCAAGAGTGTTGACTTCAAATTGTTCCCTCCTCCCACTGCCCTCCCTTCCATCACCCCCCCACCCTGCTTGTCCCCTTCTCCCCCACTTTCCTGTATTGTAAGATAGGTTTTCATACCAAAATGAGTGTGCATTTTATTCCTTCCTTTAGTTGAATGTGATGAGAGTAAACTTCATGTTTTTCTCTCCCCTCCCTTCTTTTTCCCTCCACTAAAAGTCTCCTGCCTACCTCTTCTATGAGAGATAATTTGCTCCATTCCATTTCTCCCTCTCTCCTCCCGATACTTTTCTCTCTCACCTCTTAACTTCATTTTTTAAAGATATGATCCCATTATATTCAATTCACTCTGTGCTCTCTGTCTCTATGTGTGCGTGCGTGTGTGTAATCCTACCAATTACCCAGACACCAAAAAGTTTCAAGAGTTATAAATATTGTTTTTCCATGTAGGAACGTAAACAGTTCACCTTTGGTAAGTCCCTTATGACTTCTCTTTGCTGTTTACCTTTTCATGCTTCTCTTCATTCTTGTATTTGAAAGTCAAATTTACTTTTCAGCTCTGGTCTTTTCATCAAGAATGCTTGAAAGTCCTCTATTTCATTGAAAGACCATTTTCCCCCTGAAATATTATACTCAGTTTTGCTGGGTAGGTGATTCTTGGTTTTAGTCCTAGTTCCTTTGACTTCTGGAATGTCATATTCCATGCCCTTCAATCACAATGTAGAAGCTGCTAGATCTTGTGTTATCCTGATTGCATTTCCACAATATTGGAATTGTTTTTTTCTAGCTGCTTGCAATATTTTCTCCATGACCAGGGAATTCTGGAATTTGGCCACAATGTTCCTAGGAGTTTCTCTTTTTGGATCTCTTTCAGATGGTGATCAATGGACTCCTTCAATGCTTATTTTGCCCTCTGGTTCTAGAATATCAGGGCAGTTTTCCTTGATAATTTCATGGAAGATGATGTCTAGGCTCTTTTTTTGATCATGGCTTTCAGGTAGTCCCATAATTTTTAAATTGTCTCTCCTGGATCTATTTTCCAGGTCAGTTATTTTTCCAATGAGATATTTCACATTCTCTTCCATTTTTTCATTCTTTTGGTTTTGTTTTGTGATTTCTTGGTTTCTCAGAAAGTCATTAGCCTCCATTTGTTCCATTGTGATTTTTAAAGAACTATTTTTTTTCAGTGAGCTTTTGAATCTTCTTTTCCATTTGGCTAATTTGGCTTTTTAAAGAATTCTTCTCCTCATTAGCTTTTTGAACCTCTTTTGCCAATTGAGTTAGCCTATTTTTAAGGTATTACTTCCTTCAGCATTTTTTTGGGTCTCCTTTAGGAAGGTGTTGACCTGCTTTTCATGCTTTTCTTGCATCTCATTTCTCTTCCCAGTTTTTCCTCCACCTGTCTAACTTGATTTTCAAAATCCTTTTTGAGCTCTTCCATGACCTGATCCCATTGAATATCTATTTCAGATGTTTGGGGTATGGTGGCCTTGACTTCTATGTCTTTCCCTGCTGGTAAGCATTATTCTTCCTCATCTGAAAGGATGGGAGGAGATATCTGTTCACCAAGAAAGTAACCTAACCTTCTATGGTCTTATTTTTTTTTTCCCTTTTCTGGGCATTTTCCCAGCCAGTTACTTGACTTCTGAGTTTCCAGTGAGGACATTTTTTAACCACACATAACGGCACAGCATTCAAAAGTCCTAATGGATTTTATTAGCTCAGATTCTTTGAAACCTGTGGCCATTCAAGCTGGATATTTGGATTATCTGTGGGAAAAAAAAAATAATTGACTAAAGAAATAATAGTGTGAAAAATATTTCAGGAAAAAAAGGTAGAAACTATTTTAAAAACCATGTATATGAGAGATGCAAATATTAGAAGCATATTTTTCAGAGGGAGAAGTAAATTTTAAATAACTAGAACTAAATAATAAAACAATTAATTTTCCTACATTAGACTCCTTACTAATTCGTAAATTACTTCAACTTAGTTTGAAACCATGAGGTTTCCCTGCTATAGGTCTAGTATCTTATGAGAATTGACATAATACAATTTAAAAGTAATTTCAAATAAGGACATATTGTACAATTGGCTTCATTTGCAATGTTTTATTAGAAAAGGCAGGGAACTTGGAAACAGACATACTCCAAAATCCCACTCTACAACTACCAAGCTATCAAGGGTGATAGGTTAACTTGTAACTAAGCTACCAGTCTGTGAGTGTGTATAATGGGACATGATTATTGCACGTAGATTGTATGAGGCATTATGACAAATGTTATTCTGGGGAAAATGAAGGACTAAATGAGAGAATGAGTCACAATGGGAGTTGATGTATTTCAAAACAATTTTATGAAGAGATTCAATGATGTGTTTACTTTGAAATGCCATGTTTCTCAGAGATCATCTCTCGTTTTTAAAAGTGGAAGACATTTTTTTCTAAATATTACTCTTGTTCTTTCAGTCACTCTGAAATGTATTCCTATCCACTTATTATGTTTTGGCATTATATCCTTTATAAAATAACCATCATCAATTTGTGTTATTTGAAACCTGAGCTTACTAAGCATTTACTGCCCCCCCCCATAATTAAAACTTAGTTAGTTCTTGAATATTTTCCATCTTTAGCTTTCAGAGGGAACAAAAATTAACATATCAGTCCACTAAAAAGGACTATCTTTAGGCCTTTGTAAAATCTTCAAATATCAGTGTAATTTTTGCAATATAGAATCAGTGATATAAACATAATGCTTGCAATTTTAAAGCAAGATGCAATCATTTTTCACTATTCCAGCAGTTCCAAATCAGATTCATCTTTGGTCTACCAAACCTCATCCAAATGTTATTTAAGTTCAGACCCATTATTCTATCCAACAAAACAATTCACTTCAGTATTATAGATCAGTAACTATACTGTATCTTAAAGTATTTCCTTTAGCACTGAGAGTATACTTGATTTGCCCATGGTAGCATGACCACTATGTGTTAGATTCAATAATTTTTTTTCTACCTCTGAGGCCAGTTTTCTATCCATTCTACTACACCGTCTCTTGGCTATTTCACATATATAATATGAATTTATTTAGTAAATCATATACTCACTAAACAGACACATGTCAAGCACTTTATGTGCTTTGCATTGTGCTAAAGACTTAGAGAAATAAAAGGGCAAATTCAAAAAGGTTCCTTTTAGCAAGCTCATGATTTAGTTAAAAATATGTCTACTTCATATGTTTTTGTTTCTTAAATTCCAAATAGCCAGAATCTCATAATCATTTTTTCCCTGGGGAAATATATTTTTATCATTATACTTCTTTTTGCTGCCTAAATGTTATTTCTAAAGAAAATGTTTATTCTGATGTTGAAACATATCAATCCTCCTACTATACTAAATAAAGGCTTATTTAAAGTACTATACATCTATAAAGGCTTCACAATTTAAAAACATGTTTAAAAAAAACAGTGAGAATCCAGTGTAGGAAGAGAGATTTTTTTTTTTTTTATTAAGAACTCTCTAAAGTTCTCTCAAGCCATGTTTCTCTTACCAGGCTGTCATTCACTCAAATAATCACAGCATTACAGATGTTTTTATGCGGTTTTGCTTGCCTTTTAACATAAAAAAGGAGAAATAGAGAAATTTTCTTTTGCTTTGATCTCAACTCAAGAAGCAAAGTCAAAATTCAAATTGGTTTCCAAGTCTGAAAATTTAGAACCACTAAAAATGGTATTGTTTTCATTACAATCTCTATTTGTAAGTAATGCCAAACCCTGAAAGGTCTTCAGGTATGTAATTCCTTACAAATACAGTAACTGAAACAAAACAAACATTTAGGTAGTTTTTTTCATGACTATTCTATAGTTAATTTCCAGTAATAGTGGCAGTTTATTAATATCTGTTCAATAACATTCTAAGTCTGAGGAATTGGCTAATTTTCCACGTAAATTAAGGGGGAGAAGAAAACAATAATATTGATTGAGTTTTGACTATAACATCAATTTTGTGTTCCTATCTATTTTTTTTTTCTAGCTGACTCGGTAAATTTATCTATTCACATCTACATAGGTTGAATAGTCTTGTTCAACGATCAATTCAAACATATTTATCAAATGTTTGTTTGGTACAGTGGAAGGAATTAAGAGTCTGCAGACCTAGAGTTGAATCTCAGTGCTTCCATTTACTAGCTATGTGAACTAACACAAATCACTTCACTTTTCCAGACCTATTTTCTTATTTGTAAAGTGAGGTAACAGGTGAACTAAATGTTCTAGTCTAGCATCATCATCCATCCAGATAATTAATATGTAACCTCAGAACTATTTTTGACTAGTTTCTATCCTTCACAAGCCATTTTTAATCTGTTAACAGGTCCTGGTAGGATCTACTTCCAAAACCTCTCTAATATTTGTCACAGAACCACTCATAGGACTTTTGTTACTTTCAGACTGGATTATTATAATGTCCACAGAGTTGCTCTCCTGGCTTCTTTTTCCTTCCATATTAAATCAGTGTTCCTCACTGCATCCAAAATGCTCATCTCTCATAATGTAATTTCCTTGCTTAAGACCTTAAATTGATAAGATTTGGAGATGGAAGGACTTGGAGTCAATGAAACTTGGTTCAGATCCTACCTCAGACACTATCTGTGGAACTCTGAGATTCCTAACCTTAGTTTCCTCATCTGCAAAATGAGGGAAATAATATAAATGACCTTACAAGATAATATTTTAGGATCAAATGAGGTAATATATGTCATGTGTTCAACAAACCTTAAAGTGTAATATAAATGTAGTCATTGTTTTTATTAATTATCATTACTTTAATGTCTCCAGAACCCGGGATAAATTGAATATAATAAACTTACGAATTATAATTTGAACTGAATTGATTAGCAGTTCGGCTCCATCAAGGGCACTTGTGTATGCCAGTTGATATTGAACATTGGTTGGCTAATTTTATTAATCCTGGATATTACTTCAGGAAATATAGCAGATTTAGTTTAAAATATACTGCCAGATTTATCTGCATATGTTTTCTTGCCTTGTGTATACAACTCTGTTTTGGAAAGGAAAATAATACTGTCTTATTTTACATCTTATTTTGTTGTATAAAATTATCTTTCCTTACTTGTCATAGATAACAAACTTAGGTTTGCTTAAAGAGTGATTTTTAGCTAGCAGGTGGCAGTATTTATGATGTTGCATGTTCAGAAGTACTTTCAGGGTCTCACCTCACCTTATAGCTCCAATTAAAATTCCCTATTACTTCCCTTTCCAAAACAGTCCTCCCTAGCTACTACTCCTCTGTATGAATTGTCTTCCCCTATTAAAGTATAAGCCATTGGAAAGCAGAGATTTATATTGCTTATTTATAGATAGATAGATAGATAGATAGATAGATAGATAGATAGATAGCCTTAGCATTTAGTACATAGTGAATGCTGAATATATGCTTTTTCATTCATTCATCAATTCATTCACTTCTGGAACAAGGTCATATATTAAGGAACAAATGACTGAGTCCTATTGTTTTCTTACATCCACTTATTTTGGACCTGGGAAAGAAGGTGATGGCACTTTTATTTTCGAAGAGAAATAAAGATCTGGCCTGGGCTATATGCATGAAAATATTGAGGCACATGGAGAAAAGGCTGATGTGGGTAATGGGTAGATTAGAGAGGGTTAAAAGGAGAAAGTAGTAAAAAATCTGAAGTAAGAAGAGGGATAGGGGAAGAAATTCAGGGCCAGTCCCTACTGAGGGCAATGTTAGTATTGCTGTTGCCTGGATAATTTCAACACCCTGTTTGTTTTAAAGTGAAAAACTAGCATTTAAAAGAGAGAAACTCAACTGATGAATGTGATTATATAAATAGCAGTAATGAAATGGAACTCAGAAAATTTAGGGTGACTACGGGGGCTGGGGAATATCCTTCCCTTTGCCATGTGGGGAAATAATTAAAACTAGTAAATTATTTTCTCTAGTGAATGATGCTGTATTAGATGAACAGATGGCTTAATAAATCTTTTCTATACCTAATTACTTTGACGAATTACTAGAATAAAAGAATTATTGTTCAGTATATTGATATAATTCTATTAATTTACTTGAATCTTTTTAGGGAGATTTAAGAACAAGTTATACAGCACATTCATCTCCTACCTATTGTTCTTAGTGGAAAGGTAGTAATATTTGTCAACCTGAAAGGAAATACATCAATGCAAGATCAGAATTTCAGCAAGGACTATAATTCAACAAAAATAGAAAGACTAAGGACTTTTTAAGGCATAATTTAAAATGCATTCACTTCTGGTATGTCTCTGGAGGTGATGTATTCCTGTCAGGAAGTTCCTATTTATAGTTAGATAATTTTCCCTCTTAGTACTTTGAACAGGATATATATTAACCTTTAGCGGCTTAATTTCATACCATTCTTTTACCTTTTACTTACCTTGTATTTAGCCAAAAAAGGCCAAGAATTTTCTTATTGCTTTACTATTATCTACTTGTATACATCATTCAGAATTGTGAGTGAAAATACCGAAGCTCAGGTTTGAGAGACTTAGAACAAAGTAATCCACTAGACGGCTGGGGGGCAGGATGGATAGAGTATGGGGTGTGGAGTCAGGAAGATCTGAGTTCTCACTCAGTCTTTCTAACTCTGGGGAAATCACTTAATCCTATTTGTCTGATTTTCCTTATCTGTAAAAGGAGCTGGAGAAGGAAAGGGCAAACTATTTCAATATCTAACAAAAGGAAAAAAAATGGGGTCATGAAGAATCGGACATGATTTAACCCGACACCAACAAAAATCCACTGAAAGTGTGATGATAGGACTTTAGCACTCTGACATGTCAATAATAGTAATTAACATTTACATATCATTTTAAGGTTTAAGACACACTTTTGGAATATTTTATCATTTTTTTTCAAAACAACCCTGAGAATAGTTGATATTATTAATTCCATTTTCAAGTTGAGGAAAAGGGAGTAGGCAGAGGTTCAGTGAATGGTCTAGGGTAACACATCTAGTAATTGTATGAGACCAGACTTGAAATGAGTTCTTCTTGACTCGAGATCCAACACTTTGTCCATTGTACTTGTCCAGAAGACAATGGAATTGTAGAAATTCACCTCAATTTTCCTGTAAGGAAGAAATGGTGAAAATCTACAAGTGGGACAGTGTTGGTGCAGTGGACATAGCACCAACTCTGGAATCAGGAGGATCTCAATTCAAATCTACCCTCAGAAATTTAGGAGATGTGTGACCCTGGGCAAGTCACTTGTACAGATTGCCTCAAAAAAAGTCTAAGGGTGAAGAAAATAAAATATTCTTAACATAAAACATCAAATTTTGGTTGGTCTGCATATTTCCAGAGGTTATAGAACAGAAAAGAGAAACAATGTGGTGTAATGGATAAAGAGCTATCTTTGGGAATCAGAAAGATTTAGGTTTAATTCCTGCATATCAAACATACTGCCTTTGTGACCTTAGGTGAGAAAATTCACCTCTCCGTGGCCCAAGCGATTCTCAGAAACTCTCAGACTAGATGGATTAAAAGGAATTTAAGCATATCTCCAAATACTGAGCTTTCTGTTCCGTCCATCAGGCAAAAGAAAATAAAGTTAGAATGATTATTTTTATTTCAGAGTAAAATTATAATAAAAGAATTGAGTCCTTCTGGTCTTAAGTGGGGAATTACAATGATTTCCTCTTTGGGAGTTTTATACACCAATGAAATCACAAGTCCTAACCATAGGAGAATAAACTTTGATCCAAGAAAACAGGTAATTTCATTTTCATGTCAGCCCTTCTATAAATTTGGTTCATGGTCTCAAAGACTTGCTATGGCCCAAAACACCATGACCTTCTGACCAGTTTGGTGATTAGGTTCTTTATATTGAAAAAGGTTGGATAAAGGACAATAGATATACTGTCCATTCTATCGCAAGTTATGGACTTCACATTTTTCCAGCTCTGTGTATGTATACATACATCACTGACCAGGCTTCTGAGGACTTAGCATCACATTTTTATAGCAGGATGGTGTTTTGAAGTAGGTATTGAACAAAAAGGATTCAGAAATAAAAACTGAAATACTGGGTAAATAGTACTGTAGGAGATTTTTTTTTTAATACCAGTGGCTTTACTTGACCTACTGCATTTTGTAAGATAAGCTACCACAAATTCATCTGCAACTTCTGATCTTTGTAGGAGTTTTTCATTTATCATTTAGTCAGGAAGGAGGAAAATGTAATACTCACATTACGTGATTTTTTTTTCCAAGTGTAACATGTCTGCAATGTAATTTCATGGATAAAAGACTGGTTCACAGTTACAGTAGCCTGGATTCAAATCCTGCTTCAGAAAGCTACTAGTTCTGTGATGCAGAGCAAATCACTTGACCTCTCAGTATCTTCCAAGCAACTTTCCAAGAGTTTAAGTTACAGGTGAACTGCTACTCTGCATACACGGAGCAAGTTTTCTGAAGTTGCTTACCCTGATGAAATCAAAACTTTGGTCAAAAACAAAAACTATGAAACAACATCTATGAAATTTATATACTATTATATTTCTATAACTGGGATTGGATTCCATGGTTTTCAGTTATAGATTAGATTATCAGTCAATCAAGAAGGACTTATGTCCTAGCACTTTGTGTTAGGTGCTACCGTAAATAATGCAACAATCTCCACTCATAAGCAACAAATGCATAATACATTTATACAGCAAAAATGTCAAATGAAAAATTGATTAATTTATGTACAATTGTCATTTTTATTATATTGGTGCAGCCTACCCAAGAGCAATTGATATTTGTCCATTTGTTTAGATCTGACTTTATTTGTGTGAAGTGTTTTATAATTGTTTTCATATTCATATAATTCTTGGTTTTGTCTAAAAATATATGCAAAGTAGTTAAATGCAAAGTAGTTTGGGAGAGGGTTCTCTTGTACTTGGGGAACCAATCATGAGAGGCTCTATGCAGAAGATTTTTCTTGTTTCTACTTTTAATAATAATAAAAAAAAATACTCTATGAGGTAGAAGGAAGTACTTTCCAGGTACAGAAGAAAGTCATTGCTAAGTTGTGTAGGGAATAGAGAGAAGGCCAGTTTGCCAATATCACAGAGTGTAGGGAGAGTAACATCCATTGAATCTCTAAAGACAGATTGGGGTAAGATTGAGTAGGGCTTTAAGTAGAGGTGTATATATTTTTTCCTAGAAGTAAGATAGAAGCCCCTGAATTGTTTGAATGTATTTAAGGAAAATTCCTTTGGCAACAAATTGATGGGAATGAGGAGAGACTTGAGGAAGGGAGATTAATTAGGATGCTGTTTATAATAGTCCAGGCAAGAGGTGATGCGCACCTAAGAGGCAGCTAGGTAGTGCAATGGGTAGAGCACCAGTGTAGGAGTCAGGAGGACCTGAGTTCAAATCTCACCTCAGATAGTCGACACTCACTGGCTGTGTGACCTTGGGCAAGTCACTTAACCCCGATTGCCTCATTCTGGGTCATCTGCAGTCATCTTGATGAATATCTGGTCACTGGATTCATATGACTCTGGAGGAGAAGTGAGGCTGGTGACCTGCACAGCCCTCCCTCACTCAAAACAGTCAGGTGCAAGTCATGTCATTATTGCTCTGATGGCATGGTCTTCTTCAGCAATGAAGGACAAATACACATGATAAGTACCTGAACTAAGGTAGTAGCTAGGTTTGTGGAGAGAAGGGACTGAAAGTGAGACATATTGTGAAGATAAAAAACAGCAAAATACAGCAATTGATTGGATTATATGGGGTAAAGGAGAATTAAAATTCCAGAATAATATCAAGATTATAAACTCTAACAGACTAGAAAGATAGTGGTACCTTTGACAGTAATATGGAAATTTGGAAGAAGAGAGAATTTGAGGAGAAATATGCATTCTGTGTCATAGATATCTGGTTCTTTTTTGAGTTTAAATATCTCTAGGACATCCAATTTGGGATGTCAAGTAGACAACTGAGTATATGAAACTGAGGTTCATAGAAGAGGCTGGGAGAGTAAATGCATGTATATGTTCATATGTGTGTGTTTGGATACACATATATATGTGTGTGTACATATATGTGTATATATAATTATACATTTCATCTTTATAGAAATGAATAGTCAAACTCATGGGAGGGTGATGACTTTATCAAGAGGGAACTCAAAGGGAGAATAGATGAGAACTGAGGATCTGGGTCAGAATTTTGGGAACACACAGGGAGCATTATATAGGTATTGAACCAGCAAAGGAGACCAAGTAGGATCGGTGAGATATATAGAAGCAGAACTAATGGATAGTAATGTCACAAAAAGCCAGAGAGGAAAGTTTTCAGGACAGTTTTCAACAGTGTCAAGTATATCAGATAAGTCAAGAAGGGTAAACACAGAAAAGACTGTCAGGTATAGAAGTTAAGAGATCATTGGTAACTTTGGTAAAGAATAATTTTTATCAAGTGATGCGGTCAGAAGACAATGAAGGTTGAGGGGCAAGGAAGAGGAAGCAGGAAGTTCAAGGATTTTGGTCAAGAAATGAAACAGAAATGTAGCAGTACAATAACTTGGAAAGAAGATAGAGTGTAGGAAAATGTTTATCTGTTTTGGGATGGAGGAGACGTTAGTGTTCTTGAAGTTGATTGGATGGGATAACATTCTTTAGGAGAAATCATAAAGAAATCACATAAGCCCAATTTGGGAAGCTAGACAAAGCAAGTCAACCAACATAAATACTAGTTTTGCCACAGAATGGAGTGCTGTGAATATTATGGGATAAGAAAGTTATTCTGACCATTTAATTCACTACGAAAAATTTAAAAAAATTAAAATAGACTATACATGTGAAAATTAGCAGCAGCATTCAAGAATTCTGTAATTTAACAATAAAATAAATCCAGGAGCAATGCACTGTAAGATAAATTAAGATGCAAATTCTTCCTCTCGACAAATCTGTTTCTAGAAAACCTTATCATGGTATTTTTGTACTATTTATGGATTCCTTTTTCGTTAAATAGAAATAATTAGATATTTATTAAAGGTATCAGGGTGCAGTAAAGACTTGACTCCTTCAGAATTGCCCACCCCTGAAGGAGTGAGATATCCAAACTTCCTATTGAGATTGTAGCTTAGAGGAGGACAATTGAGAGTATAAAAATATTAGTGGGTCACTGCTAATGACTTACCAGGAAGGCTGAAGGCAACGCTATTTGCTGTCAGCAATTTGACAGTCTCATGAGAAAACTCACAAACATATTTGTATTTGTGAGTCCTTATCCAAGGGGATTCTGACAATTACCAAACTAAAGATTCTTTGTTCTTATTTTTAAATTTGGTGAGGATTCCCTCACATCTATAAAGGTAAAAGCTATATAAAAATATAAAATGTATATAAAATATAAATAAATATAAAAAATAATATAAAATATACAATTATATATAAAATCTATAAAGACCCTTGATCAGACTTTCCTTTTAGACCTCTAGGTTCCTACAATAAGAATTATACTTAAGACTTTCAACTGTCAGCCCCACCACAGAGGTAGAATAATACTGGAGTCACTGGCATTTCCCACAAAGAGTCATTCCACTGACTGAACAAACTGGAATGATAATATGTGGAAATGCCTTGACACAATCAGTGACCTTTGGAAATTCCTTTCTAGGTGGCTTTCTCTTTCTTTAATTTCTCTGTTCTTTTGTTCATAATGGTATGTCCAAAGAGGATATTATCTTTCTTTGTATTCTCAGCATTTGGAACAATGGCCAGACACCTAGTAAATGCTTAATAAGTATAAATTTTAAAAAAAAATAATTAAATTAATTGGATATGTTCTCATTTGTTGTTACCACAAGGTCCTATACTTTTGTTATATGATCTCACTGAAATAGATGCTTCATCCAGTCATAGAAACCAAAATTTTTCTATTCCAGTCAGTTAACCAATAAACATTCATTAAGCATCTGCTATGTTTCAGGCACTGTAGGGATACAAAAAAAGGCAAAAGACAGTCCCTGCTCAAGAAGCTTATAATCTAATAGGGGAAACAAATACATATACTAAGTAAGTTACATACAGGGAAAAAAAGGAAATAATTAACAGAGAAAAAGTACTAGAATTAAGAGCAGTTGGAGATTTCCAGTCTTTCCTGTGGGACACATGTTCATGTTCTCCCATAAATTCATCACAAGGGGTCGCATCATAGAGATGCCAATGGTACCAGGGAAATAGCTGGGTTGTCCATTGATTGTCCATCATCACTTTACCTATATGAATGGATCATCACTACTCCCTGATGACATCTCCTGCATTATCTCTTATTTGTAATAGACTGTAACTTAGTCACACTTATCATTAGTCTGTCAGTTACCTTTTGGAAACTGATATTCTAGGATTATCAGCATTGATATTAAAAACAGAGGCTTTTGTTTCAGGAAGAAATTTGTAGGCATTAAAAAAAAACTGTGCATTTTCACAAAGGTTATTCTCCTTCCTGTTGAATTCCTGGCCAAACTCATTACTCATATGCAGCATCTGTCCAAGATATCTGTGCTTATGGATGACCTCTATGAATTATCTAAGCTAACTATATATTTATAATGTCTAAACCAGTCCTTCTTAAACTGTGGTCCATGACCCCAAGTGGGGTCATGAAAAATCTGGCAATAGTGAAAGACTTCTGAAACTGTAGTGACCAAAATTAATTTAAAACCAAATGTGTAATGAAACTGAGGTGTTTCTGGCAGCACTTGTCCCTGATACATTGTGCAACTTCACTACAGCATTGATTCTCAGCCGAAAGCATGTGCACTTTGCACTGTGCATGCCTTCAGGCCACACAATGCCAATGAACTCTGCCAAATGCAAAAAAGGGTCCTCTGGATTGGAAAAAAGTTTAAGAAGCTCTATGATCTATACTATATATATATACACAGTGAAACACAGAGATACAGAAATCAAGAAGGAAAGTATGTGTGTGTGTATGTAGGTGTGTGTGTGTGTGTGTGAGAGAGAGAGAGAGAGAGAGAAAAAGAGAGAGAGAGATTTGGATAAAGAAGTATGCATATATGTGTATACAGCTATCTATTTGGCATGAATCTAGGATTTCTTCCCTATGGAGAACTTACACTAATTATTTCACTAATACAGATCAACACCTCTTCTATAATTTATACTCTTAGAGATTTGTTAGAGTCAATCAGAGATTAACTGTCTTGTCTCAAGTCACACACCAGTACTATAGGTGTCTGTCAAAAGTGGAAATTGAGCCCAGGCCATATTGATTCTTAGGTCAGGCCTTTATCTGCTATGACATACTGCCCTTCTACTGCCTCTGGAAAGTATCATCAAGAAAATTTATCCTATGGAGAAAGAATTATAGAAACCAAATCAAATTCAGAATTTTCCCCTGCCTAATTCTTGTCTTGGCATGAAGATAAAAATTGCTTCATCAAACAAAACAAGAGACTATTTAGGCCAGTACTATTGTCCAGGTCCATCACTAAAGATGGGTCCTAGAAGAAAGTAGAAGTCTACCTTTGGATAGATAATACTTTTCTCAGATTTGCTTTGGAGATGACAGTATGGTTGTTTTAAAAAAATGTTTCCATGAAGCAGGTTATGTTTAATTTTAGACTACTGACACATATGTCCTCATTTATGCATCAAGATTAATTTGAAATAAAGCATTCTCTTCCCACTGGGAATTCAAAGCCAACAAGAATATACTAATGCATATTTCTTGCAACCATATTTCTTGCAACCATAAAACGTCTTAGTAGAACAAAAGTTCCATCATATGCAATGCCAAAGAAAAGATATCTGAATATCTAAAAATATGTCTAGCTAAAAGTGTATAAAGAGTCTCCACTGTTGATATCAAGTCACCTTTAAAATAACTGATTTGCATGTACTAGTTTTTCATAACTTTTCAATTACTTTCTACATATGATGTCACTACTATGCACAACATTGAATTTTCTGAGGAATCTTGTGAAAATACATTTTGATTGTAATATCTTCCCCTACATTAATTTAGTTATCATATTTTAATATATGAATTTATACATACAAGTGTGCCTGGACCTGTAATTTTGTTTGTATAAGCAATTGCAGGTAAGGAAATACCCTCTACCAATGTAGGTTAAAAAGGTTCAAGAAATATAATTTCTGGGTAATTTAATCCTTTTATTAACAATGCCAGCATCTTAATAAAAGAATAGTTATTTGACCATCTCTCTTAGACAAAGACGCCCCCACCCACCATGGCAGTGGGCTCACAGTTTATATGCTCTTCAAAGAGTAGGTATTCCATCAGGTAGCAATCAACTCTAATGGGTTAAAAGTTTAAAGGGGGGTGGACTTTGTCAAAGAGAAGTGAGCTTATTTCAATGAAGGCATGAGAAGGATATCATGTCACTCTTGGACACAAACTATCCCTATACTCTGGTCACCTTCATCCTTGGGCTATCTCTAGACAAAAGGATCTATCTCCACTCACGCTTAATTGAATGGACTTGATATTTAGACTAGATATTTAATGTAAGGTTGGGTGGGGCCAGATGGAGGAGAAGGTTTAGCTCAACCTTCAGAGACTGAGGTCTTGCAATGAGGATAAAACCAAAAGGGGGAAATGTGACTCTAAATCATTGGTTATGAATAATCATTTCTCTCCACATACAATATATGAGAGCTGGGCACTGAGAGGTTAGGTGTCTTGCTGTGTATCACATATTCAATATATCTTCTTGACTCTCAGGGCAAGGCTTTATCTGCTATGTCTCACATGTCTTTCTTGAGCATAAATGCTGATAAAATTATGTTACTGGCTTATATAATTTGTAACATTTCCAAATTCTATTATTTTTCAACTATTCACTTTTTCACTTCTTTGAGAACCTGAATTGTCCCTAAGGGACAATATATGGGCTATAATATGTCCATATATATTCAAGATAAAAAGTTTTTTAAAAGTAAATGTGAATCAGGTTAAAGAATGTATTAATCTCAAAGTAGAAGATAACATTTGGTTTAAAAGAACCTTGGCGTTTGATATTTATTTATCTAGTGCAGAGAAATAGGTTTCCTCTTTGAAAAGGCATGTTAAGCAATAAGTAAAGGTCTCCTACTGTCTCTGATGATTCAGTGAATTTTGACTATCTTTTCAAGTGAAAGATACAGAGTGTCTTTTGTTCATTTTTTTCCAGGGGAAAGTATTGAATAATGAAGAGAGGTGTGTAATTTATCTCTCAGATAACTGCACTTGAATAGTGTGAATTTAAAAAAATAAAATAAATCAAGCCAATAAATTGGATTTGTCTGTGTGCTACGCAATCAGTTTCATGTTTTAAAATCTAAAATACTCTGAGACATGTTTATTGAAGTTTTTATCCCTGATAAGGGGATTCGTTTCTTCAGAGTTAAAGAATAGTGCCTACCTTGGGAGGAACAAAGGAATGCTTCTTCCTTGTTAAATCTAAGAGGTCAGTAATACCACTGTGCCAAACAGTAGCAAAGAAGTGGATCCAAAGAACCATTTTCACCACTGTCCTTTCTCAGAAGACTAACAAGTATGGCTCTTTATGTAAGAAGGCTTGTTTTAAGAGATCCTTTCGTCCTAATGGTACTTTTTAAGACTGAGAGTAGGTAGTAGAGACAGTGACTCTCATGAGTAACTGATGATTTCAATTAATTTGATGAATGATTATTGTACATGTTCTCATTCATTCATTTGTGTATTGAAAGAATTTGTTGAACATCAAATGTGATCCAGGCACTTGCTAAGCAAGGGGAATATGAAATGTTCCCTACCTTCAGAGAGCTTACATTCATAGAAAATAGGAAAAACAGAATTGAAAGTTGAAGAAAGATATTGAACTGGACAATTCCAACATACATGCAAATATATTCCTTTTAAAGGAGAAATATCGGGGAAAAGGAGCTGTATGTGTTTGTATCTGCATGTGTAGGTGTGTGTATACATTTCTTCACATATATATGCTTTATATATGGTTTGAGTCATATGAGGAAGGCAATGTAGGAAGGTAGGGAGATTATACAAAGAAATGTAGATATGAGGGATATTGCAGTGTGGGCAGCTAGGTGGCACAGTGGACAGCGTGCCAGCCTGGATTAAGGAAGACTTATCTTCCTGAGTTCACATCCAACCTGAGACACTTACTAGCTATGTAGGTAAGTCTCTTAATCCTATCCCTCATCTGTAAAAGTTGGTAGAGAAGGAAATAACAAACTGAAAACTACTCGAGTATCTTTGCCAAAAAACTCTAAATGGAATCATGAAGAGTTAAACAAGACTGAAAATAGCTGAACCACACACACGCACGCACACACACACACAATCTGCCAAGTGCGCTTCCAACTAGCATTCCCTGTTGTATTTTGAAAGGGCTAGAATAAAAGAACAATTTTCTAAAAAAAAAAAAGTGGTATGCGTGTTTTGCCAGAATAAAGTGAACCCAAGCCTTCTTTCAGCCAAAGAAAAACAAAATTTATCAAAACACCATCCAAGATGGGCATGATTCTAAAAATCTGCTATATTGACCAAACTCTTAAGGAATCTCAGAGTTAGACTTGACTCTTAAGGAATCTTTGTGAGTCTTGTATTGGCAAGCCCAGATTGAATCTGAGCACCTTAATGGAAACAAGATAAATCTTATATATAGACAAACTATGAGAGGGATCTAGGAGTGGCCAAGTAGACTGGAGTGAGTGGAGGAGAGGTCTTTAAAGAAAAGGGTGGGGTGACTTTATAGTAAACAATCTACATGACTTTTTAGTTTCAATTTCTAAAAATGGCTGCTCTATATAATACTCATTTATTATGATGTCTAGTAAGCTTCCTGAATGTGAAGTTTCTGAACTATGAAGGACTGGGCTTGGTTTGGGGATAACAGAACTGGGAGATTGACCATTAACAATGAAAGACCAGTTGAAAGAATTATAGCCTCAGGCAAAGACCAGAGACTTGATCAAGTAGGAAAATTCAAGGAGAGTTCTAGAGGGTTTCCAGAACCGGTATCCCATCATCCACAAATGGGAAATTTCAAAAATGATATCTATATTTCACATTTCTAATGCTATTTTTGTCTGTAAAATTGTTGTAATAATTATTGCTGTGGAGACCTCAGAAGATTTTTTTGTGAGAAATGTATATAAACCTTAAAGTGCTAACTATTAATTATTATCTATAACTATATAATTATATATACATACGATTGCTATTTCATTTTAGTGACTACTGTATGCCCTTGAATAATTTGCTCCTTTATATTTTCTTTTTTAAAAAATATTTTAAATTTATGGAATAAGACAAGCATTTTCTAACATAAAACAATAAAAAAGAAAGATTGTACATGAAACTGCAAATCTATTACATACAACTTGCTGTTCCTTTCAAATACACAACAAAAATGATTATATAAATTTCTTTTTTTCCTTCCCTCCTCATCTTGTGGCCCAGATACACGCGCGCACATGTACACACACACACTCACACGCACACACACTCACACACATACGCACACACACTCACACGCACACACACCTATCAGTTTCTTTTCTGAATTCAGATAGCATCTTTCTTCATATGTGCTGTATTGTTAATTTGGGTATTTTTAATAGAGATATTTTATGTTTTCTTTCTAAAACTTGAGAGGAAAGGAGGCAAATATCTAAATCCCGATCTGATGCCCCCTTCAACTTCTTAGTTTGCAACCATAGTAACACTGCAGTGCATGGCAAAGTTAATTGGAACATGGGTCTCTTAATATTTATTCCTTCAACAATCACTCTGCTCAGAACCATAGACTTCCATCATGGCTGCTCATCCACAGAGCACAATTGCTCTAGGTTAAAGGCGGAGTCCTTTAAAGTTTACCTTTCTGAGAACTGTACATTCAAATGGCATTCATTCTAATAAGGTAAGTTCAGTGCTTTGATTAATGAGGTCTTTTTTTATAAATATCTACTATGCACAGGAATGCACAATGAGGGTTCAATATCAGTATGTCATGGGATTGGCATCAGATAATGAAAGAACAATAATTCACTTTATTTTTCAACCTGCCCTGTCCTCCCAAGATAACGGGGTCACTTGGACCTTTGTCTGAAACAAAGATTTTCTTTTTTTTTTCCTTTATAGCTTTGGACTTTACCTCCCTTCTTACGAATGGTAAGATCAAGTCTTACAACAGGAAAGGCAAAGGAGGGGAAGAGGTGGACAGCAGGAAATACTGAAAATAAGTGATACTATTAAAAAATAGGGGAGAGATATGATTCTGCAGCCTTAGAAGTGCAGTAGACTCTGCAGAACAGAATGTAATAGATGCAAGGCCGGCAGCCAGCATCTCAGAATAAACAGAAAGTCCTCCTCAAGCAGACACAATGATTGCTCCTTATTTAGTTGTTCACAGGTGAATAATTAATTGCAGTAAACTTGAAATGTCATTAAAATCTTAGGGTTGGGTGGGATGAAAAAAGGAGTATAAATCTTGCCCTTCATCTTTATTACATGTAGATGTCAGACATGCTGAAATCATTTAATATTCCTGTTAATAACAATGTCTAATTAAGAAATCCATTAGATGTCTGTAAAGTTAATTTAACAGGGGGAGGGGGCTAATCCTAATAGACTGTTGTTGAATTTTTTTGGGGGGATGCTACAGGCTTTATGGATTTATTAATCAGATAATCCTACACTATAAAATGACCTATATATTTTAATTAAACTTGCACAGTTTGAAATGTGTACTGTTTGAGTGTATTTCAAAGATTTTTTTTTTTTTACTTAAAGATCAATGTTGAATATAGATAGGACATTAGAGTATGAGCTATTAAAGGGCAGGTGTCTCTTTACCTTTCCTTGTGCCCCCAATTCTTAAGATTGTGCCAAAAACAAAGTAAATCTTGGTAAAAGCTTATTGGCTGACTGACTAAGAGGGACTTGCTTTCTGTTGACATAAATGATTGCCCCACTTATTGAGGGGTTTGAAAATTGGATATCTTTAAGCTGCACAAAATGTTCTGAGTGCAGGATAAGGCTGATTTTTCAAAAATCAATAATACATTCAGAAACTTCACATTCAGGAAGCTTACTAGACATCATAATAAATTAGTATTATATACAGCAGCCATTTTTAGAAATTGAAACTAAAAAATCGTGTAGATTGTTTACTATAAAGTCCCCCCACCCTTTTCTTTAAAGATGTGCCATATTTTCTACACACTGGCACACAATCTGGAGATATGAGGAACTCTTTTCATCTATAATGTGGAAATTAGAATGCCAAGTTGCAATTTTGGGTGTTATAAATTTAACTGAAAAGGAATTGTCAAAAATAGGAGATACCCCTTTGGTGCTAGTAAAGTTTGGTCCATATCATGTTATAAAGTTGTTATTAGCTAAGGTAAAGGATAAAGGTATTACCTTTGAATGAAGTAAAGTAATATTTTGAAGTATGTGATTTCTGAGTAAAAAAGTAGCTGGCTATAATGCAGGGCAAACCACATTCCCACATCTAAAGTAATATTCAGAATATCTCTCACTATAACAAAGGAACTCTTACTACAATGTTTGTGTGTGTGCACACACATTTGTGTGTATGTATTTTGTCTCTTCTCCCCATAACGGTATTGCACTGTTTTTGTTCTGTTATATATGGGCTGTAGAATTATTAAGCTTATTTTTACATGAAAAGCAGTTTTTTAAATCTATCTTCTATTACTTAGTTATAGCTGTATTACAATAGACATCCAAAGGATTTCTGAATTACACATTGTTATTAATGAGCAAACTTCCTGATGGCATTCAAAATTATATTCATTTTGCCTTTTTTTTCACCTCAGGTTAATAGCTGTGTCACTTTTCAAGGTGCAATGTAACATAGCAGAAAGAACTCTAATCTGGGCAAGTTGAGTGAGGATTTCTAATCCCAGCTCTGCCATGAACTTTGATGAGCCACTGGAGTTTTCTCAGTCTCATTCTCCTCAGACATAAAATCAGGATCAGTGTTTCCCAAAGTCCCTTTCTTTGCTAAAATCCAGCTAATGAATATCTTAGCTGAAAACATATATGGTGAAGCTCTAAACTTGAAAAGAAATAGCTATACAACCCCATTACAGTGAAGGACATAACAACACCAAAACTGGCACTTCATCTAACTCTTTGAATACTTATCAATTGCTTATCCATAACAGTGGATAAAATGGGTGTGATGTACAATAGAGGTCACTAAAGTAAATAAAGAAGCAGGCTGGGGCAGTAAAGATCAGTGGATTTTACCTGGGCAGAATTAGACTCTAATACCAAACTCTAGCACTATCCTATTTTTATTGAATATCATCTCTTCTAAGGAATTCTTTTTTCTCTGCAAAATAACAGTATTAGACCAGATGTTCCCTAAGGTTTTTTCTAGGTCACCTGAGAGGCTTTTCAACTTGGTGCTTTGGTATTTTATCTTTATAGATAAGAGATTTTCCAGGCTACTATAAATTCACTATTTATTTTTTCCTGGACATATCCAAATCTGGCACTACATTTTATCTTTCTTAAAAGTTTTATTGACATGTTGTGTTTCTATATTGTAAATATTTCCAGATTGCACCCACCTGGTAAGAGTTCTCTTAGACAAAGGAAAGTAATTAAGAGAAAATGATAATACATTGACCTTATCTGAAAGTACAAGCAACATTTCACACTTATTGCCACCAGCCCCCCTGCTCTATTTCTGTTTTGCTTGATTAGTAGAAATGTATTTTCTTTTCTTCCCAGGCTTACCCAAATGGAAAAAAAAGGAGAAAAAAAAAGACAAATTATTTGTAACACAAACACACATACACAATGTGCGTATGCATGTTGTATATATGTACACATATGTGTATATGTATACATGTACATCTGTGTATGTGGGTACACACATAGATATATATGTGTATGTATATGTGTGTGATATATATATATATATATATATATATATATATATATTCAAGCAAAACCTTTTCCCTCATTGGCTGTGTTCACAAGTATATATGTTTTATTCTGCCCCCTAAGTCTATTACTTCTCAGTCAGATGGGTAACACGCTTCATCATCAGACCTCTGGAGTCATGGATGAGCATTACGTTACTCATAGCTCTTATAGCTTTCAAAGTTGTTATTACTGTAATTGTTTCCTGTTTCCGTCCATTTATTTCTCCATCAGTTTACAAAATTCTTCAAAATTGTTCATTTTAGAATATTGATGTTAGAGTCCAAATTGTTCCTCTGGTTCAGCTCATTTAGCATCAATTCAAATAAATCTTTCAATGTCTTTTTAAAATCATCTATTCCCCCTTTTCTTATCGGACAATACTATCCCATTACATTAATGTGCCACAATTTCTTCCGTAATTCTTCTATTGTTAGACATCCACTTAGTTTTAGGAGTTTTTTTGCCATATCAAAAAGGACTGCAAAAAATATTTTGGTACATATAGGACTTTTTCCTATTTTTTTTATCTCTTTGCTAAAGGGTTAGTAGAGGTATAGCTATATCTTATTAGCGTTCTCCTTTAATCTGCTCTGGGGGCATGACTCTCTAGGGGTAAAAAATATACATGTATACACATGTATGTATATGTAGATATATATACACACATATATTTAGATAAATATTTAATTTATATTAAATATATATTTACACAGATGTGTACACTTAAAAATTAAATCAATACATTTAAACATGTATAAACTATAAATATACACATACACATATCTGTATGTACACACATACGTATAACACTTTAAATTTTAATCTCTATTATTGTTTTTCTCTAACATTCTCTTAAATCTAGACAATCGATAAAACAATAAATTAAGCCCTGATTTCTAGTTTGCTGATTTCTGAGGTGTAAATGCTCACACTGAAAATTTAACAATTGATTTTTATAAGTGTTATGAACTTATTTTAACATACCTCTGATCTACTTCCATTTTACTTTCTAATATCTTCCAAAGGTATTATCGTTGTTCAAGAATATTGTCCATATTCAAGGCTTGGATCCCTCTTTGGTTCTCTCCTATCCCCTTCCCCTATATTAATTCGGTCAAGGTCAGTTAATGTTTCCATGATTATATCATCTATAACTCTGTATCCAATGAAGAACCTGTCATTGCCGAGAGGATAAACCAAACTCCTTAGGCTTTTATATAAAAACTTCTACACTCTTACTTATTTCTCTAAACAAAAATTCACTCCTCTAAACCAAATCTTCAGTGTAGCCATACCAAATTTATCATGTCTTCCCACTTTGGAACATTTCCTTACACTGTTCACGAAAGCAGAAATGTTTACCCTCCATTCTCCCAACCTAAGTCATTTATTACTCAAGTCTGCTCAAGGTAAGAAATTTGGGAAGGTTTCTTTGACTACCTCCATCCCTCAAAGACACTGCGGAACCTTTCATTTAGCATGTTGTCTATGCTCTGATCTAGATGGAGAGATAGATTGTACATAGTCTAGTCTATCAGTTAGTGAATCCCTTGAAGGCAAAAGCCTTGTTTGTAATCTCTCTCTAAATTCATTTATCTGTCACCAGGCAGGTCTCTTGCTGATTTGTTATATACATTTATTTTTTAATTCTCCATTTCAGCTTGGAAGCAGATGCTATTTGATAAAAAATTTCAAGTGGGAATATTTTCTACATTTCTTAGCATTTCATCAAAATGTATTGTCTAGGTAGAAACTAGTAAAATACTTAATTATGCTGAGGGCTACAGTTTATGAAATCATTAGTTGTCTGTTGTTTTTTTTTAAACAAACAATTACAAGTGCTTAAAGGCCATACATGGCATTTTCAGTGTAGCTGAGACAATATATGATGCAGTTTCCCAAGCTTTTCGTTTTCTCCAAAGCTTTTCCCCCATTACAGTTTTTCATTTTACAAAAGTCTTAATAAGTGGAATTAAAAGCTCTTTCTTTTCATTCATTTCTTTTGTAATTATGTTCAAATGTGATTAGTTTATTTGGCAGCAAGGAATTAAATGAGTTGGAGAGAGCATAGGAACTAGACTTTTCAAAGAAAAATATTGTTCAAATAGTGTGACCTGAAAGCCCTAAAATTCCCTATTTTCAGAATTTTTCTGGCTCCATACTAGTGTTTCTTATTCTTGCCAAGGATTTATCTCTTAGAAAGATGAATAACTTGTAGAGTTCCTTAATATATTGCATCTAGGCTACACTCTTAATACAGTCAAATATCGGTTCCAGAGTTGTGCTTTTCCACTGCAGAATCAAAAAGAGTTGATGAGTATAATGATTATAAGTCTAAAAACTCTTCATTTCATAGGTGAGAAAACAGAGGTCTAGAGAAGGGAAGTATCCTACCCATATTCAAATAACTAGTTAGTAGCAGAGTCAAAATTCAACAACTCTCCTAACTACTGAACCAAAGCCCTATTCTCTGAACTAATACTGCTTCCTTCTTTCATTTACAAAAGGCCCTGAAAGTAGATTCATCTGTAAAATATAAGAAAATGGAGACCCAGAGCAGGGAAGTCATTTGTTAGGAGTTGCATATATGGTGTGTAGCAGAGCTAATTGAACTCATGTTCTTTGAATTCTAGTGAAGCATGCTTTCCAATTTTTCTTTTTACTTCTCATTTTATCTCAGAAGGTATTTCAGACAATGAATTTTGGTTGCATTCATTTGAACCCTAGTGGAATGAAATTTTTATTGATTTGAAAATTTAAACTCACATAAAAAAATAGCAGAAATTAATTAGTACCTAAAGTTTGCATAACACTTTAGTTTTATAATGGCTACTGTGACGTAGCTGATAACTCATATTATTAATATCCTCAGATTCTACAAAGCCAAATCTCAAGGAGGAAACAAAGAAAGTCTTTGTTTTAAAACAAGCAGGGAAATAATTTAAAAAAACACTTATTATCATATATTTTTTTAAAAAGTTAAATGACTTGTCAAAGTGCATTGGCCAAAATCTGAAGTCAACTCTCACGTGACTGACTCCGATTCCTGGGCTTTTTTCATGACAACACATAGCCAACTTATTCACATTTCATGGATGATTGAAGGTTGGGGAGGGGTGGGTGAGGCTATTATGTGGCACCCCATATGCTTTAATGATTGAGTCATTTGGCATCAAAAAGACTGGCTGTCCCACTATTTTCTACCTTTTAAGTAGTATGGCAATAAGCAGAAACATAGAGTTTATGTTGTGAACAAGGTGGCCTAGAAGCATCAGTAGTGTTTCTACCCAAGTACAGAAAGAGCCCAGTTTGGCTCTCTCCAAAGTAACCTATGATCTCTCAATTACCAAATCTAATGATTTTTTTTCTATCCTCATTTTCTTGACCTCTCTCCAGCATTTGGCATCGTTACCCACCTCTTCTTTGTGAATGGTCTTTCCTCTCTGGATGTTCTGGATCCTTTCCTCTCTTGGTTTTCCTCTTGCCTTTCTGACTACTCCCCAGTCTTTTACTGAGTCCCCACTGATTGAAGGTTTTCCCTAAGGTTATGCTGTAGGCCAGAGTTTTTTGTTTTGTTTTATTTTTAGCTTTTTGTGTCATCTGGCATTGACAGTCTGGTGAAGCCTATGAATCTTTCTCAAAATAATGCTTTTAACTAGATAAAGTACATAGGATTCAATTATATGTATATATGTATGTATGTGTATGTGTGTATAAAAATTCACAGACCCCTAAGCTGAGGTCCTTTACAAAACTTTGGTCTTCTTATGGTCTGTATTCTTTTGTTAATCTCATCAGTTACCATGTGTTCAATTATCATCCCTATACACTTGATTTTATCTATCTATCTAGCCTTTGTTTCTCTTCTGAGCTCCAGTCCACTCCCCTTATCACCAAATGACTATTGGACATTTTGAGATGGATATTCTATATGGCATCTTAAACTCAACATTGACAAAACAAAACTCGTCTCCTTTTCTCCCCCACATTGTGTCTTTTCTTGGACTTCCTAAGGTACCATCATTCTTCCAGTCACCCATGCTCAAAATCTTTGTGAGATCCTCAACTCATTTTGTGATTTTTCTACATCATCTGTCATATACATCCTCTTTTCTCACTTCGCATTCTGTAGTTCAGGTCCTCATTTTCCTTTACCTGTACTTCCACAGTGATCTCCTGATTGGTGTCCCTACCTCATCTCTACCTGTTTGAAACCATTCTCCACACAGATGCCAAAGTGATTTTCCTAAAGTGTAGCTTTGAACAGATCAACCTCCTGCTGAATAAACTCAAACAGTTCCAAATTACCTCCAGGATCAAATATGAAGTCTCTTGTTTCAAATTGAAAACTTTTACAAACTGTTCTTTTCCTAGCCTTCCTGTCTTCTTACCTTCCTTTATTTACCATGCTTTCTACAGTTCAACTATATCTGCCTATTTTCTTTTCTCCTCACTCTCCTAACCTCTGTACTGGTTTTTCTTCTTGTTTTTCCTCTCAGCCCCTTAACCCTGCCAATACCGCAGGTACTATTAGCAAATCCCATAAGGTGAGTTTTACATCTACTCTCAATTTATCAAGAGGTGTACCAGGTGATGCAGTGGATAAAGTGCTAGACCTAGAGTCAGGAAGACTTAAAACCCTGCTTCAGACATTTACTAAGTTGTATGACCTTGGGCAAGTCATTTAACTACTTTCTCAGTTTTTTTCCATAAAATGGAATACAAATAATACTTACTTTACAAACATTGAATGTTAGTTATTTTCATTACTGTTGTTTTATATTTTGTCATATTGTTATTTTGATATTATAGTTATTACATTATTAATATATGTTCTGATATATATACCATACCGCCTAGTAGAATATGAGCTCCTGGAGGACAGGGACTGTTTTTGCCATTTCTTTGGATTTTCATTACTTAGGACAATGCCTCCTATATTTTGGGTGTTCTTTTTTTTTTGATTCAGTATAACAAGACTTACTGATGTATTTTTAAAAAAATTTTTTTAAAAATTTTTTTCAGTACTACCAAGTTATCTAATAGTAAACACTTATCAGACACCTGTCAAATGACATGTTCTGGGTAAAACAAAGAAAACACAGAAAATATTAAATTGTCCCAAGAGGGTACACATGAAAAAAAATCTCAAAAACTACAAAACAATGAAATTCTAACTTTTATAGTTATTTCAGATCTCAATAAAATATAATAACCATATAAAGAAATTTATTTTTAAAATTTTGCATGAAAGAATTGTATTGAACATTTTAAATATAAATATACATTTATATTGTATGTGCATACATAGAGATAGGTGGTGAAAAAACAAATGTATACCTCTAAGTGTTCATGTATATTACTTCATTTGACCCCTCTAATAACTTGTGAGTTAGGTAGAGAAGATATTATATTTCAAATTTTTATTTAATTCAATAAACACTTTTTATCATGGGCCTTCTCCATGATGGCTGCCAGGGATACAAAGTTGTTGATCTCATGGAGTTTATAGTCCACTAAGGATGTTATAACGTCTATGTTAACAAATATGTGTAATTCAAGATAGATTATAGCAGGGGCAAAAGAACAAATCAGACCAAGGGCTGTAGCAATATCTGTGGCAAGAAATCATATTTCCAGTTAGGTGAACCAAGGAAAGCTCCACAGAAGATGTGATAATGAATTGAGCCTTGAAAGAAAGTATTCTAACAATTAAGCATGAAGGAAGAACTTCTTTCAATCACAGAAGATGGCTGACATGACTTCAAAGAAGCAAGGAATGGTACACTGAGTTCAGGAAACAGTAACAGTCCAGTTTGGCTATGGAGCGGAGAGAGTAAAGAGGGTTAATGTGAAAAATAAGACTGATCCACTAAAAATGTTTGATCATGGGAGTGGTAGGGTAAACCTGTGCTTTACTGAAATAGAGTGTGTGTGTGTGTGTGTGTGTGTGTGTGTGTGTGTGTGTGTGTGTGTGTGTATCCTCCATTGCTGAAGAAGACCATGCCATCAGAGAAATGATGACATGAATGCACTTGACTTTGTTTTGAGTAAGGGAGGGCTGTGCAGGTCACCAGCCTCACTTCTTCTCCAGGGTCATCTGAATCCAGTGACCAGATGTTCATCAGGATGACTGGAGATGAGCCAGGATGAGGCAGTTGGGGTTAAGTGACTTGTCCCAAGTCACCCAGCTAGTGAGTGTCAAGTGTCTGAGATGAGATTTGAACTCAGGTCCTCCTGACTTCAGCACTGGTGCTTATCCACTGCATCACCTAGCTGTCCCCAATAGTTTGGTTAGGTATGGAAAGAGTGGACAGGTGGAAGAGACTGGGGGCAGGGAGATTAAAACGCAATTCCCAATATCCATGTGAAAGGTATTGAGTGCCTGAATTAGTAGCACTGTGAGTAGAAAACATGAGACCAATTCAAATAATGTCCTGGGGGTAGAATTTAAAGGATTTGCAACTTTAAGGATATGTTAGTAGTAGCAAGAAGGAGTGAAGAATAACTTTGAGGCTTCCAGCCTGGGTGCCTGGGAAGACAGCACCCTCGACAAAAATAAGAACCAGGGAGTCATTTGTTTTGTTTTGTTTTGTTTTTTGGGGGGGTAGTGATAGGGGAGGGTGAAATTGATGAGCTTTATATTCCAGTTAGAGATGGCAGCCTTAAAATCTATGATTTCACTGAAACAAATAGTAACCAACCCCTGTATGCTTTAGTAGATGGTCTTTGTGATTTGCTGGAAAAAAAAAATTAGACTTCTAGTAGCCAACTTCCTGAATTTTACATATAAGGAAAAGGAGGCACAGTGAGATTAAATGAATTTTTTAAGATCACACAACTAGTAATGACTGAATTAGAACTAGAAATATATAGATAGAAAGATGGATAGATAGATAGATCTACTTATCTATCTTCTCTCTATCTATCTAATTTTTATGGGTGACTACATGGTGCAGTGGATAGAGTGGCAGACCTGGAGTCAGAAAGACTCCTCTTCCTGAGTTCAAATTTGGTCTCAGACACGTACTAGCTGTGTGACCCTGGACAAGTCACTTAAACCTGTTTGCCTCAGTTTCCTCATGTGTACAATGAGCTGGAGAAGGAAATGGCAAATTCCAAACAGGGTCACAAATAATTGCGAACACAACTGAATGGCAACAGGTGAATGTGTGTATACATACATACATATATATACACACATGCACACATATATGTATGTATGTATATACATAATAAAATATATATGTATATGTATAATTGCTAACTTCAAAGAAGCTTCAAGAGATCTTTTATTGCGACACACTGTCCCTAAGAATTTTTTATTCTCGGGGGGGGGAAAGGGGGGAAGGGGAGGTATTTTTTTTATCTCCATGGGTTTATTAAGTTGCTTTTCTTTTATTTTAAATTTGAGAGTATTTTTTTTTTAAAGACAAGGAATACTGAATCCTTCATGTATCATAGAATTTGACAGGCTGTTAAGTAGACAGGGGAACCACTGTCACTTCATTAGGGAGAATTCTGGACTACAAGGCTGAAAATCTTGAAGGCTTTAATGGGAGAGATGAGCTGTCAATTTGGATCAATCAGGGCCTCCGCATTTACAAGCCTGATAATCAGGTTTATACTACAGCTTTTCTGAATTACACCAGTCCTTTTCAAAGGAGGAAATGAACTTCCCTGGCATGCAGAATTCTTTATTTTCTTAGAGTTCTTGTTCAGGCTGGAAGAATTGAATATTTCATGCAAGTAGTAAATATTCAATAGGGGGCCTCCCTTTTTGGATTCCATTTATCAATAGATCATTAAGATGGGGAGAAAAGGAACACTAACAAGCTCCCTCACCTGCGTGTTCCAATTTATACCATTCAAAGGCATAATTTCTTCCATCTGTCCCTGAGGTAATGTCAGAAGCCTGTCAAAGAGTTCTTTCTATCCTTTCTAAGGCTGCCCTGAAGTGTAGCTCTTTGTCAGTTGGAGGAACAGTATTAAACACTGCAATTACAAAACTAGTTCTTGTTGTTTTTAAACAATTCATGTAGCAGAGGATTAAATGATATTCACCAAAGAAAGAGAAATCGTTGAGCAACAGTCCATGGAGATGAATGTAGCTTGGAGTTTGGCTTAGTTTTTTGGAAGCAAAGCCATTTGGGAATATTGTATCAACATTCTTAATATTCTGGTTGTAACGGCTGGACAACAAGCCTTTGCGGATGAGGAAACTGCAGTTCAGAGTGTTTAAGTTATCTGTGCAGGGATACAAACTAGTAATTATTGAAGGCTAAATGTGAATGAAGTTCACCTAGGGGAGAATCAGGTGCTTTTTCTGCTATCCTCACATAGTGTCAGTGAAGTGAAGTAGGTATTACCCAGACATAAGACTGGTGGAATGAAATACTTTCTCAAATCTAGGCTGCTTTTGGCTAGCTAGTCTTTAAATAATAGTGTAGCATGCTTTTTCTTGGAAGCCTCCAGAAATTTATTTTTGCTTGTTTATTATGCCAGTGTTGTGTGTCCATGATGACTTACCTGACTTATTCCATGACATACGTCCCATATAATAATAGAATACTAATCCGTGGGCGTGTATTGCCAAAGGTTAGGAGAAATTAAAATTCTCACACATACGGCACGCTTCAGGATACAAAGATAGCTCTGGCATATTCTCTAAGCTCCTAGAGAGCAGGGTCTAATATGGCTAAAAAAAAAAGAAAATAAATAATTGTTATATGAGGAAGGATGTCAAAACTGTAAATGATATTTCCAGGCAAAGTATAAACAAAACATCATTTTTACTTGGGGAGTGAAGTAGCCATATTGGGCCTTGTGACTATTTAA
Source organism: Bettongia penicillata ogilbyi (assembly GCA_023548195.1). Taxonomy (NCBI): domain Eukaryota; kingdom Metazoa; phylum Chordata; class Mammalia; order Diprotodontia; family Potoroidae; genus Bettongia; species Bettongia penicillata. The sequence goes on from JAJHZJ010000021.1 coordinate 6,385,386, forward strand.
CTAGTGGACATTTCAGAGAGGGGAAATCCAAGGAAGGATAGGTAGAACACTAGAGTGAGGAATTCTGATGGTCAGTGAACAGAGAGTACAAGGGCATTATACTCAGGGCACTGAAACAGGAGGGAGGAAACCACTTTAGGAAAACTCTGCCTCAACATTGGCCCAAGGTTGGCCCTGCATCTGTATCAAGTGCTGGCAAAGAAAAAAAGAATAATTTTCATATTTGTTTTTTCCAGTAAATATAGATTTTCATAGTGGATGAAATACTTTCACATTCTTCTTAGACAAAATGTGCTTGGAACATTATAATTGTAATTTACATCCAAAGTGGTAAAGCACAAGAAACCCAAACAAAACACATTTTAGAATGCCAACTTTCCAGTGTACAATTCCAGAGCAATTTTTTTGTAATTTGCAAAAAGCATTAGCCAACATAAATATACTATTAACCAAACTGTGAAATGTCCCTTTTATTTTAAGAACTTACTCAGGTGACTTCTTCTCAAGGAAATCATCCTAAATATGATTTTTAAAAGAATTGTTATATTGGGACAAATCCTTTCCTCATGGGAACATATTCTGATTTTAACATTAGAATTCAAAATGCAAAAATACTTTCAGATTTCTGACTTTTAGATATGCAACTATCCCACAGAGTGAATTATATATAGATTTCATGAAAGTCTCAATTGCCCCATAACAACCTTAGATATAACAAGGGATTAAAATAAAGTTGAATATGAGGTCAATAGAGAGCAATAAAAAATATTCACAAAGCTTATATCAAGAGATAATGGTATGGAGAAGTTCATGTAAATACTATTTAATCAACTTTTGGTTAGATTTACAGAGTAGAAAATAAAAGAGTGAAGACATTTTTGATAACCTATAATTTCTATATTTAATAGGATATCTGCCAAAATGCTATCTGAAGTTTCCTGCATCATTAAGATGATGAGATATTTCAAAAAATACTGCAAATGTGAATCAATTTTTGATTACCACTGCTAATCCAATAAAGCAATGGCAAAGGTAATCCAACATCACACATTATTACCAAGTTATTTCAATTCCATGTTAGATTTATAGATGATTTTAAAGCTAGACGAGGTCTTTGAAATAATGTATCCCTCTTCATTTTCCAAATGAGAAAATGGTGATCCCATCATGTGCCTACAGTCACACAGTTGTTTAATTATAGACTTGGGCTTAGAGTCTCAAACTTCTTACTTTCAATTCAGTGATCATTCTATCACACCATCTTACTGCTGAGTCAGATGGTCTTTCGTCCTATGTGAATATTGCAAGTAGTAGGAAGTGCACATTCTCATATGGAAGCCAACTCTACTTCTAATGAGCTCTGATGATCAGATATCACAAATCTGAATGATCTATGATTTCATTGGTTTGGACATTCCTTCAATAACATAGCTCAAAACCACTAATGATGATTCTTTGAGTTGTTGGGAGCCCAGACAATTAACCAGCTTGTTTTAGCCATCTGATCATGAACCTATGGAGGTAAAACTAAGTCTCCTCTGAGGCCTCTAGCTTCAGTTTTCTCATTTGTAAAATGAGACCCCTTCTTGGACCCCTCCCAGCTCTAAAACTGTGATCTTATGACCCTAAGCTTATGACTTCCACTGTAGACTACAGCATGGTGACACAGATGGGTTTCCTAACAAATTCATTATAGTACACGCTTCTTTATTAAGTCACATTTATATAAAATAATCTTGTTCATACTGTAATGCCTCAATACTAACTATTATGGATTGATCATGAAAACTTCTTAACTTAATTTGATCCAATATATGATTTGTCCTTCAATTTCGTAGAGGACCATGACATCAGGGAAATGATGACATGACCTGTAATTGAATTTGTTTTGAGTGAGGGAGGGCTGTGCAGGTCACCAGTCTCACTTCTCCTCCAGAGCCATGTGAATCCAGTGACCAGATTTCATCAGGACCACTGGACATGACCTATACCCAGAAGCCTTTATTCTTCAGAATCTGAGCATTTTACATTATTGTGGTCCTGATTTTAATACCTCATAAAATCCGAGAGTCAGAAATCCTTGTGGAGGTTGCATTTTCCCACCCTTAATTGGCTCACTTTTCTAATTAATTCTCAATGTGTTCTTTTCTAATTATTCATTTGCTCATTGCATATCACTTACTGTCTATAATTTGGTAGATAAATCCTAAAGAAAGGCAGCATGGAGTAAGAGATAGAGAGGATCCTGATCCTTGCAGTCAGTGATGCCTAGCTTGACGTTTTATTTACAGAATGGCCATAGGCAAGTCATTTCATTTGGTTCAACTCTCTAAAGCTCTAAATTACAGGTGAGCTGTTTACCTCCATCAGTGGAGGGAGTCTTCCACACACAGAAGAAATTTCACATAAACCCAAAACACTCCTTGTACCATGGACAAGCTGACTTTTTATGCTGTAGGTCTTGGCTAAAGTTAGAAGAGAAAAAAAAAGGGATAAAAGGCAATATCTTGTAGTGGACTTGGATTCAGAAGGCTTCGATTCAAATGCTAGATATATTATTTATTGGTTTTGTGACTTTAGTTAATTCATCAGGAATCACTGAATTTTAGCTTCCTCATGTGACAGATGAGAATAATTATATGGGCACAACCTGGGTCTCACAGGATTGTAAGAAATGTACTTTGTAAATTGTACTTTGCTTTACAAACACAAGTCATTGTTATGACTCAGTACTTCAAATTCTCCTTTTCTTTTCCAATCTCCTCTCCCCAATTCACCATCAGACTTTTGTTAATGCTTCAGTAAATGCCCATGATTTATCCCCCCACCTTATCCCTAACAATAAAAGAACAAAAAATGACCATACAGTTTGGAGTGGGATGAAGAGGAGGATGGTGAAGAAAACTTGTCCCTTCTGGCCCGGGCAGACTTCCTTTCTTTCCTTAAGGACAAAGCCTCTCTTCTTGTATCTGAGTAGGAGGATTCTTGTCCAAAGGGAAACGGAGAGAAACAGTTCTCCCAGAGTCTTGGGTGGGTGACCCTGAGGTTAGAACAGATCATCCTCTCTCAGGGTAGTATTATCCCTAATTAAGGACTTGCTTAGTAAAGAGCAATTCCACTTAGGGATAGATCTTAAAAAGACTGTTCTCCAGCCATCCTCCAGGCTTCAAAGTCTAAACAAAGGGACTTGACGATCTATGAATTCTCATCTCACCTTTCCAACCAGCCTGTTGTGACCTTGAGTAAATCAATCCTTTAATTCTCTCTAAATCCAAAGGAGCATCTGAAAAATCAGAATTGAAGACTTCATAGGCTTCATCTCTTTGCCTGATTTCTTTCTTTCTTTCTTTTTTATTAAAAGCAAAAGTCAACTTCAATTATCTGGGACAAGGGAAGGTGATTTGTATTGCATAATTCACATTCACTACTACTTTGCTTAAAAAGCATTTTTGGTTTTCTCTATTTCAGTGGATAGCTCCTCTTTTTTTTTTTCTTATGTGCTTAGTTAAATAAATATGTATATCCTGAGCACACAATTGATAATGTGAGTTCTGGATAAAAAAAGTGGATCAGAATTTTTTTTAAGTGTTGTAATTAATTCACACACATATGTATATATGTGTATTATATATACATTATATATAACATATATATAATAAAATTATCTGTCAAATTCTCTCTATATGAATCTATATTACAAGCACACATAGGGGGGCAATTTGACAGATGACTATTATAATATAAAATAAACAGCCTGACCTAGTAGAAGGAGGGCCCAGCCTTCAAACTAGAGATCCCTCAATTCAAGTGCTGCCTGGAAAAACCCACTGAATGTGTGACCATAGGCAAATAACTTGACCTCAGTGTCCTAGAAAACTCTCAAAGACTGTAAATCATATATGATTTGCCAGCCTGCCTCATCAAACAGTGTCTGTACTGAAAATTTCCCATACTAATGAAATTGTAAGACCAGAGAAGACAGAATAAAATAGAAAAAAAAAGGAAAACAGGAAAAAAAGCTTTTTAAACAGAAATTCACTTTGGTCTTTTACCTCTTAAGATCAATGAAAAACAAAGGCTCCATTTATTTGCAAATTTATAAATAAAAACTGTCTGACTTTAACATTTTTAATGTCCTTCATCAAAGGGATGCAAGGCATTCAAGAAGATAAAAGACTATTTTTCAAGTGATATCGTCAAAATCCAGGTGGTTTGTTAAAAAAGGCAAGCAAAATGAGGAGGTCAGACTAAAATAATCCATATGACATTTAAATATGGTTAACATGAATACACTGAGCCTCATTAGGACTCTAAGTCCTATCTATTTTTGATTCAGGTCATTGCTATAAAATCTATGAGAAATTTTCCAACAAAATTTTATTCCACAAAACTCTACCCTATCAATATTGCCTATTCATTTGCCTCAGTTCCACTCATTTACCTTTCTTTGGAACCTTTTAGCTCATAATCTCAAGACTTGGGTTACCCCGTTCCATTCCAAGTATGTCAATATCAATTGCATCAGCATTGTTAAAGAGCAAATTCCTGTTTTGAAAACCCAACTTTTAAGGAATTGTTTTCTTTCTTGATTTGAAACAGAAAAATGGAGTAAAATTACTTAACTATGCTCATCTAAAATCATATAGTGATAAAAAATTGAGGCTGATCTTTTCTGAGTTTGAGAAATTTTTCTCAAAAATATTAAATAATGGCTACAGTCAACTGATATATTGCCTGTAAGGCTAGCGTTTGTCATACCAGATTTCTTTTCATTTGGAGATTTTCATATCCATTAATGAAATCAGTAGAAGGAATTTCCTCATTTAGGCATTGCCAATAACAATACAATCACAGGTAGACCTTATTCCTGTTCCTTCATTATAATGAACTAGGTGAATCTGTATTCATAGAAATGGCAATGAGAGAGAGAGAGAAAGAGAGAGAGAGAATAGATAGATATAGATAGATAACTTCTAAACTCCCTTCTAACTCTACAGCTATGCTACCTTGATATATATCACAATGATTATAAAGTTTCTTATTTAAAGATTGAGAAGCAAAAATGTCATTGGAATATTTTTGACATGAATAGTTCTAGCCTGAGAGTCACTAACAAGCAAAGTCTTGCTTTCATCATCCTGCTTACTTACAAACTAGTTACCCAGGTTACCAGGACCCGCTAAATGTTCTTGTCTGGCTCAAAGGTCAGAGTTGAATTAGGCTAAAGATTTCCAAGCATTGGTCAAGTACAGAGTACTGTAATATTATTGGATCACTAGGTGGTAGCATAGCACATAAACAATTCTCTTTTCCATGAACTAAGATGTTGGTAATATCAATATTAACAATAATATTAATAATCATTTGTAATAGTGCCAACCATCAGATCATGCCAATTCTACTGTTTGCTGCTAGAGTTATCCCTAAGAAACTTTTCAGGGAGTTTATAGAAGATGAACTTCCATAATGATATTTTTATTAAATTACAAAAACTAATAGTCAACTGAATAGGAAATAGGAAAAGAACAGTAATTGGATGATGATTTGTTAGTCATTCTATCTTAACTATCAAATATATGCTAAGAAAGGAGATAATCAGAATCACACATTTATGTAGCATTTCAAGTTAATAAAGTACTTTGTCTTTATGATCATGTTTGATATTCACAACAGTCTTGTGCAAAAGCCCCATTTTAAAGATGCAAAACTGAAGGCCAGCCAGGTTAGAGTGATTTGCCAAGGGTCTAACAGTTAAAAGTGGTCTGAGAAAAGGGTTGAACTCATCTTCCCAACTCCAAGGCCATCTGCACAAGAGCCTCCACCACACTGCCTCTTCTTACATAGCAATGTCTCTTATAATTTTAAAACCTATTTATCATTTACTATTGTCCTTAAAGTCATTTGTGCGTATGTTTGATTACCATAATAGACTACCTCCATGAACAGCATCTAATCTCTCTCTCTCTCTCTCTTTTTAATTTCCTCCAATGCTTTCTCGCTACATAAACTCATAATAAATTATTGCGGAGCTGAATTTAACTGAATACAGGGCAAACAAGTTTATACACACCCAAAACTATGGGAAATTATTTAACTTATAACCCCTGTCTTGTTTTCAGTAACTTCCAAATTTAGGAGAATTTTCCCTTCCTCACTGAAAATCTGAAAATCATATTTCTATCAAAGTTATGGGAATGGTAGCTATTGTTTCTGGTAATTGTAATTTCCAGATTAGTTGGTCTTTTGGTTCACAGGGAAGTAGTAGTCTAGTTATTTCTCCTGCTTAGATGACACATTCAATCCCAGCCATGCTCAGATTTTTCAAAATTTATAATTGAAAATTTTTTATTAATGGAAATTTAGTGGCAGAATGTTCTCTCCCTCATATATAATTCAATTCATATCCAGATTTCAGACTTTAAAAGTATAGCCTATGATTTATGTGTAAGTCTTAAGTAAGAAATTCAGTTTAATCCAAGGAAATTCAACTTAATTTCACTTTTCTCCTCTACGAATATATCTGGACATTACTTTTCC